>OX451738.1:381183031-382383031 GCA_948472305.1 Vicia faba | reverse complement strand
AGTATGACCTTCTGGTTGTGGTTGTTCAGGTTGTAGAGATGGTGGATGAGGAATATCTGGTTGAGGATATAGAGGTAGTGGTATTTCTGGTTGTGGAGAGAGAGGAATATCTGGTTGTGGAGCTTCTGAAGTGGTTTCGGAGTTTGGATTTTCTGGTGTGGGAGAAGAAATATTTTGGTCAAAAGATTCAATATCTGACAGAACTTTTGCAAGTTATGGTTGAGTTTATTCAGTATTTGGATTGATAGGTAGGGAGTGAATTTCTCTAAGACTTAGAGTTTCTGAGGGTTCAAACCCTATGTAAAAATCATCAAACGTTTGTGGGGTAGGTATTTCTGATTGGGTAGGTATTGGTTCAGATGTTGATATATTAATTGATTTCAAAACAGTTACAGAAGAAGGATTACCTTTCTTTTTAGCAGCTTTTGGAGTCCGCTGGGATGATCCTTCTGCTGATGCCTTCCTTTTCTTGTTCTTCTTCAAGATAACTTCTGGTGCCGCCTGTTGCAAGTCTTGAATATTTAAATTTGGTGCAGTGCCATCTGCCTTGCACGCATCCAAATATCTGACGATTATCTCAGGTTTGGAATCACTTTCTGAGAACATAGGAAAATCATCCAGAGGAATTCTTCTGGAGGTGATGGTTGCAAAAGAAGTAACACTTGGTTCCTTCTTGATGTTCTCAATAAATTTCATCTTTTTCAGATTCTTTGCATTCAAAGGCTTCCCAGTAGTTGCCTCTAGAGAGCTGATTTCCTTTGCTTCTGTTAGATGCTCTATCAGCCTATTCTCTGTCAGAATATCTGATATGAGTCTTCCAAGAGGTATCCAGTCCCTTTTTGTATGCTCATATTCTCTAGTCTCTTTAACACTGCTCTTCAGTTGATTGAATAGAAATTGAGCCAGATTTACCTTAGTCTTCTTAGAGATGAAGTAGATCAGAAATTGCTGATCAATATTTATGTTGTCAGGGGAGCTGGTTGGCTTCTTGTGGTTGATGCATCCCAGAATTATCTTAGCCCATATTATGTGATGGTCCTTCAGATCCCTTATCTTGCTGGAGGGAAGACCCAAAGTGAAAATTTCTCTTGCAATCGGAGCAACATCAGCACATCTTTCAGCCATGTCTATACACCTTACGCCACCACCATTGTAACCTATCAGTCTTGCAATTAGGTCTTCAGTAATTACTATCTTCTTCCCCATTACATACGAAGTGACTTGATGGTTGGAGGTTGAAGCATGAATCCAGAATTCTTTCACAAGAATTAGAAACGTTGGACCCAGAAGACGGTCAAAATACTTGTTCCATCCTTGAGCATTTACCTCTTCAGAGAGATTGAATCAATTTTCTTGAAGACTTTCAAAATCCACAATCAGTTCTGAAAGAACTTCTAGGTTGTTAATGGGCGTGAGAAGAGTTCTGAACGGTTCTTCATATTGTTCCATAGAATCATTTCTCTGAGAACTGGTGTTTGGGATGCTTGAGGAAGCCATGTTCACACAATAAATTTGAGAAGAAAATGAAAAGGTTTTGAAAGTACGAACAAAAAATACTTAGAGTGTATTGAGAGAGTAAAAGTGAAAGAGTGTGAAGAGTGAAATTTGTGTTTAAATATATTTTTGAAAACATAAACTGCAAGAGAGAGAAATAATTAGTAATGATTATTTGCATTAATAACAGCTGATTTTAGGGGATTCAGAAAGATATTGGAATGGTTATCCATGACATGCGTCTCAATGCACACAATTAGCGCTTTTGAGCTTTCATAAAAGTGAACGCGTGTTCAGCCGCAGAAGGTAGCTGATGAATGGATGACAACTGTTAGCTTACGTGAACAACACACTTATATCCTTGAAATGAAACGCTCAGATCTTCATGGATAGATTCTGATACAATCTGTACTTCTAAAAATCTAAAGGCAGGTTGATTAGCAGTTCACAAAAAATAACCAAAATTCTGAAAGTTAAGATATGTAAATGAAACAGATTATTCTGGGCAAGGCTTCATGCTGAGATGTTTCAAAATGAAGTTAAACCTATCTTCAGAAAGAGGTTTTGTAAAGACATCAGCCCATTGATGGTCCGTGTCAATGAATTTTAAATTAAGGATCCCTTTCTGAATATAGTCCCTAATAAAATGATGTTTTATTTCTATATGCTTAGCCCTAGAATGCAAAATAGGATTTTTACTGAGATAAATAGTAGAAGTATTGTCACAGAGGATAGGGATGTTACTCTCAAATATATTGAAGTCCTCAAGTTGACTTTTCATCCAGAGCATTTGCGTGCTACATCCAGATGCTGCTATGTATTCAGCTTCTGCTGTTGATAGAGCTATTGTGGATTGTCTTTTGCTGGACCATGAGATCAGATTTTCTCCTAGAAACTGGCAGCTTCCAGAAGTGCTTTTACGTTCTACTCTGTCTCCAGCAAAATCAACATCACAGTATCCTACTAAGCTGTAATCATTTGATTTTCTATAAAACAAACCCAGATTAGCAGTACTTTTCAGATACTTGAAAATCCGCTTAACTGCTATTAAGTGAGATTCTCTAGGATCTGATTGGAATCTAGCACAAATGCAAACACTGAATAGAATGTCAGGCCTTGAAGCCGTCAGATAGAGAAGAGAACCAATCATACCTCTGTAGACCTTCTGTTCTACCTTTTTGCTTACCTCTTCTTTTTCTAGAATGCACGTGGGATGCATTGGAATCCTTGAGGGCTTACATTCTGAGAGATCAAATTTCTTCAAAAGTTCTCTGACATATTTGCTCTGATGAATGTAAGTTCCTTCTGAAGTTTGATTTATCTGAATGCCCAGAAAGAATTTTAGTTCCCCCATTAGGCTCATCTCAAATTCTGTCTGCATACATTTAGCAAACTCTCTTCCCAGAGAGGGTTTAGTTGATCCAAATATGATGTTGTCAACATAAATTTGACACACTAATATGTGACTCTTAACTGTCTTACAGAACAAGGTTGTGTCCACTTTCCCTCTGGTGAATTCCTTTTCTAATGGGAAGTTACTTAGTCTTTCATACCAAGCTCTGGGAGCTTTTTTCAGACCATAGAGTGACTTCTTTAGTTTGAAAACATATTCTGGATTTTTGGAACTTTCAAAACCAGGGGGTTGGTGCACATATACCCCTTCTTATATATAGCCATTTAATAAAGCACTTTTGACATCCATCTGATATAGAGTGATGCCTTTATTAACAGCAAATGATATTAAAAGTCTGATAGATTCTAATCTGGCGACTGGAGCAAAGGTTTATGTATAGTCTATCCCCTCTTGCTGACTATAACCTTGTGCTACCAGTCGTGCTTTGTTTCTGATGACTTCACCTTGTTCGTTCAGTTTGTTTCTGAACACCCATTTTGTACCAATGACGTTGAATCCTTTTGGTTTGGGAACCAGATCCCATACGTCATTTGTGGTGAATTGATTTAGCTCCTCTTGCATTGTCAGAATCCAGTCATTGTCCAGAAGTGCTTCATCAATTGTTGTTGGTTCAATCATAGAAACCAGTCCCATGAGAGACTCTTCAGAATTTCTGAAAGTAGATCTTGTTCTGATTGGATCTTCCTTCCTTCCTAAAATTGTTTTTTCTGGGGGATCAATGCTGCTTATGGATGGTCTTTTCTAGAGTTGATCAACTGAAGGTGCTGGATTGCTTGTAGTAACTCTTTCTGATGTTGAGGGAGTGTCTCTAATGAGAGCCTCTGATGAGTTATCTTCAGTATCTGTGAGTTCAACTTCCATACCTTCAAGGATATCATTCTGCTTTGACTTTTGAGAGTCAAGCTTATCATCAAACCGAACACTGATTGACCCTTCAACAATCTGTGTTTCTGTATTGTATAGTTTGTTCCCTCTTGAGCGTTCAAAGTATCCTAACATAATACACTTTTGTGCTTTAGAGTCAAACTTGTTCAGATAATTTTTTGTATTCAAAATAAAACATGTACATCCAAATGGATGGAAATAAGAAATGTTGGGCTTTCTGTTCTTCCACAATTCATATGGAGTCTTTTCCAGAATAGATCTTATGGAGATTCTATTCTGAATGTAACACGCTGTGTTTATTGCTTATGCCCAGAAGATCTTAGCATTGTTAGTCTCGTTGATCATGGTTCTGGCCATTTCTTGCAATGTTCTGTTCTTTCGTTCTACAACTTCATTTTGCTGGGGAGTTCTAGGATAAGAGAAATCATGCAGAATGCCATTTTCATTAAAGAATAATTCAAAATCTTTATTTTCAAATTCTCCACCATGATCACTTCTGACTTTGACGATTCTAAGATCCTTTTCATTCTGAACTTGGTTGCAGAAGGTAACAAACACAGAGTGTGACTCGTCCTTGTGTCTTAAGAACTTTACCCATGTCCATCTGCTATAGTCATCTACGATTACTAACCCATACTTCTTGCCACTGACTGAAGCAGTTTTTACTGGTCCAAATAAGTCAATGTGCAGAAGTTCTAATGGCTTAGAGGTGGAAACAACATTTTTGGATTTGAAAGCAGGTTTTGCAAACTTGCCTTTCTGACATGCTTCACACAGAGCATCTGAATTGAACTTCAAGTTAGGAAGTCCTCTGACCATATTGAGTTTGTTAATCTGAGATATCCTTCTCATACTAACATGCCCCAATCTTCTGTGCCAGATCCATTGCTCGTTGTTAACAGACAATAGACATTTTACATTCTGACTTTTCAGTTCAGAAAGTTTGATTTTATAAATGTTATTTTTCCTCTTTCCATTAAATAGGATAGTCCCATCTTTCTGACTAACAGCTTTGCATGAATTTTGATTGAAGATTATATCATAACCGTTATCACTTAATTGACTTATGGATAACAGGTTATGCATTAATCTATCAACTAATAAAACATTACTTATAGAGGGAAGATTTCCATTACCTACTGTTCCAGAGCCAATGATCTTTCCTCTCTGATTGCCTCCAAAGCCTACGTGGCCTCCAGGCTTAAGTTCCAGGCTTTGGAACATATGCCTTCTTCCCGTCATGTGTTGTGAGCAGCCAGAGTCCAGGTACCTTGATTTGTGTCTTTGCTTTGCTGCTAAAGATATGCCACATGTATTATTTTATCCTTAGGTACCCACATTTTCTTGGGTCCTGATTTGTTAGTTTTACCAAAACTCTGGTTGAATTTTGGTTTGACAGAATAATTATTACTTGTGTATTTTATGTCATGTGTGTGCCCATATATAAAGTGTGAATCAAGTGGAGTGAGTTTTATAACTAAGTCCATGGCATTTTTTGGTGTAGGTACCTTACCTTGATATCCTATCCCTTTTCTGCCATTTCTACTAACTCCATAGATCATTGAAGCCATCTTGCTTCTGACTATGTTTTTAGCAAGAAACTTTTGAAAGTTGTGATCATACTCTTTGATGATCTCATCAGCATTGCTGCGAGTTTCATGGATTGTTTCCTTCTAAGAGTTTTGCAACTGGTTTTCTAATTTTGTAATTTTTTCTTTTAACTCAGAATTCTCCAATCTGAGACTCTCAGTCTTACCAGAGTCAGAAGCAAGATTCCTTTTCAGGTTTCTGAATTTGACTCTAATCTGATGATACCTTTCCAGAATTTCATTAAGACTTTCAGCTAGTTCAGCCTTAGTAAAGTTTATAGTAAAGTCAGGGAATACCTCTTATGTGTCTGATTCTGAGTCTGAACTAGAAGCTTCACTGTCTTCAGATACGTTTGCCATGAGAGCTATGTTTGCTCTTTCATCATCTAATTCTGAGTCAGCTTCAGATGTGTCAGAATCATCCCATGTATCCATGAGACTTTTCTTCTTTTCCTTAATAAACTTCTTTTTGGGCTTCTCCTTCTGAAGCTTTGGGCAGTAACTTTTGTAGTTCCCTTGCTCGTTACATTCATAGAAGATGATGTCTTTGTTGTTTGGCTTTCTGTATCCTGAAGAACCTTCAGATCTTGTGTCCAGAGGAGGATTTTGACCTTCTGTATTTGGAGGAAGATTCATTCTGATTTTCTGATCTTCTGGGATTCCTGAACTTCCTTTGCCTCTGCTTCCATAGTTGGTTCACCCTTTTGGAGAGGAGATACAGTTCATCTTCTTCTGATGAGGATCCATCAGAGGTTTCTTCCACAGCCTGCAAAACTTTGGAGTCATATTTTCTGTTAGATTTTAAAGCTAATGGCTTACCTTGCTTTTGAGGTTCATCTGCTTCTAGCTCTATCTCGTGACTTCTAAGGGAGCTGACAAGTTCCTCCAGAGAGATTTTGTTGAGATCTTTGGCTAGCTTAAGCGCTGTGACCATTGGCCTCCACTATTTTGGCAAGCTTCTGATGATCTTCTTAACATGATCAGCAATAGAGTACCCTTTGTCAAGAACTTTTAGACCATCAACAAGAATTTGAAATCTTGAAAACATAGTTTATATTGATTCACTATCTTCCATCTTGAATGCCTCATACTTCTGAATGAGCACAAGGGCCTTGGTTTCTCTAACTTGAATATTGCCTTCATGTGTCATTCTCAGAGAATCAAACATATTTTTGGCAGTTTCTCTGTTTGATATTTTTTCATATCTGAGTATGAGATGGCGCTGAGGAGAATTGTTCTGGCCTTGTGGTGGTTTCTGAATTCACGCTCTTGTTGATTAGACATCATTTTTCTTTCTATCTTCTGACCACGTCCATCCACTAGATGCGTGTATCCATCAGTCACCATGTCCCACAGATCAGCATCATGGGCCAGAAAGAAACTCTCAATTATATCTTTCCAATAATCAAAGTTCTCTCCATCAAAGACTGGAGGTTTGCCACTGAATCTGTCCCTTTCTTCATTGTTGTCATTGCTTATGTTTTGACTTGGTCCTACCATAGTGTTTTTCTGACGCTGGATCTTGTACTGACACGGTTAAGTGTTTAAGCTCAGAACCAGGAGCTCTGATGCCAATTGAAGATGTGAAAAACACAAGAAGGGGGGTAGAATTGAAAACTTGGATCAAAAACAACTTAATGACACAGTATTTTTATCCTGGTTCGTTTGATCTCAAACTACTCCAGTCCACCCGTCAAGGTGATTTCGCCTCTCTCAAACGAGGTCTTAATCCACTAATCTCAAAAGATTACAACAGCTACTTTAACAACTGTTAAAGTCTTCTTGAGTACAACCACAAACCAGTTAATCTCAAGGAAATCTTTTACAAATAATTGAACAAGAATGTGTTGTTGTTTTCTAATAAAACAGTTTACCACAATTGTGATAATTACACAAATTAAGCTTAGAATAAAATAAATTTGCTAGAGCTTGAATATGCGTGGTTTTGGAATTCTCTGCAAATTTGATGTGTGCGTATGTACGTGCTTCTTTCAGAAGCAATCTTGTTTATATAGGCAAGGAAAAGACGTTGTCCATAAAGCAAGTTTAATGTTAATAACACACTTTCCTTTTGTAGAAGATCTTGTCTGAAGAAAGCCGTTGGCATTAATTCTGTCTTGAATGAACAGTAACGCTTCAAAGTCTTCATTCCTTAACTGCTGATGACGCTTCAAAATATTGATGACTTGGTTGATATGTCTTTGTTCAGAATCAGAGTTTGTTGTCATTAAGCGTAGGTTCTGGTCACCAATCTTCAGCCTATGATCTGATTGCTTCAGCATGAAATTCTTTATTGCTTATCTTCTGATGTTGATCCCATCAGAACTTCTGCATATACAAAACATAATTTTAAGGAGCATATTTGTTCTTTGTATATATTTCTTTGTATTTATTTATTCTTTGTATTTGTTATCATCAAAACTCTAACCAAGGGTTGTAGAATCAAACTATGTTCTAACAGGATCCAAGGTCGACCCAATAGACAAGAGTACGAAGGGCGGATGTCCATCACATAGAAAGTTGAGTCAAAAATATGAGTTCCAATTTTTATGGGGATACTAACTTCTTCGTTCACTGTCCACTTGGAACCATCAAAGGCCCTTACTATGATGTTGCTAGGTTTTAAGATGAGCCCCTCGCAATTCAGTCGGTCGAGAGCATTTTTGGGCAAGATATTCAATGATGAGCCGGTATCCACTAGAACGTGGGTAAGTGTGGTGCCCCTGCATACAATGAAAACATGCAAGGAATCATTGTGCTTCCTTCCCTTAGAGGTTAAATCAGCGTCGAAAAATCCCAATTCGTTATCAGCAGTTAGACTGGCCACACAATTTTCAAATTGATCGATAGAGGTCTCTTGGGGCACGTGGGCGGTCTTAAGAAACATTACCAAGGCTTTGGCGTGGGCCTCAGTACATAAAAGTAAGGATAACAATGATATCTTCGAGGGGGTCTGCCCCAACTGTTCTACAATGTTGTAGTCACTTTTCTTGATTATCTTCAATATTTCTTCTATCTCCTTTCTAGAAGCTTCAAGGATGATCTCGGGACACTCTCTTGCTTGGACAGGCTCATTTCAAGACCTCTTTGCCCCTTATCTCGGTAGCAGGGATAACAGTAGGAGTATAACTAGGAGTGTCGGTATGAGTGGCAGTAGGAATGATCATAGGAGTAACAACAGTCTTTGGAGAAATCTCGGGTGAGAAGACTCTTCCACTTCTTGTTATCTTGCTGGTCCCGGTGATATTACCGATGTCAGGATCAATATCTCTTGCAACTTCATCTTTGACAGCCAACTGATCTTTCTTTACGCCATAGTAATAAACGTCATCCCCATAACTCCAGGGAACAACTTTATCCGAATAGTAAGATATTGGTCATGTCATAGTGATGATTAAAGGTGCAGACTTTGGAACAGATGTAATCCTCACGGGTCTTTTGATGGAGACCCCGAGAGGATTATCGGAAACGGTGATTATCGAAACATCTTGATAGTAACTTCTGGTAAGAGGAAGCTTTTCAAATAGGATTTCTTTACTAGTCATCAGGCGTTGGACGCCTATCTTCAGTAACAAATAGTCGTTCGGTAGAGACTTGCATAAGTGACAATCTTCATCGCAGCCCGGGAACAGACTGACTTGCAGTAGATTTTGTTTAATGGTCAACATAGGAGTAATTAACTCATTTACAGAGGAGACAAAACGATCACCATCAATGGCGTTGATACCTTGGCCATGTCTGGGCATTGGTGTCGTTATTACATTAGGCGTTTCTGGGGGATCAAACTTAATCTCCTTTGCGTCGATAAGGTCTTGCACCTTATTCTTTAAGGCCCGACATTTGTTTCTATCGTGCCCCGGGCTTTCAGAATAATAGGCACATCGGGCGTTTGGGTTGTAGCAAGGAGAAGCAGTATTGGGGTTCTTGGGAGCTTCTTTTAAAGTTGCCAGATTGGTCTTCAGAAGGTGTGGTAAAACTTGAGACATGGTCACGTTGATCCGGGTAAATCGTATCATGGGCGCTTCTGGCTTGCGCTGATAATTTCGCTGCTGATTTGGCACAGGATTAGAAATCATAACAGCCCCTACCGCCGGACGACGGTCAGTTTTGTTTTGATTCCTATAGTCATATGCAGCATTGACCTCCTTCTTTCCAACAAAGGGCTTCTTCATCATACTCGAGGATGCATCTCTTTGAATTTTTCCGCTTTTTATACCGGCTTCGACCCGCTCACCAGTCATGATTAATTCAGTAAACCCAACTGAGGAACTCCCAATCAAGTGATTGAAAAATGGCCCCGACAAGGTTCCTAGGAACATATCCACTAATTCTCTGTCGGATAGAGGGGGTTGGACCCTGCCTGCGAGATCCCTCTATTTTTTAGCATAGGTTTTGAAACCTTCACCTGTTCCCATAGACATGCTTTACAATTGCATCCTAGTCGGAGCCAAATCAGCATTGTACTGATATTGTTTGTAGAAAGCGGCGGCCAACTCTTCCCAATTGCGAACATTGGTCCCTTCCAACTGATAGAACCAATCCAATTGCGTCCCAGATAAGCTCTCTTAGAAGAAATGCACCCACAGGTTCTTATCAGTCGTATGGGGTTGAATCTTTCTGACGTATGACCTTAGATGTAGCTTCAGGCAAGAGACACCGTCGTATTTCACGAAAGTGGGGACCTTGAATTTTTGTGGGATGATAACCCCTGAGATGAGTCCTAATTCTTCAAAGTCCAAACCGGGCACCCTCTGAATCTCCATAGCATTCAAACGATCCTCTAGCTGTTTTTATTTATCATCAACAGGAGGATATTGTTCTTCAGAGTAATCAGGCTCTTCCTCTTCCTCGGATGCTGGGTCGTTGTTCACTTCCTGGGTTTGATTATCTCCTTCGCCTGATGATGTTGCAAAGTCCAAAGTTCGTCTGGCTTGTCCTTTAAACCTTCTCCCCGTGATCACAACACCGATTGATTTCTTCGATTTCTTCTTATTCTATTTGGCCAGCAGAGTCTTCAACTCCTCTTGTCCTTTTGTCAGAGCCAAGAGCATTTGTTGAAACTGGGTGTTCTGCGCCTGAAGATCTTTCACAGTCTGTTCAACATCCATCTCAATAAAATATACAGTAGAAGGATAAGGTGACCTGTTATGAGAAACCTGTATGATGTTATGATGAATGAAGATGCAATATGCAAATGATTTCAAGGAAATTTAGAGATTTAAATTTGTTCAAACCAAAAAAGAACACACGTTATATTAATAAAACCGAGTTTGAATACATCATGCCTCCTTGGGCTTACAATGAAAGAAACAAAATACAACAAAGCTCCTAAGACAGAAAGACTGAACACATCCTCTTTGGAGCGATGTAGGCATTCAGGTTTTTCTCTTCGTGAAGCAGTTTGGTGAGCTCCAGAACCTTCTTCTCACTGGCATAAAAATGGGCTTCAAAGGTGTCTCGTTATTCCTTCAACTGGACCCAAGCTTTCTGCAAGTCTTCGAGAGAGGTAGGCATGTCAGGATGAATAACAGCATATGGGACGTCTCCTTCAACAACAGGCTCCATGATGACAGGAAGGATGGAAGGGTAAGGCATCAAGAGACTCTGAGCACGAGCCCGTACCCACATAAGGTAAGGCTCGAGAGGGATATAGTTTTTGTGTCCCAAAGTCCTACTGTCCACCTTGTTCACTATTCCCCAAGCACGTGTAAACCTCTGGCGGTAACCTTGGTCTTCTTTGTCGTAGTCGAACACCAGACCTTGGATGAGCATCTCGTGAGGGTCGTCTCTTCGGGCATACCCAAACTGTCGAAGATCTAAGTAGAGGTTGTAGGTGATACTCCCTCTAATACCAAGCAGAGTTACGTTAGGGAACTCCCGACAATGGTCAATGATAGATACATCTTCCAAGGATCTCTAACACCAACTGATATCAGAGTGGGTGAGAGACATCATCCTTTAGGACCATGTCAGTCTTTGCTCGTTCTTTAATGCTGACTGAGGTAGGTGTGAAGTGAACCACTTAGCGAGTAGGGGAATGCAACACAAAAGAGTACCTCTTTTCTTCATGGTGCGGCTATGAAGGCAATGCAAGATGTCTCCTAGTAAGGTAGGTATAGGATTGCGAGAGAGAAAGACTTTGATGGCATTAACGTCTATGAATTAGTCCGAATTGGGAAACATAACCAAACCATAAATGAGAAGAGCTAGGACGTCTTTGAAAGCTTGGAAATCCATGTCATCCAGAATGAACAAGATTTTCCAATAGAAACTTAGCTAGAAAGCCTTTAACCCCGCTTCTTATCTCCAAATTGGCTATGATGTCGGCCCTCTTCATATGCAAAGCTTCGACGATGACTTCAGGTTTTGGAATCCCTTATAGATCGGTGAACAGTATCTGATCAAGCGCGGGCACCCCTAAGAGTAGAGAGAACTCTTCCAATGTAGGTACCAACTGATAGTCTGGGAAAGTGAAACAATGATGTACGGGATCGAAGAAATGGAATAGTACACACATCATTTCTTCTTGGAAGTTGGATGTAGCTAAACTGAGGAGTCGACCATACTTCTTGGTAAAAGGAGAATCCCCGGGCACTCTTGAAGCTAGCTCTTGAAGTTGAGGGTGTGCTTTTACAAAGTTGATTCAGATGGTGTTTCTTCGGAGGGAATTCATGATCTACAAAACAAAAACAAAGATAAATTTCTAAATCCTTGAAATGTTTAGTGAGCATGTGTATGATATTCATGATGTTTATGATGTTTATGTACAAGTAAATATATACACACACAACAAACAAGTCCCTATGTTTTAGGCTTGCATGAGTTTTGTAGGTAAGTACCCTCTTGAAGTTTAGTTGGCTCAACATGTCCTAGTAATAGCGATCGGGTTCTAAAGGATCTCAATATCACTGATCTTTCTCTTAGGTATTGTCTCAGCACAACAATCTTTTCTTGCGGCCGAGATATCCCAAAAGTCTAGCCTCAATGAGTTTAGTATCGAGTATCAACCAATTTTCGACTCTACACCGAAACCAGCTATCTCATTACGTCCTAATGCTAAAGTTTGTTCAATTAGGGTTCTAAAGTCAATTAGTGCTTCATGATGCCACTCAGCGGCCCCGTATTCTCCTTGATTCATCACGAGGGATACCGGTACCCACAAATGCGTCACACTAACATAGCCATTGTTTCAACCATATCGGTCTACGCCGTACAACTTCCACAATCTATTGCTATTTACCTAAAAAAGGAGTCCCAGATCCAGGTGGAGGATCAAAGCAATCCCTATACAAAGAACTAAATATAAAGCACATAAATCAAATAATGAAAGCAAGTAAAGGTGATCTAACCCTAAGGTAACCCCACTTTTAGAAAGTCCCCAGCAGAGTCGCCAGTTCTGTGATACGGTGGGAGAACTGACTTGGTGTTTTGTATTTCGATCGCATTTGTACGGATAGCAAGAGTCGCCACCGACTTTTCTTTTATCCAAAAGGAAGGGTAAAAAAGCACAGGAAATACCTTTCGAGATTATTTCTCGGGTTCAGGGGGTAGATTATGAAAAGGGAAGGTATTAGCACCCTTTTCATCCACGGTTTTCCATGGGCTCTTAGTTACTCGTTTAGATCACTTGCTTTTGTTTTGACAGTGTGCTTGTGATGTGGGCTTTGAAAGTGTTTTGAAAAATCTCTTTGTAATGGTTCTTGTTTCTATAAGAACGCGTACAAAGTTTTGTTTCGAAAGATGGTTCAAATATGTGTTTGTGGATTGTGTTTTGGAAAGTGGTTTTTGAAAAGACATTTTGCAATGGTTCTCATCTCTATAAGAATGTATACAAAAGGTTTTGTCTTTTGAAAATGTTTTGAGATGAAAGTATTGGTGTAAAATGTTTTTGTCGTGAGCAAGCGAGCTACCAGGTGTGAATCTACCTACTCGAAAGGTCTCAAGGTTCTTTTCTTCCTCCTTTAGATATTGCTATCTTACCATTGACTTGGTAAGAAGCCCCGTCGTTGGATGTAAAGGGACAGGTGCGGGTCAATTTTACAGTCATTGAAAGCAACTTATATGACGCTTTAGGAATTTTTGTAAGGGACGAGATCGTTTTATAGAAGGCAACGCCGAGGGTCGTTGAGGGACTACGATCTTTTTTATCGAAGGCTCATTGCTAAAACGTCCCATATTCGAGGGACATGACTGTATTTCCGAGGCAACAGGCGAGGTTACCCTAGAGGTGCGCGTGTGGAGAAGTGTGTTTGAGTCAAGTGAATTTCATCTGTGAAGTTAGGTTATCTAGCGATTGATTTTAAATCTTGCCATACACGCCTAATTACTATACAGTAATAAGTAAAACAACAAAATGCATAAATTGAAATTCTACGCTATTATAGAGCTTCGAGAATGGGGGTACAAATTAATGAATGGGGGTGACAGTAAGAAATAAATTTTAAATTACACAATACAAGTCCAAACCGTTAAATAATTATTTAAGTTAAAACTCTTTTCATTTGATAAAATTAATTAAGGACTTAATTAATAATGTCAAACAAAAATTATTTTAAAGTTAATAATTATTTAAAACAAATATTAACCTATTTACAATTTTTAAATGTATGCTGAAAAAATAAAAATCAAATAATGAAAATGAAATATTAACAACAAACAAAAAAATATAAATGGAAAGCTAGAAATGGGCCTGCAAATAGAGCAAAACAGGGGGTGTAGAAATTAAAAGGCCCAAATGTTTCTGGTTGATCTAGTGTAGCAGCCCCCTGGAGGTGTACCATGGGCGTGCCTCTAGGATGTGTTAAAAGGGTTTTGATAAGTGAGCAGATGGAGGGATGATGAGGGCGCATCAGATTAACATGGGGATGCATGTGGGGGATCATCCAGGGTGACTAAAGAGGTGGTGACAAGTGTCACCACCGGATTGGGCCTAGGCATTATTATCAAACCACACAAAACTAACTAAGCTGAAGCCAAGCCTCATAATTATTATTTTTTCTCTCTCTAAACGCTCTGCCCTCTCTCTTCTCCCTTGTTCTAAGTCTTCATCAGAGAAGACCAACTGGCCGCGCCGGAAATTGCCTTACGACGGTGACGGCGACGGCGTGACTCCAAACACCATTTTTCTTATATCATTCTAATCGCCTCCTTTCCCTAGTTACTAATTTGTGATCAATTTTTGCAGATTCTTATTAGATATCCCTAAATATAAAAAGGGGAAACTGAAACCCTAGTTCTCAGTTTGGTGAGATCGGCGAAGATAGTGATGCATGCAACGACATATCCATGAAAGTATAGGAAAGAGAAGACGGAGATCGTCTGTGAGGTCCAGATCTATAACCTTACTAACCTCCTAAAGCTTTTTTCGATAAGCCTGTTCAGACTCTGTAAATTGCTCTCTCTCTCTCTCTCTCTCTCTCTCTCTCTCTCTCTCTCTCTCTCTCTCTTCTTCTGAACTTGTGGTATCCTTGTTATCAGATTAGGGTTTTTTTCTGTTTGTTTTGAGATACTGATTTGCTGGGTTTTTTTGAACAACGATGTTTAATGACAATCTTTGGGTGGTGGACTTTGGTGATGGAACTAGGTGATGGAAATTTTTTGTTGGTTTTTGTGATGTTCTGGTTTTACAGTGATGGCTTTGTTTGTTTTTTATACTTGTTGGTTTTTAGTGATGGCTTGATGGTTGTTTTTTATACTTGCTGGTTTTTAGTGATGGCTTGATGGTTGTTTTTGATACTTGCTAGTTTTTAGTGATGGCTTGATGGTTGTTTTTGATGGATACTGTGATGTTTTTCTGGTTCTGTTGGTTCTCTTCTGTTCTGGTTTTTGTGATGTTTTGCTGGCTATGTTGGCTTCTGGTTTTTACAATGATGGCTTTGGTTCTATGATGTTTCAGTTGGTTTGAGACAAAGGGTTTATTATTTTTATTTGGTTCTGAGTTTTTTGTGATTTTATATTTGCTAGTTCTGTATCCCCTTGATATCTGATGGTTCTCTCCTCTTTTATAAAACATCCATCCTTGTTATCTGGTTAGGATGAAAAAAAGAGGGGAAAACTTTGAATTTGACAGTTTTGGCTTTTCTAGTTTTGGGCTTTTGAGTGCAGTTTGAACTGTTTCCATTTTGGTGCAAGTCTGGGCAGGTTTTTGGACTGTATTGCAGGCTGGTTTGTTGTGGTTTATTTTGACATTCTTTTATTCAGATCTTAGACTACTATGGGCAGCATAAGGAGGCTTTTTGAGCAGGTCTTCTTGGACTGTTTTTTATAGCATGCCTTTTAGGTTATTTGTTGGCTAGGTGATATCTTTCCTCTTTCCTCTCTTTATGAAATAAAGCACTTTTACTTTTGATTCATTTTCTGAAGGGTTTGCTTGTTTTTTAGGAAAGAGATGATGTTTGACTTGTATTGCAATATTTGATGCCTTTGTCTGGTTGCTTGCATTTTATTTGTTTTGTTCTGTTGTATACATGTGTTGCTACCTTTGTTTATTACATGTTGGTCTGCAGCACTTGTTATGGGTTTGTTGCAGGTTTGGTTCTGCCTTGGACAGCTTGCTTGTTGTCTGCTATTTTGCTTGTTGTTTCTTGCTGCCTTTGTTTGGCCTGCGCTACTGTTAGGCATCTTTGCTATATATTTGTTACTTGTCGCCGGCTGTTTTGCTTTTTGCACTTGCTGCCTTGCCTGTCCAATTTGTATATTTATTTCTTTTTCCCTTTTTTGTGAACCAAAACCTAGGTTTTGAGATTTGCAGAAATAGGGAGAAATGGACAAACAAAATTCTGATTCCTAAAAGCAAACCCTAGTGATGAAAATCAAATTTTGCTTGGACTTTTCAATGTTGATTTTTGCTAATATTCTCTTTTCTTTTGTCACATGTACAAATAAATGAATGGAAAGCAAGACAAGATGAAGAGAAGACCATGGCTAGCAATGGGGAATTTCTTGAAGATGAAGCAAAGAGTCTTGAAGAAGAAGCAATTCTTTCATTGTAGATTTAACTTTGTATTTCACTTGTAATCCATTTGTAATCACTTGTAATTCATTTTGTGAATGACCCACAAAATTGTAATGAACACAAAGCTTGAGTAATAATGAAATTTGTTGTACAAAACTTTGAGTTTTATTTTAACTTTGCAATTCTTGATTTGAATGTTTTTGAATAAACATCCTGGCTTGATAACTTGCATTTTAAGTAAGCACAATATGATAGGATAACTCATATATTTTTCACTCTTAAACAAAATAAATGTTTAAAAGCTCAAACCCAACTGATTAATTGAATCCACAATCATGATTATTTAAAATGAGAGCCTTAAACTTTAAACCTTGTCCAAACAGAACATGTTTCCAAGAATAATATCAACCCTCCGAAAATTGTGGTTAAGAAAAATTAAAATCACACAAATGCCTTTGCAGTTATCTGGGCCATGGATTGGGCAAACCTTTGAGAAGCGCAAAACCTTAATTGTTGACTGATTGCCTAGGAAGAGAATCTGCTTGATCAACTTTTGAGCCAAATTGAGTGTTTGAGAAACCCTGGGATAGCATCTTGAGTGAAAAATGGGAGGGAAAATTTTGGGGTACAACAGTTACATTTGTCAAGAGGTATATGTACACCTACCTCCTCGTTTTGAATGTACCAAGTTTCCATAACATGTTATTAAACTTAAAAAGTCATTGTATGGTCTGAAACAAGCTCCCGGAGCTTGGTATGATAGATTAAGTGATTTTCTCGTAGAAAATGTTTTTTCAAGAGGCAAGGTGGACACTATCCTTTTCTGTAAAAAATTTGGAAACAATCTTATAATTTTCCAGATATATGTGGATGACATGATTTTTTTCCCCTGCTAATCCCTCTATTTCACAAGAATTTTCTAAGTTAATGTAGGGAGAATTTGAAATGAGTCTGATGAAAGAACTAAGATATTTCTTGGGGATTCAAATAAATCAAACTCTAGAAGCTATATATATTCTTCAAAGCAAGTATACAGAAGAACTTCTGAAGAAATTTAATATGTCTGATAGCAAACCAGCAAAGACACCTATGCATCCTACATGCATTCTTGAGGAGATGAGGTAAGCACAAAGGTTTTTCAGAAGCTCTATCGTGGTATGGTAGGCTTTCTTCTCTATATGACTGCTTCTCGTCCAGATATTTTATTTAGTGTATGTCTTTGTGCTCGCTTTCAATCAGATCCAAGGGAAACTCACTTAAAAGTTTTTAAGAGAATCCTCATGTATCTGAAGGGAACACCTAACCTTAGCTTGATGTATAAGAAAATATCAGAATACAAGCTATCAAGTTTCTATGATGTAGACTATGCCGGAGATAGAATAGAACGAAAAAGTACTTCAGGAAACTGTCAGTTTCTAGATAACAATCTCATCTCTTGGTCTAGTAAAAGACAATCAACTATTTCACTATCAACAGCTAAAGCAAAATATATATCAGCATAACTTTGTAGTACTCGAATGCTCTGGATGAAAAGTCAACTTGAAGATTTCCATATATATGAGGGTAAAATTCATATATTTTATGACAACACGGTTACTATATGCTTAAGTAAGAATCCTATTTTACACTCTAGAGCAAATCACATAGAAATAAAATATCATTTTATTAGATACTATGTTCAAAAAGGGATTCTCATTTTAAAATTTATAGATACAGGCCATCAATGGGCTGATATTTTCACAAAACCCTTAGCTAGAGATAGATTTCAGTTTATTCTGAAGAATTTAAACATGGAACTTTGACCAGAATGAAACTTCTCTTATGTGTTTTACTTCTCATGTGAAGAATATTATTCTGAAATATTATATATTTATTTCTTGATACTTCTGCAAGTTAGAAGATGTCTTAATCAGATACATCTTTAGTCATGTTTGACTCTGAAAACATCAACCTCGAGCAGTGGGAAATAATTTTTTTGAGATTAGATAAAATCTTTACGTCTCACCTCTATATGTTTTTATTCAAGAAAATGTTTAGACCTTTTTTTGTTGAAAATAGATTCAGTGAGTACGACCTATCTATTTTCATGTTCAGTTTGTCATCATGTGTTATCTCTCCCTAACAAATTGTCTTGGAAATAAAAGTTATCTTTTATTCTTCCTAGTCTTTTATCCAGTCATTTATTATTAAGTGTCTTTTGAGTCTAATTTCCTTTCCAAGAAAATCAATTCTCTTGTCAGTTACATTTTCTCTTCTCTTATATATATAATGTCTTATTTGATCTCTCTTCATCCCTCCTTGTGTATCTTTACAAGTCGTTTCACAAACTTGTTTTCATCATGTCTTTAAAAACCTTATGTGGAAATGATGATCTTTTGGAGGTCATTAATGAAAAGTGTCCAAATCTGCTAGGCAATAGTTAAAACTTTCATCTTGGCATTCACTTTCGAGATTGGAATGGTTACTTTTCCATGCTAATGGGACCCGTATATCCAAACCTATTGAAAGATTTTTGGAAGTATGCCTTTATCATTAGTGATGGTTGTGGCATCGAATCTAGTATATATGGTTTTCCCGTCCTCATCACCATCTCCTCCATTGGTGAGGCCATTAGATATGCTCCATTGGGCTATATGCTTATGTTTTAAACCAAAGTCCAATAATAAATCATACTTAGACTTTCAAACCTAAGTTTGAGCCACAAATGATCATTCAAAGAAGAAGAATAAGAAAGAGATAAAGGAGATATAACCCATAATAAATGACCAATGATAATTGAATAATGAACTCGGGTCCAAGTTATTGAAGACACGTTAGAAGATTGATAGAGTCAAAGCCTCCTAACAACAAGCTTCATAGGTTTCGAACCATAGTCCAATAATCAACCATACTTGGGCTTTTAAACATAAGTTTAAGCCACTAATGATCATTCAAAGGAAAAGAATAAGGATATGAGGTATAGATGGAGGGAAAGTCAAGATGTAACCATAAACTCGAACCAAATCAAGAGATGGATTCAATTATCATCAACATCATTCATCCATTTTGGTGGATTTGGTTTTTCAACCTATCAACACCCAAGATCCAATGAGGTTGAGGAAATTGACCCAAGGTATGACCAAGTATCATAAAGTCAGAACCAATCACAAAAATAAAATAAAATACAATTCAAAAAATTATAAAAACAAAGAAAAACAATTTTTAAATGGTTAATTAATTGGAATTAATTGATGAAATACACAAAGTATATCAAAACACCAAATAAAAATCCTAAAAAATTACCAGATGTCAAACACAAATCAAGAAGTGTTGACAAATATTTTCATAATTTTTAAAAGTAAGAAACTAATTTTTAAAAATACAAAATCACCACAAAAGGATCAAAAATAGATGAAAACTAGCAAACTAAAATGTAAAATCCCAATAAAATCATCATAGGTGTAAAACCATCATTGGATCATGTCTTATTTTTATGGAATTTTAAAAGAGTTAAAGACAATTTTAAACAATTAAAAACAACTAAAACAAAGAGAAAATTATTTAAAAAAATATATCAAATCACAAAATAAATTTGTGAAAAAATATGGATCAGAAAGAGAAAATTCAAACAAAATTTTAGAAACTATTTTAGTATTTTTTGGATAAAAAATTAGAGAGATATTACTTTTTAAAGATAAAAAGGATTTAAAAACAATTTTGCAAAATGAAATATATCAAAAATAACATGGAGCATTAGATCCAAATCATTAAAACACGATGGCACATCAAGTGGCTCAGAAGTGATGGTGTATGGTGATCCAGAGTCCAAGCACACGCAGGAGACACAAAAAAGTCAAGCCAATGAAAACATTTCAATCGACACGCCCTCATTGGTTAAAGATGACACGTAGGTCATCTTCAACCTCCAGACACCTGCAATTAGGTCAAATATTGGATCCTTCAAAATGTAAATGTAGGAGCTCAACATAGTGTCAAAAGATGTGTCTATTCAAGACGATCTCAACCATATGCTCGCGGAAAAATTATATAAACCACAACTTAGTCGAATTGAGGAAAACCAAACAAGTTTGCAAATGAAAATCTCAAAAATAGGCCGGTCAAATGGATCCACAGTTGAAAATCTTTTATGGAATTGAGAAGTCTTCTACTTCTGATTCTACTGCTCTTCCTGAGGCTCTAATGAAAACTCTTGATGAAACAAGAAAGATAATGTTGTTGTCATAACACAAATGGATAGACATGTTGGGATGTTTAAAGAGCAAGCTGAGACAAACTCCAAGATTAATGGAATTGTTGGAATTAATTATGTCAAGACTTCCTCCTACACCTAAACCCTTTATTTTACCTTTCTAGTTTTAATGTTTAGTTTATGTTTCTGGTTTTCTCCTTTTGGAATTTGTACCTTTATCTTATTTAATCAATGAAGTTCTTATTTCTGGTTTTAAGTTTTAAGTCTTTTTTATTAATGACAAGGGGGGGAGTTGATGATTATGATATACATATCTCTAAAAACTTATCCCAAACATGTTCTGATATATTTTTCCTCTAACAATGTTTGACTGATCGGGAACTTTGAAAAAGTTCACTGAATTTTTCTAAACAGGAAATTCAGAAGTTCATGTAAGCATGTTCAGAAACTCTAAATATATATTATACTTTGATATCTAGAAACATGAATTTGTTAAAAGGAAATCAAACTAGACTCTCATACACCAATCAGGTTCTGATATCTTACTATGTTCTGATAGCAAGTCAGGCTCTTAAATGATAAACTAGGCATTACTATTCATACTCTGATAGTTTCTTAATCAGGAAAGTATTCCTTCTGTGATGATTAAGTGTTTTATACTTCAAAATTATTTTATAAGTCTTGAACTTGGGGGGGGGGGGGGGAGGGGGGTGGAGGGGGGCTCTAAACAAGTTGAGATGAGTATTGATAGTATATAACTCAAGGGGAGCTTTATAGCTTGACGAAATTTGTGATGTTTACAAAGAAAGACTTCTAAATTCCTTAAAAATCAAGCGAAAAGGGTTTCACGGATGCATGAAGGCATGGCTATGCAACAACCACGAGCAAGGTCACAAACAAAGTTGAAAGGTTCAACGTTACGAGCATGAAGTCAAAGTAAGAACCACCCCAAGGTTTGTACTAAAGATTTAATCACACCTATAAAACAAGGTTCTAAAAGTTCCAAGAGTATACATTCCTCCTTCGGATATTACTAACATCCTGATTACTCGGTAATTAGAAATATTCTCAAGAGAAAATCGTCTGAGCATAGCATCGCGTGACAACTACTTCTGAATTACTCTGTTATAGTCTCTGCACTACACCTAAGAGGCCAAGATGGGTTAAGGGTTCTAGGGTTCTCAGCTTCTCTGGCTCCCAAGTCGAAAGCAGTAACATCTTCTAGATTACTCGGTAAATGAATACTACAATCAAAGGGGCTTCCATCGAGTGGGGGATTTCATGCCTCCTTTTTCGGGATTACTCCCTCAAAGTCAACATGACTATACCGCATGTCCTATTCTTAAGTGTAACTTAGCCCGAGTATGGGACTTGTCCTTCATAAATATCATCAACACCCAAATAACCACAGTATATAAAATGTAACCAAACAAACAAATAATAAAAACAGATATGACAAATTAGGCTTAAACCACTCAGGGATGGACCAGCAAGAGGTTAATCTTTCCCCGGCAGAGTCGCCAATTCTGTAGCGGTGAAAATCGGAGATCAAGCTATTGATTAACTTGACTCGCAAATAAGCAAGAGTCTCCATCGCGCTTTATTATTTCCAAGGGAAAAGGGAAAAGAGCGAAATAAAACCCTTAAATATGCAATGTAAAGTAATACTTAAAAGTAATGAAAAATACAATACATTTTTTGAAAGAGATCAAGAGTTCAGGGTTGGTTATGCAATGGGAAGGTATTAGAACCCAATGCATTTGCGGTACTCCGCAGGAA
This sequence comes from Vicia faba, assembly GCA_948472305.1. Classification (NCBI taxonomy): domain Eukaryota; kingdom Viridiplantae; phylum Streptophyta; class Magnoliopsida; order Fabales; family Fabaceae; genus Vicia; species Vicia faba. Next base: position 382,360,727 of record OX451738.1, on the reverse strand, counting down.
CCTTTTGAAATAACTGTTTTTGGTTAAAAATTGTTTGTTTGGTTAAAATAGGTGTGGGCGAGATTTTGAAGATACGACGATCTAGTGTCGAAGTTTTGACTTAAAAGGTGTGATTTTTAAAATTGAATTTTTTAGGAAAATTAACTTAAGTTTAGCAAAATAGTAAAACAAAAATGAATGAAGGGGTTCTCTCAATCATAATAGATATATTTGATGACATGAAGTCAACAAAGTTAAAACATTTCTCTTGGATTTGGTGTAAACAATTTAAATGATTAAATAATTAAATAAACAGAATAAAAGAAAGACAAAATTAAAATTCTAAAATTACTAAATCAAATGTAAACTAAATTAATTTCAAAGTTACTAAATTAAAATTCTTAAATTATTAAATTGAACCTAAATTAAATCAAAATTTTAAAGTTACTAATTATGATTCTAAAATAATTAAACATTTTAAAGTTATAAAATAAATCTAAACTAATTAAAGCATTCTAAATTAATACTAATTTAAGACTAAACTAAATTAATTATAAGATTTACCAATATTATTTTTTTGGGAAATAAGGTTAAAGAATTAACAAAAACAAAATGGAAATGCAATGGCAGGAAGTTGAACTCATGTCTCCTTACCCACAATTAAACTACCTTGCCACTGGGCTAATACTACGTATCTTTTATATGTACATTTTAACTAACCTAAAAACGATAAAGGTTGGAAGAAAATTAGGCTAAAAGCCCCATTGATTGACCCGCGTTTGAAGATATAAATGAAGGGTTTTGAAAACCTTAAACATAAGAAAAGGCGCCGCTTGGCTATCTTGGGAAGGGACAAAAGTCAGATTTAATTATCATCATTATTAATAAAGTTCAATTAAAAGGAAAACTTGAAATAATAAAATAAAAAGTAGCAACCCCTCTCTCCTCTGTATTTCATCTTCTTATTTATATTTCAACTTCTCATATCTCCCAACAAATCAAACAAACTATAAACAGTAATAATAAAAAATGAAAAAGGAGGAAAGGATGAGACAAACCCCAACTCCGGCGATGAGTCAAATCCGTAGTGGTTTCTGATGGGGTTTTCGGTGACATCATGGGAAAGGATCTACTCAGTGGGTCGTGCAAAAAGAGGGCGACGGGAGGATTCAATGGTGAAATGCCATGGTTGCTTCATCAGAGTGGAGTAAACGGCCGGAAGGAAGGAGGCTGCAATCAGAAGGTGTGTGCGAGGCTACTGGGCGTTGACAGGTGAGATGAGTGAGGCTGGAGAGCGAAATTTGACCAAGATGAGGGTCAAGTATTTAGAAGCTACTTTGAAACAAGACATTGAGTTCTTCGACACGGAGGTTCGAAATTCTGGCGTTCTTGTCACAATCAATATTGATGTCGCCATGGTCCAGGATGCCATTAGTGAGAAGGTTAGATGAATGAAAAACTGTTATGTTTTTTCCTTTCTCGTGCCATTTTTTTTTAGATTTATGAGTGTTGTGCTTGGTTTGTGCATTTGGAAAATTTCGTTCACTACATGGCTACTTTTGCTTTTGGTTTTGTTGTTGTCAAATTGCATACAGTTATGCAAATCCGAGTAGTGCTGGCAATTTGTCCAGTGGCAACAATTTTATCAATGTTGTAACGAGCAGCATAACTCTCCTCAATTTACCAGGTTTCAAGTACACTCTTCCCCTCAAACAAGTTAACTCTTGTAATAACAAGTTTTCTGGGTTGGTGTTGGCACCTTCGAAACAGGGTTGTGAACTGGTGTACCCATCACTTTTTGTGTTTACTGGCTATGTAATGCAATACAGGGCGGTATTTTTTTGTTTGTGACAAGTTGGATTTTTAAGTTTTAACTCATGAAGTCCTCTCTTGAAAGGTAGAGAGTGGTCTGATTTATATCAGTTGAGAGGAGATTAGAGGGAATTTTTTGGAGGGAAATATTTAAGCAAATTAAACTTCTTTGGCATGCTAATCCTTTTACTTTCTGATGCAAGATTTGTGTTGCTTATTTGGTGCAAAGCCTATGCAATTTCGGATGTATATGTACACGGAAACAACATGTTTTTGGAGTGAATTTTTCTGCGGTGTGTAACAGGTTTTTAGACTATTGTTATGGACTGGTTCACAAGGCTGTTTTGCAGATGATGCAGGGATGCATAGGGGGTTTATGGGCAGCAACAATAGGAGTTATTTATGCATATTTTTGGACTCTTTTTCGGGATAGTATTGCAGGCTGTTTTGACAGCAGTATAGAGGTAACATAGGATGATCTTGGCTAGGCATGGTAGGCTTTGCACCGAACTGATTTTGGGTTGTTTTGTGACAGTTTTGACAGGTTTTGTTGCAACTTTAATCAAGGTTTTGAAACTGTTTTTGTGTTTTGGATATAGGGCTTCCATGAAGTGGTTTTAGTTGATGAAATAATGAAGCAAAGCATGGCATGGAAACTTGAAGGTTGAGCATGAAGATTGAACTTGATGTTTAGGCTTGAAGATTAGGATTTTTGACAAATTTCATGTAATTTCTTTATATTTCAAAATGTAATAACATGATAATTTGTAACCACTTCATCTTGCAATGAGCTTTGAATCTTGTATTGAACATGAGTAGGATTATTCAAAGATTAGACTCAAAATTTATGTGACTTTTGAAGCTTGAATAAAAAGATAACTTGAGCAAATTCTCTCAATGAACTCATGACATATTCTTGTGATAATAAATTGGTTCAAAATATTTGATGCAAGATCAAAGTTGAATGGTTTGTAAAGTCTTTGTCATAGGATTTGAATTCTCATGATGTACTTGAAATTTGTGACATAAGAAATTAGAAATTCCTCTTGTAACGCAAAAATGATGGTGGTGTATCTTGGAACTTAAATCCAAACAAGTCTTGAATAATCCTAGTAGTGTAAATCATGTGAAAAATGTGTTTGGATTCTCAATATACAGTTTGAATGAAATTTGAATGGTAGATGAATGGGTATCTTGTATTTGCTCTTAAAATTTCAAACAAATTACATGACTTGATCTTCAAAATTGAGCAAACTTGCATCATGATAAATTAGTTCTTTTGTATATGTTGAATCCAAAAGCAAATTCATATGAATGAATTGCGCTTCGCACACTTAAATCGATTTGGAATCAAAAAGAGTTATTCGAATTGTTCCTCAAATCTTCTTCTTTACAAAACCATATCATCAATTCGTGGTAACTTCCAATACGAGCCAATAATACAAATTGCGCCCTTAAGAGATTTAACCAATAATCCACCTTAATCTAATGATCGCTAATGTTCAATTGCAAATGACTTGAGGCAGGCGACAAGCAATTACTGAATCATTGAACTAGAACTCTAGTTTCATGAATTATTCCAACATAAGAATCAAACGTATTTTGAGAAAACGTTTGTGGCATAAATTGAACCAAGCACAATTTATCCTTGATCTTCGAAGTAATCTCATAGACAACACTATTCATGATACTTCTCAAAAGAATCGCCTCAGGATGTAAAGAATTGAAGAAGTTATGAACCTCGAAAATTAGACAAGAGTTTCTTGTGATTAGGTCAAACTCACAAAATGACCTCTAAAGTATTCAAATTTTTGATAATCCTCCGCACATAATCAGATCTTAACTGGTAAAGAGGAGTTGGAGATGACGTCAAGGAGAGTCATACGCAAAAAGAATCATTCAAAAATACGGAATAGTGAAGAAGTTACAACCGTTTGAACTTGATCTTGCAAAAGTTTACTTTTGGTCGAAGTGCTTTGAATCGACTTGCAAACTTGATCTTTCCTTTCATTTCAAAGCCTGGTGAAACAAATGTGAACCAATGATAATGAAACCTTGACTGTTCTTGGAGGATATTTGGAGAAACTTGAGACCACTTATCGAACAAGGCGTGGAAATAAACACACGATCCTCTGAAGTTCCTCGAGACATAAACTATCACACTTGAGACATCTTTGATCAAAATGAGATTGAATGATGCTTGAGAAAATTGCTCTGAGATTAGAGGTTGTGCCTTGATGAATCAATCTTTGAGAATCCACAATCAATCGTACTTATGGCTTGAGGGACTCAAAACCCTAATTGAGGCGCAATGTATGATGCTCTTGATTCAGACCTGTCTCTGCACATGAAACAAAAGAAAACACAAACATACACCTTTGTATGCGATTAGAAGTTAGTGATACATAGGCTAAAAATGTTCAAAACACCTGACAATCTCTGCATAGGCAATGCTCGAAGGTGAGAGGTTAAAATCGACCGTATTTCGTGACCTTGATTTTTTTGAATAAAAATACAAATGAAGATGGGATCTTAGGTCAAAAATTGGGGTATGACAGAAGAGCTTCTGAAGATTATCAAGCTCTAAATATTTTTCTCTCTCAAGTTATGAGGTTCTGAAGACCAAGTTCTGAAGACTTTGAACACAAGGTTCTGAAGACTCTGAAGACAAGGTTCTAAATACTTTCAATGTTATTTTGATCCTTCTAAGCATGCTTCATCAACTCGCATTCTAATGCCTCTGAATATTAGAAGATAAGATCAAAAAAATTTACGTGAGTGAATAGTACATGGTACAAGATCAAATATTTCATCCACTACATTGATTTTGTGGCGCAAGGACAATACTATGGTACCATTTTGTCTACCATTCTCACTGGAAATTTCGGAATTCTTATTCTACCCTCCAATAGATCTTTCTATGCCTGTATAAGGAATTCTTGGAGGATTGAAACAAAAACTTTTAACAAGAAATTTTCACGAGAACAATTGTAAAGAGAACTATTTCATATTTGTGACAAAAGTTGTAAAGCAAGGAACTTTTGTTCATATACTTGCTCAAACACACTTTTGTGTTAATCATTGTATATCAATATGTGTAATCTACTTTCATAGAAGCATATTTATAAACACGCCTTTTGAATCTCAACTTGAGTTGATTATTCCTTGAGACTAGGGTATAGTCAGAAGTCTCAAGAAGAGATTGATGGTAGGTATTTATGGTTGTAATCAAGTATGGTTATAGTGGATTAAGTCCTTGTGAGAAGGTGAAATCACCTTGGCAGATAGACCAGAGGTAGCTTAGTTAACAGCAAACCAAAATAAAAATATTGTGTTCATTATTTTTATTCAAAGTTCTTTTTTATTTGTTTTGGGTCACAAAAAAATTTTATTCTAGAAACCTAATTCAAACTCCCCTTACTTGTGTTTCCTTTAACTTCAATAATTTGTCATAAAAATTATAATGGTGGTGAAAGAGGAGGTTTTTGTGATGGACTAAATATGAATTATTTTTGGAATGATGGGGATTAAAGAGATTCATGTTTGGTTGGCTGAGAAATCAGAATCTATAGTGGTATTACAATTGGTGAATTGACTAGGATCTAAGCATGTCCATCTTGTTGTTGTGGAAGTTCTTACGTTATAAGAGTGAGGACCTATGTAACGATGTCTTGGAGCATTTAGAATGGTGATCGAGATTAATTATGGGAACTATGTTGCAGTGAGTCGTAGATCGATTCGCTTTGGATGCTTCCATTAAAGAAGATAGCATACAAAAGTTGCGAGAAAGTTAACGATAATATAAGCTATTAACAGAAACAATTATGATGATCAGAATGGTTAACATGAAAGGTTGTGGAGATCTAACAGAGAATATTAAAGAAATATAATGAAGAATTTCTGAAAATCAATTAGCCAAGCATGAGACGTAGGAGGGGGGTTTAGGGATATCAATAGTTGAGATAAAGATGATATCCTGTTTTAGTGATAGATTATGTGTGAAGTATACTTGTTCACCAACTAAATAGGCACATTGCGGTATAAAACTCTTCATCCTCTTTAAGAGTTTTTTAATGAAAATTATTAGTGATTAATTTCCTCTTTTTAACCTTTAGTTCAACTAGTTCAAATCAATTGAGTTAGTGTCCCACAGGACCATCTTTAAGATAGTGTTTTACAAAAACCAATTTAAGTGTTAAATAAATTTAATACTACTATTTAACCCACTAAATTGAGCTCATTTTAATCATTATTAAATTGTATTTAAATTAAGCAATGTATTTTTAAAAATTGATAGCACATTTAAAAAATTTAAGTTAAAATTGTTGTGAATTTTATTATGAGATGATAAAATTCAATATCAATTTGTGAGGTAAAGAATAATAGCAAGCAAAATAAATGGTCTATAACAATAATAGTTCATACATAGATAATATAACATAATAAGGTGAGAAAAAGATGAAGATTTGTTTATCCATTTTGATCAAACGATCTACTCTTGGGATAAAGCAACTCTCCAATTCACTATACTCAGAAAGTTATTGTAAGACATTACAGATGAGTTACAAGTGTTAGACGGTGTGGCAAGTAATCGAGAGGGGGGTGAATGGATCACCTCCTTATTTATCAAGGATTTAAAATCTTTTATCAAAGTTTGTTAAAAGCAGCGAAAAAATAAGGTCCAGAATCAACTTTCGTCTATTTTGAACCAACTACTAGAAAATCGGACATACGATAAACTTGCTGGATTTTATTTAGGATGAGATAGATGAAAAGTAAACACAGATTGATGTACGTTTTAATGCACTTAACATAAGAACGCTATTTCCAATGAATAAAAACTTGCACGCAATTTTGTCAAACGGTTGATGTATGCTTGTTTGATAATTAACAATAATGGTGGTTTTAGCAAAAGAGTTTGTACCACTATTATGTCATTAAATAGAAAAACCAGCAAACCAATTGAATTACAAATTTGCAGAAAATGTAAAGAGATAGAGAGAAAGAAAGACAATAGGCAAGCAGTTTGGTAAGGAAGTTCTCCATTGTTGTCCTCGCGTGTGAGTACGTCTCCCTCTCAATTCCAAAATTGAAATTGAGAACTCTTATATCAATTTGCTGAAAGTTGTATACAAGGTTACAATACAAAGACAGAACAAAATCTCTAAGATCTTCTTCTTCTTGTAAGAACCTTCACTTAATATGAGCTTATCAAGATTCTCTGCAAGATCTACAATCAATCTCCGATTCCACGACCTGTTTGCGAAATCCCCATGATCTTCAAACCCCTCGCTACGGATGAATCTGACTTGTGCGACCGTGACTAACAAACCCTCAAGATCACGCCCGTTCTTGAAGGACAAACCCTTGGTTTTTCCTCGAAGCCCCCTTCTGAATCTTCAACTGAGCTAAGATCACTTGATCGAACAACTGAACGTTATCTCTTTGATCTCTTAATCTAATGAACAATGATGTGTATCTTTCATTGTTGTTGAACAAAGATGATTGAGAAGATGATGAAGATGAAGTATCTTTCAGGCTTTTAATGCTCAATAATTTGATGCTCACAACTGTATTTTGTGACACCTGTTTATTTTGCTGTAAGATACTTACTTATATATGTAACAGAAAACAGTTAGAGACAAAAATTTGCATTATGAGTCGATGCATGTTTAGCATGAGTCGACTCATGTTAGTTTTAAAACATAAGATGAGTCGATGCAAAGTGTTATGAATCGATGCAAACTGATGGCACAACATATTACAGAGATATCAAATATGTATGAGTCGATGCAAAGTGTTATGTGTCGATACAACATGTTTTTCATACATATTCCAGAACCATTTATTTTATATGAGTTGATACATAACTCGTATGGATCGACACATACTGAGTTGAATTTTTTATTTTGAAGACAAAAAATGATATGTATCGATGAATGAGATTATGTGTCGATGCATAAAAGTTGAAAATTGTTTTCCAGGGGCATCAACATGTCATATGTTGATGCATAGTATGGATGTATCGACTCATACTAAAGCAGAATCATTTTTATGATTCTTTGCTTAAGTATGTGTCAATGCAAAACCCTTTGTGTCGACCTGAAATAGTGTTTTATGTGTAAAACACATTTTTGACTCTTTTTGAACATGTTATACTATTTTTATACAATGCACACATATATATGAAGCATATTTAACATTCATTGATTCTTATTCCACACATATTTTCTATCATACAAAACTAATTAAATGGAAGGGTTGCACACAATCTCCCCTTTTCTATGATGGCAAATATTTGATGATGTGTGATGATAGAGTAGGGATGAATGGGTTGCTCCCCCTGAGTTTGTGCATAACAGTATCAAAATAGGTATCCCTCTCTAACACCGTCTTCTTCTCCCCCTTTGACAACATCAAAAAGAGGAAAAGAATAGATCTTCAGCAAAACAGTTTAAGATGCACACATTTGAATTGAGATGCAATCTCATCAAAGTTGAAACGAAAAACCAACATCATTCACACAGAATGAAGCTTGGCATACACATGGTAATTTACACAGGTACACTCACAAAGAGAGATAAATAAAGGCATTAACCAAGTAAACAAAATAATCAAGGTGAAAGCATTTAACTCAAAATATTCAAATCACATAAGATGTATCAATAAATGTTTAAACATGACTGTTGTACCCCAAAATTTGCCCTCTCATTTCTCAAGGATTTTCTCACAAGATCTTTTATGACATCAAGTTTGCAGCACTGATACATCAATTTAGGCTTGGAATTAGCAAAAGGGCAAAATGGTCAATTGCATACTGGAAAGTCAAACTTTGACTTTTTCGTCAACATTACATTCCAAAGATCAAATTTCATCAATACATTCAAGAATATCAAGCTTGATCATCAAGAAGTCAAGAAAGTCAAAAATCAACTTGAAAAGTCAAGATTTCCAAGACTTAGAAATTTTCTAAGTGTCTTTATACATGATAATTTCATCACTTCATGCCATTCTTTCACCATGATGCAAGATGATTCAAGAGAAACTTTCAACATGAAAGTTGTATATCTACATGATATCTACAACATTTCTTTACACAACTTCTCCTAAATATGCTTGGATTTCAAGTTATAAATTCATAAAGTCATGACATTTTCATTTAACACTTAGAGAAATTTTCAGCAGTTTTAGTCAGGTTTTTATCCTAACTTCTTGGCCAATTTTCATCAAGTTCTAGTTTGATTTAACAAAAGTGGTCAACATGAAAGTTGTAGGGGAGGTTCCAATATTTCCAAAAAGTCCAAGAACTCATTGAGATCATCCTTGAGCTTAGAGGATCGAAGAGATGAAGTTAGAGTTTCATTCTTGAATTATAAAGCAGAATTTGTGATGAACACTTGACTAAAATTCCAACCAAAGCTACAAAATCTCTCTTTTTAGGCTATGTTCTCTCCAAATCCATGCATAATCAAACAATTACACAAACCATAAGTGTATTACACAAGCATTTGAAGCTTTGTCCAAATCTTGATACCATTTATGGTTAGAAATGCAAAAGCAACACTTCCATTTGCATAAAGTTTCACTTTTCCAACCACTCTCTTCTTTCAAAGCTTGAAATCTGCTCCAAAGATGACAGAAAAATCTCTCAACATCAGAAGCAATCCACAAGACCTGCAAAGCATGGCTAAGTTCCTTAATTCACTCCTTTCTGCATCATGAAAAAACTTGTCATTATGAGTTTGTAAAAAGGCATAACAAATTTTTTTTTCAAAAAGGGCTGAGTTTCTCAAGTCTCAAACCTTCTCTATAAATAGAAGAAACATTTGCAAGACAGGGGGTTGGTTTTTGGAAGTAAAAAAGTTTTAGAGAGAAAGAATAGAGAGTTTTGTTAAGCAGAAAAACAATATTCTGGGCAACCTTGATTCATTTTCAAAACCAAGTCCATTCTTGTTCAAAACAGAAAACCCAATCCATCCATCCACCATACAAACTCTCCTTTAAACCAAACAACTCATCACATAAAAAGGTGGTCCAAAACATCACAGCACAGTCTAACTCAATTTCAACAGTCCGGAGCAGCTTCCTGGAGATTCATTGAGGTTTTCATAACATTTGGAAAAAACATTCAGATTTAAACAGCCAGTGCAGCTCAGAGGTAAGTCTCCTTGACTTGATATCTCTCCATACATAATTAAATGATTCATTTATTTTAAAGACAAGATGTAGTACTTTAGTACCTTTCTGAACTAGTCATTTGTATCTTGTTTAGGCTTATTCAATCATTTATGGTTCATACTTATCCATTATATGCCATAAACTAACATGTACAATCAGTAAAAACAATGTTTAAGGCGGGAAAATGCAGCATGTATCGACACATATCCGCATGTATTGACTCATCTTAGTGAAAATACAGGGTATGAGTCGACACATGACCCTCATGCATCAACCCATACTGAGTTCTGGTCATAAAACAGAAACTGGAAAGGACTATGAGTCGACACATACGCATTTCGCGTCGATGCAAAAAGGTGTATAAGTTGATACATCCCATCATATGTCGACTCATACTGAACAGGTTTCACTTTACAGGGGCAAGAAGAAGCTATGTGTCGATGCATAGCAGCATGAGTCGACACATATGCATTTTGCATCGATGCAAAAAGGTGTATGAGTCGATAGATCCCATCATGTGTCGACTCATACTGAACAGATTTCACTTTACAGGGGCAAGAAGAAGCTATGTGTCGATGCATAGCAGCATGGGTCGACACATAGCAGTCCAAAATGCAGTTTTCCTTTTATTTTACATTATTTTTACATTGTTCTCATTATCATTTGATATGGTTGTAATATTTCAGTCTCCATTTCATCCCTATTGTTAAATTGTACCCTCACCCCCCTAAAGTGATGTAATAGTTTAGATTTTATTTTCCGCATTTTTACTTGCTTTTCACATATTGCTAGTAAATAGGATGTATGGCAAGAGGAAATCAACAAATAGATAACCCTAAATCCAAGACTAAATCAAAGCATGAAAAATAACACACTTGCACACAAGCACCCTTAGGATTTCTCCACTTGGTTGCCTTATATAAAAATAGCCATATTACGCATGCGAAGTATCTTGGCAAAACAAACAAATATAAGATCATAGTCCCTCGATGACGCTATTCAAAAGTTTCCTTACAAAATGATCTTGGTCCCTCAAAGTGCTAAGATACTTTGCAAACATTGCTAATCATGGTTATACGATGACCCACGCCGGTCCCGTTTACATCCAAAGATAGGGTTGCTTACCAAATCAATGGTAAGACAACAATGTCAAAGGAATAGAAAATGTACAAGAAAGACATTTGAGTAGGTAGATTACTTCTAGTTACTTGCTCTATTTCAAAACAACTATCCTTGCTATTTTTCAAAACAAACACACACATTTCCAAACATCTTACAAACATTGAAAACATTTTCAAAAAAGACAAACAACTTTGTATACATTCTTACGAATGAGAATTATTACAAAGATTGCCTAAACGAATGGCCTCTTTCACAAAATACTTTCAAAACCACACCAAACACAATTTTAAACAAACAAAAGCAAGTTATCTAAGCAAGTAACTAAGAGCCCATGGAAAACCATGGATGAAAAGGGTGCTAATACCTTCCCTTTTCATAATCTACCCCCTGAACTCAAGAAACAATCTCAAAGGTCTTTCCTGTGCTTTTTCACCTTTCCTTTTGGATGAAAGAAAAGTCGGTGGTGACTCTTGCTAAACCGCAACATTTGCGAACACAAACGCAAAACCTCAAGTCAGTTCTCCCACCGTATCACAGAACTGGTGACTCTGCTGGGGAGTCTATTATAAAAAGTGGGGTTACCTTAGGGTTTAGATCATATTTATTTGCTTACATTGTTTGACTTGTTTGCTTTACATTATGGTTTTTTTTTTTGGTTTGAATCCTCTACCCGGATTTGGGAAACATTATAGGTAAATAGCAATACATTGTGGAAACTGTGTGGGGTATACCGATATGGTCTAAGCAATAGCTATGTTAGTGTGACATATTTGTGGGTACCGGTAGCCTTTGAGTTAATCAAAGAGAATACGGGGCCGCTGAGTGATGTCATGAAGCACTAATGAACTTCTAAAACCCTTTACTTGACCAACTTGGCCTTTAGGATGTAGTGAGATGACCGACTTTGGTGCTGTCCAAAGTTGGTAGATACTCGATACTACACTCATTTAGGGTTGGTTTCTTGAGATATTTCGGTCTCCATTAAAGAGGCTTGAGCTGAAGCAATGACCATGGAAACAATCCAACGATATTGAGCACCTTAGAACCCGGTTACTATTGTTAGGACAGGTTGAGCCAACTAAACTTCAAGAGGGTACTTACCTATAAAGCCCCATGCAAGCCTAAACTGAGAACTTGTTTGATTTGCTTGTATATGCATACTTGTACATAACATCATGGACATCATGAACATCATATGCATTCACTAACCATTTCAAGGATTTTGGAGATTCATCTTTGTTCTTGTTTTGTAGGATATAGATTCACTTCGCAGGAAAACTATCCAAGTCAACCTTGTAAGAATTCCTCCACAACTCAAGGAGCTAGCTTCAAGGATCCCTAAGAACTCTCCATTCACCAAGAGGCATGGTTGTCTACTCAACTTGGTCACCTCCAACACAGAGGAGGATATGATGAAGGTTCTCTTCCAGTTCTTAGATCCTTTGCATCATTGCTTCACATTTCCTGACTATCAGCTTGTGCCTACTATGGATGAATTCTATCAACTCTTGAGGATTCCTATTCTCAATCAACTATCTTTCAACGGTACGGAAAGAGACCCAAAGCTAGAAGAGATTGCTCAAGCTCTATACTTGCACTCATCTGATGTCACAACTCATTGGGAAACTAGAAGTGGTGTCAAAGGCTTCTTAGAAAAGTTCCTGTTTGAGAAAGCCTAAAGTTGTTGGAATTCCCTAGATTTGCAAGCTTTTGAGGAGATTGTAGCTCTTCTCATATATGGGATGGTCTTATTCCCCAATCCTGACCAACTCATAGATGTGAGCGCTGTCAAAATCTTCATGTCACGCAACCCGGTGCCTACATTGCTTGGGGATATCTTACACTCTATTCACACTCGTACAATGAGGAAAAGAGGTGTTCTCATGTGCTGCACTCCTCTCCTGGAAAGATGGTTTATTTCTCATCTTCCCCAATCAGTCTTAAAGAATGAGCAAGGTTTGAGGTGGTCATACAGGTTAATGACGCTCAAACATTCGGATATTCATTGGTGCTCTTGATCCAAAGAGAATGTTATCATTGTTGACCGTTATGGGGAATTACCTAATGTCCCTCTACTTGGCATTAGGGGAGGCATCACCTACAACCCATGCTTGGCTCTAAGACAGTTTGGTTATGCCTGAAAGGATGGCCCATATGATATGCTGATTCAAGGCTTGGTTTTCGACTACGACTATGATGATCAAGGACTTCGCCAGAGATTCATCCGAGCTTGGAGGATGCTAAACAAGGTGGATAGCAAGACTTTGGGACACAAGAATTCCATCCCTCTTAAGCCTTACCTCAAGTGGGTATGAACCCGTGCTCAAAGTCTTATGATGCCTTATCCTTCCATTCTCCCAGCGATTATTGAGCCTGTTAAGGAGGAAGAAGTTCCATACACTATCCTACATCCTGACATGCCTACATCACTCGAAGACCTACAAAGGGATTGGATACAGCTCAAGGGAGAGCGTGATACTTTTGAAGCCCAATTCTATGCAAGCGAGAAGAAGGTTTTGGAACTCACTCAGCTACTTCATGAAGAGCAGACTCTAAATACCTACATTGCACCAAAGAGGATGCACAATGTATTTTTATCTTAGAATTTTGTATTATTTTGCCCAAGGGGCATTGATGTACTCAAATTCTATCTTATTAATATAACGTGTGTTTCTTTTTTATTTGAAACAAATTTTAATTTTTAAATCCTTGAAAGCATTGCATGAATACATATCATTCATCATAAACATAAGCAGGTCTTTGCAACAAGTTTCCTCATCTCTCTACTGTTTATTTCAGTAAGATGGATCTCGAACAGACGGTCTAAGACCTTCAAGCTCAAAACACATAATTTCAACAGTTACTCATGACCTTAGCCAAGGGGCAAGAGGAGCTGAAGACTCTTCTAGAAAAAGAGAAAGAGAAAAAGAAGAAGAAGCCAGCTGGTGTGGTAATCATGGGCAGAAGGTTTCAGGGACAAGCTAGAAGGACCTTAGATTTTCCAACAACATCTGATGAAGGGGAAAGAAAAGGAAAAGAAACGGAAGTTTCGTCAGACTCTGAAGAAGAGGAGGAAGAGGAGGACTACTCTGAGCAACAATACCCTTCGGCTGATGATAAGTACAAACACCTTGAAGAGCGTTTAGGCGCTAGGGAAATCCAGAGAGTACCGGGTCTAGATTTTGAAGAGTTGGGGCTGGTGTCAGGAATCGTGATCCCGCCAAAGTTTAAAGTGCCATTATTTGCCAAGTATGATGGGGTGTCTTGTCCTAAAATGCACCTCTGATCGTATGTCAGGAATATTCATCCGCACTCTGCCGACAAAGACTTATGGGTCCACTTTTTCCAAGACAGTTTATGAGGAACACAACTTGATTGGTTTTACCAATTATAAAGGGCCGACGTCCATAGTTGGGAAGACCTGGCCGCAGCTTTCTATAAACAATACCAGTACAATGCCGATTTGGCGTCTACCCGTACTCAACTTTAGAGTATGGCTATGGCTTCAAATGAGGGCTTCAAAGATTATGCGCAAAAGTGGAGAGATCTATCCGGAAGAGTGCAACCCCCTCTGTCTTAAAGGGAGTTGGTGGACATGTTATTGGGAACGCTATCAGGCCCTTTCTTCAATCATCTAATTGGGAGTTCCTCTGCGGGTTTTACTGAATTGATTTTAACCGGCGAGAGAGTGGAAGCTGGTATAAGAAGTGGGAAGATTCAGAAAGATTCGTCTGCCTCTACGGCTGTGAAAAAACCTTTTACTGGGAGGAAGGAAGTATCTGCTGTTTATTCACAAAGGAATCAAGGAAGAACTGAACACCGACCAATGGTGGGGGCCGTTATGATCCCAAAGCCCGCATCTGACCAGCCCAGAAATAACCAACCAAGGGTGGAAAGGCCTGTCCGGCAATTCACCAGGATTAACATGACTCTGGCCCAAATTCTACCACATCTTCTGAAATTGAATCTGGCAACTTTAAAAGAGGCCCCAAAGAATCCCAATACTACATCCCCTTATTATCATCCAAATGCCAGATGCGCATACAATTCTGAAAGTCCAGGGCACGACACTAACAACTGTTGGGCTCTAAAGAACAAAATTCAAGACCTTATTGATGCAAAGGAGGTTGAGTTTGATGCACCTGAGAAACCGAATGTCATCTCCGCTCCGATGCCTAGGCATGGTCACAATGCCAATGCTGTCGAGGAAGATTTATTTATTGCCACAGTGGATGAACTTTTGACTCCACTCCCAATCATTAAGTTGAATTTGTTGAAAGCTGGTATGTTCCCAGGTTGTGACAAAGACTGCCATGTTTGCCTATCCTCATCATTTGATTGCCTTCTGTTAAAAAAAGGTATCCAACGACTGATTGATAACCAAGAAATTATGTTTGAGAATGCTCCTGTTTCACCCATTCCAGTTAAAGAAGTTTCAATCATAACCATCTCCGCCAATCCTTCCAGGGCCCCTAAAAGACCCGTTAGGATTACACCTGCTCCAAAAACTACTCCACTTAAGATCACAATGCCCGGGTCAGTCCCGTACATGTCAGATAAAACAGTACCATGGAATTATGGTGGAGAAATCTACTACCATGGTATCAAACAAGATGAACCGACTGCCGAAGAAGAAAGCTCCGAAGAAGAAAACTCCAATGTTAGCAACATTGTCGGAACTAGCAAGATTACCCATAGTGGTAGAATCTTCTCTCCAGAGATTTCCCCTCCAAAGGCAGTTTTTGGACCCGTGGTCGTTACAAAGATTACCTCTGCACCAGTGATCATACCTGCAAGCGTACCTGCAGACAAAGACGACCCAATCCCTATCACTGCCGATACTTCCACTGCTGAGAATAAAGGAAAAAGCATTCAAGAAGAGCCTGTCCAGACGAAGGCTCAATCACTAGCTATTCCCGAAACATCCAAGAAGGAGATGGAAGAGATCCTAAGGATAATAAAGAAAAGTGACTATGATGTGGTTGAACAGTTGGGGAAAACCCCCTCCAAGATCTCCATGCTAGCATTATTGTTGTGCTCTGAGGCACATGCGAAAGCTCTGGTAAAAATTTTGAAGACATCCCATGTGCCACAAGAGACGTCTGCTGACCAATTCCAGGATTGTGTGGCCAGTTTGACAGCTGATAATGGCTTGGGTTTCTCCGATGCTGATTTGACACCCAGAGGGAGAAAACATAATGAGGCTTTGCATGTCTCTATGGAGTGTAGAGGAATGAATCTGGCTCATGTCTTGGTGGACACGGGATCATCTTTAAATGTCCTACCGAAGAAAGCCCTTGACAAGTTGGATTGCGAAGGGCTGACTCTAAAACCCAGTAACATAATTGTGAGAGCATTTGATGGTTCGAAGAGGATGGTCCACGGAGAGGTGGACATCCTGATAAAGGTGGGAACTCAGATTTTCAATTCAACCTTCTATGTGATGGACATCCGCCCCTCTTACTCTTGTCTTTTAGGACGGCCCTGGATCCATAATGTCGGTGTTGTCACCTCCACATTACATCGGATGCTGAAGTACCCGGTCCAAGGAAAGATCATAACTGCCCACGGGGAGGAGGAGTACATGATTAGTCATTTGAATTCTTTCTGATATGTGGAGTTGGATGGCGAGTTCATTGAAACTCCTTTTCATCATTTTGAAGAGGTCTCTCAAGAAGTAGCGGCAACCAAGGTAATATCCTCGATTCCCAAGATCATAAGACCTCCACTTCAGATGTCATATCTAAAGGACACAAAGGCGGTAATAGAGGAGGGTGGATGCACCATCTGGGGTCAGCTTCCAGACATTCTGTATAAATTAGATAAGTTTGGCTAGGGGTTTACTTCAACTGCTCAGAAGGCTGTGCGCCGCGCCTGTGCCGGAGGGCCACCTGTGAAGATTAGCAACCAAGGGGTCAATGTAGTGGAAGACAATGAAGAGGATGGAAGCTTAGAAGATTGGATATTTCCTACTGTCAACGGAGGACTTCGCAACTGGGAAGCCAGAGACTTTGTCCTAATAACTTTCATCTCTCAGTAATTTATCTTTTACATTTCTGTTGGACTTGTAATATTCACGAACAATTCGCACTTTAAAAACCTTGTGTCTTACCAGAGGCACAATGGTCCATTTGTAAGGGTTTTTATTTCATTTTCATATGACATTCAATGAATCATGGATGCTTTTTCACATATAAATCTTTTGTGCTCATTGTCTTTCTTTTACATTTTATTGTTTAAAGATGGCTATACCCTTAGACACACCCACACTCACAAATGAAGGTACCCCTCCATTCTGAATCCCATGGGTAACGATACTGCTATAGCCTTCAGTGACTCTGAAGATCTGATCTACCAAGCCGAATACGAAGGTGAGGAAGATTGTGAGGTGCCAGGGGAATTGGCCAGATTACTACAACAAGAGGAAATAGCTATTCAGCCTCATGAGGAGCTGTTGGATACGATCAACTTGGGTACCGAGGAAGATAAAAAGGAAATCAAAGTGGGTGCCAATTTAGAGCCGAGTGTCAAGGAGCGTCTAATTCAGCTATTGCATGATTATGTTGAGATCTTTTCCTGGTCATACGAAGACATGTCGAGACTCGATACAGACATCGTGGTACATCATCTACCCACAAGAGAAGACTGTCCACCAGTGAAACAAAAAGTCTTCCGCATGAGACCTGACATGTCAGAGAAGATCAAAGCGGAAGTTATGAAACAGTTCAATGCTGGATTTCGGGTTGTTACTTCCTATCCTCAATGGGTTGCCAACATTGTTCCCGTGCCTAAAAAGGACGACAAAGTAAGAATGTGCATGGATTATAGATATTTAAATAGGGCCAGCCCTAAAGATGATTTTCCACTTCCACACATCGACGTCATGGTTGATAATACGGCCCAGCACAAAGTATTTTCCTTCATGGACGGATTCTCAAGATATAACCAGATCAAAATGGAACTTGAGGACATGGAGAAAACTACATTTGTCACACAGTGGGGCACGTTCTGCTATAAAGTGATGCCATTCGGGCTGAAGAATGCCAGGGCAACCTATCAACGCGCCATGGTAGCTTTGTTTCATGATATAATACATCATGAGATAGAAGTCTACGTAGATGACATGATATCCCGATCACAAACTGATGAGGAACACTTTGATCACTTACAAAAGCTATTTGTCAGATTGAAGGAGTACAAACTAAGGTTGAATCCAAACAAGTGCACATTCAGAGTCCGGTCTGGTAAACTCTTAGGTTTCATTGTCAGCAAAAAAGGCATTGAGGTTGATCCTGCCAAAGTTAAAGCAATACAAGAAATGCCTGCTCCTCGTACTGAGAAGGAAGTCAGAGGATTCTTGGGACACCTGAACTATATTGCCAGATTCATTTCTCACCTAACATCTACTTGTGAACCAATCTTCAAACTGTTGAAGAAAGATCAAGTAGTCAGATGGAATGATGAATGCCAGATTTCTTTTGACAAAATCAAAGAGTATTTACAAGAGCCTCCTGTCTTAATGCCACCAGTCGAGGGAAGACCACTGATCATGTATCTGACCGTTTTAGAGAACTCAATGGGGTGTGTATTGGGGCAGCATGACGAGTCTGGCCGAAAGAGCACGTTATTTACTACCTGAGAAAAAAGTTTACCGACTGTGAAACCAGATATTCACTGCTCGAGAAAACTTGTTGCACTCTGGTATGGGCTGCTCGCCGGCTAAGACAGTATATGTTGACTCATACCACCTTGCTGATATCTAAGATGGATCTGATAAAGTACATCTTTGAGAAGCCTGCTTTGTCTGAGAGGATAGCTAGATGGCAGATAATCTTAATAGAATATGACATACAATACACTACCCAGAAAGCTATAAAGGGCAGTGTGCTAGATGATCATCTTGCTCATCAAGCTGTAGAAGATTATCACTCCATGAAGTTTGAATTCCCGGATGAAGACATCATGACATTAGACAATTGTGAAGAGATCAGACCATATGATGGACCTGGACAAGGATCCTGATGGACCCTGTTCTTTGATGGGGCATCCAATGCACTTGGTAATGGTATCAACGATGTAGTCATATCTCTGGAAGGGTGCCATACTCCCTTTACTGCCAGACTTTACTTCAATTGTATGAACAACATGGCAGAATATGAAGCATGCATCTTTGATCTCAAGGCTTCCATAGACTTGGGAATCAAATCTTTAGATATGTTTGGAGATTCGGCTTTGGTCATCAGTCAGATCAAAGGAGAATGGGACACTAAGCATCCAAACCTTATCCCTTACAAAGAACATGTTTTGACATTGTTACCACATTTCGAGCAGATTACCTTCGAGCATTTCTCGCGAGAAGAAAATCAGCTAGCAGATGCTCTAGCCACAATGTCATCTATGTTTAAACTTAATTGGGATAGCGAGGCTCCCCATATCACCATTGAACGAATGGACGAACCAGCACACTGTCACGAGATTAATACTAAAGAAGTAGTGGACCAGCCTTGGTTTCATGAAGTCAAAAGGTATCTCGAGGCTCAAGAATATCCAAAAGGAGCTTCAATCAATGATAAAAAGTTCTTAAGGAGATTCTTTGCTAAGTTCTTCCTGAGTAATGGCATCCTGTACAAATGCAATCATGACTATATTCTGCTCCGTTGTATGGATAAGATTGAGGATGAAAAGATCATGGATGAATTACATGAAGGTACCTTTGGCACTCACTCCAGTGGGCATACGATGGCGAAGAAAATCCTATGGGCAGGCTATTACTGGTCTACCATGGAAGCGGATTGCTATTAACACTCTCGGACCTGTCATAAGTGTCAAATTTATGCTGACAATGTGCATATGCCTCCAGTTCCTCTAAATGTCTTGACGGATCCTTGGCCCTTTGCTATGTGGGGAATCGATATGATTGGGGAGATCAAACCTACAGCCTCTAATGGACACCGTTTCATTCTAGTGGCCATTGACTATTTTACAAAGTGGGTCGAAGCAGCTTCCTTCACATCCGTTACTAAGAATGTTGTTTCCCGCTTAATCAAGCAGAATCTCATTTGTCGGTACGGTATCCCGTAAAGGATCATCACTGATAATGGTACAAACCTTAACAATACTATGATCTCCGCCTTGTGCGAGCAGTTCAAAATTCAGCATCACAATTCATCCCCCTATCGGCCAAAGATGAATGGTGTCGTCGAAGCTGCAAATAAAAACATTAAAAGGATCATACAAAAAATGACAGTCACCTACAAGGACTGGCATGAGATGTTGCCATTTGCTCTCCACGGGTATCATACCACGGCTTGCACGTCAACTGGGGCAACACCTTATTCTTTGGTTTATGGCATGGAGGTTGTCTTGCCTATTGAGGTTCAGATCCCCTCTTTAAGAATTATGAAGGATGCAGGTTTGAATGAGGACGATTGGATCCAAACTCGGCTTGATCAACTAAACTTAATTGATGAAAAGAGACTTACTGCTGTTTGCCATGGTCATATGTATCAAAAACGGATGATCAAGGCTTTCAACAAAAAAAGTTAGACGCCAGGTATATCAAGTTGAAGATCTAGTGATCAAACGCATTATCTTGCCACAAAGTGATCCCAGGGGAAAATGGACTCCTACCTATGAAGGGCCATTTGTAATCAAAAACATCTTCTCCGGTGGGGCAATGATCTTAACCACCATGGATGGTGATGACCTGCCACACCCTGCGAACGCGGACATAGTCAACAGATACTACACATAAGAGACCCGCTAGGTTGACACACCTAGGAAAAAAAAGGGCATCCCGGCGAACCAAAAGGTTCGGACAAAAATAAAAAAAATATGTATACCCGGAAAGTTGAAAACCCGAAAGGGCAACTTGGGCAAAAAAGGGTTTCCCGGTGGACTGAAAACCCGAAAGGGCGATCCAGGCAAAAATTAGGGAATTAAAGCGTATGACTATGTCCCGTTGGATCATTTTGTGGACAACCCCTTGACGTCCACTGACAAACTCAGAGTTTCTGATCCATTCAATCATCTTCGGACGAAGCAACAAATAGACAAGATATTCGGAGATACGGAGGCTATAGCAGAATAGGAACCCCATGGGATTATCACACATAGCTATCTTTCTTTGTATAAATTTTTCTTACTTTTATCCCACCATCCTCTTACTAGGATGTATGTCTCCTTTGTACAAAATACTTATTCAAAGTAAATACAAAGATATCTCTTTAAAGTACAGAAAACTATTTGCCTTTTTTCTTTACACTTGTATTTTATTTGCAAAAACGTCCAATGATTCATTAATGAACATATGCATTTAAACATAATTACTGTTTACAAATAAACAAAATGAAAAAAATACAATTACTGACATGTTGAAATAATAGGAAAACGTCTTTAGGTTATTCCATGAGAAATCCCAACAGTACGTCATTTAGATCCCCAACGGAACTAAAACTTCAAACTACTAATCCCCGGTGGAAACCATCCAGTTTCTCCAAATTCCCCAGCAAGTTGTTTTGAAGCCTGAAATCCAACCGGATAACAACTGACTTCTGATACTTCACAATGGAACTAAAATTTCAAATTATTAGTCCCCATTAGAAGTCATCAAAACTCTCTAGATTCCCCAAGCAGATTCCTCAGGCAGTACGTGACATTGCCCTCACAACGGAATTTACTTCTCTCAACAAGAGTTTGTCAGTACTTCAAACTCCAAGACATGGAAATTCAACATATCCTCAGCAGCGGTCAGGGATTTACTTTCCCCAATCTGACAGCAATATAACAAATCAACTTACAGTCGCATACATTACATCCATATATCATAAACATTGACAAAAACAAATACATTGCATCATACATTTCATGCAACATAACTCTGTGTTTCAGTTAACATTTTATTCTTTCCAGGATAAGATTAACAGCTACCGTTAACAATATGCAATCATGATACAGTACAAATACGCTCCAGATAAGGAAGCCATTTTGTTACTCATTTAGATTCGAACTCCAGATAAATTTCAGATACGCTCCAGATATGGATGCCATCCTGATACTCATTCAAAACCAACCTTTCAGATACAGTTCAGATACGCTCTAGATACAGATTCCATCCTGATACTCATTCAGATCCAAACTTTTGATACAGTTTAGATACGCTTCAGATACGGATGCCATCCTGATACTCATTCAACTTTAACCTTCAGATACAGTACAGATACGCTCTCCACGGTTGCCATTCTGTTACTCATTCAGATTTCAGCTATTCAGATATAGTACAGATACGCTCGCCACATATGCAATTCTAGTACTAATTCAGATTTCAAGTTCAGATACAGTTTAGATACGCTCCAGATACGGATTCCATCCTGATACTCATTCAGATTCAGCTTTCAGATACAGTTCAGATACACTCCAGATACGGATGCCATCTTGATACTCATTCAGATTCAGCTTTCAGATACAGTTCAAATACGCTCCATATACGGATGCCATCCTGATACTCATTCAGATCCAACCTTTTGATACATTTCAGATACGCTCCCGATACAGATGCCATCCTGATACTCATTCAGATTCAACTTTCAGATACAGTTCAGATACGCTCCAGACACGGATGCCATCCTGATACTCATTCAGATTCAACTCTCAGATACGAGTTAGATACAATCCATTTATGGATATTATTCTGATACTCAATCAAACACATCCACTATTCCAGCGTAAATCAACCAGAGATTTATTCTGATACTTCTTCTATTCCTACCAGCAATCATTTTGATGGCATCTACAAGCCCATCTCGGACAACTTTCCATCATCTCTCCAAATGGCATATTTTAAGCCCATTCCCTACACAATCAACCACCACATCATCGAGTGCAAATTTCTGGGCACTCTAGTGTCCAATCTTCTTCCACCTTCAAGTCATGAATGGCGGATCCGCCAATCTAACTCTTCAGGTTTAAGAAGATTGAACAGGGGCAGCTGTTGTGCCTCATAGTTTTCCCTCTCATTTCTCAAGGATTTTATCACAAGATCTTTTATGACATCAAGTTTGCAGCACTGATACATCAATTTAGGCTTGGAATTGGCAAAAGGGCAAAATGGTCAATTGCATACTGGAAAGTCAAACTTTGACTTTTTCCTCAACATTACATTCCAAAGATCGAATTTCATCAAGACATTCAAGAATGTCAAGCTTGATCATCAAGAAGTCAAGAAACTCAAAAGTCAACTTGAAAAGTCAAAATTTCCAAGACTTAGAAATTTTCTAAGTGTCTTTATACATGATAATTTCATCACTTCATGCCATTCTTTCACCATGATGCAAGATGATTCAAGAGAAACTTCCAACATGAAAGTTGTAGATATCCATGATATCTACAACATTTATTTACACAACTTCTCCTAAATATGCTTGCATTTCAAGTTATAAATTCATAAAGTCATGACATTTTCATTTAACACTTAGAGAAATTTTCAGCAGTTTTGGTCAGGTTTTTATCCTAACTTCTTGGCCAATTTTCATCAAGTTCCATTTTTATTTAACAAAAGTGGTCAACATTAAAGTTGTAGGGGAGGTTCCAATATTTCCAAAAAGTCAAAGAACTCATTGAGATCATCCTTGAGCTGAGAGGATCGAAGAGATGAAGTTAGGGTTTCATTCTTGAATTACAAAGCAGAATTTGTGATGAACACTTGACTAAAATTCCAACCAAAGCTACAAAATCTCTCTTTTCAGGCTATGTTCTCTCCAAATCCATGCATAATCAAACAATTATACAAACCCTAAGTGTATTACACAAGCATTTGAAGCTTTGTCCAAATCTTGATACCATTTATGGTTAGAAATGCAAAAGCAACATTTCCATTTGCATAAAGTTTCACTTTTCCAACCACTCTCTTCTTTCAAAGCTTGAAATCTGCTCCAAAGATGACAGAAAAATCTCTCAACATCAGAAGCAATCCACAAGACCTGCAAAGCATGGCTAAGTTCCTTAATTCACTCCTTTCTTCATCATGAAAAAACATGTTATTATGAATTTGAAAAAAGGCATAACAAATTTTTTTTTTCAAAAAGGGCTGAGTTTCTCAAGTCTCAAACCTTCTCTATAAATAGAAGAAACATTTGCAAGACAGGGGGTTGGTTTTTGGAAGTAAAAAAGTTTTAGAGAGAAAGAATAGAGAGTTTTGTTGAGCAGAAAAACAATATTATGTGCAACCTTGATTCATTTTCAAAACCAAGTCTATTCTTGTTCAAAACAGAAAACCCAATCCATCCCTCCATCATACAAACTCTCCTTTAAACCAAACAACTCATCACATACGAAGGTGGTCCAAAACATCACAGCACAGTCTAACTCAATTTCAACAGTCTGGAGAAGCTTCCTGGAGATTCATTGAGGTTTTCATAACATTTGGAAAAAAACGTTCAGATTTAAACAGCCAGTGCAGCTCAGAGGTAAGGCTCCTTGACTTGATATCTCTCCATACATCATTAAATGATTCGTTTATTTTAAAGACAATATGTAGTACTTTATTACCTTTATGAACTAGTCATTTACATCTTGTTTAGGCTTATTCAATCATTTATGGTTCATACTTATCCATTATATGCCATAAACTAACTTGTACAATCAGTAAAAACAATGTTTAAGGCAGGAAAATGCAGCATGTATCGACACATATCCGCATGTGTCGACTCATCTTAGTGAAAATACAGGGTATGAGTCGACACATGACCCTCATGCATCGACCCATACTGAGTTCAGGTCACAAAACAGAAACTTGAAAGGACTATGAGTCAACACAATACGCATTTCGCGTCGATGCAAAAATGTGTTTGAGTCAATACATCCCATCATGTGTCGACTCATACTGAACATATTTCACTTTACAGGGGCAAGAAGAAGCTATGTGTCGATGCATAGCAGCATGAGTCGACACATACGCATTCCGCATCGATGCAAAAAGGTGTATGAGTCGATACATCCCATCATGTGTCGACTCATACTGAACAGATTTCACTTTACAGGGGCAAGAAGAAGCTATGTGTCGATGCATAGCAGCATGGGTCGACACATAGCAGTCCAAAATGCAGTTTTCCTTTTATTTTACACTGTTTTTACATTGTTCTCATTATCATTCGATATGGTTGTAATATTTCAGTCTCCATTTCATCCCTATTGTTAAATTGTACCCCCACCCCCCTAAAGTGATGTAATAGCTTAGATTTTATTTTCCGCATTTTTACTTGCTTTTCATATATTGCTAGTAAATAGGATGTATGGCAAGAGGAAATCAACAAATAGATAACCCTAAATCCAAGACTAAATCAAAGCATGAAAAATAACACACTTGCACACAAGCACCTTTAGGATTTCTCCACTTGGTTGCCTTATATAAAAATAGTCATATTACGCATGCGAAGTATCTTGGCAAAACAAACAAATATAAGATCATAGTCCCTCGATGACACTATTCAAAAGTTTCCTTACAAAATGATCTTGGTCCCTCAAAGTGCTAAGATACTTTGCAAACATTGCTAATCATGGTTATACGATGACCCACGCCCGTCCCGTTTACATCCAAAGATAGGGTTGCTTACCAAATCAATGGTAAGACAACAATGTCAAAGGAATAGAAAATGTACAAGAAAGACATTTGAGTAGGTAGATTACTTCTAGTTACTTGCTCTATTTCAAAACAAATATCCTTGCTATTTTTCAAAATAAACACACACATTTCCAAACATCTTACAAACATTGAAAACATTTTCAAAAAAGACAAACATCTTTGTATACATTCTTACGAATGAGAATTATTACAAAGATTGCCTAAACGAATGGCCTCTTTTACAAAATACTTTCAAAACCACACCAAACACAATTTCAAACAAACAAAAGCAAGTGATCTAAGTAAGTAACTAAGAGCCCAAGGAAAACCATGGATGAAAATGGTGCTAATACCTTCCCTTTTCATAATCTATCCCCCGAACTCAAGACACAATCTCAAAGGTCTTTCCTGTGCTTTTTCACCTTTCCTTTTGGATAAAAGAAAAGTCGGTGGCGACTCTTGCTAAACCGCAACATTTGCAAACACAAACTCAAAACCTCAAGTCAGTTCTCCCACCGTATCACAATAACATTTAGAACAAATTTACAAGTAATCATAAAATTTCAGCGAGAAAAGAGAAATGAACGATATTACCTCAGTTGATGAGCAGTTAAGATACACGTACAAAAGCTAGAACACATCTTAACAACATGGTGATATATATATATATATATATATATATATATATATATATATATATATATATATATATATATATATATATATATATATATATATATATATATATATATATATATATATATATATATATATATATATATATATATATATATATATATATATATATATATATATATATATATATATATATATATATATATATATATATATATATATATATATATATATATATATATATATATATATAATTAAAGTAATGTATGCTTAAGACATCAAGTAAGAGAGATCTAAAATCCCTAACTCACGATGAATGTTGAAGAAGGGTTCGGTTGCTAGTGGTTTTGTGAAAATGGCAGCAAGTTGATTTTTGGTATCAACATGCTCAAACACAACATCCTCTTTTTCAACATGATCGCGGAGAAAGTGATACCTAATCTTTATGTGTTAGTGCGTGAATGTAAGACAAGATGCTTAGTAGGGTTTATAGCACTTGTGTTGTCACACTTTATTGGAATACGTTTTAATTGAATATCATAATCTTGTAATTGTTGTTTCAGCCACAAAATCTTAGCACAACAACTACTGGCTGCAACGTATTCAGCCTCAGCGGTGGACAATGCAACAGAAACCTACTTTTTACTATTCCAACTCACTAAGGAGTTTGAAAACAAATGACATGTGCCACTAGTGCTTTTTCTATCTGACTTGCAGCCAGCAAAATCAGAATTGGAGTAACCTACTAAGCTGCAATCGCTTCCCTTGGAATAACATAGCCCATACTTAGATGTACCATGAAGATACCTAAGTATACACTTGACAACTTTCAAGTGGGATTCCTTAGGATCCGATTGATATCGTGCACACATACAAACGCTAAACATGATGTCAGACCTAGATGCAGTAAGATACAAGAGGAATCCAATCATACCTCTATATTTCTTGACATCTACACTCTTACCATATTCATCCTTATCTAAGTTCTCGTTGGTAGGCATAGGTGTGTCAATTGATTTTGAGTCGTTCATTCCAAAGCGCTTAAGCAACTCTATGCAGTATTTTGTTTGACACACAATTGTACCCTCATTGAGCTACTTTATTTGAAGATCGAGGAAGTAGTTTAGAAATTCACCTCAATAATCGCTCGAATTGTAATTATTTTGAACTCCATTCTGTTTTGGGATAGCTTTGCAAAACTCTTAAAAGCAGAGAAAGTTTCATCTTTGCAATGAAGGAATATAGTCCAAGTAAATTTAGAATAGTCGTCAACAATTACTAAACCATAATAATTTCCACCTAGACTCTTTTTCCTAGAAGGTCCAAAGAGGTCCATATGGAGAAGCTCAAGGGGTCGTGAAGTAGAAATCAAATTTTTAGATTTGAAAGAGACCCTTGTTTGCTTTCCCATTTGGCATGCGTCACATAGATGATCTTTTGAAAATTTAATTTTTGGAAGACCGACTACTAGATCCTTAAATACAACCTTATTAAGCAAATCAACGTTAACATACGCTATCCGTATATGCCAAAGCCAAGAATCACCATTCAAGGTGACTAGACACTTAATGCTTGTTAATGATACATCAAAAAGGTCAAGCATATAGACGTTGTTTACTCTAATACCCTTAAACACAATATTTTGTTCAGTATTTTCAATTATGCAGCAAGTGTTTGTGAAAGTAACTTTATAACCCTTGTCACACAATTGGCTAATACTTAACAAATTATGTTTAAGCCCCTCTACTAAATGGACATCAGAAAAAGTAGTGGTAGATGGATTACCTACACCACCTTTACCGAGTATTTCTCCTTTGTTATTGTCTCCATAAGTAACATGTCCTTTCTTCTTTGCTTTGAAGTCAATGAAAAGTGATATGTCACCTATCATGTGCCTTGAGCACCCGCTGTTTAGAAACCATCTTCTATCCACGGATGTAAGACACTTTTCCTGCAATATCAAAAGAGAGAGGTAGGTACCCAATTTTCATTGGGTCCATGTGGGTAAGTGTTAACATGGTTGTATTTAGGCCTCCATTGGTAAATTCCTTTAGGGACAAGAAATCTCCTAAACTTGCATGTCTCAATGGTATGACCAACATGACAACAATAATGACATAAACCATAATGATGGATTTTCTTACTTTTGCTCATTAAATCCTTTGGAATCTTTTCTACACAGGAATATTTTGCTTATGGCGGATTCAACGTTTTCTTAAAAAGTCTAGGATCAACGGCAAAAGTAACCTTGGGATGTAAAGCTTTTCCCAATTTTGCATTAAGAGTTCTAACCTCTTGTTTCCAAATATGACAAACTTCACATTCCCTTCTAGAAATACATCCTCTAACACCCTTATCTTTTGAACTTTCTGCAATACTAGCTTTTACATATTTTAAGTCTTTTTCAGCTTTATAAAATTTACCCTCCAAGAATGAAAATATTTGTTTATTGGAGGATAATCTATTAAAAGCATCTTCAACTTTGTTTTGCAGTTTTTCAAAAGCTATTTTCAGTTTAGAAAAAGACATAGAAGAAAATTTGTTATGGTAGACTTGTCTGACTTGCTTGTCGTGGTTGTTCTTCTTGTGGTAGGACTAAATTTTGGTATGTTCCATGAGACATAAATTTGCAGTCTCATCACTATCACTCAAACTGTCATCGTTTGATGAATCACTATCGCTTTCCCACGTAATTTAATCTCTCCTTTGTTTATTGAACTTCTTTGGTGGAGCTTTTCCTTTGTCCTTTTTCATCTTTGGACACTCTGGTTTGTAGTGTCCAACTTTACCACAATTGTAGCAAGGTCCTTTACTTCTTTGCTTCTTATTCTCTTCTTGTCTTGGCTCTTTAAACTGTTTTTGAAAATATATGAGATTCTTATTGGAGTGCTTGATTCCATTCTTTCGAATAAACCTATTATATCTCCGACAAAGAGTCCTATTTCTTCATCATCTGAATCTTTGTCACTACTTGAGTTATTATCATTTTGTTCTTTGTTTGAGGACTTGGAACTAGAATCCATAAGAGCTATTGACTTCTTCTCACCCTCCTTGTCTTTATTCTTCTCCTTCTTACTCTTGTTTTCATATTTTTCAAGACTTTCTAGTTCTTGTTGATCTTCTTCCAGCTTGCCAAACAGAGTTGTAATGGTAAGCATAGTGAGGTCGTTGGCTTCCTTGATATTTGTTACTCTAGGTTTCCATTCCCTGCTAAGACATCTCAGAATTTTATTAGTAGCAATTTCATTGGAAAAAGGTTTTCCGAGTGCATTTAAATGACTTACAAGTTGAACGAATCTCCTTTGCATGTCAGAGACAGATTGTCCTTGTTTCATGCGAAAGAGCTTGAACTCTTGATTGAGTGTGTTAATGCGGGATTGTTTAACTTCAGTAGTTGCCTCATGGGAAATTTCTAAAGCACCCCAAATTTCTTTAACAGACGTGCAATGAGACACCCTATAATACTCATCAACACCAAGTGCTGAGATTATCATATTTCGGCCTCTCCCAATCGCACGACCACTTCTTTTCATCTATTTAATTCCATTGATCCTTAGGTTTAGGTACTATTGCACCTGCATCATTCCTCATGGTAATTTGAAAAGGACCATTCTGAATGGCAGTCCATACAATCTTGTCAATGGAATTTATGTGTACTCGCATGCAGTCTTTCCAGTAGCCATAGTTTTCACCATTGAAAATAAGAGCTCTATTATACACCCCCTTTGATTCAAAATCCATAGCGTTACTAGTAGACACAAAGCACCAGCGAATCGGCACTCTGGTACCACTTGTTAGACAATATGGTAAGTGATCGAGAGGGGGGTGAATAGATAACCTCCTTATTTATCAAGGATTTACAATATTTTATCATAGTTTGTTAAAAGCAGCGGAAAAATAAGGTCCAGAATCAACTTCCTTCTATTTTGAACCAACTACTAGAAAATCAGACATACGATAAACTTGCTGGATTTTATTTAGGATGAGATAGATGAAAATTAAACACAAATTGATGTACATTTTAATGCACTTATCACAAGAATGCTATTTCCAATGAATAAAAAGTTGCACGCAATTTTGTCAAACGGTTGGTGTATGCTTGTTTGATGATTAACAGTAATATTGGTTTTAGCATAAGAGTTTGTACCATTATTGTATCATTAAACAGAAAAACCAGCAAACCAATTGAATTACAAATTTGCAAAAAACGTAAAGAGATAGAGAGAAAGAAAGACAATATGCAGATAGTTTAGTAAGGAATTTCCCCACTATCATCCTCGCGTGTGGGTACGTCTCCCTCTCAATTCTAAAATTGAAATTGAGAACTCTTATATCAATTTGTTGAAAGTTGTATACAAGGTTACAATACAAAGACATAACGAAATCTCTAAGATCTTCTTCTTCTTATAAGAACCTTCACTTGATATGAGCTTATCAATATTCCCTGCAAGATCCACAATCAATCCTCCGCTTTCATGGCCTGTTTGTGAAATCCCCATGATCTCCAAACCCCTCGCTACGATTGAATATGACTTGTGCGACCGTGACTAACAAACCCTCAAGAACACGTGCTCTCTTGAAGGACAACCCCTTGGTTTTTCCTCGAAGCCCCCTTCTGAATCTTCCACCCAGTTGAGATCACTTGATCGAACAGCTGAATGTTATCTCTTTGATCTCTTGATCCAATGAACAATGATGTGTATCTTTCATTGGTTTTGAACCAAGATGATTGAGAAGATGATGAAGATGAAGTATCTTTCAGGCTTCTAATGCTCAGTAATTTTATGCT
Organism: Vicia faba; assembly: GCA_948472305.1. Taxonomy (NCBI): domain Eukaryota; kingdom Viridiplantae; phylum Streptophyta; class Magnoliopsida; order Fabales; family Fabaceae; genus Vicia; species Vicia faba. The sequence goes on along the minus strand of OX451738.1, from coordinate 382,329,594 downwards.
CATAACTGTATTTTGTGACACCTGTTTATTTTGCTGCAAGAAACTTACTTATATATGTAACAGAAAACAGTTAGAGATAAAAAGTTGCATTATGAGTCGATGCATGTTTAGCATGAGTCGACTCATGTTAGTTTTAAAACATAAGATGAGTCGATGCAAAGTGTTATGACTCGATGCAAATTGATGGCAAAACATATTACAAAGATATCAAATATATATGAGTCGAAGAAAATTGTTATGTGTCGATACAACATGTTTTCATACATATTCCAGAACCATTTATTTTATATGAGTCGATACATAACTCATATGTGTTGACACATACTAAGTCGAATTTTTGATTTTGAAGACAAAACGTGATATGTATCGATGCATGGGATTATATGTCGATGCATAAAAGTTGCAAATTGTTTTCCAGGGCCATCAACATGTCATGTGTCGATGCATAGTATGGATGTATCAACTCATACTGAAGCATAATTGTTTGTATGATTCTTTGCTTAAGTATGTGTCAATGAAAAACCCTTTGTGTCTACCTGAAATAGTGTTTTATGTGTAAAACACATTTTTGACTCTTTTTGAACATGTTATACTAATTTTATACAATGCACACATATAGATGAAGCATATTTAACATTCATTGGTTCTTATTCCACACATATTTGCTATCATACAAAACTAATTAAGTGAAAGGGTTGCTCACAACAAGAAAATAGCCTTCACCTTCAGGTTCCCAAGAACAACTCTGAAAGCGCCCAAGAACAACCTTATTTTCAATCCAAGTGTTTCCCAACCTCTTAAACCTTAAATATATGAATAATACAAATCCAAGGTGTAAACAAGTGTTTCACAAGTGTTTCTCAATTCCCTTAGATAACTCCAAAGGTTTCCCAAAACCCTTGTCTTTCTAAGGTTTCCCTTGAGAATAGCCAAAACCATATGTTATACCTTTAAACCCTTACTGTCACTTGTTGTTGTAAGTTCTAAGATTGTCACGCCTGCAAACATATAAAAGATACATATTTATAATAGCAAGTACACGACAACTAAAGCCCAAAATTACAACCCAATCACACATGGATCCATGGACCAAACTGAAAGAGTTTGAAACACGTAAAATGAGAAACTGCCAAAAGTCCAGAAAACTCAAAATTGACTGCCAGCATACAGACCATCGTCAACCGCCCGACTTAATTCGTACGAGGCGTCATCATTGCCATTCGTACGGACCACCAACGCCGTCGTGCTTCGCCAAAATCATGTTGTCGACTTCCAGTTGGCCACTATGGTGTTGTCGCGGTTCTGACTGCCACCCCTTCGTACTGATTTCCGCCGGCCACCACCAAACTTCCGGCCACTACTGATTCCATCTGACCACCTATGGATTCTTCTGTCCCTCTGCCACCCTACCGCCACCTCGTCGAAGCTCTGGTCGTTGTTGCTGCTCTGGTACCTCTGACCTAACTTTTCCTGATTTTCTATTTTTCGACTTTTTGATCAACTTTCTGAAACTTTCGATTTTTGTGGTATATGCAATCTCCAAAATATGTTTTCTTTCTCTTCATCAACAAAGGTTTTAAGGTAAATTATAACAATCTCCACCATGACTTTAAATCGTGTTGATACCAATTTAACCATCAACAATATTGATGCTCTCCACCAGGTTGAAACTTTAATCCATAACCTTGATCAAATTTAAATAATCCTTGAATCTTGATCTCGCCACTTGCATCCACTTGTTTCCAATTACTCTTATCTATCTAGGTAATTTAACAAGCCCACAAGTATGATTTTTCAACCACCATTGACTCCACATGTTTTCAAATGCCTCCCTGGAGGTTCTACATTTTTTATTTTGCAGTCTATCAGCCACATTAAAAACATAATATCCAAGGCTAGCATAATCGTTACTTTTAGATGCTACAATAACTATCCTTACCTTATCATGAGTCAAATGATAATCAGAAATCTCTCTAAATGTTCCCTCACTATTATAGTAACAAACTCCACCTTAGACTGATTTTCTTCGTTAGAGTTTCTGACAGGTTTCTCCCTTGGTTATTACTATTCTCCCTATGAAGAAATTATCTACCAACTAAGTAAGTTGGTTTAACCTCAGCTCTTCCCCCAAAAACCAATAACAACTCAGCGGTAACATGTATTTTTATCCCTTGATTTCTGCAAATTCATTATACTTCTCTGGAACTTTCTCAAGGCATTCATAATGCCTTAAACTCAAATCTCATAGTTATTCCTTGTCATGAAAGCCTCCACTAGTTAACGATGAATGAATAACAATGTTTGAACCTTCTAAAATATATAAATCATATATTTTAGACCCTTTATCAATAATCAATTCATCACACAAAATCTTCAACACTTCATTTTCAACTCTAGTACAATTACCTAGATCATCAAACATACTTATAGATAAAAAAAACTTAGTTGAGTTCTAGAACATGCCTCATATTGTGAATAAGAAGTTCACGATCATCTAACATTTTAAATCTGATTGTACCAATACCATGAACCTTGCATGCGTTATTATCACCAAGGCGGACTACTCCGCCTTGTACCCTTAGCAAATTTCCAAAGTATTCTATTCTTGGACACGTGTGATAAGAGAAACCTGAGTCAATAACCAAACTATCTTCGGTTTCCAAACTCGATACTACTAATGCAGCAACATCCTCATAACTTTCCTCACCCAATACAACTGCAGATTAAACAAAATCTTCATTGACCTTTTTCTCGGGACAATCCATTTTAAAGTGATTGATTTTCTGACAATTAATACATTTTACCTTTGACTTGTCAAACCTCTTTAATCTGGACATCCCTTTACGCTCACCTCCTTCTCTTGCCACATTTAATCCTTCACCATTATCTTCAATCTTCAAATCTTTCGACTTTGAAAATTATTTGGATTTCACCGTCGTTTGGACTTCATCTAAAGTAATAGTACCTTCCTTACCATAAAGAAGGCCATTCTTAAAATGCTCAAAGGATCTGGAATGAACTCAACACGAGTAAATCCTTGTCCCCATCTTTAATCTTCACTTTAATATTTTAAAGATCATCAATAATCTTGTGAAATTCTATAAATTGCTCAACTATGGATTTATTCTCCACCATTCGGAATGAATAAAGTTGCTATTTCAGATACAACCTGTGACTCAAATACTTTTCCATATACAATGATTCAAGTTTTCCCACATAGAAACCGCAGTTTGGTCCCTAGCAACTTCTCTTAGAACTCTATCCCTGAGGCACAAGATAATGACACTCTTGGCCTTATCCAACATCTCGATCTTATGTACTTGTGTAAGCCTTGAAGGAATCAACGCTTCACCCTTCAAAGCATCGATACACTTCTCTTGAATTAAAATTGATTACATCTTAATTTTCCATAACCCGAAATCATTGTTACGAAAAAAAATTCTTGATCTCTCATCTACTAACCATGGTGCTCACTTGTTAAACAAGACCCCTTCGCTCCACGCTCACCATACCACTTGTTGTGAATCTTTTTGTGAATTACGAAAAAATTCAATATCAATTTGTGAGGAAAAGAATAGTAGCAACCAAAATAGATGGTCTACAATAATAATAATTTGTACACAGATAATATAACAGAATAAGGTAATAAAAAGACAAAGGTTTGTTTACCCAGTTTGATCAAACAATCTACTCTGAAGGAGAGACAAGCTCTCCAATTCACTATACTCATAAAGTTGTTACAAGATATTACAGATGAGTTAAAAGGAAATAGCCTTCGCCTTCAGGTTCCCAAGAACAACCCTGAAAGCGCCCAAGAACAACTCTATTTTCTACCCAAGTGTTTCTCAGCCTCTTCAATCTTCAATATATGAAAAACTCAAACCGAAGGTGTAAACAAGTATTTCACAAGTGTTTCCCAATTCCTTTAGATAACTCCAAAGGTTTCTCAAAGCCCTTGCTTTTCTAAAGTTTCCCTTGAGAATAGTCAAAACTCTATGTTATACCTTTAAACCTTTGCTTTCCCTTGTTGTTGTAAGTTCTAAGATTATCACACCTACAAGCATATAAGAGATACATATTTATAATAGTAAATATCCAATAGCTAAAGCACAAAATCACAACCCAATCACACATGGATCCATGGACCGAACTGAAAGAATTTGAAACACGCAAAACGAGAAACTACCAAAAAAGTCCAAAAAACTCAAAATCGATTGTTCGCTTATAGACCACTACCGACCGCCCGAATTCAATCGTACGAACTACTGACGACCACCCGACTTCGACCATACAGACCAGCGGCGAATGTCGTCGTACAGACTGGTTGACGCTTTTGTGCTCCGCCAGAATCCCGCTGTCGACTTCTAGCCTGCTGTCGCCGATCTCCATCCGACCACCGATATACTTCTGGCCAACCGCCTCTGTAGCCTTTCGGCTCGCTGCCTCCTACCGCCACCTCGTCGGAGCTCTGGCCAGCCGTCGCCGCTCCGGTACCTTAACCTAATTTTTCCTAATTTTCGATTTTTTGACATTTTAATTAACTTTCAAAAACTTTCAATTTTTATAGTATATATAATCTCTAAAATATATATTTTTTCTTTTCATCAACAAAAATTTTAAAGCAAATTACAACAAAAACAAATTAAATATTCTCTAATTAAAATTTTATTAATGTAATTAGGCTGATGAGTTGTAAAATTTATGGTGAATACTCCCAATTTTGATTTTAAAAAAATACACATTTTGAAGTTTTAATAAAATTTAAATTCATCAAAAATCAAAATATTCATCAAATTATTAATTAATCAGTTTACTATAACCAAAACATTTTAACAGAAGATCATAACTAATAAAGTAAATATAGTATATCTAGATTGAAGATTGACTTCCGACTAAAGTTTTATTTAAAATAGATAAGATCAAGTTTTTTTGTCGTTTTTTGTCTTACAAGTTATTTTTTGATGACATGTGTAACTTACTTTAAGTGCGATAACTTAAAATCACAAATTTTAAGAAAATAATTTATAACAGATAGTAAGCGCGTTGGTTCAAACTCACAAAATTATGAACGTGTACTCATTATATTGTTGCATATAAGATGTATTTCAAACACATTAATTCAATTGCACAAACTTTTGAACTCGATTTCATTTTGCTGAAACATATCCAAATGATTTTCCATTGAATCTAATTTTGACGCATCGACATCCTGAAGTTTTGCTGACTTTTCACATTCTGACTGTCTTTGAACCCGAATAGATTCATGAGGATTCTCTGATGATGACAACTCTTCCTTTTCATCTATCACCAGCAAATGTGCATTCTTTCTCTTCATAGTCCTCTTAGATGACATTTTTGGTTGGGGAACCCTCAAGTGATAGATGCGATTGAGTGATATCCCTAGAGATAAATGTTTTGAACCTTGTTTTCCCTCAATATCTTCTCATTCTTCATTAATTTCCTTTATTTTACTAGAGCCATCAACGACCTCAATTATCTTCCGTAATGGTGTGCCGCCTTAGAGAGGGGAGTGTTTCTTTTGTGAAGATTTAAATTTTCTTCGGTGTCTAAAAGGAGAATCTTTATGTGTCTTGAAATATCATATACATGTGACATACTTCAAATATTTATTAATTCTTTTTTTTAATCAATATTTATATCACATCCTTCAAGTTGATGTACTCGTCCGTATCATGCTCATGATTCTTGTGGAAGATGAAGAATACAAATTTGTCAACACATGCTGACTCTTTTACAAGGTGTGAAAACTTTACCCCAACCTCCTTGAACTCAGCGTTTGCATATTCCTTCATAATTCACTCACGAGAAGTGTTTTGTGGGGTGTAATAAAAAACTATGGTTTGTGGTCCTTAGTGCATTTCTCTATATTTGTTCTTCTTGTGATTGTTGTCCCTTTGTCTCTCACTCCTTGCATTTGCTAAGTTCATGTTTCTTTATATATCCTTAGCAAACATCTTCTCTTTGTAGTTGATGTATGGTTGAGCCCTAGGGAAGAGGTCGTTCATGCTCTAAACATCTGTCAAACCTAGCTTCACGCATAACATACATTATGTCTTTAACCCTTTCTCTAAGATCCAACACTTCATGCTATCATTTGTTTCTCCCGCCTAAATTAATACATTAATAAACTTGTCAATGTATTCTATGAGCATCTTATTCTTCTTCTTCTGATGGATCCCACTAAAAATAGCTACCGTATTTAGATGATGTTTCTGTTAGACTAAGGTAACTTATCTAGAGGGGGTGAATAGACCCCACGTTAAAATTTCTTTTGAAAAAATAGTTTTAAGACTTTTGTTAACTATGGACAGCAGAAAACAATCATTAATCAAAAATGGTGTCTAATCTGAACCATTATCGGAAAACTTAGATATGCGTAAAACCAAGATGAGATGCAATGAAAGCGATAAGCCACTTAGCCAATATATTTTCACAATCGCTCTTTTGTATACAATCACAAAGGCAATCTATTTCCTACGAAATTTATAACAAAAACTAAGCTAAGCAAATTATTGAACACTTGGCGTGCAATCGAAAACCAATTACAATCTTATGGATTGTAATCTAATCAACAAAACAATTTCAAGTATTACAAACAAAGTATTTTTCTATACGTATCGATTGCACAATCCAAAAATTTAACAATTTGAAACTCAAATTAAATGAGAGACATAGAGAGAGAGAGAGAGAGACAAGGATTTATTTAGGCAATTTCTGAATCGTCCTCTCTATGGGTATGTCAGCCCCTAATTCTATTTCAAATTGAGATAATGAAAGTTAACATTTGCAAAATATTGTTTACAAGTGGCAACCCCACAATCCAAACCCTAGGTATGATGTTGATCATATCTTCTTCTCTTCACTTGATCTTGACCTCGATCAAGTGAACCCGATACTTTTAATTTGATCCTCCATCTACCATTACTCCTTTGTAAGAACCCCCGCTCTTCGAAGCTTTCACTCGGCTGAATCCAAATTGAGCAATCTTGTCCAAAACCTTCAAATCCCAATAATCTTGAAGAAAAACACCAACTTGGTTTTATTATTTGAAACACCTATAGAATTCTCAACCCAATTTTCGGGAACACAAACCTAAATTGGACGTTATCAACTCTAAATCTAGATGGAACTCAACAAGAATTATTATGCGTAATTGTTGTGCGTATGCATATAAGAGGGTTTCTTTGTATGTTTATGGTTTCATAAAATTAGAAATGATGCATGTATGAGGTATATATGTGTGCAAGTTTGAGGCAAAAAGAAAACTAGAAGTTTAGAAAAGAATGCAAAATTTCAAAAAATTTCACACATGTGTCGACACATATGTAGGCCATGAGTCGACTCATTTTGACACATGTGTCGACTCGTGCATTACAGAGCCTACAGGCTTTAAAAATCATTTGCATGTGCCAAATCATACATCGTATGTGTCGACTCATAGAACAAATGTTTTCTCTATGTGTAGACCTGAAAAGCTTTATGTGTTAACTCGTGAAAACATAAGCTACAGACTTTAAAAAGCATCCACATGTGTCAACTCATAGCATTTACGTGTCGACACATAGACCTATTTTTCACTTAAAATATTGTTTTTAATACATAAAACCTTTTCTAAACATTTCTTAAGCTTCCTATTACTAAGATACACATCAAAACTCATAGGAAACCGTCCAATATACATAAATGCTAAAATATCCTAGTTTTGACATCGTACAAAACATCTCTAATAGGAAAGCACGCTCACCGTTTTTATGACTTGAATTATGATATGAATTCATCACAAAACTTTCTTCAAAAGCTGATGAGATCTTACTCCAAGGTCATGAACCACGTCATAGCGGCTCCTTTGAGACTTTATGCAAACAATTTGTCTTTCAATGCACTATTGGCCTGTTAATAATCAAGTATATCTTCAATGGGCTTAATGTGCTTATCAGGATCTTGGATCCCATCAAAGCTATATATCTTAGATGGTTTTTTAATGACTTAGGGATCCTATTATTGACGAAATACTTGGTGAACTAGTTCTCTTTGGTGGTTAGATGAGACACTATTAGTTGCAATGTGCTTATTTACTTATCAGGAATCATGTGAGGGAGACTTTTCGTCAAGGCGGTTCTCAAATAGAGTGTGTGTAATATGGTGGGAGACCTGACTTGGTTGTTTTGCGTTTGATCGCAATTTGTTGCAGATAGCAAGCTTCGCCACCGAATTTTCTTTTATCCAACAAAGGAAAGGTTGAAAAGAATAGGAAATAACTTTAGAGATTATTTCTTGATTTCAGGGGGTAGGTTATGAAAAGGGAAGGTGTTAGCACCATTTTCATCCGTAGTTATCTATGGGCTCTTAGGTGCTTGCTAGATCACTTGCTTTTGTTTGAAAATGTGCTTGTGGTGTGGGTTTGAAAATATTTTGAAAACATCTTTGTAATGACTCTCGTCTCTATAAGAATGCGTACAAAGTGTTGGTTATGAAAATAGTTCAAAGAGATATTTGTGGAAGATGTTTTTGAAAGTGATTTTGAAAAGAGCTTTTGTAATGATTCTCGTCTATATAAGAATGCGTATAAAGAGCTTTGACTTTTGAAAATGTTTCAATTGAAAGTGTTGGTGTGAAAATGGTTTTTTAGTTGTGAGCAAGCAAGCAACTACGATTATTCCATCTACTCAAAAGGTCTATGTTCTTTTCCTCCTCCTTTAGATGTTGATATCTTACCATTGATTGATAAGAAGCCTCATTGTTGGATATGAAGGGACGGGCGTGGGTCATTTGTATAGTCATAGAAGGAAACTTATGGGACGTTTTAGCAATTTTGTTAGGGACTAGATTGTTTACTGAAGGCAACATCGAGGGTCATCGAGGGACTACGATCTTTTATCGAGGGTCTTTGCTAAAACGCCCATATTCGAGGGACATGACTATTTTTCCAAGGCAACAAATGATATTACCCTAGAGGTGCATGTGTGCAAAGTGTGTTTGATTGCATGCATTTAGTATTTTGATTTTGGGTTGTCTACTTGTTGGCTTTATCTTACCATACATCCTAATTACTAACATTTGGGTAAAGCAATAAAAATGCAGAAAATAAATATCCCACACTATTACAACCATATTGAATAGCAAGAAAATATAAAAACAAAACAAAATAAAAGGAGGGAAAAAAAGTTTTTCCATACATGCAGAATGTACCCTTCGATTATGCTCTTCCTGGCTTCTTTCGATTTGGCCTGGAAGTCAGCATGTGTAGGCAACTTTCGATTCACCCTTCCTCTGCTTATTTCAATTGAGCCTGGAAGTTAGGATGAGATGCGCTTTTCAATTATGTCTTTTTTTGCTTCCTTCGATTGGGCCTGGAAGTCAGTGTGTATCGAAGTCTGTAACCTTTGATTCACACCACCTTTGTTTTCGTTTCTTTTCATTTTGGATCAGATGGCAGCATGGGGAAAAGTCTAAGGCTTCGATTCACACATCCTTCTTCCTGTTTTCTTTTGTTTGGGTTTAAATAGCAGCATGGGTTATGGACATGCTAATATTGTTTCATGGCCGGGTTAGTTCTTAAAACATGTTTGATAAACAAATAAAACAAGCCATAAGATTAGAAATGAAAACAAACAGAGAAGGTGGAAAAGAAAATATACCAAAGGGTAATGATGATGTTTGAAACGAAAGGAAGTAGTTATCTACATGTTATGCTTGAAACGAAAAGCTTAAGGTTAAGAGGACTTACCTTGCTTGACATTGGAATGTAGGTGTTGGACCTTGAGTTCCTGCCCTGGGTGCTCCTGGATTCAAAGGGAAGAAGCAGGGGTTGTGTTTCTTTGGCTGGATTCAAAAGCAAGATGAAAAAATTGGGTTGGTGTTTCCCTGGGTTCTAGATTCGAAGGGAAGAAACAAGTTTGGTGTTTCTTTAGATTCTGGGTTTGAGAGTGTGTTAAGTGTTTGAGAATCTTGAGAATTTGAAAGTTTTTGAGAGTTTAAGAGTTTTTGAAGATTCTTTACACACCACCCAAAAGTCCTCTTCAGCTTGCAAATTGTTTCTCTATTTATGTATAAAAGGTTAGAGGTGTTGGAGTAATTAGGTTTGTAGGATAACAAACCATGGTTTGGTTGAAAATGAAACAAGTTTGATCCTTTTCGCTGCTCCCAAGTTTCAAGTACAAGTAGGGGCCTGATGTTTGTTGGGATAAGAGATTGGACTTATGCTTTTAGCACTGCTTGCATTCAGACAAAAATCAGATTGGGAGCTGATTTTGTGATTAAAGTACTCTTTAAGAAAAAAGGGTACGTAGCTTTTTGTTATTTTATCCAAGAATAGTATTATCCAGTAGACAAAGCTTTGAACATTTATGTAATGTATCACAAACTTGTGTAAGCCTCTGATTATGTAAATATTTGGAAACAATATAGCCTGACAAGTGGGATTTGGAGGATAAGGCTATGAGATTTGTTCCTCAACCAATCTTGCTCGAAGGGTTCAGAATTGGATTCGAAGTATGTGGCTTCAAAGGAAACCAATACTCCAATCGAAGCTTTGTATGAAGGTAGCCCCTGCCCAATCGAAGCTTGCGTACAAAGTGTTTTTGACTTTGTGAATCAAGGTAAACCAGCAGGAGGCCAATGGCTTATGAATCGAAGGAAATCTTTCAGAAGGCCATTGCCTTCTGAATTAAAGGACAACTGCATGAGGCCATTGCCTTATGCCTGCTGGCATGAAGGAAATCCTGGATTTGTGGTGTTAGAGGCAAACATGTAAGGGGTCAATGGTGCAATCAAAAGATACCTTCAGAAGGTCATTGCCTTCTGAATAGAAGGACACTTTTCAGAAGGTTATTGCCTTATGAATCGAAGGAAGCTTTCAAGAGGTTATTGCCTTCTGAATTGAAGGAACCTTTCAGAAGATTATTAACTTTCTGAATCGAATGACGCTGTTTCAAAGGGAAACAAAACTCAGTCGAAGCTTGTATGAAGATCATTTCCTTCTGAATCGAAGGAAGCTTTTCAGAAGGTCATTTCCTTCTGAATTGAAGGAAGCTTTCAGAAGGTCATTGCCATGTGCACCAAAAGCCATCTTGTAAGGGGTCATTAGTGTAATTGAAGCTTGCATTCAGGACGAAGCTTTCTTTGTAGGTGCTAGCATGAAGGGAAGACATTGCCTTGTGCAGGCAGGCATTCAGGAGGCCCTTGCCTTGTACTTCATGTAGGAGGCCAATGCTGAAGGTGGATTCGAATCAGATATGAAGGTGAATTCGAAGCAAGCATGGAGGGAGCTATTTGTCCAAACGAAACTTGTCCAATCGAAATAAGCATGCAAGAATCAAAGGTCCAATCGAAGCAGGCATCCATTTGTCCAATCGAAGCAAGGGAAATCAAAGCAAACTTGTTGTTCCTTAAAAAAAATCATTTTTATCTGTTTTTCCCTTTTTTAACATTTTCCTCTTTAACTTAATGCTGAAAAATCCAATTGTACTTGTGCAAGCTTGAATTTTTTGAGAATCTTTGTGTGAAATTCCTTGAGAAAAGAGATGGAAAATTTTGGGGTACAACAGTTGCCCCTGTTCAATCTGCTTAAACCTGAAAAGCAAGTATGGCACGTTGTCGTTTGTAGCTTGAAGATAGAAGATGATTGAACACTAGAGTGCCCAAAAATTTACACTCGATGACGTGGTGGTTGATTGTGTAAGGAATGAGCTTAAAGATGCCATTTGGAGAGATGGTGGAGAGTTGTCGGAGATGGGCTTATAGATGCCATCCAAAGGTGATTGTTGACAGAAATTAGACTAAGTCTAAGTTTGACTGTATTTTGAAGAAGTATCAGGATAAATCTTTGGTTGACTTAAATCTGAAGGATATGCTAGAACAGACCAGTGTTAAGCCGTGTCTGGAAATATATTAGAAGGAATCTGTGTAAGATTGCTTTATGGTGAGCCTGTGTAGGGCTGCTTTAGGAGATATGTGGGAGGGAAGCCTGGGTAGGGCTGCTTTAGGATGAATCCATGTAAAAACTTCATCTGGAATTTAAGAGAAGGAACCTGGGTAGGGTTGTTCATGATGAGTCCGTGTGAAACTTCATCTGAAAACGTATGAGAAGGAACCTGGGTAGGGTTGCTTCGGGATGTGTTCGTATGAAACTGCATCTGGAAATCATGAGAAGGAACCTGGATAGGGTTTCTTCAGGATGAGTCCATGTAAAACTTCATCTAGAATTTAAGAGAAGGAACCTGGGTAGGGTTGCTTCAGGATGAGTCCATGTAAAACTTCATCTGGAATTTAAGAGAAGGAACCTGGGTAGGGTTGCTTCATGATGAGTCTATGTGAAACTTCATTTGGAATTTAAGAGAAGGAGCCTGGGTAGGGTTGCTTCATGATGAGTCAGTGTAAAATCACATCTGGAAATTTGCATCTGGAAATTGTGAGAAGGAACCTGGGTAGGGTTGCTTCAGGATGAGTCCATGTAAAACTTCATTTGGAATTTAAGAGAAGGAACCTGGGTAGGGTTGCTTCAGGATGAGTCCATGTAAAACTTCATTTGGAATTTAAGAGAAGGAACCTGGGTAGGGTTGCTTCATGATGAGTCTGTGTGAAACTTCATCTAGAATTTAAGAGAAAGAACCTGGGTAGGGTTGCTTCATGATGAGTCCGTATAAAACTCCATCTGGAAATTATAAGAAGGAACCTCGGTAGGGTTGCTTCAGGATGAGTGTATGTAAAACTACATCTGGAAATTATGAGAAGGAACCTGGGTAGGGTTGCTTCAGGATGAGTCCATGTAAAACTTCACCTAGAATTTAAGATAAGGAACCTGAGTAGGGTTGCTTCATGATGAGACCGCGTGAAACTTCATCTGGAATTTAAGAGAAGGAATCTGGGTAGGATTGCTTCAGGATGTCGTGTAGATAGTTGCCCTGGTTTGTTTCAGGAATTAATCTACAATCAATTGCCCTCAGATAGTTGTCTTGTCTTGTTTCAGGTATTAATCTGGAACTTGTTGTTTGTTGGTCGTTGAGATAGTTGTCTTGATTGATCTTTCCTAAAAAGGTAAAGAGTTAGCTGCATACAATGTCATGATGTATGAAATGCATGGCGTAATGATGTTCTCAGAATAAATGAGATTGTGCTGTATGCATTTATCATGTATGTAATATGATGTATGAATGTGAAATGTTGTTGGGATGTATCTTTGTCTTGGAAAATAAATCCTTGACAAATGTTGGGGAATTTTGGGAAGTTAAATCTCGAACTGCTGCTGGAGATAAAGAGTATGCTCCTCTTCAGACCTTGTTCTAGGATGTTTCCGCCAGGGATTCCTGTTTTGTTGTTTGAGGAGAAAATCTGCTGGGGAATGTTGATTTTTCTTGAGAAGAAAACTTGTGGATAGTGTTGATTCCTGCTTGGGGAAAGGAGTTCAGGATTTTTAGTCGTCTGTTTCTCTACTGGAGAGTTATCTATTTATTAGAGAGAGAGGAAGTTAACAACTTGTTGGGGATAAAGAAGTTAACTGATATCTGGTTGTCTTCCAGGCTTTGCAGCAACTCACTAGGGATTGTAGAAAAGTCTACTGGGGAATAGGGGTTGTGGTCCCTTGACTTGTGATAGTCTGAGAGGAAAATTCAAGCTAGGGAATCTGTAGTTTGTTGGAGAAATAAATCCTATTGCCAATCTGCTGGAGGGGCGTCTTCTTTTGGAAGAACTCCTCGAGGATTCTTCTTGAGACCAGCTCAGTTGGGAAGAAGGTTTTCCAGAGATTGAAACTCTGGCTGGGGATTTCCTGGATCCAACTTTGTGGGGATTTCCACGAATTTGGCCTTGAGGGGCTTGTACCTTTATTCGTGAAGATTATTCTGTGGGGATAACCTTATTGAGATGACTCTGTGCGGACTTGACTAGGGATTACCCTATGAAAAGGACTTTGTGGGAACTTGTCACTGCCCCTAGTAGTAAGTGTTATAGTACTGCCAGAAAACGTTTGCTTGGTCGTATTTAACCCTTTGTTGGAATTCATGTTCAATGCCCTAAGTGATTCAAATGCAGACCCGCCTCTGGTTATTCAGCATTTCTTGAGAGATTTATTAGAATCTCGACTTGACTGCCCCAGATGAGTTTGGACAATGACATGCCATGCCCCCTTACTTATAGGAGATTTTTCATTAGAAGTGTCTTCTCATTTGAAATGATTTTGTTTCTTGAGAGAATTTCCGTTCATTGGATGTTCGTCATGCGAATTTCTCTGTTGTCAAACAAATAGCTATATGCAAACAGCGATATTCAAAATAATGCATATTTTATGTTTGTCTTGAAGTTTTGAAAATGCAGTTTTAACAAATAAGGAGTTTTGTAAGAATGTGAATTCAACTCAAGATTTGCATTAAGACTTACAGGAGTCAGGATACCTTTGGTAACAGTATGCTTTTGAACTAACCCATGGTTCAATTAGGACTTTTAAAGGGTTGTAGCATGGTCTGGTTCATAGTTTAAGAAACAAATGATAAGGATCAAAGTGTATTTGTACCCGCCCAATATTTCGTGATGTTCTCCAGTCCTAACCTCAGTTAATTGTGCGTTTGAACTCCAATTGAGTCTGAAATGACGTTTTGGTGATGGTTCCGACAAATTAACTTTGTTGGAAGGTAGTCATTTTTGCAACATTTTTCATGTTGTTGAGGATTTGTAGCGTCCTCTTTTTTATTTACTTTCCCTAATTTTTGCCTGGCTGTTTTGAGATTACAGCCAACGGAATGCCTCGGTTTTTTCTTAAGTCTCCTTCGTAGGTTTTGACTTAGCGGGATTTTCTTTTGAGAGATAATGATTGTCTATTTGATAGGGAACCATCGCCGTCTTTTGATTCAGAAGGATGTTTTCGTTGTCATTCATTGTGTATGAAGTGAAAGCTTGCGACTGAACACACATTTGAATTAATTGAGAGACTACCCTGCCCCAGGTTTTGATTAAAGGTTTCAATTTGTGTGAAAAAGAAAACTCCTTCTTCTTTGGCTCAAAGGGGTTGACTAGGGATTATCTTCCTTATAACTCCAATGTTTAGGAATTGAAAGAACGCTTGTATATCGTCAGCAAGGTCTGTCCAAAAGCATACTGTATGAGATTATGGCATTGTTTTTGTCATCCTCCCTCTAAAGGCTTACAACTTTTTAACAAGAGTTGATTCATAAAGTAAGTAAAAAAGCATAGCTTAAATATAGTGAAAAATAATGGATTAATTCAAGACAAACATATGCAATGCATTAATGAAACAGAGTTTAACATTAATAGATAAGTGTTTGAACAACAAAATAAATTACAATTGAAAATTCAAAATGAGCTGGAACGCTCAATGATTTGGAATGGGAGCAGTGATCATGTTTGGAGTCTCAGGAGGATCAAATTCAATCTCCTTAGTGTCAATCATATTATGAATCTTGTATTTTAGCGCCCAACAATCATTAGCATCATGCCCGGGACTGCCGGAATGATAAGCACACATTGCATCAGGATTGTAGTTAGGGGAAGAAGTTTTAGGGTTTGGATAAGGTCATATCAACATAATCAGATTCATCCTCAACATGTGTTGCAATGCTTGAGACACTGGCATGTTGATGTTGGTAAACTGTCTCTTGGGCTCGTCTTGCCTTCATTGATTTCCCCGTTGTTGTTGTCGCCGCGATACAGGACTGTAGATCAGGACTGCCCCTGCATGTTGATCGTGGTTGCTCTTGTTACGACCCTTTTGGCCATACACAACATTAGACTCTTTCTTCCCATTGTATGGCTTCTTCTGAGTATCGGAGGATGTAGCTCCTTGGATATTTCCGCTTTTGATTCCATTTTCAACTTGTTCCCCAGTTAGAATCAGTTCGGTGAACCCAACTGAGGAGCTTCCGATTAGGTGATTGAAGAAAGGTCCTGCCAAAAGTTCCCATAAAGATATCAATCAGATCCCTGTCCATTAAGGGTGGCTGCACCCAGCCAGCTAGGTCTCTCCACTTTTTGGCGTATTCCTTGAAGCCCTCGTTGGAACCCATGGTCATATTCTGCAACTGCACACGAGTTGGTGCAAGATCAGCATTGTATTGGTGCTGCTTGTAGAAAGTAGCAGCTAAATCCTCCCAAGTGTGGATGCAGGAACTCTCCAATTGATAGAACCATGCAAGTTGAGTCCTAGCTAGACTCTCTTGAAAGAAATGGACCCAGAGCTTTCGGTCAGTAGTGTGTGGCTGAATCTTATGCACGTAAGATCTTAGATGGAGTTTCGGGCAAGAGACTCCATCATACTTGGAAAAAGCAGGGATCTTGAACTTATAGGGAATGACCACGCCAAGAACAAAACCCAAGTCTCCAAAGTCCAAGCCAGGAACAACTTGGATCTCTACAGCCTTTAATTTGTCTTCAAGTTATTTGTATCTTTCATCCGCCGGTAGATACTGCTCCTCAGAGTTTTCTTTGTTGCCAGTAGTTTGGTTAGCTCTAGTGCTTCAAGCTTCCTCTTCTTGATTGTATTCTTCCTCAGAAGAAGTATCCTCTTTTTGAGTTAGTTGGACAGGCCCCTTGAACCTTCTTCCTATGTTGAGGGTGACAACCTTCTTCTTCTTACTCTCTATGGTGAAAAGCGTTTTCAGATCTTCCCGCCCCTTGGATAAGTTCATGAGCATCTGTTGGAACTGGGCATTTTGAGCTTGGAGACATTTAACTATTTTCTCTAGAGCCATCTCTTACTGAAATAAATAGTAGGCAAATGAGAAAACCTGTAAGGTAAAAATCTGTCATGATATGATGCATGGTATGTGGATGCAATGTTTTCAAAGATCTCGCGGGGAAAACACAAGAAAATGTTAGAAGTTTAACTTTGATCATAGCTTTGATTGGATAACTTTGTATCGATGGATGTCCTTCCACGAGAATCAAGTTCACCATGTCAAGTGGGTCATATCCCTTGACTCAAAGTAATATGCTTTGGTCTTTGAAGGCATTTGGTTAGAGAAAAAATAAATCCCCTTGCCCCTTGATAGACGTTTGGTTCAACATGTCCCTGCTCACAGGCCCTTGAGATCCTTGAAATGGTTATTGAAAATTCTATGGTATGATGTCATGATATTATGTACAAGTATGCAAAGCAAACAAATTTTTATTTATAAATAATCATATACACACAAAACAGAAAAGTCCTTAGGTTTAGGCTTGTATGGGGTTTGTAGGTAAGTACCCTCTTGAAGTTTAGCTGGCTCAACCTATCCTAGAAAGTAACTGGTGTCGTACCCCAAAATGTTCCCTCTCATATTTTCCCAAGATTTTTCTCTTACATATGTGATTATAAACACTTGATTAAAGAAAAATAATTTTTTTTAAGATAAACAAGGTGTCTTTCGATTGACATTTTGACAGGCTTCGATTGAGCTCCTAACCTCCTCCAAGCTTGCCTCAAATTTCCAAGCTTCAATTGAAGCGTTGGTCTTTTGCTTGTTTGATGTATACAAGCTTCGATTGGGCATGTGTTTCCTTTGAAACAACCTCCTTCAATCTAGAAGGGAAGGGCCTTTTGTAAGTGCTCCTTCGATTTCACCAATGGCTTTGCATGCTGGCTTGATTCACAATGCAATGGCTACCTGCATCCAAGCTGGATTCCTATTTTGTTTGGGAATTTGATTATATTTGTAGTAATCTTGATTCCTATTTTGACTAGGCAAATTATCCCTCTGTGCGTGCCTTCAGCGCACAAGGCAAGAACTTCTTCAAACTAGCTTTCGATTCACAAAGCTCCCACTGGGAAAAAGGCCCCTCAGCGTGTCACCAGCGCACATATACCTCTTCATGATTGCCTTGGTTTCACAAGGCAAAGACCCATCAACATGCCTTCAACTCACAAGGAAAAAGGCCCCCTCTTCAGTTTGCTTGCAACACACAAGGCCAAGACTCCTTCAGGTTTGCCTTCAATTCACTAGGCAAAAATCGTCTTTTGATTCTCCAGGAAAAGAAATTGCCTTCGACCCACAAGGCACTGGTTACCTTTGTGCCAGCTTCGCGTAGGAAATGGCCTCCTTTACGCCTGCTTTAACTTTCTTCATGCTAGCATCCACAAGGTATAGGCTGCCTCTGTGCCAGCTTCGACTGGGAAATGGCCCCCTTTTAAACAATTGTACACACTTCAACACGCATGATAGGCTCATTCGAAGGGTACACAAAAGGACCATCTAAAGACCCATTCGAAGGAAGTAATACTAGAGCCAGTCGAAGGGTATACAAGAGGTACATTCGAAGAAGCATGAAGAAGGCCCATTAGAAGGCTACACAAGAGAGCCAGTCAAAGGAGGTAACTTGAGGCCAATCGAAGGGCAGGGATTGAAGACATTCGAAAGAAGGAAAATGTCCAGGTCCATTCAAATTCAAAAAGGGACAAGTTTCCATGACTTTTGCAACGTTACAAAATATCATTCATGGCTTTGAAAACACTTGTTTATTATTGTTTAAACATTTGTTCTCTTGTCCCCTCCATTCCCTCTATATAAAGAAAACACTTGCAAGCTCCAAGGGGAGGCTGGACACAACCGGAGAGGGAGTCACGCGAAATTGCAAATACATTTTTGGATTTCTCCTGAAGTTGTTCCAATCATCACCAACCCCTAAGCAAGCACACATCTAGAAGTCCCAAATCGAAGCAACCCTTAAACAAAGGTACCCACACCTGAAGCCAAAGATTCATCCATCAAACATTGGTAAGAATTGGTAAAAAGATCAAACTCTACCTTTGCATGACACATCAATACTTGTAGTTTCATTCGATTTGTTATTCAAGACTAAAAGATCTGGGTTCGATCCCAGGTCTGCATTTATTTTGCCCCTAACACTTATTGCAGATCCAGCATAAATAAGGCCAGTGCGCGCAGAATTGAAGGACCTGAGCTTGGCCTCGGGTCATGCTTTTCATTTTGCTAACATATCTTTGCAGATACAGTACCCTTACAAATGATCCATCATGCGGTTTTGACAATGTCCTCTGGGTCGAAAGCCATGTCCCTCACTGGATCGAAGGGTAGAACCTTTCTTTAGATCGAAGGATGGCTATTTTCACTGGATTGAAGGATATCTAACCTCTCCTAGATCGAAAATAACTATCTCCTTCCATATAAACAAACCATTCTTCCCTGAATCGAAAGGCCATGACTCTCCCTGGATCGAAGGATGCCCCTATTATATTTTTGTTCTTTTTTTTTTGTTATTTCATTATTTTATCATTTGAATTAACAAAAAATATTAGGATAGTTTTTATTAATCAAATTAATTTATAAATTAATTAATTAATCATTTTAACCTCTTTCTTGAAATTAAAACTAAATAGACTTAGGTTATATTTTCTTAAAATAAAAACAAAACAAAAAGATTTCTTTTCCTTAGGATTTAGACGTCCATTTTAATTTGTTTTCACATTTATTTATTTTCACATTTTGTTTTATTGTAACTGCTTCTCAGTTTGTAATAGTAACTAGGACTTTATTTCTCGCATTTTTATAATGTACCTCTCAAAAAGCCATCTAATAGCGAAGGATTTACATTCCCGCACTTTACATTTCTGTACTTTACATTTCTGTATATATATTAACTGCTAGTAACTAGGATTGCATGATAAGACTAATAATCAAACGTAAGCAAACCTAACACAAAAGATAAAAAATAACTAACTTGAATCAATTGCACATACACACCTCTAGGGTACCCCACTTTGGTTGCCTTCGAAAATAAAATAGTCATGTCCCTCGAGACAGGGATGCTTTAGCAAAGACCCATAAATCAAAATATCAAAGTCCCTCTATGACCCTACAGTAGCCTCTCGGTAAATGATCTAGTCCCTAAACAAAATTGCTAAAGCGTCTCCACAAGTTGCCTTCGTGACTGTAACGTCCCTTCGAATGTCCCTTATACATCCAACGATGGGGCTTCTTATCAATCAATGGTAAGATAGCAACATCTAAAGGAGGATGAAAATAATATTAGACCTTTTAAGTAGATAGGATGCTCCTAGTTTCTTACTTGCTCACAAAAAAATTATTTTTACACATACACTTTCATTTGAAACATTTTCAAAATTCAAAGTCCTTTGTACGCATTCTTATAGAGACGAGAATAATTACAAAGGCACTTATCAAAATCACTTTCAAAAACACATTCCACAAACACCTTTTTAAACTATTTTTAAAAAAATCAACACTCTGTATGCGTTCTTATAGAGACGAGAACCATTACAAAGACGTTTTAAAAATATTTTCAAACCCACACCACAAAGCATATTTACAAACAAAAGCAAAGTGAACTAGCAAGCAACTAAGAGCCCGTAGATAACTACGGATGGAAAGGGTGCTAACACCTTCCCTTTCCATAATCTACCCCACTTACTCAGAATAATCTCGAAAAGTTCTTTTTCTGTTCTTTTCACCCTTTCCTTAATTTGGATAAAATAAAAGTCGGTGGCGACTCTTGCTTACTGCAACATTTGCGAATACAAAATGAAAACCAGTATTAAACAGTCGGTTCTGCCATCGTATGACAATTGGGTTCTAGGGGATCTCAATATCACTGACCTTTCTTTTAGGCATTGTCTCAGCAAAATTAATCTTTTCTTGCGGCCAAGATATCCCAAAAGTCCGATCTCAATGAGTGTAGCATCGAGTATCAACCAACCTTTAGCTTTACATCAAAGTCGGCTATCTCACTACTTCCTAATGGCCAAGTTGTTCAATTAAGGTTCTAAGGTCAGTTAGTGCTTCATGACGCTGCACAGCGGCCCCAAATACTCCTCGGTTCAGCACAAGGGATATCGGTACCAACAAATGCATCACACTAACGTAGCCATTGTTTCAACCATATCAATCTACGCCGTACAGTTTCCACAATCTATTACTACTTACCTAAAAAGGTGCCCCAGATCCTAGTAGAGGATCAAAACAAAGCCTAAACAAGGAACCATAATGTAAAGCAAGCAAGTCAAACAAGGAAAGCAAGTAAAGGTGATATAGCCCTAAGGTAACCCCACTTTTAAGTCTCCCTAGCAGAGTCGCCAGATCTGTAATACAGTGGAAGAAATGACTTGGTTGTTTTGCGTTTGATCATAATTTGTTGCGGATAGCAAGAGTCGCCACCGAATTTTCTTTTATCCAACAAAGGAGAGGTTGAAAACAACAGGATAGACCTTTAGAGATTATTTCTTGATTTTGGGGGGTAGGTTATGAAAAGGGAAGGTATTAGCATCCTTTTCATCTGTAGTTATCTACGGGCTCTTAGTTGCTTGCTAGATAACTTGATTTTGTTTGAAAATGTGCTTGTGGTGTGAGTTTGAAAATATTTTGAAAACGTCTTTGTAATGAATCTCGTCTCTATAAGAATGTGTACAAAGTGTTGGTTTTAAAAATAGTTTAAAGAGATGTTTGTGGAAGGTGTTTTTGAAAGTGATTTTGAAAAGTGCTTTTGTAATGATTCGCGTCTCTATAAGAGTGCGTACAAAGAGCTTTGACTTTTGAAAATGTTTCAATTGAAAGTGTTGGTGTGAAAATGGTTTTTTAGTTGTGAGCGAGCAAGCAACTACGAGCTTCCTACATACTCAAAAGGTCTGTGTTCTTTTCCTCCTCCTTTAGATATTGTTATCTTACCATTGATTGATAAGAAGCCTCATCGTTGGATGTAAAGGCATGGGCGTGGGTCATTTGTATAGTCATAGAAGGCAACATATGGGACATTTTAGCAATTTCGTTAGGGACTAGATCGTTTACCGAAGGCAACATTGAGGGTCATCGAGGGACTACGATCTTTTATCGAGGGTCTTTTCTTAAACACCCATATTCGAGGGACATGACTATTTTCCGAGGAAACAAGTGAGATTACCCTTGAGGTGTATGTGTGCAAAGTGTGTTTGATTACATGCATTTAGTCTTTTGATTTTGGGTTGTCAAATTGTTGGCTTTATCTTGCCATACATCCTAATTACTAACATTTGTATAAAGCAATAAAAATTCAGAAAATAAATATCCTACACTATTACAACCATATTGAATAGCCAGAAAATATAAAGACAACATAAAATAAAAGGAGGGAAAATAAGTCTTTTGATACAGGTAGAATGCACCCTTCGATTCTGCTCTTCCTGGCTTCTTTCGATTTGGCCTAGAAGTCAGCATGTGTAGGCATCTTTCAATTCACCATTCCTCTTATTGTTTCAATTGAGCCTGGATGTTAGGATGACATGCGCTCTTCGATTCTGTCTTTTTTTTCTTTATTTGATTGGGCCTGGAAGTAAGTGTGTATTGAAGTTTGTAACCTTCGATTCACACCACCTTTGTTTTCTTTTCTTTTCATTTGGGATCAGATGGCAACATGGGGAGAAGTCTAAGGCTTCGATTCACACATCCTTCTTCCTGTTTTCTTTCGTTTGGGTTGAAATAGCAGCATGGGTTGTGGACATGCTAATATTGTTTCATGGCCAGGTTAGTTCTTAAAACATGTTTGATAAACAAAGAAAAAATCCATAAGATTAGCAACAAAAACAAACAAAGAAAGTGGAAACGAAAACAAACCAAAAGGTAATGATGATGTTTGAAATGAAAGGAAATGGTTATCTACATGTTATGCTTGAAACAAAAAGCTTAAGGTTAAGATGACTTACCTTTCTTGACGTTGGAATGTAAGTGTTGGACCTTGAGCTGTTGTCCTGGGTGCTCCTGGATTTGAAGGGAAGAAGCAGGTGTTGTGTTTCTTTGGCTGGATTCGAAAGTAAGAGAAAAATATTTGGTTGGATTCAAATGGAAGAAACAAGTGTGTTGTTTCTTTAGATTCTGGGTTTGAGAGTGTGTTAAGTGTTTAAGAATCTTGAGAATTTGAAAGCTTTTTAGAGTTTGAGAGTTTTTGAAGATTCTTTCCACACCACCCAAAAGTCCTCTTCAGCTTGCAAATTGTTTCTCTATTTATAGAGAAAAGGTTAGAGGTGTTGGAGTAACCAGGTTTGTAGGATAACAAACCATGGTTTGGTTGAAAATGAAACAAGTTTGATCCCTTTCGTTGCTCCCAAGTTTCAAGTACAAGTAGGGGCCTGATGTTTGTTGGGGGCAGGAGATTGGACTTATGCTTTTGGCACTTCTTGCATTCAGACAAAAATCAGATTGGAAGCTGATTTTATGATTAAAGTACTCTTTATGAAAAAAGGGTACGTGGCTTTTTGCTATTTTATCCAAGAATAGCATTATCCAGTAGACAAAGCTTCGAAATTTTATGTAATGTATCACAAACTTGTGTAAGCCTCTAATTATGTAATGATTTGGAAGCAACATAGCCTGAGAAGTGGGATTTGGAGGATAAGGCTATGAGATTTAATCTTCAACCAATCTTGCTCAAAGGGTTCAGAATTGGATTCGAAGTATGTGGCTTCGAAGGAAACCAATACTCCAATCGAAGTTTATGTGAAGGTAGCCCTTGCTAAATTGAAGCTTGTGTACGAAGTGTTTTTGACTTTATGAATCAAGGTAAACCAGCAGGAGGCCAATAGCTTCTGAATCGAAGGAAATCTTTCAGAAGGAAATTTCCTTCTGAATCGAAGGACAGCTGTATGAGGCCATTGCCTTGTGCCTGCTGGCATGAAGGAAATCCTGGATTTGTGGTGTCAAAGGCAAACATGTAAGGGGTCAATGGTGCAATCGAAGGATACCTTCAGAAGGCCATTTCCTTCTGAATCGAAGAACACTTTTCAGAAGTTTATTTCCTTTTGAATCAATGGAAGCTTTCAGAAGGTTATTGCCTTCTGAATTAAAGGAATCTTTCAGAATATTATTGACTTTCTAAATCGAAGGACGTTGTTCCAAAGGGAAACAAAACTCAGTCGAAGCTTGTATGAAGATCATTTACTTCTGAATCGAAGGAAACTTTTCAAAAGTTCATTTCCTCCTGAATTGAAGGAAGCTTTCAGAAGGTCATTGCCATGTGCACCAAAATCCAGATTGTAAGGAGTCATTGGTGTAATTAAAGCTTGCATGCAGGAGGCCACTTGCTTTGTGGGTGCTATCATGAAGGGAAGCCGTTGCCTTGTGCAGGAAGGCATGCAGGAGGCCCTTGCCCTATATTTCATGTAGGAGGCCAATGCTGAAGGAGGATTCGAAGATGACATGAAGGTGAATTCGAAGCAAGCATGGAGGGAGCTATTTGTCCAAATAAAACTTGTCCAATCGAAACAGGCATGCGGGCATCAAAGTTCCAATCGAAGCAGGTATGCAGATAGCCATTTGTCCAATCGAAGCAAGGGAAATCAAAGCAAACTTGTTGTTCCTTAAAAAAATTATTTTTATCTGCTTTGCTCTTTTTTAACAATTTCCTCTTTAACTTAATGCTGGAAAATCCAATTGTACTTATGCAAGCTAGAATTTTTTGAGACTATTTGTGAAAAATGCCTTGAGAAAAGAGAGGGCCAATTTTCGGGTACAACAGTGTGGATACTATCACTACCTCCAGAGTTATGAGGATGACAATTGGGACCATGGGGACAATGATGATGTATTTCGTCAACTTTGGCACTCTCTTTAGCTGTGACGTAGAGTTATCAAGATTTCCCCTTAAAGTAGCTCCAAAGTGGTCATGTTATAAAACCTCTAGTTGAGTTCTAATTTCATAAGGAATTTTCCATTAGTTCTCTTCTATGTGGAAAAGTCTTTTTCACATTTTGTTGTTGCACTAAGTTGTAGATGATCTCCATGTATCCATTAGCAATGTGCATTCCTAGTGTCGTTTGCAGTTGTGGGAGGTTGTAGGACATATTTGGTCATGAAGATTAAAATGGTGGTGGAAATGAGGTTTTTCTTATGGACTAAACATGAATTATTCTTAGAATTATGGGGGTTAAAGAGATTCATGTTTGGTTAGCTTAGAAATCAGAATCTGGTGTTGTGTTGCAACTAACGAAGGGACTTTAATCAAATTATGCACATTTTATTATTGTGGAATTTATTCTGTTGTAAGAGTGAGGACCTATGTAACGACTTCTTGGAGCATCTAAAGTGGTGAACGAACACCAGGTGTGAGAGATGTGTTACAATGAGTCGTAGATCAAGTCGCATTGAATCCTTCCATTAGAGAAGATATCATATAAAAGTTGCGAGAAGGTTAACAATAATAGGATTTGTTAACAAAACCAATTATGATGATCAAAATGGCTAACAAAACAGTTGTCGACCTAACCAAGAAGATTAAGAAGAATTTATGAAAATCAAAATACGGTTCTCATAAACTATGCCACTATTTAGTGGAATGGAATATGAGTAGTGTGTTGAAGATGACCATCATGGAAAGCCTTTCATAGTGGTATTAGATGTCTCTAGTGATCAGAGGGACGAGGTACGTGCAATGTTAGCACTCTAACAATCAAGTCAGTAAATGATGTGAATGCAATATCATCTCTTAGATGTTTTGAATGATGTTAAAACTAGGTAATATAAAGTATTTGTACATTGGATCTTATCTCTCTATGTCTAGGTTTTATTTTCATCTTAGGACACTTATAGAACAAGTCAAAAGCATTTGGGAAAGTTAAAATCTTTAAAATATGCATTTTTGTGAAAAATCATGTTAGAATTTGACTCACCCATGGTAGGAGTCGACTCCCTCTAAAGAATTTTTAAAAATGAAAATCTCTGTCAAAAAGGAATTGACTCCCAGGACCTTGGAGTCTATACACAGCATGAAGGAGTTGACCCCCTCGAGCTATAGATCGACTCTCACTAAAAGTGTTTTTGAAAAATTATTCTCTGTCCATGATGGGTCGACTCCTAGACACTTGGAGTCAATACATAACATGAAGGAGTCGACTCCCACGTGATATGTCTCGACTCCTACTGAAGCATATTTTGAAGGTTGAGAAAAACACAAGAAAGGCGGGGGGGGGGGGGGGGGGGGGGGGTGAATTGAGATTTTCAAAACTATTTCTTTTGCAAATGCTTCTCACAAACAAAAAATAATAACTAAGCAAGAAAGAAAAGTGACATGTTTGGTTTATACAGGTTCACTTTACAAAAGGCTACTCTTGTCCACCTGCCAATGTGGTTTTGCCTTAGAAAAGTACTTAATCCAATAATCTAGAAAGATTACAACAACGTCTAAGAGTTTAGAAAAAAACCTTAGCCCTCTCAAGTAATTCAGACTATAACTTAGTCACTTGAGGAAACAAATCTAGAAAGATTTACAATCATACAGTGTTTATAAGATTGCTTCTAAAAAGCATATTTAACACCATAATAAAGAACAAATGTTTACACACAAATATGAGCAACAACTCTTGTGTATACAACAATGATAAAATAACACAATAATGAGCAACAACTCTTGTGCTATAGAGAATTAATAGTTAACACATAATTGAGCAACAACTCTTTGTGTTTTTGAATAACTCTTATGTATTTTCTCTCTCTATTTTCTTTCACAGATTTTGACACTTTAGTTGTTTGAATAGTGTCGTTTGACAATCGTTGGCTTCAAATGAAGTAAGCATCCCTTTATATAGGCTGAGAAAAGAAGAATATTGGAAAATTTCACTTTCACCAAGACTCCTTCTACAATGGTAGTGTATGATCATGGGAGACAAAGAGCACATTAAAACTTCCTACGTACATTGCATTCTCCACAAATAACAGAAAAGGAGTTGTATTGTTGTACTATATCTTCTTGTGTAAGTTTCTGATCTTTTCTTTTGTTGAGATACTTCTAATCTGAAGTAGGAGAGAGAGAGGGAGAGAGAGAGAGAGAGCGAAAGAGATCATGTATTTGTTCTTTAATCTTCTAATTGAATGTTTCTAATAAGAAGTGAAGAGTATTCTAGAAGATGATTCATTGTAATGTTCTCAAATGTATCAGTCTTTCGGAATCAGAACCTAGTCTTCAGACATGTAGCAACAACTTATCTGACAAACAGTTTCTTGATATCTGAGCTGAAAGCAAAAGCTTTATTTGAGAATAAATTTGTATTGATTTCTTATTGTTGAAGTAAAAGCTTGATACCTGATCATTGAAGCAAAAGCTTGATATCTGATCATTGAAGCAAAAGCTTGATATCTAATCTTCACATGGATATTCCTTTTCTGGACACACTTGTGACTTCTGAAGCAACATATTATCTGAGAAGTACGCGTGGATCTCTTTCTGGTGAACATTCGGCATTCATTAGAACTACTGATGTTTCATTAGAACCAGATTGAGTAGTCTTTTTTATGCGAGCTAAACACATTTCTTATTATTCTTCAGATAGAAATCCTGAATCAAATAGAATGTTTTATCTGCAAACTTAATAAACTATTAGAATATAAAATTGTTACATATAAAATATATGCATTGTTATCATCAAAACTCAAAGATTATCTACATAACCAAATCTTGTTCTAACAATCTCCCCATTTTTTTATGATAACAAAACCATGTATTTTGATGAAACAATTTTACAAGGAAATATCAATCAAGATAATAGAGTAAGTTTAGAAATACTCCCCCTGAGATAAATAATCTCCCCCTGAGATGAAAAATCTCCCCCTGAGTTAAAAGTTAACAATCTTTATAAATTAAAGGGATATCTGAGCATTGTTATCTTTCTTATCGCCTTGTTAGAGCATAAGATCCTCTTTAACGCTTATCATAGCTTGACTTGATCAGAAATTCTTTTCAATAGATCTGTTTTCTCATAACCTTTTAGACAGTAGAAGTTCTATATCTGATCTTGATTGGTTAGAACCCATATGACATTAGAAGTTCTTTATTAGAACCTTCTAAATAATAGATTCATTTTCTTATCAGCTTGTTCCTGAAACAAAATTCTTAAAAAATTCTTACATTTAAGTTTGGTTATAATGTAAGAAATAAGATTTAGAGAATTTTAGATGTATCAAAATCATTACTATATTTCTTCCCATTTTTGTCATAATAAAAAATATTAAACAACAAATTAGAACCATCGGTTGTGAGAAAAAACATATAGTTAATACTAAAATATTATGAAACACCGGTTGCAAAAAATATACTTCAAAGTTATAATAAGAAAGGTACATAAAAGACAGACAAACTAAGAAGAAAAAGAACAAAAACAACTGAAATGCATAGCCTATAGTGCCTAAGGGTTAGAAGAGGAAGGGTTATTTTGAGCAAGGAATTGAGGTAACATATTCTGAATGTTGTTGTTGACTGCATCCTGCTTGTCTAGCCTTTCTTTAACCATTTGTTGTTCTTTTTGCATATTCTTAAGAGTCCTCATTAGATTAGAAAAACATTCAACTTTGTCTGAGCCTTTGGAGATTTCTTCGACATTTTTCTCAACTACCAATCTAGTTGCTTCCTCGACTGATTTCTCAGTAGCAACTATCTTAGCAGCCTTCTTCTTAACAACCTCTCTTTCTGCAGCCTTTTTAGCTTCTAAAGCCATGTACCTATCTTTTGCATCCTTCACAAATGTTTCTTTATTCTAGAATGCAAGACTTCTAATTCTGAGAATCTCAATCACCATCCATCTATTAAACATGTTCCAGCTATCTTTCACAGAAGACGAGTCATTGATGAGATTGGACTCCTCAAGGAGCTTATTTACTCTCCTTACTGTATTGCCTTTGAATCTAGAGATTACTTCATCATTGCTAAAAGGGTGAGAAACAGAGGTATGGTTAGAAGAAATATATTCTATATTAGAGTCATTTTCCTTAGAGAAGATTTCATCAGAGTCATCAAAACTCGAGGTAATAGGAACATCATTGAAAGGGGTCTCAGGATCAGAAGGTTCAAAGGTGTTGGTGAAATTTTGAGGAGGTGAAGTGGTGATGGTTATGAAAGTAGGAAATGCTGGTGACTTTGAAAAGGTTAAAGTGGTGAGGGGTTCAGAAATGATAATTGAGGATGTTTGATTTACATAAGGAGGAACAATGGTAGAGGTCAATTGAGTTATGATTACATGATGAGTTTTGGGAGCGGTAATTTCTGGAGTTAAAGTGGTTATTATTGATGCAGTGCATGTGAAGGAAAATTCAACTAACATTTGAGAAAATGGGGGTGATAATGTTGGAGGTGTAAAAGTGATTTTGGGAGTGGGGGTTTCTGAGGAGGTGGTTGTTTGAGGATACTTTTAAGTGGGTTAGAAATTTGGATTTTTCAGTGAGAGCTAGATTACTAGTTGACGAAGGTGGAATGGATAAAGTTGTAATTATGGTCGAAAAATGTGAAGATGGTGTATTCATTGATGAAGTAATTGATCTAGAATCAAAACCAAAAATAGGGGGATTAGAGGACTTACTAAACGGAGAAATAAAAGCAGAAATCTAAACTGAGATAGCAGTCTTTTCTGATTCCTGAACTCTTGGCTTCTTTTGATGAGACTTATTTTTCTTCTAAGGTGAACTAGATTTTATCTTAAGAGTAGAAGGAGGTTCATCCATGAGAGCATTATATGAAATAGCATATGTGTCAATGCCTTCTACTGCCATACAGTTAAGATAGTCTTCTAAAATCTTTGGTGGATCACGCTTAGTAAAGATAGGATATCCATTAACATGAATCCTTAGAATATTTACATTTTGTAAATCGATAGGAGCTTTTGTTTTAATCACATTCCAAGATTTATCCATAATGTTTATGCTTTTTAGATTGTTTCCATTGAAAGGTTTTCCAGTTGTTTCAACTAAATCTTATATGAGTTTTAGTTTGATTAGATTGTCTATAAGACCATTTTCAATCATAATATATGAAATTAGTCTACCACAGGAATGTAGATTTTTTTGGTATTTTCTGTTTCGTCACTTCTCGTTTCTTAAACTGCATCTCTTAGATAGTTAAAGAGAAGAGATGAAAGATGTATCTTGGTTCCTTTCAACAGATAGAACAAACTGAATTTTTGATCAGCATTAAGATAATTATATTAACTGTGAGCAGTTTCTTGGAAAGGTCCATAACTTTAGAATGAGGCTTTCCTTCATGAAGCACTACTTTGGGTTCAGTGTAGATAGTAGGAGTAATCACATTAGCCAGGTATTTTAATTTATGGTTTACGTGGTAAACCAATTTTCCTCCAGATTGTTCCATCCCAAGTAGAGTGGCTACAAATATCTCAGTGATGACAACCTTAACACCTAGAACATGGAATACGATATACTTGTCATCAGATTCGACAAATCTCTAGAATTCCTTCACCAAGCTTGTGAAGATAGGGCCATGGAGACTCTTAAAGTAAACATCCCAACTCTGGAAGTTGAGTTCCTTAGTAAAGTCTACTCCATTTTACTTGAGATTCTCAAAGTCCACGAGGAGTTCGAGAAGAACATCTAACCGATTAGCAAGAGTAGATAAATAAACATGCAAAGGACGATCAATAATATGGGTTTCTTGATGCTATTGAAACACATCCAGAGATTGTTTTAAAGAAACAAAATCAGATAGTCTATTCCGTTTTACTTGAGATTCTCAAAGTCCACAAGGAGTTCAGGAAGAACATCTAACTGATTTCTATGAGTGGCTAAATGAACATGCAAAGGATGATCAAGAATATGGGTTTCTTGATGCTTTTGAAACATAACTAGAGGTTGTTTTAAAGAAACAGAATCAGATGGTGTAGAACTTGAGACCACTTGATGTGATGAGTTACATCGCTGCATTTATTGAGAGGATTCTTCTTGACGAAGCACTTCTTGAGCGTAATCAAAGAGTTGTTTTTATTGAGCATCCATTGATGAAAATGATGAACCAAAAAAAGGGTTTTGGGGTTTTTCGGACAGTTTAAAGTATGGGTAGTGAAGTGAAGAAGTGTGTGACGATGAAAAAAGTGAGTTTTTATAAAGCAATTTTGAAATGATGACTTAAGCATAGAAGACGTAAAGAGGGAAAAAGTAATGACTAATATCAAGAATTCCCATTGATCAAGGTGTCAATCAAACGACCCATTTATTATCTTAAGTTGACAAGTGTCAATTGAGAATAAAAACCATACGTTTGAAAGAACAAGGGTTGATATAATAAGAGACGCAGATACCAAAGGTTTACTGACCAAGCGAGTTTCTGATCAAAATATGTTCTAACTTGTAGAATTGTCAAGATAGGCTTCATAGACTAAAAAACAGTTAAAATATAAAAGGTGACAAATTCTAACTTGACGTGCTATTATTTATAAAGACATCAACTTTCTCACTTTTTTCATTTCTAACGAACCATTGGATTTAAATGCCATGGGTTCCTCATAACATGAGCATCATATTTCGAGCATCATTTCTGGAGAATTAATTCACCTTTTTTAGAAATATCAGAAATCATTCATTATTCTGAAAAGTTTCATGACTTAGATAGAGATGCCACTCTTGGAATTTTCCCCCCTAGATAGCTTTGAAAGAATCTTGTTCTGACAATTTAGCTAAATCTCTTGGAGTCACTTCTTCAGATAAGACTAAAATTTTCTCAACTGAATAAATTTTATATACTTCTTAATATCATTCTTTCTGTTGGCATCATTGTCTTTCTTCCAAGACCAACTGTTCCATATCCTTTAAATCTTCATTTCTAATATGGGACCAATGAATCCAACATTTAAGTTCCAAGCTTTGGAACGTATGCTTTCTGCCGATTATGTATTGTGAGTATACAAAGTTCATGATCCATCTCTGGTGATTCAACTATGTATGATACATCTACAACATGCATTATTTTATCTTTTGGTACCCAGAGGATTTTGGGTCCTTTAAGATTAGTTTTCCCAAAGTTTCTATCAAACTTGGGTTTTTGTGCAATATTCACAATTTGTGTTTGTGCAGAAGGGTAAAGATATGAAAATGGAGAAAATTGTTTATTTTCTTGAATATATTTATCAGAATCATAACTAATTCCTCTTTTCCCATAATGACTAAAACCATAGATCATGGAAGCCATTTTTCTTCTATCTATGATGTTGTTCGAGAATTTCTGAAATGCCTTATCATATTTGTAAAAGACGGTTTCAGAAGATGGGGGTGCTTTAGAAAGAGTTTCTTCAAGTTTTAAACATTTCTTGTTCAGAAAGACATTTTATTTTTCTAAAATAAAGATGTTTCCTTTTTGTTCATAAACTTGTTTCTCTAGCTTACCATATTCTTCAACTTCATATTCATGAACTTTTTGAAGGTTCTTGAATTTTAGTTGAAGTTTCTGATACCTACTCGGAGATTCATATCAACATAATTGTAGTTCAGCACGAGAGAGTTCATAACATACCTCTTCTGAGTCGGACTCAATTTCTTATGTGTTTTCATCTAAGGTAGTGGCCATGAATGCTACATTAGCACGCTCCTCTTCAGATTATGATTCTTTAGAGTCTGATTAGTTCCATGTTGCCATCAGACCTTTCTTCTTTCCATTTAAAGTATTATTCTTAAAGCTTTATTTTTGTAGCTTTAGACATTCATTTATGTATTGTCCAGGCTCCTTGCACTCATAGCAAGTTACTTATATGCTTGTTTTTCCTCTTGAAGATGATTATGAACAATCTTCTCTGCTTTTGGGTCTTCAGAAGTTGTTTTGTATTTTCTTCTAGAGTTGTTTGACTCTTCTGGAAAGAAGGGACAATTCATCTTCGTCATCAGAAGGTTCATCTTCAGAATCTTCTACTTCTTCAGCTTGGAAGGTTTTACATTTTCCTGACTTGGTTCTTTTTTACCTTGATCTTAGAGCAACAAAATTGCCTCTTTTATGGAGCTCATATTCCTTTACCTCTATTTAATGACTTCTAAGGGAGCTAACCAACTCTTTAAGAGATAGGTTGTTTTGATCCTTAGACAACTTTAAAGTAGTGACCATATGTCTCCATTTCTTAGGAAGGCTTTTGATGATATTTTTAACATGATCAATTACATAATAGCCTTTGTCCAGAAATTTAAGTCCTGCGACTAAAGTTTAGAACCTTGAGAACACGATTTCAATGGTTTCATCTTATTCCATCTTGAAGGCTTCATATTTTTGGATTAAGGCTAAAGTCTTAGTCTCCTTAACTTGAGTGTTACCTTCATGTGTCATTCTCAGCGAATCAAAAATATCTTTAGCTGATTCTCTCTTAGGGATCTTCTAATAGTCATTGTAAGATATTTAGTTGAGAATAATAGCTCTAGATTTGTGATGATTCTTGATAACACATTTTTTATCATCATTCATTTTAATTCTGGGAATGGGAATACCAATCATAGATACAGGTTCTTCATAACCAAGTACGATAAGATCCCAAAGATCAGCATCATAACCTAGAAAGAAACTTTCTAGTCTATCTTTCCAATAGTCAAATTTCTCTCTATCAAAATAGGAGGCTTAGTATTGTAACCATCTCTTTCGTTTGTATGAGCGGAAACCATAGAAGTTTTTCTCACACTGGATCTCTCAACACGGTTAAGTGTTTGATTTGAAAATCAATAATAGAGTTGGCACTCTGATACCAATTGAAGGTTGAGAGAAACACAAGAAGGGGGGTTAAATTGGGGTTTTCAAAAGTATTTCTTTTGCAAATTCTTCTCACAAACAAGCAATGATAACTAAGAAAGAAAGAAAAGTGACGTGTTTGGTTTACACAAGTTCACCTTAGAAAAAGCTACTCTTGTCCACCCGCCAAAGTGTATTTTCCTTTAAAAAAGTACTTAATCCAATAATCTAGAAAGATTACAACAACTTCTAAGAGTTTAGAAAAATACCTTATCCCTCTCAAGTAATTTTGACTACAACATTGTCACTTGAGGAAACAAATCTAGAAAAATTTACAATCATACAGTGGTTACAAGATTTCTTCTAAAAAGCATATTCAACACAGCAATGAAGAATAAATGTTTACACACAAATATGAGCAACAACTCTTGTGTATACAACAACGATAAAATAACACAATAATGAGCAACAACTCTTGTGTTATATAGAATGAATAGTTAACACAAAAATGAGCAACAACTCTTCGTATTTTTGAATAACTCGAGTATTTTCTCTCTTTTTTTCTTTCACGGATTTTGATACTTTAGTTGTTTAAATAGTGTCGTTTGACAATCGTTGGCTTCAAATGAAGTTGTCATCCCTTTATATAGGATGAGAAAAGAAGTGTTGCACCCCAAAATTCGTCCTCTTCATTTTAACTCTAATTGGCTTATACTTCATTATCATATGCATACATACATGTCATTGGGTCTATACTCATGGAATTAGGGTTTTTCTCTATGAAAAGAACTGTGAAAGACGGTTGTTTCATTAAGCAGCATTGTGAAGCAAAACTTGGGGGTTTCAGATTTTAAATGCTCGTTGCACGTGTTCCAAGATGTTCGATCATGGATTAATAAAGTAATTATCATATCAAGCTCTCATGTGTTTCAATTGATTAGAGACAGTACAGGAAAAAATTTGGTATTTTATGGTACGAGTTCGGAAATTCATAACTTGAGACCAGAAAATGATTGGGGAATGGTTCTCCAGTATTTAGAACTGTCTTGAGATATTCTCCAATTCATTTGTTCATGTCGAAGTCTAATATTGTAAGGAAGATCTTTAACAGCATAAAATACTTGAAATCACTTTATACAGTGGATTTGTTGGTTCGCTGATTTTCATATGCTTAAAAATTTGTACCTTTTGATAGAGGAGTCATCTTTGATTGGATCTTGGAGCATTTTAAACATCTTATTATTTTTTTCATTTCATATGTTCGGTTCAGAAGCTGATTTGGTAAAGAAGATCCCCGGATTTGTGAATTCTCTGAGACTGGTACCATAAAACAGTGTGTTAAACTGTTATTTATTAGATGTTCAAAAATTCATTACTTTCTCCCGGTTTGACATTTTTGAATGGTTATTTGGGCATAAAATTCTTCTTGATATTTTCTTTAATCCGATGTTCGATTCAGAAGTTAATTCTTTAAATAAGATCTCCAAAAGTGCGAATTGTCTGAGAAAATTGCACCCCGAAATGGTTTTCCACCAGACTGTTTCCTAATATTGCAAAATTCAAAAATTTCTCAATTTTTATCGATTCAGGACGATTCTCGGAGCGTGAGATCACAAATTTTGTTAGCTACAACTTTTCTTCAGATCCCGAGTTCAGATTATGCTCCGAAGGCTTCGGTTTATGGCTCGCTTCCTGAAGTGTGCATGGAAATAAGCTAAAAAAATGGTGCAACCTGAAATAGTGGTTTTCTGTTCATCATTTCACGTCATTTGAAAATCATAACTAGCACAATTTTTGTCGTATTGCAACGATTATTTCGGCACGACGTTACAAATTTTGTCATCTACAATTTTGCTTCAGGGTTTGCGTCAGGATTCTGCACCGAAAGTCATGAGCTTGTGGTTTGTTCGCGAGTCATACAACGAATAAGCTGAAAAATATGCACAAAGAGTTTTCTGTCAATCGTTTCTCATTGTTCGAAAAAATCATAACTTACTCAATTTTTATCGTGTTGGAGAAATTCTTTTGGCACTGCGTCACAAATTTCATCATCGACGATTTTGTTTCAGATTTCGCATCAGAATTATGCATCGAATGTCATGAGTTTGGCGGTTCGA
Organism: Vicia faba; assembly: GCA_948472305.1. NCBI lineage: Eukaryota > Viridiplantae > Streptophyta > Magnoliopsida > Fabales > Fabaceae > Vicia > Vicia faba. The sequence goes on along the minus strand of OX451738.1, from coordinate 382,294,063 downwards.
TCTCGGGTTGTACATGAAATAAGTCGAAAATTCAGCATTTGTCAAAAACACACAAGCCAAACAAGACTTGGATCCCTTTCTATATATTTTCAAAATTCAAATTGAACATGACTTTTGCCTCATTATTCAAAAACCATTACAAAAAATTCTCTTATTTCTACAAAGTTTCTCTCTATTCTCTCAAGCAAGAACTCAAGAGCAAGTAAAGAAGTTCTTTACTCTTCCTTTCTCCCTCTACCACGGAACACCCTTCTTTCTCCCTCTGGCCGCCGCTCGCTCCGCATGCCCAAAGCCTCCGGTTCGCCTCACTCCTCATCGGTGAACTCCTCTGTTATGCCCTCCGCCTGCTCGCGTGAAGACCAGTTGGTCTTCTCCCTCCATCGTGCAATTTTTCGTAGCTCTCTAATCCGATCGTGTTGCTCTTTCTTTCTCCAATTCAAGCTTCGCATAAATTCAGTAATTCTTTAAACTTAATTGGTTTAAGTGATTATTGAGATAATTGATTTTGAGAATTGAGTTGATTTGAATTTAATTGTTCATGAATTGATTTTGAATTGTGAAATAAGTTCTTAATTGTTGATGCTGATGAATAAGCATGGAATTGGTTGATTTTTTATGTTCAATTGTTTGAATCTTGAATTTCGACGCGTTGATTTTCTAATTGTTGAATTTAATTGGATTTTGTGTTGATACATGAAATATTAGACATGGATTGAACCTTGATTTGAAAATTTGATTGAGTATTGATGTTGATAATGTTGAGATTTGGAATTGTTTGAATTATTTGCAATTAATTGTTGAGTTTATGTGTTGGATTCGATTTTGCTAATTGTTCATGAGTTTATGCGTCGTAATTTGGTTTTAATTCAACACTTGTGCATAATTGTTTGAATTCATTTTTTAGAACCAAATTTTGAGTTAATTGTTTACTTTTGACGCGTAACTTGTTTGTGATTTCAATGCTTGGAAATCGTGATACTGATACCGGTTGGATAAATGATATTTGTTTGTGAATTTTGGTAGAGTTTTTCATGTGTCAATACATTGACTTTTTGCACTAAAACGGTGATTTCAAACCGATTTTTGTCAAGTATCGACACTTGATATAGTGTTGTCCGGAATTCACAAATGTGCCATAAACTCGGATTTAATTGTTGCACTTTACATATTTGGCTTGCACTTGGTAATTGCTTAGCATTTGTGATGGTTTTGATCGATGTTAATTCGACTTTTTATGCATCTCATGAAGCGGTATAGTGTTTTCTGGATTTGATTGGTACATGTATATTGTGAGTTCATATTCAGCTAATGCATTCCTGTGCTTAATTGGTTGATTGTTAAACAATTCTTGTTGAGTTTATTTGATTCTGATACGATTTTTTGAATAATTCCTTGATACAGTATAGTGCGGCCTGGATTTGTAAGTAAGCCTTGGAGCTTGTTTTTATTGTTTGTTAGCACATGATTGAACTTTCTTTGGTCTATGTTTGACATGTATGTGAAGTTTGATTGATTTTTAAACTAACTTTTTGTGCGATTCATGTGTTACAACAATGTTTTCAGGATATGTTATGTGTATGTACATTGTGATTCGATTATCATGTGATGCATACTTATTTGTATTTAAGAATTTGTTGTACATCTATGATGAGTTTTGTTGGTTTCGACTTGAGTTTTTGAGCCCTTTCACGTATTGATGCGGTGTTGCCTGGTTTTCTACTTCCATGTTCCTATACTAGTTCGAATGTCATTTCTTTGCATTTTGATCTTATTTTAAGCTACAATATGATTGCATGAGTTTAATTATGCTTTCTCGTTATCACTAACTCTTCTTGTGTACTTATGCAAGCTTCGGAAAGGTGATTTCTCGCACCATGTGATGTGCAGATTATTGGTGCTTGTATAGTTTTGTGTGTTGTGTAGGATGCGCGTGATATCAAATGCGTGTGTGATTACTTTCACATGACACTTTGATGCTTATTATCATTACGTCTGATTTCTGACTATGTGCTTTATCAATGAAGCTTGCACGAAGATTTCTGGGTTTCTTTGCTTTGCTTGCTTGATACGAACTCTTGTTCGTTTGGTATTGTTCTGATTCTGGTTTTTAATTCCATATTGTCTTTCCTTTTCCTTGTCATGAGAAGTAGGAATAGATATGCATGACTGAGAGTCCCTACTTTAGGTGGGCGAATATGTTTTAAAGACCTTTAGAAGGCATTTTTGTATGCACATTTTCTTGTGTTTGTTTGTGTGCAAAAGACCTCGACGAAGGAAAATCTCATTTCCCTCCCATTTCCTGTTTACTTTGTGTTGGCTATTGAGTCAATAAGTGGAGCAAAGGGCCCACAATCGGCCCCCACACTTTCTAGTATGTGTCATTCTTAGCTCACATTATGTGTTTATGCTTTGAACCTTGCTTATTCTTGACCATTGAGCCAAACAAAGTGGAAAAGGGTTCGTAACCAACTCCCACACTTTGTCATTCATTTTGACAATGTTAGATTGTGTTTCTTTAAATCTTATCGCTTCAAGTTGTTACTCGATATTGGTGTTTGAGTAAATCAAGTGGAAAGTGTTCCTTACTCCCACTTTGAAATCCATTGGATTCAATGTTTTTTGCTAGCTCGCACTTGATTTTTTTTTGGTTTTGGTTCAACTTTGTTTGATTGCACTTGCATTTGTGCTTTTCTTTAAATCTTTGTATGCTCCCTTAGGATCGCTCGACTCATCTTTAAGTCGATGTAGACATTAGGATATCAAACCATGCATGCTAACTTAGATAGTGTTTTCCCTTTAAAACTCAACTATAGGATCAATCATTATATGATAACATTAGGGATAGAGATAAATATCTTCCCTTAGATGTTTTTTCTCTCCCTTTTGCATGATTAAGACTAAAGCTCTTTTCTTGGAAAATTCATAAAACACTCTAACATTTCTTAAATACTTTTTCAAGGTAAAAAATATCAACCAATTCAAATTTTTTCGCCTTTGGGCCTTTATTTGAAACTCTCAAAAAGGATGTGTTAATTCTACTTTATGCAATACGACGTGTAAATCCCCAAAGGTCGGGTGGCACTATGTCTACTTGCTAGAGCATGAATGTAGCATTATCCGCCTTCGGGCACTTTTCTTTTGAAAATACCTCTTCAGGTTAAAAACATGTTAATTCCTTCCTATGACAATGTGAGAGTCTTTTAAGGTCAAGTTGTGGTAGAAAGAGAAATTAATATTGTTCATGAAAAATACAAAACAAACTGAAACTTTTGAGTCAAACTACGGCGCTCTGATTCCTTGAAAGGGATACGTAGGCATTAGGCCGCGGGGCCTAGGTGGGCAAAAATTTGTAAATATTCCTTCTTTTCCTCGTGTTTTCTTTTGCATGTGTTCCTTCATTGCAACTTTTCCATTAGCTTGTAAGCTTTAGATTAGAATACACCCTTTGATTAGAACAAAAAGAGTGGATCCTGTGGAGTACCACGGACGTGAGGGGTGCTAATAACTTCCCCTTGCATAATCGACTTTCTTACCTATATCTCTCGGTTGCAAGAACTTAATTTCACCCTTCTCAGGTTTACTCGATGTTTACCTTTCCCTTCATGTGGGATAAAAAATGTTTGATAGCAACTTTATGATTTTCTCTCGATGATTATTCATCCGATTGTTTCAAGAAGAGCTTTGGAAAACGTCAATTTCACAAAGCCGTATGCTACAACAGTAGCGTGTGATCGTGGAAGATAAAGAGCACACCAAAACTTCTTCTTCACAGTGCATTCTCCACAAATAATGGAAAAGGCATTGTTCTGTTGTATTGTATCTTCTTGTGTAAGTTTATGATATTTTCTTCTATTGAGATACTTCTAATCTAAAGTAAGAGAGATAGCACATAAGAGATCACGTCTTTGTTCTTTAATCTTCTGATGGAATGTTTCTGATAAGAAGTGAAGAGTATTCTATAACACCCCATTTTTAATTTAAATTATTTTAATTAAGTAATTATGCGATGTGGTATTCTTGGTGTATTTTGGTGAATGTTGGGATGTGTTGTTGTGCTTTGATGAGAGGTGATTACCTTAGAAATTATGGAAGTTAAGACATTGGGGGATGTATGACCGATAACATAGAAACATGGAGGTGTAATGAGAGAACTAGTAATTATTTTATTATTATTATTAGTAGTAGTAGTAGTAGTAGTAGTAAAATAATAGAATAATTATTATACTTATTTAATTAAATAATTATTTAATTGGGGAAGGGCAACGTTGTAATTATGATTTATGGGTCCTAGGGTTAGTGTTGGAATAAAATAGAATTGAGAAGAGAGAAGAGAAAACATAACATAGAAAACAGAGAAGGATCATAGAAGAGAGAAGAAGAGAAAGAGACTAGGGCAAGAAGTTTCACTGTAAGAGTCAATAATCGTCAAATCCAAGGTAAGGGTCGGGTTCCGACTCTCTAATAGGTGGTATAATTGTAGGAATGTAGTGATACACATGTTAGGTTTTAGGTGTAGGTTGTTTTGGTTTAATCCATTGAAATTGGCTATAATCGATGAAATTGATGTTTTGATTTGATTAGAAATATATGGTTGTGTATGTGCTAGAAATTGTAAGCATTGGTGCATTTTAACGTGTTTCAAAACTAGATTTTTGGGGTTGAAAAGAATGATTCCCGTAAGAATGAAAATAGCAGAATCTTTCACTATTATGATGTGGAAATCAATTTCCATTTTTGGGTAATCGATTTCCTGAAACGAAAAATTGATATTTTGCTGTTGGAATATTGTGGAAATCGATTTACCATTTTGGGTAATCGATTTCCTGAGTTAAAACAATTGATATTTATTGTTGGTATGTTGGAATTTGTTGTACCCCAAAATTTTCCCTCTCTTTTCTCAAGACATTTCTCACAAAGATCTTCAATAGCTCAAGTTTGCACAAATGTGGACTAGGTCAAATCACCTCTTAAGCATTGGGACCCCAAATTAGGGTTTTGATTTTCACAAGGACAATTGGACTTCTAATGCCCCAAATGACTTTCATAGTTCATTATAGACCTCCAAGAATACTCATGCCAAGTTTCAAGTCTTGGATCACAATTTGGCTCAGTCAATTGGTCAGATGACTGAAAATCAGCTGCATTGGGTAAAAAGTCAATTATGGTCAAATTACAGTCAATTCTATCACCAAGGTCCAAGTTTAAATGGTCCAAGATCAATCCAATCAACTTCGATCAACGGCAATGGACATTGGGGAAATAGTATAGTCGGAAGGCAATGAGATCATTTCACGTGGCTATTTGTTTTCATTCTCAATTTTGTTTTCCTTTTTGACGATTTCCTCTTACTAGGATCTCCGTCTCTATGTATAAAAAATGCATATTCATGGGCAAAATATCAATACAAATACACTTTGAAGTGCAAAATTTTCTGTCTTTGTTTTGAATGCATATTTGTCCAATGACTAGAATTGAATAAACATATGCATATGAACATAATTAAAACTATTTGGCACATGTGTCCTGCTAAGCAGCAGCATCAACAATAGAGCATCAGCACACAACAGCAGTAAGCATCTCGTTAATGTATATGAAATAGCCCCACAAAGTTATCTCATCATCATTATCCCCACCAGGACGGCGACAATAAACCTTTCCCCAACGGAGTTGCCCATAAAGTCTCTTTGCATAGGGAAATCCCTTACCAAAGTATCAACCTCTTAGGCATTTATTCCCCAGCTAAGTCAGTTTTTACAAGATTTAGACCTCAAGAATCTCTTCCTAAAGGAAATCCACTTCGTCAACAGCGTTTATTTCCCCAACAAAGTTATTTCCCCACCCGAGTTCAAATTACAACAATCAAGACACCACGAATTGCCCAGCTGAGTATATCTTCCCCAGCCAAGGCTATTATCTCCAAACAGAATTTATCCTCCCAAGATGAGCCCATCACCCCCAGTTGGGTGTATCCTCCCCAAGCTGACTCTGCCTTACCCGAATGAGTCTACCCTCTCCAAGTTTGAATTTCCCTTTCAGATTATTGCAAATCACAGGGCCACAACCCCTGATCCCCAGTAAAGCCGTCAACCAAGCCTTTACTATCTCCAAAAAATGCTATGAAGCCTGGATCCGACCAGATATTAGCACACTTTTCAAGTTATTACTGAAGCCTGGACCCGACCATATAACAATTTGACTTCTCCAATTAATGAAACCTGGACCCGGCCAGATAACAGTTGATTTTAATTTCAAGATGCTATGAAACCTGGACCCGACCAGATAATAGCCTAACTCTTCAAATATTTAGAAGAACCTGAACTCAACCCGGTCAAGGTTTAACTTCTTTTCCCCAGTAGAGTTGCCTTCATATCCTTAACAGATTGCTAGGAAACCTGGGCCCGACTAGATATCAGTTTTCATTTCCATCTTTTCAGGCAAGTTGTTGTGAAACCTGGATCCGACCAGATAACAATCATCCTCAGAGATTCGTTGTGAAATCTGTAAAGCCTGGACCCGACCAGATAATGGTTTTCAAGCAGTTTATTGTGAAACCTGGACCCGACCAGATAACAATTGACCGCATCTACCTCAGAAATCTGCAAAGCCTGGACCCGACCAGATAACAGTTTTCAAGTAGTTCGTTGTGAACCTTGGAAACCGACCAGATAACAACTAAATCCCCAAGCAGTTTATTGTGAAACCTGGACCCGACCAGATAACAATTGACCGTATCGACCTCAGAAGTCTACAAAGCATGGACCCGACCAGATAACAGTTTTCAAGCAATTTATTGTGAAACCTGGACTCGACAAGATAACAATTGACTGCATCGACCTCAGAAATATGCAAAGCCTGGACCCGACCAGATAACAATTTTCAAGCAATTTATTGTGAAACCTAGACCCGACCAGATAAAAATTGACCGCATCGACCTCAGAAATCTGCAAAGCCTGGACCCGACCAGATAACAGTTTTCAAGCAATTTATTGTGAAACCTGGACCCGACCAGATAACAATTGACTGCATCGACCTCAGAAATCTGCAAAGCCTGGACCCGACCAGATAACAGTTTTCAAGCAATTTATTATGAAACCTGGACCCGACTAGATAACAATTGACCGCATCGACCTCAGAAATCTGCAAAGCCTGGACCCGACCAGATAACCATTTTCAAGCAGTTTATTGTGAAACCTGGACCCGACCAGATAACAATTGACCGCATCGACCTCATAAATCTGCAAAGCCTAGACCCGACCAGATAATAGTTTTCAAGCAGTTTATTATGAAACCTTGACCCGACCAGATAACAATTGACTGCATCGACCTCATAAATATGCAAAGCCTGGACCCGACCAGACAATAGTTTTCAACCATTTTATTGTGAAACCTGGAGCCCGACCAGATAACAATTAACTATGATCCCCAGAAAGACACTATGAAGCCTGGATTTGACCAGATAATAGTACAACTTTCCAAAAGACCCTATGAAGCCTGGACTCGACCAGATAATAGTACAGCTTTCCAAAAGACACTATGAAGCCTGGACTCGACCAGATAATATTAGAACTTTCCAAAAACCATGAAGCCCGTATCCGACCATATAGTAGTTACCATTTCAAGTCACTGCGAAGCCTGGATCCGACCAGATAGTAGTTGCCATTCCAAGTTACTGCGAAGCCTGGATCCGACCATATAACAGTTAACTTCTATATCCCTAGCAAGTTATTGTGAAGCCTAGATCCGACCAGATAACTATTCCATTTCAAGGAATTTTCTGCAAAGCCTGGAATCCGAACCAAATAACAGTTAATTTGTCTCTTCCTCTAGTAAGTGGTTGTGAAGCCTCGACCCGACCAGATAGCAGTTGACTACTTCATCCTCAGTAATAGTGAAGCCTGGATCCGACCAGATAACAGCTGACATTGGAGCGATCTTCCCCAGCAAAAGCATCCTTTCTACAAAATTTGAAGATATGCATACTCTTCATCTCCAACAGGCAATCAGGGATTCAATCTCCCAGAATTTCCTCAGCAATAGTTAGGGATTTATTTTCCCAGACAAAAACATATACCTCACATTCATACATCATAGCATGTACATACCATACACATTTGGCATGATACCACATCTGGTGAACATCATGTAAACATCTACATTTTACTAACCCTTTTCTCACAGGTAGAACATCAAATTTTAGTATAAATCAACAAGAAGGTTTATGCTGATACTTCTTCCAGCGTTTACCAACATTCCTCCAAATGGAATCTATAAGCCCATTCACCATCTATCTTCGAGTGCAAATTTTTGGGCACTTTAATGTTCAATCATCTTTCACCTTCAAGTCACAAATGGCGGATCTGCCAATCTAACTCTTCAGGTTCAAGAAGTATGAACAGGGACAACTGTTGTACATCAAAATTTGCCCTCTCATTTCTCAAAAGGATCACCCTGGATCCCAGGTTTGCTTATATCAAGTTTCTAGGCCTTGAATTAACAATTTTTCCAAGCAAGTCATTCACAAGGGCAAAATGGTCATTTGCACACTGAGAAGTCTAACTTTGACTTTTGGATCAAAATCAAATCTCAAAAATCATATTTCATCAAGACATGTTGGAATATGAAGTCTGTTTCATCAAGAAATTTAAAAGTCAAATTTTACTTTGGAGAAGTCAAATTCTAAGTACTTAGAAATTTTTCTAAGTGTTTAAGGATTATGACAATTTCAGAACTTCTGACCACATTATCACCATAACACTCAGCAAATTTTGGACACTCTCAAGGCAAAGTTTGGTCAAAACTTCTGGGCAAGTTTTCATAAAAGCTTCAGTCAGAGTTTTCCAGGGTAATTCAAAGAAGGTTAAGAAGCGTGCTGCAAGCTTCCTGGAAAGTCTGAGAGCTCCTTCAGAACATGCTGGAGCCAGAAGATAAAAGGATCAGAAGATTGGATGCTATGATGAAAAAGAACTTCTAATCCAGAGTTAAGCAAGGATGCAGAGTTTCACATGGCAGGATTTCTGATTTGATAAATCTCATCATCATTTAATGCTCACAACCACTTTTGAGTTGTTATCCAAAGGATTTCCCCCATGTGTACCCCTACTGTCTTGAGAAGACAAACTTTTATGCAAAAGTATGCTAGGATCATGCGCTGCTTCTACTTTTCCTTAATTCATGCTAACAAATCCAGCTTAGGCGTTGTTAACCATCCTACTTGGTGCATTAAACCACGCTTGTTTTAGCTTACTTCAAGAGTAAGTCCGCATCTAGCGTATGATGTTGGTGCCACTTGACCTCTCCAAACTACAAAACCTTTGCCTATAAATAGAACACCTTTGGCCATTGAAAAAGTTCGGAAAATTTGAGAGAGAGAGGTGTGGAATTTGGGAAAGAAAAGCCTTGAACCCCTACAAAAATTCCAAGAGGCCAAAAAGATTGCAAACACAAAAATATAAAACCTTAGCATTTGATTCTTGCATTAAAACTCCATTTTTCCTCAAGTTGTTTCTTGACCCAAACCACCCATACAGTTCCTGATATACATTCAAAAGCCATCCAAACTTCTATAGTCAAACTATAAAACATTCTCCACCAACGTCCCACTCAAAAAGTCAGAACTTTATCCCTTGGTTGTTCCAGAATTTTCTAATCATTTACAACCCAAGTTGAAAGTTTCCAACCTGTTGAAAACGTGAGGAAGATGTTCAGAACACCACAAGTGGTCAGAACCAGATTCCAGCTCCCAGAGTATTTTCCAGCTGCAAGGTAAGTTTCTGCTGACTCTCACCATATTATTTAGGCATTGTCAGATTTTGCATATTTCACACAATGTAGATATTCTGATTCTGATGGTGTACATATTCTGAGATTTCATGCATCAGCCTGCCTAAGTAGAGAGAATTTCAGTTCAGAGTTTCATAAAGAAATTAGGATTCAGAATTAGGATTAGCGAATTCATGTGGTCTTCTGATTTATGTTTCTGATATCTCTTGTTTCTAAAACATTATGAAACTTGTCATAACTGTCATATGTGCAACTTCTGTTCTGTTGAGAAATGACTAAGTTGCAGATGTTCTGACCAGCATGGAGAAGAGAGTCAAAGTTCAGCCAGTTGCATCAGAACTTCTGAAAACTTATAAATTCTCAGAAGATCCATAACTTCTAAACTTCCCTATTTCTATTAACGCTTGTTTCTGTTTGTGCAGCACGTCAGAATCAGAACTTCTGACCTCTTATGTTTTTCAGCGTTTACGCTGATTTTATCTTCTTTCCTTTAATATTATTTTTTTATCACTTTTATCTTTCATTAATAAAAAAAACACCAAAAAATATTTCATATTCATATATCATACTTTATTTCTTTTAACATAAAAATACAAAAAATATTTTCTTAAACAAAACTTATTTATTTTCTTAAATAAATAAACATTTTACATTTCCTGTACATTCTTGTCCATTCAATATGGTTGTAATATTAACTTAGGATTTAATTTTCAACACCCATTTGAAATTTGTACACACCATCTCCCTAATGATTGTAATAGCGTAGAATCTTTACTTTCTACATTTTTATTGCTTTCATATATTGTTAGTAATTAGGGTGTGTATGGCAAGACTAAAACCAATGTTAGAAAACCCTAATTCAAAACAAAATTATGCATGCAATCAAATACACTTGCACACTAGCACCCCTAGGGTGATTCCACTTGTTGCCTTACAAAAATGGCCATGTTATGCATGTGAGATGTCTTAGCATAAACAAAAAATACAAGATCATCGTCCCTCGATGACACTATCAAAGTTGCCTTTCTAAATGATCTTAGTCCCTAGATAAAAATGATAAATCATCTCACAACATTGCTATCATGGTTATACGATGACCCATGCCCGTCCCTTCACATCCAACGATGGGGATTCTTACCAAAACAATGGTAAGATAGCAACGTCTAAAGGAGGAGGAAAAAGAACACTTAAGACCTTTTGAGTAGGTAGATTTCTCCTAGTTGCTTGCTCAATTTAAAAATAAACATCCTTGCTATTTTCAAAAACAATCACATACACTTTCAAAACACTTTCCAAACGTGAAATATTTTCAAAAGCTTAACACTTTTGTATACATTCTTACGAACGAGAATCATTACAAAAGTTTGCCTAAATGATGGCGCCTTTTCAAAATACTTTCAAAAACCACACAAAGCATATATTCAAAGAAAAGCAAGTGATCTAGCAAGTAACTAAGAGCCCATGGAAAACCATGGATGAAAAGGGTGCTAATACCTTCCCTTTTCATGATCTACCCCCCGAACTCAAAAAAATATCTCTAAAGGTCTTTCCTATGCTGTTTCACCTTTCCTTTTGGATAAAAGAAAAGTTGGTGGCAACTCTTGCTAAACTGCAGTATTTGCGAATACAAACGCAAAACAATCAAGTCAGTTCTCCCACCGTATCACAGAACTGGCGACTCTGCTGGGGTAGATGAACTCTAAAAGTGGGGTTACCTTAGGGATATATCACATTTACTTTCTGTCTTTGTTTGATTTGTATGCTTTACATTATGGTTCTCTGTTTGGGCTTGCTTTGATCCTCCACCCAGATCTAGGACACCTTTTTAGGTAAGTAGCAATAGATTGTGGAAACTGTACAGCATAGACCGATATGGTTGAAGCAATGGCTATGTTAGTGTGACGCATTTATGGGTACCGGTATCCCTCGTGGTGAATCGAGGAGAATACGAGGCCGCTGAGTGGCGTCATGAAGCACTAACTAACCTTAGAACCCTAATTGAACAAACTTGGCCATTAGGACGTAGTGAGATAACCGGTTTCAGTGTAGAGCTGTAAATTGGTTGATACTTGATACTACACTCATTGAGGCTGGACTTTTGGGATATCTCGGCCACAAGAAAATATTGATTATGCTGAGACAACGCCTAAAAGAAAGGTCGGTGATATTGAGATCCTTTAGAACCCGATCACTATTACTAGGACAGGTTAAGCCAACTAAACTTTAAGAGGGTACTTACCTATAAAACCTCATGCAAGCTTAAAACATAGGGATTTGTTTGCTTTGTGTGTATATACTTACTTGTACATAACATCATAAACATCATAAGCATCATACGCATACTCACTAACCATTTCAAGGATTTAAAATTTTATCTTTGTTTTTGTTTTATAGGTCATGAATTCCAGCCGAAGAAACACCATCCGAATCAGCTTTGTAAAAGCACATCCTCAGCTTCAAGAGTTAGCCTCAAGAGTGCCCGGGGATTCTCCATTTCCCAAGAAATATGGTCAACTCCTCAGTTTGGCTACATCCAACTTCCAAGAGGAGATGATTTGTATGTTGTTCCAATTCTTTGATCCCGTACATCATTGTTTCACTTTCCCAGACTATCAGTTGGTACCTACACTGGAAGAGTTCTCTCTAGTATTAGGGGTGCCCGTGCTTGATCAGATACCGTTCACCGGCCTAGAAGAGATTCCAAATCCTGAAGTCATCGCTGAAGCTTTGCATCTGAAAAGAGCTGATGTCATAGCCAATTGGGAGACAAGAAGTGGGGTCAAAGGTTTCCTAGCCAAGTTTATATTGGAGAAGGCTTGTTCATTTTGGGACGACATGGATTTCCAAGCTTTTGAAGACGTCCTGGCTCTCCTCATTTATGGTTTGGTTTTGTTCCCCAACTCGTACCAATTCATAGATGTTAATGCCATCAAAGTCTTTCTCTCTCGCAATCCCGTACCTACCTTATTGGGAGACATCTTGCATTGCCTTCATACCCACACCATGAAGAAAAGAGGTACTCTCTTGTGTTGTATTCCCTTACTTGCCAAATGGTTTGCTTCACATCTACCTAAATCAGTACTGAAGAACGAGCAAAGATTGACATGGTCTCAAAAGATAATGTCTTTCACCCATTGTGACATCCGTTGGTGTTCAAGATCCTTGGAAGACGTCTCCATCATTGACCGATGTGGGGAATTCCCTAACGTCCCTTTGCTTGGTATTAGGGGAGGTATCACCTACAATCCCTGTTTATCTCTTCGACAGTTTGGGTATGCCCGAAGAGACGACCCTCATGAGATGCTAATTCGAGGTCTGGTGTTTGACTATGACAAAGAAGACCAAGATTACCGCCAGAGGTTTACACGAGCTTGGAGAATGGTAAACAAGGCGTACATTAGGACTTTGGGACACAAAAACTCTATCCCTCTCGAGCCTTACCTCAGGTGGGTACGGGCTCACGCTCAGACACTTGTGATGCCTTATCCTTCCATTTTACCAGTCATCATGGAGCCTGTGGGAGAAGGAGATGTTTCCTACACTATACGCCATCCCTACATGCCTACGTCTCTCGAAGACTTACAAAAGGGTTGGATCCAGCTGAAGGAAGAATGAGATACTTTCGAGGCTCAGTTCTATGCTAGTGAGAAGAGGTTCTTGGAGCTTACGAGACAGCTACAAGAAGAGCATAATGTGAACGCTTATCTCGCGCCAAAGAGGATGCGTTCGGTCTTTTTATCATAGAAAGATATTTTGTAAGCCCAAGGGGCATAATGTAACCTTTCTTGTTTGACTACTGAAAGTTAACGTTTTTTCATTCTTGTCTATGCAAATTTAAATTTCGTTAATCCTTAAAACCATTCGCATATTGCATATTCATGCATCATGACATGACAGGTTTTCGCATAACAGGTTTCCTTGTCTCTCTGCTATTTATTTCAGCAAGATGGATCTAGAGAAAACTGTGACGGAACTCCAAGCCCAGAATGCTCAGTTTCAAGAAGTTTACTCGCCCTGGCCATGGGGCAATAAGATATGATGGCTTTGCTGGCCGTTAAGAAGAAGCCAAAGAAGAAAGTTATACTCAACATGGGTAGAAGGTTCAAGGAGACAATTTGTCAGATCCCAGTAGGAGAAGACTCATCTAAAGAGGATGAAAACCAGGTTGGCGATGTCAAAAGTACTCAGGCTGAGTTTGCCAACGATCAAGAATCTGATGATGATTATTTCAACGAACAATATCCACCCGCAGACATCAAATACAAGCAGTTATAAGACAGATTGAAATTTGTTGAAATCCAAGCCATCCCCGGTTTAAATTTTGACGATTTGGGCTTAATCTCTAGGGTAGTCATTCCCCACAAATTCAAAATACCAATATTTTCCAAGTATGATGGGATTTCTTGTCCAAAACTCCATTTTAAGTCTTATGTGCGCAAGATACAACCGCACACTGCCGATAAGAAGCTATGGGTTCACTTTTCCAAGAGAGTCTGGCTAGAACACAACTTGAATGGTTTTATCATTTAGATGGCTCTCGTATCAACACTTGGGAGGGTTTAGCTACTGCATTCTACCATCAATATCAGTATAACACCGACTTGGAGCCAACAAGGGTTCAATTGCAAGATATGACCATGGGGAAAAACGAAGGATTTAAGGAATATTCGCAAAAGTGGAGAGACCTTGCTAGTAGGTTACATCCTCCCCTGACTGATAGAGAGCACATCGATATGTTCATGGGTACTTTATCTGGTCCTTTCTTTAATCTGTTGGTTGGCTGCTCTTCTTCTAGTTTCACCGAATTAATCTTAACCGGTGAAAGAGTTGAAAGTGGCATCAAAAGTGGGAAAATCTCTGTGGAATCTACCTCCACTCCCAATCCTATCAAAAAATATTTTGCTTCAAAGAAGGAAGTTAATGTTGTGTATGGGGCAAGGGCTCATACCAAGAAGAATAATCATCCATTTGTCGATGTTGTCCGAATCTCCAATCCAACTCCTACTCCAAGACCATCTGCAAATCATCAACATTTTGAAGCTCCAAGAAGACAGTTTGTGAGGTTAGGCATGTCGTTATCTCAAGCCCTTCAACATTTTATCAAGGCTAATTTAGTGACATTGCGTGATCCTCCCGCCAATCCTGACACCTTGTCACCAAAATATAATCTGAATACAAAGTGCACTTACCACTCAAACAGCCCCGGGCACGAGACTGATCAGTGTTGGGCCTTGAAAAACAAGATCCAGGATTTAATTGACAACAAGACTATTGAATTTGATCCTCCTTCGAAGCCAAATGTAATTACCGCTCCAATGCCAAAGCATGACAAAGGTGTTAATGCTGACGAAGATACAATTTTCATTGCCTCTGTTGAAGAATTGACTACTCTGCTGAATATAATCAAGAACAATCTGTTGAAAGATGGGATTTTCCGTGGCTGTGAAAAAGACTGCGTGTGCTGTACGAAACAATACAATGGTTGTGAAAGGCTGAAGAAAGGTATACAACGCCTGATGGATAGCCACGAAATTCTTTTTGAAAAGACTCTACCTGCCAAGAGTTTGGTTAACAAATGTGAAGACCTTTCCATTATTATCATCTCCAACAAACCTATTAGGATCACCTCCAAAGGTCCTATTAGGATTTCAAATGAACCCACTGTTGCTCCCTTAATAATTACAAATATTGGACCAATTCCCTACTCTTCAAATAAAGCGGTACCATGGAATTACGGTGTTGAAGTGTTCTATCATGGGATTAAACAAGATGCCTAGATTGAAGAGGGAAAAGATGACAGCATTGGCAACATAGCTTGCTCAAGCAAAGTAACTAGAACTGGGAGAATATTCTCACCCAATATCTCACCTCAAGTAGTTACAAGAATGCCCATCCGCATTACTGCTGCCAAGCCAAACACCGATACCAGAGGGAATGGGAAGGTTGTTGAGCCTGATGTGATTGAGGTACCTCCCAAACATGTAGTTAACGAAGAACCCTCCGCCCGTGAAATGGACGAGATTTTAAAGATCATCAAGAAAAGCGACTTCAAAATTGTAGAACAATTGGGGAAAACCCCCTCTAAGATTTCAATGTTGTCATTGCTGCTTTGCTCCGATGCCCATGCTCAGACATTAATCAAGTTCTTAAAAAAGGCTCATGTCCCCCATGAGACAACAACAAACCAATTTGAGAATTATGTGGCTAGCTTGATAGCTGATAATGGCTTAGGGTTTTCAGATGCTGACTTAACACCCCTCGGGAAGAATCACAACAAAGCATTACATGTGTCAATTGAGTGCAAAGGGACTACCTTAGCACATGTGCTAGTCGACATTGGTTCTTCTCTAAATGTATTACCCAATGGGGCATTAGATCGTCTCGACTGTGAAGACTTAATCTTGAAACCAAGTGATATCATTGTAAGGGCATTTGATGGATCAAAGAGGACCGTTCATGGGGAAGTAGATCTTCCAATCAAAGTGGGTTCTCAAACCTTCAACTCCACCTTCTATATTATGGATATTCGTCCGGCCTATTCTTGCCTGTTAGGTCGCCCGTGGATTCATAAGGCTGGGGAAGTGACCTCAACCCTCCATCAGAAACTCAAATACCCAGTCAAAAGCAAAATAGTCACCGTCTACGGGGAAGAAGAGTTTATGGTAAGCCACCTTAATTCTTTCAAGTACGTAGAGATGGACGGAGAATTCACTGAAACCCCATGTCAAGCCTTTGAGGTTACACCACCTATGGTTGCTGCTACTAAGTGTTCTTCTGATGAGTCTAAAGTTGTTAAGGCCACGCCAAAAATGGTTTCAGTCAAGGATGCCCGTGCGGCAATGGAAGAAGGAAACTGTTATACTTGAGGGCAACTCCTCGATATCCCTTTTAAAGCAGACAAATTTGGTTTGGGCTTCATCGTCAAAGCTCAGAAGGAAATGAGGCGTGCTCGTGCTGGAAAGCCACCTCTCCGCATTGAAGGCCATGGAGTCAACGCCGTGAGTGATTCTGAAGAAGAGACTACATTTGAAGAGTGGGTGTATCCAACTACAATGGAGCTGAAGAATTGGCATACAAAGGACTTTGTGCCCATCTCCTTCATTGAGGAGTAATCTACTTGTTATTACTTTTCCGTCAATTCAAGAACATGTTGTCTGTAATATTTTTGATAATGACTTTTAAAGCCATGTGCCTAGCCCGGGGCACTTTGGTCCATTTGTCAAGGGTGTTATTTATGTTCATCTAATCATATGATTATTCAGTACATTGGACTCTTTTGCATTAAAATATTTGTGTTCATTATCTTTTATTTCTTTCATATACATTTTCAAAATAGCCATGTATCTTACATGCACACACACACACACACTCTTGTAGGTCTACATCCACTCTGGATCCTATTGAAAATGACTCTACTATTGCCGACTATGACTTTGAATACCCTATCAACCAAGTCGAAGACGAAGGCGAGGAAGATTGTGACATATCAAGAGAACTAGCCATACTTCTATTACAAGAAGAAAAAGCTATTCAACCACATGAAGATTCAGTTGAGGTTATCAACTTGGGCACTGAGTCAGATAAGAAGGAAATCAGGATCGACGCTAATTTGGAAAGCAATGTTAAGAGATGGTTGGTTCAGATGTTGCATGATTATGTGGAAGTATTTTCTTGGTCTTATGAAGATATGCCTGGGTTGGATACCGACATCCTAGTTCATCATCTACCAATGAAAGAAGATTGTCCGCCTGTCAAGCAAAAGGTTCGCCGCATGAGGCCTGATATGTCTGAAAAGATCAAAGCTGGAGTGATGAAACAATTTGTCGCAGGGTTCCTAGCTGTGACATCCTATCCTCAATGGGTGGCCAATATAGTGCCAGTGCCAAAGAAAGAAGGGAAAGTCCGCATGTGCGTAGACTATAGGGATCTGAATAGGGCAAGCCCCAAAGATGATTTCCCTCTACCACACATTGACGTCTTAGTTGATAATACTGCCCAGCATAAAGTTTTCTCTTTCATGGATGGCTTTTCAAGCTATAATCAAATAAGGATGGCTCTCGAAGACATGGAGAAGATTACTTTCATTACGCAATGGGGCACCTTCTGCTACAAGGTCAAGCCGTTCGGATTAAAGAATGCAGGGGCACCATATCAAAGGGTTATGGTTTCCTTATTTCATGACATGATTCATCATGAGATAGAGATATATGTGGATGATATGATTACCAGATCACAAACCAAAGAAGAACATCTCGACCACCTGCACAAACTATTCGAGAGACTGAAGAAGTACAAGTTGAGGTTAAATCCTAACAAGTGCACATTTGGAGTACGCTCTGGAAAGCTTCTAGGTTTTGTTGTCAGCAATAAAGGCATTGAAGTTGATCCTACCAAGGTAAAGGCCATCCAAGAAATGCCAGTTCCCCATTATGAAAAAGAAGTCAAATGATTCTTGGGTCGTCTCAATTACATTTCCTGTTTCATTTCACACTTAACTACTACTTGTGAACCACTCTTCAAACTTTTGAAGAAAGATCAGGTAGTCAGGTGGAATGGTGAATTCCAGATTGCCTTTGACAAATTCAAGGAATACCTACAAGAACCTCCTATTCTCATGCCTCCAGTTGAAGGAAGACCCTTGATCATGTACTTGACAGTACTAGTGAATTCTATGGGGAGTGTTTTGGGACAACATAACGAGTCTGACCGAAAAGAGTATGTTATTTATTACCTGAGCAAAAAGTTTACCGACTGTGAAACCAGATATTCACTGCTCGAGAAAACTTGTTGCGCTCTGGCATGGGATGCTTGTCGGCTAAGATAGTATATGTTGACTCATACCACTCTGTTGATTTCTAAGATGGACCCAATCAAGTACATCTTCGAGAAACCTGCCCTTTCCAGACGGATAGCCAGATGGAAAATGATCTTGACTGAGTACGACATTCAATACACGACTCAAAAATCCATCAAAGGAAGTGTATTAGCAGATCATTTGGCCCATCAAGCTATGGATGATTATCAGTCAATGAACTTTGACTTCCCTAATGAGAACATCATGCTGGTAACTGGAAGTGTGAAACTTGGACCGTATGACGGACCTGAACCAGGATCCCGATGGACTATGGTATTCGATGGGGCTTCCAACGCCTTAGGTAACGAAATTGGTGTTGTGATCATATCTCCTGAAGGTTGCCACACTCCTTTCACTGCCAGACTATGCTTCGATTGCACAAACAACTTTGCTGAATATGAGGCATGCATCTTAGGTCTGAAAGCTGCTATCAACTTAAGGATCAAGAATTTGAATGTGTTTGGGGATTCCGCCCTAGTGATCAGCTAAGTAACAGGAGATTGGGACACTAAACACCCCAATCTTATCCCTTACAAGGAACTTGTGCTATCCCTGATCCCTTACTTCGAAGAGATTACTTTCGAGCATTTCCCTAGGGAAGAAAACCAGTTGGTTGACGCTTTGGCAACCATGTCTTCAATGTTCAAGGTCAGATGGGATAACGATGCCCCTATGATAACAATTGAAAGATTCGATGAACCTGCACATTGCTATGAGCTTGGCACCGATACGGAAAAAGTGTGGTACCATGAAGTGATGAGATACCTTGAAGCACAAGAATATCCAGAGGGGGCATCTATCAATGACAGAAAGTTCTTGCGAAGATTTGTGGCCAAATTCTTCCCAAGTAATGGGATATTGTACAAGCGTAACCATGATTCAACTCTATTCCGATGTGGGGAGAAGAAGGAGGCAGAGGAGATTATGGAAGACATGCACGATGGTCTTTTCGGTACTCACTCCAATGGACATACAATGGCTAAGAAAATCTTAAGAGTTGGTTACTATTGGTCAACAATGGAGACTAATTGTCATCAACATTCAAGAACTTGTCACAAATGACAAATCTACGCTGATAAGGTCCATGTACCTCCAATCCCTCTGAATGTTATAACAGCTCCATGGCCGTTTGCAATGTGGGGCATTGACATGATTGGAGAGATCAAGCCTACAGCTTCCAACGGACATCGCTTCATTCTGGTCGCTATCGACTATTTTACCAAATGGGTCGAAGCCGCCTCGTTTGCCTCAGTCACCAAGAATGTGGTAGCCAGATTCATCAGACACAACCTCATTTTCCGTTATGGTATCCCCGAAAGGATCATCACCGACAATGGGACTAACCTCAACAATGATATGATCAGGGAGTTGTGCACTCAGTTTAGGATCAAGCATCACAATTCTTCTCCGTATAGACCAAAAATGAATGGCGCAGTCGAAGCGGCCAACAAAAATATCAAGAAAATTATGCAGAAAATGGTAGTAACCTATAAAGATTGGCATGAGATGTTTCCGTTTGCTCTACATGGCTACCGTACTTCAGCTAGAACATCAACTGGGGCAACTCCCTTTTCTCCAGTCTATGGCATGGAAGCTGTTTTGCCAGTGGAAGTTCAAATTCCCTCACTGAGGATTATGACTGAGGCAGGCCTAGGCGAAGACGAGTGGATTCAAACGAGATTGGATCAGCTGAACTTGATTGACGAAAAAAGATTAGTTGTTATTTGTCATGGTCAGACATATCAAAAACGAATGATCAAGGCTTTCAACAAAAAGGCTAAAACTCGAGTATATCAAGTTGGTGACTTGGTGATAAAACGAATCATTTTACCATAAGGCGACCCCAGATGCAAATGGACTCCCACTTACGAAGGGCCATTTGTTGTCAAGAGAGTTTTCTCTGGTGGTGCCATGATGCTGACTACCATGGACGGTGAAGATTTCCCACACCCTATAAACGCGGACATAGTTAAAAAATACTACACATAAGAAACCCTCTAGGTTGACACACCTAAGCAAAATAAGGGCATCCTGGCAAACCAAAAGGTTTGGGCAAAAATTAGGGATATATGCAAAAGATTGTACACCCGGAAAGTTGAAAACCCGAAAGGGCGACTTGGGCAAAAAAGGGTATCCTGGTGGACCAAAAACCCGAAAGGGAGGTCCAGGAAAAAATTAAGGATTAAAAGCGTACGACTATGTCCCGTGGAATCAACACAATCAATTCTATCACCAAGGTCCAAGTTCAAATGGTCCGAGATCAATCCAATCAACTTCGATCAACGGCAAGGGACATTGGGCAATAGTAGAGTTGGAAGGAAATGAAATCATTTCACGTGGCTATTTGTTTTCATTCTCAATTTTGTTTTCCTTTTTGACGATTTCCTCTTACTAGGATCTCCGTCTCTATGTACAAAAAACGCCTATTCATGGGCAAAATATCAATACAAATACACTTTGAAGTGCAAAATTTTCTGTCTTTGTTTTGAATGCAAATTTGTCCAATGACTAGAATTGAATGAACATATGCATATGAACATAATTAAAACTATTTAGCACATGTGTCCTGCTAAGAAGCAGCATCAACAACAGAGCATCAGCACACAACAGTAGTAAGCATCTCGTTAATGTATATGAAATAGCCCCACAAAGTTATCTCATCATCATTTTCCCCACCAGGACGGCGATAATAAACCTTTCCCCAACGGAGTTGCCCACAAATTCTCTTTGCATAGGGAAATCCCTGACCAAAGTCTCAACCTCTAGGGTGTTTATTCCCTAGCTAAGTCAGTTTTTACAAGATTGAGGCCTCAGGAATCTCTTCCTAAAGGAAATCCACTTTGTCAACAGGGTTTATTTCCCCAACAGAGTTATTTCCCCAGCCGAGTTCAAATTACAACAATCAAGACACCACGAATTGCCCAACTGAGTATATCTTCCCAAGCCAAGGCTATTATCTCCAAACAGAATCTATCCTCCCCAGATGAGCCCATCACCCCCAGTTGGGTGTATCGTCGCCAAGCTGACTCTGCCTTACCCGACTGAGTCTACCCTCTCCAAGTTTGAATTTCCCTTTCAGATTATTGCAAATCACAGGGCCACAACCCCTGATCCCCAGTAAAGCCGTCAACCAAGACTTTACTATCACTAAAAAATGCTATGAAGCTTGGATCCGACCAGATATTAGCACACTTTTCAAGTTATTACTGAAGCCTGGACCCGACCAGATAACAGTTTGACTTCTCCAATTACTGAAACCTGGACCCGACCAGATAACAGTTGATTTCAATTTCAAGATGCTATGAAACCTGGACCCGACCAGATAATAGCCTAACTCTTCAAATATTTAGAAGAACCTGAACTCAACCCGGTCAAGGTTTAACTTCTTTTCCCCAGTAGATTTGCCTCCATATCCCCAATAGATTGCTGAGAAACCTGAGCCCGACCAGATATCAGTTTTCATTTCCATGTTTTCAGGCAAGTTTTTGTGAAACCTGGATCTGACCAGATAGTAATCATCCTCAGAGATTCGTTGTGAAATCTGCAAAGCCTGGACCCGACCAGATAACAGTTTTCAAGTATTTTGTTGTGAAACCTGGACCCGACTAGATAACAATTGACCGCATCAACCTCAGAAATCTGCAAAGCCTAGACCCGACCAGATAACAGTTTTCAAACAGTTTATTATGAACCCTGGAAACCGACCAGATAACAATTAAATCCCCAAACAGTTTATTGTAAAACCTGGACCTGACCAGATAACAATTAACCGCATCGACCTCAGAAATCTGCATAGCCTGGACCCGACCAGATAATAGTTTTTAAGCCATTTATTGTGAAACCTGGACCCAACCAGATAACAATTGACCGCATCGGCCTCAGAAATCTGCAAAACCTGGACCCGACCAGATAACAGTTTTCAAGCAATTTATTGTGAAACCTGGACCCGACCAGATAAAAATTGAACGCATTGACCTCATAAATCTGCAAAGCCTGGACCCGACCAGATAACAGTTTTCAAGAAATTTATTGTGAAACCTGGACCTGACCAGATAATAATTGACCGCATCGACCTCAGAAATCTATTAAGCCTGGACCCGACCAGATAACAGTTTTCAAGCAATTTATTGTGAAACCTGGACCCTACCAGATAACAATTGACCGCATCGACCTCAGAAATCTGCAAATCTTGGACCCGACCAGATAACAGTTTTCAAGCAGTTTATTGTGAAACCTGGACCCGACCAGATAACAATTGATCGCATTGACCTCAGTGTTGTACCCCAAAATTTTCCCTCCCATATTCTTCAAGATTTGTCAAGAATCATCTTCAAATGGTTCAAGATTTCTCAAGGGTTGCACAGTCCAAATGCCTCCTAAGCCAGTCAAAATTAGGGTTTTGTTTCTTTCAAGGAATTTGAGGTTTTCAATAGCTCAAACAAGTCTCATAGGCCCATATGCATTGTCAAGCATCTACATGTCAAATCTCAAGACTCACAGTGCCAAATTCTACAGTCAAAAGCTCAATTTGCTTCACAATCAACTACAGGGGTAAAATGGTCATTTTGCAGTCAAAAGTCAGAATTTTTGGTCAACATCTTATTTTGAGCTCACAATCATCATTTGATCAAGTTTTGATCATGATTCCACAAGGATGGCTCAAAAATCATCAAGATGCCAAAAGTTATTATTTTTGGACAGTAGAAAAGTCAACTGTATCTTGACCAGGGCATAACTTTTTCATGGTTCATCAGAAAAATCCCATCCAATGCTCATTTTGAAGGAGGTGACATTTCCTACAACTCATATTCACATACCAAGTCCAAGAAATTCTCTCACAAAAAGTTATCAATTTCTACATTATAGGTCAATTTAAAAAGTCAACAAAAATGCACTTTAAGTCAAAGACCATACCTTGAGATTGGTAAATCCAAATGACATGGGACCAAAGGCATTGGTTAGATGACTTCAAGACCTTTCCAAAATGTCCAAGAACATGTTCATATGATCAAAATTGAGCAAGATATGCATTGGAGAAGTTGGGAAATTTTTGTGAATTTGCAAAAGTCAACTTTGCTCAAAACACTTTGTTTTTGCTAATGGGCCTCAAATTTCTTCTTGAAACTTTATCCAAGGCCTATGCACGACCCATCAAGCTTAAATTGATTTATTTTCCTATTTTTTATTAATTAATTGGATTTTTAATCAATTTTAATTCATTTAATTAATTTAAATTGTAGGAAATATCAAGATATGGTTTTTCAATCTTTTCATGAAGCAAATATGACCTAGAAGAGCTGGCAAACTCGTGTGCACATCAAGGGGACAAGAATCTCCAAGTTTGGCAAGATTTTCCAATCAAAAAGATTCAAAAATATATGATTGCAAATCAAATATTCAAACCATTATTTCATGGATCTTTGCTCAAGGATTTGACCTAGTTTCATTCTACTATAAGTACACAAGTGAACCTTAATGCATTGGACGCGAGATTGCTGCATACAAAGCCATAACAACATTGAAAAAATTCAAGAAAAAGTCAAAACTGATTTCCACATTCCAACGTGATTCAAAGGCTTTTCTTGTTTCTAATACCTTGCAGGAACACTCAGGGACCTTTTGCAATCAAAATCACACGCCAAAGATCAAGAAATCATCATTCACAGACCCACGGTTTGCTTGACTTTTTCAAAATCGAAACTCATATTTCATGCATAATTAACATGTTCTAATCATTGTTTTGCGTTGCTTGAATCTATACAAAGCTAATGGTACAGGTTAATTGAATTATAGAGCCCTAAATCAAAAGATACCATTGAAGAAATCTAGGGTTCCTAAGCTTTGATTTTGGGGCTTTATTACCCAGGAAAAATTAGCATCTCTAATGCCTATGGTTGAGATCTTTGCGTCCAGGCGAACATAAAGCCGTGCTCGCGAAACATTTATATAGCCTAGGGAGCTAATCGCTATTATTCCTCGTTCCATATTGTGGGGGTTAAAAACCCCCGCTATTTGATTTGTTTTTTGCAGGTATACAGGAAGAAGATGAAGACGTGTTGGCTTTTGGTTGGGCTATTCAAAAAATAGGCGCGCGTGTTTCTTGTTTTCCAGCATTTTGATTGTTTCTTAATAAAATAATTGTCACTTGTTTTACTAACGAATAACGCGCGCAGTTGGAGTGGTTGAGGCATTGGTGTATTGATCATTGGGACCTGGGTTCGATTCCCAGGTCCCCCCAAATGTTTGTTTCTATTTTTTCTAACATAATTGCATGCAGACTTCCTAGCGCGATTCACCATGTGCCTCCAAACATCAGCATGCCATGTGTGCTGAAGCAGCAATCCAATGGCCAGGAGATGAAGAACACCATGTTCCCAGTCAAAGCATGCGTGGATAATTTCCAGAAAGTCAACAAGGCTTGAGTGTTATTGGGCTGGAAAATTGCTAACAAACCTCCATATTTGGGCCATCACCCCCCCTGGTTTCTTTGATTCTTTTCTTTTTTTATTTTCTTTTTCTTTTAATTTCTTTTATTAACTATTATTATTATTTAATTAACTTAACTAATATTTTTCATAATAAATTCTGAAAACTAATATTATTACTATTATTATTATTATTTATTAATTTCACTATTAATTATTATTTTGTAAATAAATTCTAATATAATTAATTTAGTTTAATTAGGTTAAATTTGACTTTTTTTTCATAATAAATAAAATCAATATAGAATTAGGGTTTTTCTTTTGATAACTTTTTAATTTCTTTTATTTTTATTTTCATTAAAATCTAAAAACATAAAAAAATACTTTTTCTTGTAATTAATTAATTAATGAGTTTTAGGTTTAATATTTAATTTAATGCAAAAGGACCAAAATTCCATTCTTTTCTCAAAAAGGGTCAAAATCCTAAGACTTTTCCCGATTTAATTTTTCTCGCGCATGTTTATTCTTGATTCCTATTTTGATCATATTTATGTAACTGCTCCGAGAATGTAATAGATAATTAGGACTTTTATCGCTTTATTTATTTTCTCGCAATTTATCTTTTCCAAGGGTTATGTTTTTGGCGATGTAAATACCCGACGCCTTGTAATAGCGTAGATTTACTTTCCGCAATTTATTTTCCGCACAACTATTAACTGTTAATTATGCATGACAAGACTTGCCTGAAAAATAAAATCAACTCGTAGCTCACCATAATACATGTGCAAAGATAATATGAACTGAAATCTAACACACGTGCACATGCCACTCTTAGGGTACGCCTCACTTGGTTGCCTCGACGTGGTCATTGAGTATAGGGTGTTTTAGAGGTCGCCCTCCTGTCTAAAGATCCAGTTGCCTCGAAACGGTTGCCTCGGATAAAAAAGGATCTAGGACATTAGGGTTACCGCTAAGGCGTCCTACTATTGCTTTGGTGACCACACATGTCCCTATAATCGAATTGACCCGAATAACTCTAACGACGGTGCTACCTACTTCTCAATAGTGGGATAGTACTGTCTAAAGGACATTTACACAGCTTAATTCCTTAGAGTAGGTAGATTTCTCCTGGGTACTTGCTCTTTCAAAAAACAAAAACAACTTTTCGCACCTACACTTTCAAAAAAGTTTTCAAACAAACACTTCATACACTCTTGAGGACTGATACAGGAGTTACCTAGAAGTTTTCAAAACAACCTTTTTCAAAACCCACAAACACAAGAAAAGCAAACAATTTTTGAAAACATAGTGAGCAAGTACCTAAGAGCCCGTGGATAACCACAGATAGAAAGGGTGCTAACACCTTCCCTTTCTATAATCTACCTCCCGAACCGAGAGACATCTCGAAAAGGAATTCTGCTGTGCTTTTGTCCTTTCCTTGTTGGAGAAAATAAAAGACGGTGGCGACTCTTGCTTACCGCGACATTTCGCGAACCAGCATTTCAAAATAATCAGTTCTATTTCCACCGATCACACTCAGAAATCTGCAAAGCCTGGACTCGACCAGATTATAGTTTTCAAGCAGTTTATTGTGAAACCTGGACGCGACCAGATAACAATTGACCGCATCGACCTCAGAAATCTACAAAGCCTGGACCCGACCAGATAATAGTTTTCAACCAGTTTATTGTGAAACCTGGAGCCTGACCAGATAACAATTAACTGTGATCCCCAAAAAGACACTTGAAGCCTTGATTCGACCAGATAATAGTACAACTTTCCTAAAGACACTATAAAGCCTGGACTCGACCAGATAATAGTATAGCTTTCCAAAAGACACTATGAAGCCTGGACTCGACCAGATAATAGTACAGCTTTCCAAAAACCAAGAAGCTCGGATCCGACCAGATAGTAGTTACCATTTCAAGTCATTGTGAAGCCTGGATTCGACCAGATAGTAGTTGCCATTCCAAGTTACTGCGAAGCCTGGATCCGACCAGATAACAATTAAATTATGTATCCCCAGCAAGTTGTTGTGAAGCCTGGATCCGACCAGATAACTATTCCATTTCAAGGAATTTTCTGCAAAGCCTGGAATCCGACCAGATAACAGTTAATTCGTCTCTTCCTCCAGTAATTAGTTGTGAAGCCTGGACCCGACCGGATAGCAGTTGACTACTTCATCCTCAGTAATTGTGAAGCCTGGATCCGAACAAATAATAGCTGACATTAGAGCGATCTTCCCCAGCAAAAGCATCTTTTCAACAAAATTTGAAGATATGCATATTCTTCATCTCCAACAGGCAATCAGGGATTCAATCTCCCAGAATTTCCTCAGCAGTAGTCAGGGATTTATTTTCCCGGACAAAAACATATACCTCACATTCATACATCATAGCATGTACATACCATACGCATTTGGCATGATACTACATCTGGTGAACATCATGCAAACATCTGCATTTTACTAACCCTTTTCTCACAGGTAGAACATCAAGTTTTAGTATAAATCAACAAGAAGATTTATGCTGATACTTCTTCCAGCATTTACCAACATTCCTCCAAATGGCATCTATAAGCCCATTCACCATCCATCTTCGAGTGCAAATTTCTGGGCACTTTAATGTTCAATCATCTTTCACCTTCAAGTCACGTATGGCGGATCCGCCAATCTAACTCTTCAGGTTCAAGAAGTTTGAACAGGGGTAGCTGTTGTACCTCAAAATTTGCCCTCTCATTTCTCAAAAGGATCACCCTGGATCCCAAGTTTTCTTCTATCAAGTTTCCAGGCGTTGAATTATCAATTTTTCCAAGCAAGTCATTCACAAGGGCAAAATGGTCATTTGCATACTGAGAAGTCTAACTTTGACTTTTGGATCAAAATCAAATCTCAAAAATCATATTTCATTAAGACATGTTGGAATATGAAGTCTACTTCATCAAGAAATTTAAAAGTCAAATTTTACTTTGGAGAAGTCAAATTCTAAGTACTTAGAAATTTTTCTAAGTGTTTAAGGATTATGAAAATTTCAGAAATTCTGACCAGATTATCACCATAACACTCAGCAAATTCTGGACACTCTCAAGGCAGAGTTTGGTCAGAACTTCTGGGCAAGTTTTCACAAAAGCTTCAGTCAGAGTTTGCCAAGGTAATTCAAAGAAGGTTAAGAAGCATGCTGCAAGCTTCTTGGAAAGTCTGAGAGCTCCTTCAGAACATGCTGGAGCCAGAAGATAAAAGGATCAGAAGATTGGATGTTATGCTAAAGAAGAACTTCTAATCCAGAGTTAAGCAAGGATGCAGATTTTTACATGGCAGGATTTCTAATTTGATAAATCTCATCATCATTTAATGCTCACAACCACTTTTGAGTTGTTATCCAAAGTATTTCCCCCACGTGTACCCCTACTGTCTTGGGAAGACAAACTTTTGTGCAAAAGTATGCTAGGCTCATTCACTGCTTCTACTTTTCCTTAATTTATGCTAACAAATCCAGCTTAGGCGTTGTTAACCATCCTACTCTGTGCATTGAACCACACTTGTTTAAGCTTACTTCAAGAGTAAGTCAGCATCTAGCGTATGATGTTGTTGCCACTTGACCTCTCCAAACTGCAAAACCTTTGCCTATAAATAGAACACCTTTGGCCATTGAAAAGAGGTCGGAAAATTTGAGAGAGAGGTGTGGAATTTGAGAAATAAAAGCCTTGAACCCCTGCAAAATTCCAAGAGGCCAAAAATATTGCAAACACAAAAATATAAAACCTTAGCATTTGATTCTTGCATTAAAAATCCATTTTTCCTCAAGTTGTTTCTTGACCAAAACAACCCATACAGTTCCTGATATACATTCAAAAGCCATCCAAACTTCTTTAGTCAAACTATAAAACATTCTCCACCAACGTCCCACTCAAAAGTCAGAACTCTATCCCTTGGTTGTTCCAGAATTTTCTAATCATGTATAACCCAAGTTGAACGTTTCCAACCTGCTGAAAACATGAGGAAGTTGTTTAGAACACCACAAGTGGTCAGAACCAGATTCCAGCTCCCAAAGTATTTTCCAGCTGCAAGGTAAGTTCCTGCTGACTCTCACCAGATTATTTAGGCATTGTCAGATTTTGCATATTTAACACAATGTAGATATTCTGATTCTGATGGTGTACATATTCTGAGATTTCATGCATCAGCCTGCCTGATTAGAGAGAATTCCAGTTCAGAGTTTCATAAAGAAATAGGACTCGGAATTAGGATTAGTAAATTCATGTTTGCTTCTGATTTATGTTTCTGATATCTCTTGTTTCTAAAACATTATGAAAATTGTCATAACTGTTATATGTGCAACTTCTGTTCTGTTGAGAAATGACTAAGTTGCAGATGTTCTAACCAGCAAGGAGAAGAGAGGCAAAGTTCTGTCAGTTGCATCAGAACTTCTGAAAACTTCTGAATTCTCAGATGATCCAGAACTTCTGAACTTCCCTATTTCTATTAACGCTTGTTTCTGTTTGTGCAGCACGTCAGAATCAGAACTTCTGAACTCTTCTGTTTCAGCGTTTACGCTGATTTTATCTTCTTTCCTTTATTATTTTTTTATCACTTTTATCTTTCATTAATAAAAAAACACCAAAAAATATTTCATATTCATATATCTTACTTTATTTCTTTTAACATAAAAAGACAAAAAATATTTTCTTAAACAAAACTTATTTCTTTTCTTAACTAAATAAACATTTTATATTTCTTGTACATTCTTGTCCATTCAATTTGGTTGTAATATTAACTTAGGATTTAATTTGCAATCTCCATTTAAAATTTGTACACCCCATCCCCCTAATGATTGTAATAGCGTAGAATCCTTACTTTCTACATTTTTATTGCTTTCATATATTGTTAGTAATTAGGGTGTGTATGGCAAGACTAAAACCAATGTTAGAAAACCCTAATTCAAAACAAAATTATGCATGCAATCAAATACACTTGCACACTAGCACCCCTAGGCTGATTCCACTTGTTGCCTTACAAAAATGGACATGTTATGCATGTGAGATGTCTTAGCATAAACAAAAAATACAAGATCATCATCCCTCGATGATGCTATCAAAGTTGTCTTTCTAAATGATCTTAGTCCCTAGATAAAAATGCTAAATCATCTCACAACATTTCTATCATGGTTATACGATGATCCATGCCCGTCCCTTTACATCTAACGATGGGGCTTCTTACCAAAACAATGGTAAGATAGCAACGTCTAAAGGAGGAGGAAAAAGAACACCTAAGACCTTTTGAGTAGGTAGATTGCTCCTAGTTTCTTGCTCAATTTCAAAACAAACATCCTTTCTATTTTCAAAAACAATCACATACACTTTCAAAACACTTTCCAAACGTGAAATATATTCAAAAGCTCAACATGTTTGTATACATTCTTAAGAACGAGAATCATTACAAAAGTTTGCCTAAACGATGGCGCCTTTTCAAAATACTTTCAAAAACCACACAAAGAATATATTCAAACAAAAGCAAGTGATCTAGCAGGTAACTAAGAGCCCATGGAAAACCATGGATGAAAAGGGTGCTAATACCTTCCCTTTTCATAATCTACCCCCCGAACTCAAGAAAATATCTCTAAAGGTCTTTCCTGTGCTTTTTCACCTTTCCTTTTGGATAAAATAAAGTCGGTGGTGACTCTTGCTAAACCACAACATTTGTGAAAACAAACGCAAAACAATCAAGTCAGTTCTCCCACCGTATCACAGAACTGGCGACTGTGCTGGGGAAGATGAACTCTAAAAGTGGGGTTACCTTAGGGATAGATAACATTTACTTTCTGTCTTTGTTTGATTTGTATGCTTTACATTATGGTTCTCTGTTTGGGCTTGCTTTGATCCTCCACCCGGATCTGGGACACCTTTTTAGGTAAGTAGCAATAGAGTATGGAAACTGTACGGCATAGACCGATATGGTTGAAGCAATGGCTATGTTAGTGTGACGCATTTGTGGGTACCGATATCCCTTATGGTGAATCGATGAGAATAAGGTGTCGCTGAGTGGCGTCATGAAGCACTAACTGACCTTAGAACCCTAATTGAACAAACTTGGCCATTAGGACGTAGTGAGATAACTGGTTTCGGTGTAGAGCTGAAAATTGGTTTATACTCGATACTACACTCATTGAGGCTGGACTTTTGGGATATCTCAGCCGCAAGAAAAGATTGATTATGCTGAGAAAACGCCTAAAAGAAAGGTCGGTGATATTGATATCTTTTAGAACCCGATCACTATTACTAGTACAGGTTAAGCCAACTAAACTTCAAGAGGGTACTTACCTATAAAACCTCATGCAAGCCTAAAACATAGGGATTTTTTTGCTTTGTGTGTATATACTTACTTGTACATAACATCATAAACATCATAAGCATCATACGCATACCCACTAACCATTTCAAGGATTTAGAAATTTATTTTTGTTTTTGTTTTGTAGGTCATGAATTTCGGCCGAAGAAACACCATCAGAATCAGCTTTGTAAAAGCACACCCTCAGCTTCAAGAGTTTTCCTAGCCAAGTTTCTATTGGAGAAGGCTCATTCATTCTGGGACGACATGGATTTCCAAGCTTTTGAAGATGTCTTGGATCTCCTCATTTATGGTTTGGTGCTGTTCCCTAATTCGGACCAATTCATAGATGTTAGTGCCATCAAAGTCTTTCTCTCTCGCAATCCCGTACCTACCTTATTGGGAGACATCTTGCATTGCCTTCATACTCGCACCATGAAGAAAAGAGGTACTCTCTTGTGTTGTATTCCCTTACTCACCAAATGGTTCGCTTCACATCTACCTAAATCAGTACTGAAGAATGAGCAAAGATTGACATGGTCTCAAAAGATAATGTCTTTCACCCATTGTGACATCCGTTGGTGTTCAAGATCCTTGGAAGACGTCTCCATCATTGACCGCTGTGGGGAATTCCCTAACGTCCCTTTGCTTGGTATTAGGGGAGGTATCACCTACAATCCCTGTTTAGCTCTTCAACAGTTTGGGTATTCCCGAAGAGACGACCCTCATGAGATGCTCATTCGAGGTCTGGTGTTCGACTATGACAAAGAAGACCAAGATTACCAACAGAGGTTTACACGATCTTGGAGAATGGTAAACAAGGCGGACATTAGGACTTTGGGACACAAAAACTCTATCCCTCTCGAGCCTTACCTCAGGTGGGTACAGGCTCGCGCTCAGACACTTGTGATGCCTTATCCTTCCATTTTACCAGTCATCATGGAGCCTGTGAGCGAAGGAGATGTTTCCTACACTATCCTTCATCCCTACATGCCTACGTCTCTCTAAGAATTATAAAAGGGTTGGATCCAGCTGAAGGAAGAACGAGATACTTTCGAGGCTCAGTTCTATGCTAGTGGGAAGAGGTTCTTGGAGCTTACGAGATAGCTACAAGAAGAGCAGAATGTGAACCCTTATCTCGCGCCAAAGAGGATGTGTTCGGTCTTTTTATCATAGAAAGCTATTTTGTAAGCCCAAGGGGCATAATATAACCTTTCTTGTTTGACTAATGAAAGTTAACGTTTGTTCATTCTTTTGTCTATGCAAATTTAAATTTTGTTAATCCTTGAAACCATTCGCATATTGCATATTCATGCATCATGACATGACAAATTTTCGCATAACAGGTTTCTTTATCTCTCCGTTGTTTATTTCAGCAAGATGGATCTAGAGAAAACTATGACGGAACTCCAAGCACAGAATGCTCAGTTTCAAGAAGCTTTACTCGCCCTGGCCAAGGGGCAGCAAGATATGATGGCTTTGTTGGCCGTTAAGAAGATGCCAAAGAAGAAAGCTCTACTCAACATCGGTAAACGGTTCAAGGAGACAATCCGTTAGATCCCAGTAGGAGAAGACTCATCTAAAGAGGATGAGAACCAGGTTGGCGAGGTCAAAATTACTCAGGCTAAGTTTGCCAACGATCAAGAATCTGACGATGATTATTTCAACAAACAGTATCCACCCGTAGACATCAAATACAAGCAGTTAGAAGACAAATTGAAAGCTCTTGAAATCCAAGCCATCCCCGATTTAAATTTTGACGATTTGGGCTTAATCTCTGGGGTAGTCATTCCCCACAAATTCAAAATACCAATATTTGCCAAGTATGATGGGATTTCTTGTCCAAAACTCCATTTGAAGTCTTATGTGCGCAAGATACAACTGCACACTGCCGATAAGAAGCTATGGGTTCACTTTTTCCAAGAGAGTCTGGCTGGAACACAACTTGAATGGTGTTATCAGTTAGATGGATCTCGTATCAACACTTGGGAGGGTTTATCTACTTCTTTCTACCATCAATATCAGTACAACACCGACTTGGCACCAACAAGGGTTCAATTGTAAGATATGACCATGGGGAAAACGAAGGATTTAAGGAATATGCGCAAAAGTGGAGAGACCTTGCTAGTAGGGTACAACCTCCCCTGACTGATAGAGAGCACATCGATATGTTCATGGGTACTTTATCTGGTCCTTTCTTTAATCTGTTGGTAGGTTGCTCTTCTTCTGGTTTCACCGCATTAATCTTAACCGGTGAAAGAGTTGAAAGTGGCATCAAAAGTGGGAAAATCTCTGTGGAATCTACCTCCACTCCCAATCCTATCAAAAAACCTTTTGCTGCAAAGAAGGAAGTTAATGTTGTGTATGGGGCAAGGGCCGATACCAAGAAGAATAATCATCCATTTGTCAATGCTGTCTGAATCTCCAATCCAACTCATACTCCAAGACCATCTGCAAATAATCAATGTTTTGAAGCTCCAAGAAGACAGTTTACGAGGTTAGGCATGTCGCTATCTCAAGCCCTTCAACATTTTCTCAAGGCTAATTTACTGACATTGCGTGATCCTCTCGCCAATCCTGACACCTCGTCACCAAAATATAATCTGAATACAAAGTGTGCTTACCACTCAAACAGCCTCGGGCACAAGACTGATCAGTGTTGGGCCTTGAAAAACAAGATCTAGGATTTAATTGAAAACAAGACTATTGAATTTGATCCTCCTTCGACGCCAAATGTAATTACCGCTCCAATGCAAAATAATGACAAAGGTGTTAATGTTGTCGAAGATACAATTTTCATTGCCTCTGTTGAAGAATTGACTACTCCGCTGAATATAATCAAGAACAATATGTTGAAAGCTTGGATTTTCCCTGTCTATGAAAAAGATTGTGTGTGTGTTGTATGAAACAATACAATGGTTGTGAAAGGCTGAAGAGACATATACAACGCCTGATGGATAGCCACAAAATTATTTTTGAAATGACTCTTCCTGCCAAGAGTTTGGTTAACAAATGTGAAGACCTCTCCATTATTACCATCTCCAACAAACCTATTAGGATCACCTCCAAAGGTCCTATTAGGATTTCAAATGAACCCACTGTTGCTCCCTTAATAATTACCAATCCCGGACCAATTCCCTACTCTTCAAATAAAGCGGTACCATGGAATTACGGTGCTGAAGTGTTCTATCATGGGATTAAACAAGATGCCTGGATTGAAGAGGGAAAAGATGATAACATTGGCAACATAGTTGGCTCAAGCAAAGTAACTAGAACTAGGAGAATATTCTTGTAAGTGTCTTCGTTTAGGATTGGCTCATTTCTTGTAAAACAAATAGTAACAACAATAATGTAATGTAATTGTAAATGCCTAAACATGTTGTGTTGAATCAACATCTGGAACAACATGTCTCAAGAGATGTCATAACATCATACCAGACATCAAGCTACTGAACTGTCAAGTCTGATGCAGTTTTGTTCCTGAAGTTATGCAGAATACTCTGCCAAATAGAATGCATAACAAGAAGCGAAAATTGAAGGCATATGTGGAGCCCTAGAAGATTCAATCAGAAGCTAAAGATAAGGAGAAAAGCTCGATTGAAGACCTAACTTACAGCAGAAGTTTTCTGCTTACTTTATGCAGGTCGTTAAAGCTGCATTGCTGTCATATGAAGGCCCAAATCCAGTTGGGTAAAAAGGGTTATAAATAGAAGTATTGTAACCTAATTTAAGTAGAGGTCGTGGATTGACAAGATGTAATTATTTAGGGCTAGTTTTGTTGTGAACCACCCGGGCTGTGGGATGGTCACCATACTCCTTGAAACCTGTAGGTAAGAGGATGTATGCATTGTACTTGATTGAAGCTTTTAAGCATGATCAAGATGTGTAATGGAAGTGTATCTTCTGAACAGTTTATGTACTGTAGAAAGTTATCACTGCGGTGATTGAGGGGGAGTGAGAGGGGTCTCATATCTAGGATTGGATCTTAGGTAAAAGTGTCATTGGGTAGTAATTAAGTGAGAAGGCTGTCAACGGGTGTGTTGGCTGTAGGGTCTTTGAATTGATACTACTAATAGTGAACTTTATCCCTGGCTTGGAAGCCTCCAGATGTAGGTTGGTTGAACCGAACTGGGTGAACAATTCTGTGTGTTATTTACTTTCCGCATTGGTTATTTGTTTGATGTCACAGCATTCCTCATGACTTCAATGTACATGGTTAACCTTAACTGCTCTGAACTTCAGTTGATCAGAACCTGAGTTTGTCAAAAGGTGTTGCAGGTGCTGGTATGATAGTTCAGTGACTGTTGTAGAACCGATATCAAAAGTACAACCTATTCTACCTGTACAGCGCTTAATGTCAGATCATATGTCTTAACGTTTCATTAGACATCCTGAGTCTGTGACATACCAGGAATTTCAATTGGTATCAGAGCAGGCATCCTGTCTGTCTCTGGATGAGATCCATGGGGGATACTTTCCTGTTGTGTACAAGGTAGAATATTGTTTGAACCAGTAGTGTTCATATTGTTTGGTCCCTAGGAGTGGAGGATGGACCAATTTGGGAGAAACTAGATCAATCTGATCAGCTATGTTGAAGGAAGATGAAAATGTTTGAACAAATTCAAAGACCTCATGCGGGAGTGAAGATTTTGGAGAGCATTGTTCAACCTATATTCAGTACAGAAGAAGAATATTATCTAAACCTTCATGCGGGAGTGAAGATATTGATAAGGCATCATATGTGCTTATAAAACTTCCTTTTAACACGACTGTAGAGTTGGGTCTAGAAAGTTTCTTGGTGAACAAGCAAACAACTTGAAGGATTAATTTAAGCAGGTTCTGTTGAAGTACTGCTATTCCGCTGCACAACTTCTGATACAACCCCTAAAGTGAAAGAAGAACTCTAGGGTTATTATTTTCAACAGAATTTGTAAGCAGATTTTGCAATCTATCAATAATGACAAAGATACTTGAGATTTTCTCAAATCCACTCATAAAGGCTTTTATTATTAAGTGTTGATGAGTGATTCTCATATACATCAGCTAGCTGCTTGAAGACCTTGAAGATTATCAAGGATGATGTGTTCCAAGGAGATGGAACTAATGTTCTTAAGGATGTTAGAACATCATGCAACTGCCAGTTGAAGAACAGATGTTCTGGGTGCTAAACACATGTAATATGAGTACATATGTTTGGAACCTACTCCTGATCTGGAAGAGGAGACATCTGTGAGTTTAAGGGAGTATATGAGCTGAGCTAAATGCACTTAAAAGGACTTTAAAGCTGTGATTTCCAGGTTTCCCCTCATGTGATGGATGATGGAACATCATTTCTGTATCTTCAGCCAAGTAAATATGCTTAGCAAGCATGGAGAAGTAATCAGTCAGGATGCTCTAGTGTGATTAGATAATTCTAATAAATGATGGAAGCAGAATCTTTATGTGATAAATATGTGGAAATCAGAATCAAAAGTTCTAAAAGTTTGTGATGATAAAGGATGTACAACATCACAACTGTTGAAGACATCAGTTGTTGAGGAAAGACAGATAAGTTTCAGATTTAGTGAACATCCTCATGATTGATAATGAAGTTTCTTCTAGTACAAGTTACTGAATGTGGCAACCTGAAACTTGTACAGCAAGCAAACTAAGGACTCTTAATTTGAAACCTGTGGCAAATTCCAAATAAAGAGTACTTACTATGTGTCTAAAGTAAAGAGCTCAACACTGTATCCATAAAGAGGTAAGTTGGATAACATTTTGTTCAAAGGGGGTTCATCTTACCTTGTTCTATAAGATGCTTGAGTTTATTTCTCATGATCTTAGTGATTTCCAAGGAGGATAGGAATAGAACAGGTTATGTCTACCAATCACATAAACTGCAGCATGTGAAGGAAAAATTCACTTAATTCTCTATAAAGATCTGAGCTGAGTTTCAGGGGGAATCCTTAACCTGAAGATCTTGGAAGACATGTCATACAAATGATGGATATCTGCACTTTGACAAGTCATCCCCATCACCTAGGATGAACTTGTTAGTTGTATGTAGCAAGGAGGAGTTATCTTCAAGAGATCATGGGTTCCTGAGAAGATCCTCTTTTTACTTGAAGTTCATTTATGTGGTGTCCTCACATAATAGAACAACTTGGTCTGCTCTTGACTACAGGAGTATGGTACAATTAACCTCTTTGTACTGTTCAAGGGTCAGCAGACAAGGTGAAAGTGATACATGCTAGTTGCTGCATGGTTATGTGGTTGTTGTGGGTCTGATCATAAAGGATGAAAGAAAAGTATGCTTTGATAAGCCAGGCTCATATGGTTGAGATCAATGTCAGATCTGATGTTGCAACATCATCTCAAACGAAGGGCCTCTTCAGCAAAGGAAGCTTGTAAGGACCAGTTGGTTCTTCATGCATAGAGCAGAAGATTGTTAGAATAATTATCCTACCTTGAGAAGATGGCATAATCTAACGAATAATGAATACTTTGACGGGAGACTAAGTATTCATTAGGATCTTGCATAAAGATATATATAAGCACTTTGATGGGAGACTAAGTGTTTGTATAATATGCATGCAAGACTGTATTCTGAAACTATTTCTCAGAACTTGATAGAGAGTTTATTTCTCTCTAAGAGTATTCTGGTGAGTAATTATTGCTGAAGATGAAAATCATAACTTTTCTATGGGGAATATAAGAGGGCATCAATCCCCCGAATGTTAACTTCAGAACCCAAGCAGATAGGTTCTGATGTCCCAGATGATGCTGTAACATTATTATTGTTAGAAGTCTGTGGCAGAGACTTGGGACTGTGAATCTTAATCCTCATTCAGAAATGGCAATTCTATTGTTGGAATAAGTAGATTCTACTTGTGTTTAAGAGTATGCCTAACAATGCATAACTACCACTGTGGTCTGAAGAATTTGCTAGTATCAGCAACTACTGGTAAATATATTTTTGATTAAAGGTTAATTCTTCTAGAAAATCTGAATCTTAGTAAAGCTTGTAAGCACACTAAGAAGGTTGGAGTTTGGTTTCAGACTATGACTACATGATTTCTCAGCCATCCAGAGAGTCATGATAAGTGTGGAAGTGCAAGGGCATGAATCAGAGATGTCCTTACTATTCTAAGACTAGTTCAGGGTGCTTGAAGTTACCACCTCAGAGCTAGTGCTACTGGTTTCCACGCTACTGTTTTGATTGGTGTTAACAAGGGGAGTCACTGAGTGTTGCACTTTTCCAAATTACAATATACATTGAAGGGAGACTTTGTATATGTATTGTTGGACTTAATCTGAAGATCAGAAGTCAGAAGAGGATGGTGATATGCTGATGTTTATGTGTTCTGATAATATGACTTTGTGAACTTCTAAGTGAAGTCATGGATAATGTCTCAACATCAGGAGATTGAGGAATTGCTCTTGTTATTGGTCTGGGTTTAGGAAGAAAATCTCAGAGATTCTTAAAAGTATCATAAGTGGCAGTTTTGATACTTTTGGAGCAATTTGGAAGATTCAGATCTTATCAATAGCAACTTGGTCTGACAAATCAGAAATGGTATTGTGGTAAAGACTTCACCAGCTCTAGCAACTACTAGTGAATGGAAGATCAGAAGAAGTAAATCAGATTAAGAAATCGGATATATTCAACACATGTTCAAGGGGTTCTTTTACTAAAAGTTGAAGTGGCATCTAAATTTGGTGTATTAGAACTAATCTGTGATGTATTGTGAAGCATTTTGGAGTCTTCTGGTTTATTCCCTCCTTCCCTATTTTGCTGACTGAAAGAAGATAGAAAGTAATTGTGTTGGATCTC
Organism: Vicia faba; assembly: GCA_948472305.1. NCBI lineage: Eukaryota > Viridiplantae > Streptophyta > Magnoliopsida > Fabales > Fabaceae > Vicia > Vicia faba. Next base: position 382,254,866 of record OX451738.1, on the reverse strand, counting down.
AGCAACACTTAAGAAAGCATGATTGATGGCCATGCTTAATGCTACTAGTCTCTTGCTACTAGCTGGTTAAAGTGTCCTTCTCTGTGCTTAACTGAGAGAAGTAAAAAGAAGGCTGTTGTTGTTGAAGAATGTAAGGTAATGTCTAAGTAAGTGTCATGACATTACCAACGACATTGCAACCTTGGGGAAGTCAAGAAGAATATGTGGAAAATAACAAATGCACCTAGTAATTGTAGCTATTCAGGAGCTATATTTGGTATGCTGTTTCCTAAAAAGTCGGTCAAAGGCTGATTTTAGTCAGGAATTACTTTGACCCAAACTTATGCATGTATTAGGACTGGTTCTTTTGGCAGAAACAAACAAATGCATGCACAGTCAGTCTGAAATATGCAACAACTTTAACAGGTATCCTTGACCAAGATTTTATATTACCATCTTCGTGAACCTGTTATCTCCTTATATAACCTCCTGTCACACATTCTCTTCTCTCACAACCATCATGGGGTTTGTACGGATCTGGGAAAACTGTTCTTGGATCTGGTTTTGTGAGGGCTTTCTTTGTCAATTTTTGGCCAAAAAGGGGGAGAAAGGAGTACTGTTACTGTTTGACATTGTCACAAATTTTGATCACAAAGACTTGTCACAAATTCAGCAGAAATTCAAATGGCATGAATTTCTTTGTGACTTGTGATCTGAGTTATGAACACAGTTGTGACCTGTGTTCTGAGTTACAAGGGAGATATTCTGGTCACTCCTTAAAGGTTCTCTGATGCCTCTGAAAGGATAGTTTATCTCCCACGGTCCTCTTTTTCCACCACCAGTGACAAGAAATGGTTTGTGGTCTAAAAGGGAATGAGGTGCATCCTCTTCCTCCTGTGCTTCAAGAGGTCCTGGATGGTTAGTGTGGTTACAACCAAGATGTCAAGATCAATGTCAAGACATCCTTCTGGGTGTATCCTGAACACTTTTAATTTTTTATTGTTGTATTTGTTTTAGCCAAAATTTGCCAAAGGGGGAGATTGTAAGTGTCTTCGTTTAGGATTGGCTCATTTCTTGTAAAACAAATAGTAACAACAATAATGTAATGTAATTGTAAATGCCTAAACATGTTGTGTTGAATCAACATCTGGAACAACATGTCTCAAGAGATGTCATAACATCATACCAGACATCAAGCTACTGAACTGTCAAGTCTGATGCAGTTCTGTTCCTGAAGTTATGCAGAATACTCTGCCAAATAGAATGCATAACAAGAAGCAAAAATTGAAGGCATATGTGGAGCCCTAGAAGATTCAATCAGAAGCTAAAGATAAGGAGAAAAGCTCGATTGAAGACCTAACTTACAGCAGAAGTTTTCTGCTTACTTTATGCAGGTCGTTAAAGCTGCATTGCTGTCATATGAAGGCCCAAATCCAGTTGGGTAAAAAGGGTTATAAATAGAAGTATTGTAACCTAATTTAAGTAGAGGTCGTGGATTGACAAGATGTAATTATTTAGGGCTAGTTTTGTTGTGAACCACCCGGGCTGTGGGATGGTCACCATACTCCTTGAAACCTGTAGGTAAGAGGATGTATGCATTGTACTTGATTGAAGCTTTTAAGCATGATCAAGATGTGTAATGGAAGTGTATCTTCTGAACAGTTTATGTACTGTAGAAAGTTATCACTGCGGTGATTGAGGGGGAGTGAGAGGGGTCTCATATCTAGGATTGGATCTTAGGTAAAAGTGTCATTGGGTAGTAATTAAGTGAGAAGGCTGTCAACGGGTGTGTTGGCTGTAGGGTCTTTGAATTGATACTACTAATAGTGAACTTTATCCCTGGCTTGGAAGCCTCCAGATGTAGGTTGGTTGAACCGAACTGGGTGAACAATTCTGTGTGTTATTTACTTTCCGCATTGGTTATTTGTTTGATGTCACAGCATTCCTCATGACTTCAATGTACATGGTTAACCTTAACTGCTCTGAACTTCAGTTGATCAGAACCTGAGTTTGTCAAAAGGTGTTGCAGGTGCTGGTATGATAGTTCAGTGACTGTTGTAGAACAGATATCAAAAGTACAGCCTATTCTACCTGTACATCGCTTAATGTCAGATCAAATGTCTTAACGTTTCATTAGACATCCTGAGTCTGTGACATACCAGGAATTTCAATTCTCACCCAATATCTCACCTCCAGTAGTTACAAGAATGCCCATCCGCATTACTGCTGCCAAGCCAAACACCGATACCAGAGGGAAGGGGAAGGTTGTTGAGACTGATGTGATTGAGGTACCTCCCAAAGATGTAGCTAACGAAGAACCCTCCGCCCGTGGAATGGATGAGATTTTAAAGATCATCAAGAAAGGTGACTTCAAAATTGTAAAACAATTGAGGCAAACCCACTCTAAGATTTCAATGTTGTCATTGTTGCTTTGCTTTGATGCCCATGCTCAAACATTAATCAAGTGCCTAAAAAAGGCTCATGTCCCCTATGAGACAACAACAGACCAATTTGAGAATTGTGTAGCTAGCCTGACAGCTGATAATGGCTTAGGGTTTTCAGATGCTGACTTAACACCCCTCGGAAAGAATCACAAAAAAGCATTACATGTGTCAATCGAGTGCAAAGGGACTACCTTAGCACATGTGCTAGTCGACACTGGTTCTTCTCTAAATGTATTACCCAAGGTGGAATTAGATCGTCTCGAATGTGAAGACTTAATCTTGAAACCAAGTGATATCATCATAAGGACGTTTGATGGATCAAAGAGGACCGTTCATGGGGAAGTAGATCTTCCAATCAAAGTGGGTTCGCAAACCTTCAACTCCACCTTCTATATTATGGATATTTGTCTGGCCTATTCTTGCCTGTTAGGTCTCCCGTGGATTCATAAGGCTGGGGCAGTGACCTCAACCCTCCATCAGAAACTCAAATACCCAGTCAAAGGCAAAATAGTCACCGCCTGCGGGGAAGAAGAGTTTGTGGTAAGCCAGCTTAATTCTTTCAAGTACGTAGAGATAGATGGAGAATTCATTGAAACCCCATGTCAAGCCTTTGAGGTTGTACCACCTATGGTTGCTGCTACTAAGTGTTCTTATGATGAGTCTAAAGCTGTTAAGGCCACGCCAAAAATGGTTTCAGTCAAGGATGCCCGTGAGGCAATGGAAGAAGGAAACTGTGATACTTGGGGGTAACTCCTCGATATCCCTTTTAAAGCAGACAAATTTGGTTTGGGCTTCACCGTCAAAGCTCAGAAGGAAATGAGGCGTGCTCGTGCTGGAAAGCCACCTCTCCGCATTGGAAGCCATGGAGTCAACGCCGTGAGTGATTCTGAAGAAGAGACTACATTTGAAGAGTGGGTGTATCCAACTACAATGGAGCTGAAGAATTGGCATACAAAGGACTTTAGGCCCATCTCCTTCATTGAGGAGTAATCTACTTGTTATTACTTTTCCGTCAATTCAAGAACCTGTTGTCTGTAATATTTTTGATAATGACTTTTAAAGCCATGTGCCTAGCCCGGGGCACTTTGGTCCATTTGTCAAGGGTGTTATTTATGTTCATCTAATCATATGATTATTCAGTACATTGGACTCTTTTGCATTCAAATATTTGTGTTCATTATCTTTTCTTATTTTCAAATACATTTTCAAAATAGTCGTGTATCTTACATGCACACACACACACACTCTTGCAGGTCTACATCCACTCTGGATCCTATTACCAATGACTCTACTATTGTCGACTATGACTTTGAATACCCTATCAACCAAGCCGAAGACGAAGGCGAGGAAGATTGTGACATATCAGGAGAACTAGCCAGATTTCTATTACAAGAAGAAAAAACTATTTAACTACATGAAGAGTCAGTTGAGGTTATCAACTTGGGCACTGAGTCAGATAAGAAGGAAATCAAGATCGGTGCTAATTTGGAAAGCAATGTTAAGAGCAGGTTGGTTCAAATGTTGCATGATTATTTGGAAGTATTTGCTTGGTCTTATGAAGATATGCTTGGGTTGGATACCGACATCCTAGTTCATCATCTACCAACGAAAGAAGATTGTCCGCCTGTCAAGAAAAAGGTTCGCCGCATGAGGCTTGATATGTCTGAAAAGATCAAAGCTGAAGTGATGAAACAATTTGATGTAGGGTTCCTAGTTGTGACATCCTATCCTTAATGGGCGGCCAATATAGTGCTAGTGCCAAAGAAAGACGGGAAAGTTCGCATGTGCGTAGATTATAGGGATCTGAATAGGGAAAGCCCCTAAGATTATTTCCCTCTACCACACATTGACATCTTAGTTGATAATACTGCCCAGCATAAAGTCTTATCTTTCATGGATGGATTTTCAGGCTATAATCAAATAAGGATGGCTCCCGAAGACATTGAGAAGACTAATTTCGTTACGCAATGGGGCACCTTCTGCTACAAGGTCAAGTCGTTCGGATTAAAGAATGCAGAGGCAACATATCAAAGGGCTTTGGTTGCCTTATTTCATGACATTATTCATCATGAGATAGAGGTATATGTGGATGATATGATTACCAGATCACAAACCAAAGAAGAACATCTCGACCACCTGCACAAACTATTCGAGAGACTGGAGAAGTACAAGCTCAGGTTAAATCCTAACAAGTGCACATTTGGAGTACGCTCTGGAAAGCTTCTAGGTTTTGTTGTCAGCAATAAAGGCATTGAAGTTGATCCTTCCAAGGTAAAGGCCATCTAAGAAATGCCAGTTCCCCATTCTGAAAAAGAAGTTAGGATTCTTGGGTTATCTCAATTACATTGCCCATTTCATTTCACACTTAACTGCTACTTGTGAACCACTCTCCAAACTCTTAAAGAAAGATCAGGTAGTCAGGTAAAATGATGAATGCTAGATTGCCTTTGATAAAATCAAGGAATACCTACAAGAACCTCCTATTCTCAAGTCTCCAGTTGAAGGAAGACCCTTTATCATGTACTTGACAGTACTAGAGAATTCTATGGGGTATGTTTTGGGCCAACATGACGAGTCTGGCCGAAAAGAGTATGCTATTTATTACCTGAGCAAAAAGTTTACCGACTGTGAAACCAGATATTCACTGCTCGAGAAAACTTGCTGCACTCTGGCATGGGCTGCTCGCCGGCTAAGACAGTATATGTTGACTCATACCACTCTGTTGATTTCTAAGATGGACCCAATCAAGTACATCTTCGAGAAACCCTCCCTTTCTGAACGGATAGCCAGATGGAAAATGATCTTGACTGAGTACGACATTCAATACACAACTCAAAAAGCCATCAAAGGAAGTGTAATAACGGATCATTTGGCCCATCAAGCTGTGGATGATTATCAGTCAATGAACTTTGACTTCCCTGATTAGAACATCATGCTGGTAACCGACTGTGCGAAACTTGGACCGTATGACAGACCTGAACCAGGATCCCGATGGACTATGGTATTCGATGGGGCTTCCAACGCCTTAGGTAACGGAATTGGTGTCGTGATCATCTCTTCTGAAGGTTGCCACACTCCTTTCACTGCCAGACTATGCTTTGATTGCACAAACAACATGGCCAAATATGAGGCATGCATCTTAGGTCTGAAAGCTGCTATCGACTTAAGGAACAAGCATTTGAATGTGTTTGGGGATTCCACCCTAGTGATCAGCCAAGTAAAAGGAGATTGGGACACTAAACACCCCAATCTTATCCCTTAAATAGAACTTGTGCTATCCCTGATCCCTTACTTCGAAGAGATTACTTTCGAGCATTTCCCTAGGGGAGAAAACCAGTTGGCTGACGCTTTGGCAACCATGTCTTCAATGTTCAAGGTCAGATGGGATAACGATGCCCCTATGATAACAATTGAAAGATTCGATGAACCTGCACATTACTATGAGCTTGGCACCGATGCGGAAAAACCGTGGTACCATGAAGTGAGGAGATACCTTTAAGCACAAGAATATCCAGACGGGGCATCTATCAATGACCGAAAGTTCTTACGAAGATTTGCAGCCAAATTCTTCCCAAGTAACGGGATATTGTACAAGCGCAACCATGATTCAACTCTACTCCGATGTGTGGACAAGAAGGAGGCAGCGGAGATTATGGAAGACATGCATGATGGTCTTTTCGGTACTCACTCCAGTGGACATACAATGGCTAAGAAAATCTTAAGAGTTGGTTACTATTGGTTAACGATGGAGACTGATTGTCATCAACATTCAAGAACTTGTCACAAATGCCAAATCTACGCTGACAAGGTCCATGTACCTCCAATCCCTATGAATGTCATGACAGCTCCGTGGCCGTTTGCAATGTGGGGCATTGACATGATTGGAGAGATCAAGCCTATAGCTTCCAACGGACATCGCTTCATTTTGGTCGCTATCGACTATTTTACCAAATGGGTCGAAGCCGCCTCGTTTGCCTCAGTCACCAAGAATGTGGTAGCCAGATTCATCAGACACAACCTCATTTTCCGTTATGGTATCCCCGAAAGGATCATAACCGACAATGGGACTAACCTCAACAATGATATGATCAGGGAGCTGTGCACTCAATTTAGGATCAAGCATCACAATTCTTCTCTGTATAGACCAAAAATGAACGGCGCAGTCGAAGCGGCCAACAAAAATATCAAGAAAATTATGCAGAAAATGGTAGTAACCTATAAAGATTGGCATGAGATGTTTCTGTTTGCTCTACATGGCTACCGTACTTCAGCTAGAACATCAACTGGGGCAACTCTCTTTTCTCAAGTCTATGGCATGGAAGTTGTTTTTCCAGTGGAAGTTCAAATTCCCTCGCTGAGGATTATGACTGAGGCATGCCTAGGCGAAGACGAGTGGATTCAAACGAGATTGGATCAGCTGAACTTGATTGACGAAAAATGATTAGTTGTTGTTTGTCATGGTCAGACATATCAAAAATGAATGATCAAGGCTTTCAACAAACAGGTTAAAACTCGAGTATATCAAGTTGGTGACTTGGTGATAAAATGAATCATTTTACCACAAGGTGACCACAGAGGCAAATGGACTCCCACTTATGAAGGGCCATTTATTGTCAAGAGAGTTTTCTCTGGTGGTGCCATGATGCTGACACAACTAGGAAAAATAAGGGCATCCCGGCAAACCAAAAGGTTTGGGCAAAAATTAGGGATATATGCAAAAGATTGTACACCCGGCAAGTTGAAAACCTGAAAGGGCGACTTAGGCAAAAAAGGGTATCCTGGTGGACCAAAAACCCGAAAGGGCGGTCCAGGCAAAAGTTAAGGATTAAAAGCGTACGACTATGTACCGTGGAATCAACACAGACAATTCTATCACCAAGGTCCAAGTTCAAATGGTCTGAGATCAATCTAATCAACTTCGATCAACGGCAAGGGACATTGGGGAAATAGTAGAGTTGGAAGGAAATGAGATCATTTCACGTGGCTATTTGTTTTCATTCTCAATTTTGTTTTCCTTTTTGACGATTTCCTCTTACTAGGATCTCTGTCTCTATGTACAAAACCACCTATTCATGGGCAAAATATCAATACAAATACACTTTGAAGTGCAAAATTTTTTGTCTTTGTTTTGAATGCAAATTTGTCCAATGACTAGAATTGAATGAACATATGCATATGAATATAATTAAAAATATTTGGCACATGTGTCCTGCTAAGCAGCAGCATCAACGACAGGGCATCAGCAAACAACAACAGTAAGCATCTCGTTAATGTATATGAAATATCCCCACAAAGTTATCTCATCATCATTATCCCCACCAGGACGGCGATAATAAACCTTTCCCCAACGGAGTTGCCCACAAAGTCTCTTTGCATAGGGAAATCCCTGACCAAAGTCTCAACCTCTTGGGCGTTTATTCCCCAGCTAAGTCAGTTTTTACAAGATTGAGGCCTCAGGAATCTCTTCCTAATGGAAATCCACTTCGTCAACAGGGTTTATTTCCCCAACAGAGTTATTTCCCCAGCCGAGTTCAAATTACAACAATCAAGACACCACGAATTTCCCAGCTGAGTATATCTTCCCCAGCCAAGGCTATTATCTCCAAACAGAATCTATCCTCCCCAGATGAGCCTGTCACCCCCATTTGGGTGTATCCTCCCCAAGCTGACTCTGCCTTACCCGACTGAGTCTACCCTCTCCAAGTTTGAATTTCCCTTTCAGATTATTGCAAATCATAGGGCCACAACCCCTGATCCCCAGTAAGGCTGTCAACCAAGCCTTTACTATCTCCAAAAAATGCTATGAAGCCTGGATCCGACCAGATATTAGCACACTTTTCAAGTTATTACTGAAGCCTGGACCCGACCAAATAACAGTTTGACTTCCCCAATTACTAAACCTGGACTCAACCAGATAATAGTTGATTTCAATTTCAAGATGCTATGAAAACTAGACCCGACCAGATAATAGCCTAACTCTTCAAATATTTAGAAGAACCTGAACTTAACCCGGTCAAGGTTTAACTTCTTTTCCCCAGTAGAGTTGCCTCCATATCCCCAATAGATTGCTGAGAAACCTGGGCCCGACTAGATATCAGTTTTCATTTCCATCTTTTCAGGAAAGTTGTTGTGAAACCTTGATCCGACCAGATAGCAATCATCCTCAGAGATTTGTTGTGAAATCTGCAAAGCCTGGACCCGACCAGATAACAGTTTTCAAGCAGTTTATTATGAAACCTAGACCCGACCAGATAACAATTGACCATATCAAACTCAGAAATCTACAAAGCCTGGCCCCGACCAGATAATAGTTTTCAAACATATCGTTGTGAACCCTGGAAACCGACCAGATAACAACTAAATCCCCAAGCAGTTTATTGTGAAACCTGGACCCGACCAGATAACAATTGACTGCATCGACCTTAGAAATCTGCAAAGCCTGGACCCGACCAGATAACAGTTTTCAAGCAATTTATTTTGAAACCTGGACCTGACCAGATAACAATTGACTGCATCGACCTCAGAAATCTGCAAAGCCTGGACCCGACCATATAAAAGTTTTCAAGCAATTTATTATGAAACCTGGACCCGACCAGATAACAATTGACCGCATCGACCTTAGAAATCTGCAAAGCCTGGACCCGACCATATAACAGTTTTCAAGCAATTTATTGTGAAACCTGGAGCCTACCAGACAACAATTGACCGCATCGACCTTAGAAATCTGTAAATCCTGGACCCGACCAGATAACAGTTTTCAAGCAATTTATTGTGAAACCTGGACCCGACCAGATAATAATTGACTGCATCGACCTCAGAAATCTACAAAGCCTGGACCCGACCAGATAACAGTTTTCAAGTAGTTTATTGTGAAACCTGGACTCGACCAGATAACAATTGACCGCATCTACCTCAGAAATCTGCAAAGTCTGGACCCGACCAGATAACAGTTTTCAAGCAGTTTATTGTGAAACCTGGACCCGACCATATAACAATTGACCGCATCGACCTCATAAATCTGCAAATCCTGGACCCTACCAGATAACAGTTTTCAACCAGTTTTATTGTGAAACCTGGAGCCCGACCAGATAAAAATTAACTATGATCCCCAGAAAGACACTATGAAGCCTGGATTCGACCAGATAATAGTACAACTTTCCAAAAGACACTATGAAGCTTGGACTCGACAAGATAATAGTAAAACTTTCTAAAAGACACTATGAAGCCTGGACTCGACCAGATAATAGTACAGCTTTCCAAAAACCATGAAGCCTGGATCTGACCAGATAGTAGTTACCATTTCAAGTCACTTTGAAGCCTAGATCCGACCAGATAGTAGTTGCCATTCCAAGTTACTGCGAAGCCTGGATCCGACCAGATAACAGTTAACTTCTGTATCCCCAACAAGTTGTTGTGAAGCCTGGATCTGACCAGATAACTATTCCATTTCAAGGAATTTTCTACAAAGCCAGGAATCCGACCAGATAATAGTTAATTCGTCTCTTCCTCCAGTAAGTGGTTGTGAATCCTGGACCCGACCAGATAGCAGTTGACTACTTCATCCTCAGCAACTGTGAATTCTGGACCCGACCAGATAACAGTTGACTACTTCATCCTCAGCAACTGTGAAGCCTGGATTTGACCATATAACAGCTGACATTGGAGTGATCTTCCCCAGCAAAAGCATCCTTTCAACAAAATTTGAAGATATGCATATTCTTCATCTCCAACAGGAAATTAGGGATTCATTCTCCCAGAATTTCCTCAGTAATAGACAGGGATTTATTTTCCTGGACAAAAACATATACCTCACATTCATACATCATAGCATATACATACCATACACATTTGGCATGATACCACATCTGGTGAAGATCATGCAAGCATCTGCATTTTACTAACCCTTTTCTCACAAGTAGAACATCAAGTTTTAGTATAAATCAACAAGAAGATTTGTGTTGATACTTCTTCCAACGTTTGCCAACATTCCTCCAAATGGCATCTATAAGCCCATTCACCATCCATCTTCGAGTGCAAATTTCTGGGCACTTTAATATTCAGTCATCTTTCACCTTCAAGTCACGAATGACGGATCCGCCAATCTAACTCTTCAGGTTCAAGAAGTTTGAACAGGGGCAGCTGTTGTACCTCAAAATTTGCCCTCTCATTTCTCAAAAGGATCACCCTGGATCCCAAATTTTGCTTCTATCAAGTTTCCAGGCCTTGAATTATCAATTTTTCCAAGCCAGTCATTCACAAGGGCAAAATGGTCATTTGCACACTGAGAAGTCTAACTTTGACTTTTGGATCAAAATCAAATATATAAAATCATATTTCATCAAGACATGTTAGAATATGAAGTTTGTTTCATCAAGAAATTTAAAAGTCAAATTTTACTTTGGAGAAGTCAAATTCTAAGTACTTAAAAAAATTTCTAAGTGTTTAAGGATTATGACAATTTCAGAACTTCTGACCAGATTATCACCATAACACTCAGCAAATTCTGGACACTCTCAAGGCAGGGTTTGGTCATAACTTCTGGGCAAGTTTTCACAAAAGCTTTAGTCAGAGTTTGCCAGGGTAATTCAAATAAGGTTAAGAAGCGTGCTGCAAGCTTCCTGGAAAGTCTGAGAGCTCCTTCAGAACATGCTAGAGCCAGAAGATAAAAGGATCAGAAGATTGGATGCTATGCTGAAGAAGAACTTCTAATCCAGAGTTAAGCAAGGATGCAGAGTTTCACATGGCAGGATTTCAGATTTGATAAATCTCATCATCATTTAATGCTCACAACCACTTTTGAGTTGTTATCTAAAGGATTTCCCCCACGTGTACCCCTACTGTCTTGGGAAGACAAACTTTTGTGCAAAAGTATGCTAGGCCCATGCGCTGCTTCTACTTTTCCTTAATTCATGCTGAAAAATCCAGCTTAGGCGTTGTTAACCATCCTACTTGGTGCATTGAACCACGCTTATTTAAGCTTACTTCAAGAGCAAGTCAGCATCTAGCGTATGATGTTGGTGCCACTTGACCTCTCCAAACTACAAAACCTTTGCCTATAAATAGAACACCTTTAGCCATTGAAAAGAGGTCGGAAAATTTGAGAGAGAGGTGTGGAATTTGAGAAAGAAAAGCCTTGAACCCCTGCAAAAATTCCAAGAGACAAAAAAGATTGCAAACACAAAAATATAAAACCTTAGCATTTGATTCTTGCATTAAAACTCCATTTTTCCTCAAGTTGTTTCTTGACCAAAACAACCCATACAGTTCCTGATATACATTCAAAAGCCATCCAAACTTCTTTAGTCAAACTATAAAACATTCTCCACCAACGTCCCACTCAAAAAGTCAGAACTTTATCCCTTGGTTGTTCCAGAAGTTTCTAATCATTTACAACCCAAGTTGAAAGTTTCCAACCTGCTGAAAATGTGAGGAAGCTGTTCAGACACCACAAGTGGTCAGAACCGAGAATTCAGCTCCCAGAGTATTTTCCAGCTGCATGGTAAGTTTCTGCTGACTCTCACCATATTACTTAGGCATTGTCAGATTTTGCATATTTAACACAATGTAGATATTTTGATTCTGATGGTGTACATATTCTGAGATTTCATGCATCAGCCTGCCTAAGTAGAGAGAATTCCAGTTCAGAGTTTCATAAAGAAATTAGGACTCGGAATTAGGATTAGCGAATTCATGTTTGGTTCTGATTTATGTTTCTGATATCTCTTGTTTCTAAAACATTATGAAACTTGTCATAACTGTTATATGTGCAACTTCTGTTCTGTTGAAAAATTATTAAGTTGAAGATGTTCTGACTAGCATGGAGAAGAGAGGAAAAGTTCTGTCAGTTGCATCAGAACTTCTGAAAACTTCTGAATTCTCAGAAGATCCATAACTTCTGAACTTCCCTATTTCTATTAACGCTTGTTTATGTTTGTGCAGCACGTCATAATCAGAACTTCTGACCTCTTATGTTTCAGCGTTTACGCTAATTTTGTCTTCTTTCCTTTATTTTTTTATTTTTTATTTTTTATTTTTTTATCATATTTATATTTCATTAATAAATAAAAAACACCAAAAAAATATTTCATATTCATATATCATACTTTATTTCTTTTAACATAAAAAGACAAAAAATATTTTCTTAAACAAAACTTATTTCTTTTCTTAAATAAATAAACATTTTACATTTCCTGTACATTCTTGTCCATTCAATATGGTTTTAATATTAACTTAGGATTTAATTTTCAATCCCCATTTGAAATTTGTACACCCCATCCCCCTAATGATTGTAATAGCATAGAATCTTTACTTTCTGCATTTTTATTGCTTTCATATATTGTTAGTAATTATGGTGTGTATGGCAAGACTAAAACTAATGTTAGAAAACCCTAATTCAAAAAAAAAATTATGCATGCAATCAAATACACTTGCACACTAGCACCCCTAGGGTGATTCCACTTGTTGCCTTACAAAAATGGCCATATTATTCATGTGAGATGTCTTAGCATAAACAAAAAATACAAGATCATAGTCCCTCGATGACGCTATCAAAGTTGCCTTTCGAAATGATCTTAGTCCCTAGAGAAAAATGCTAAATCATCTCACAATATTGTTATCATGGTTATACAATGACCCATGACCGTCCCTTCACATCCAACGATGGGTCTTCTTACCAAAACAATAGTAAGATAGCAACGTCTAAAGGAGGGGGGAAAATAACACCTAAGACCTTTTGAGTAGGTAGACTGCTCCTAGTTGCTTGCTAAATTTCAAAAAAAACATCCTTGTTATTTTCAAAAACAAACACATACACTTTCAAAACACTTTCCAAACATGAAATATTTTCAAAAGCTCAACACTTTTGTATACATTCTTACAAACGAGAATCATTACAAAAGTTTGCCTAAACGATGGAGCCTTTTCAAAATACTTTCAAAAACCACACAAAGCATATATTCAAACAAAAGCAAGTGATCTAGAAAGTAACTAATAGTCCAAGATTTTCACCTAGATCCAAGATGATTTAGCCAAAATGGTTAACATGAAGGTTGTAGATAATGTTTCAAGTTTTCCAAAATGTCAGAGAACTTGAAGAGGTCATGCTTAAGCTAAGAGAATAGAAGACAAGAAGTTGAGCATCCATTCTTGAATTACAAGTCATATTTATGATGAACACTTGACAAAATCTCCAACCATACTGCATAAATCTTGCTTTGCAAGCTTCTAACTTGCAAATCACTCATTAATTTAATGTTTACACAGCTGATTGATCAATTGTCTAAGTGATTCAAGTTTTGTCCAAGTTGACTTGCCATTTAGGGAAGAAAGGTCAACTTCCATTTTGGAAAAGTTCACTTTAATCACAAAGTCAATTTCTTGAGCCTCTAACTTGTTTATTCTGATCACACTCAACATAAACAATAAGAAGAAACATGTTTAAAGTATCTAGCCATCCTAGAGGGCATGGTACTTCACCTTGAAACCATGTTCTTCAAGCTTTCTTCAAAAACAAGTTAAAAATCCATAACATGTGATTTTTGTTTTCTGACCATCTCAAGTCCTCAAACATTTTCCTATAAATTGAGACATTGTTTACAAGCCAAGGACATGAATTTTTCAAGCCTAAAAACTCCCTTAAACACTCTCAAACCAGAATTACATTCAAACTTTCATAACTTGTCATTTTCTGCCCAAAAACTTCCATCTCATAATCCACTCGTGCGTTTCTTCTCCAAATCAATCCTAAAGCTTCCTTACATCAAATATAACTCATCCATATCCCTGTTTTGGAACTGTAACACCTCCTTCATTATCCTCCATAACCAAAATCAATCACCTGCACATTGTTTTTTAAGCATGATTCAGTCACTCTCAGCTCAAAGTAACTATTGAAATAGCTTCCTGGAGGTTTAGTGAAGCTAACCAGATCATTGCAAGACCTTGAAGTATGCTCAAACTTAAAACACGATATCCATCTGCAAGGTGAGTTTTCTGAATTTATAACGCTCCATACAAGCATCATTTGGCTTTGATTTTAAAAGATAAAATATAGACATCATAGCCCTGAAACTAACCATGCCTTTAGATTTCATTTATGTTGCCTGAGCATAGAGAATTTTGAAGTTGAACTTACAGATAAAATTAGGTTAAATTTGGTACCAACGGAAATGCGTGTTCATCTTTGATCCATAGTTTAAGTTATTTACATATTTGAAATTATGGTGAAATTTCTAACAAGTTTGAGGTTTACAATTTCTGAAATGGTTGATAAATGAGCAAGTTACAAAATTCAAAGTTGTTGTCTTGGTTATTGGTGCGAGGATAGGGATGAAGTGCATTCAGGAAGGAGTTTGTAATATAATGTGTTGGTTGTGCATAAGTTAACGGATGTATCACCACCCCATTGGTTAAAGCGCAAGTTTATGACCTTTGTGACCTTGGTTCGAGCCCCAGCGCCACATTTTGTTATTTTTCCTTGTTTCTTTATTGTTTATTTGTTAGCGTCTGGGCCTTCCAACGTTGGGCCACAATATTTTTCTAACTCTCACCCCCTCTCTTACTGAAAACATGCAGGTTCATCTTTCTTTTTTATTTTTTTATGCTTTTCTGGTTTCAAATAAAAAATTTGTTTGGGCCTAACATAAAACTCTTTTACTTTCTAACCACCCATTTTCTTTTCAAACCCCCTGACTTCATATTTTATTTTTTAATTTTATTTTATTTTATTTTCTTTTCTTTTATTATTATTTTTATACAAACAAATATATTTTATTAAAATACTTAAAATAAATATTTTTATTTTATTTTCACTTCATTTTATTTCCTTTAAACAAAAGACCTAAAAATATTTTATTAACAAATTAATTTATTTCTTAATTAAACTAATTTAGACTTAGGTTTGATTTAATTTTATTTTGACTTAGACTTTTGGGTTTTAATAATTAATTAACTTTCTTATAAATTAATTAGTTCAATTTACTTTAATTAAAACCTTTTCATACAAAAAACCATAAAAACAATTTTTCTTTTCTCTTTACATTATCTTTGCATTTTATTATTTCATATTATAGTGTAATTGTCAAAGTCTTGTAATAGTAATTAGGATTTACTTTACTTTTCATCCCCATTTGTAAATTTGTATCTCTCATCCCAAAATATTGTAATAGCATAAGACTTTTAAAATCCCGCAATTTATCGCTTTCCATATTATTGTTAGTAATTAGGTTTTGTATAGAAAGACTAAAAATCAATATTAGATAACCCTAATTCAATACAAAATTAAATGAAAATAATACACTTTGCACACATGCACCTCTAGGGTTAACCCACACTTGTTGCCTTAGATTAAAACAGTCATGACCCTCGAACGTGCGATACTTTAGCAAAGACCCTCGATTACAAGATCATAGTCCCGTGATGACCCTTCGATGTTGCCTTTGGTAAACGATCTTAGTCCCTTACAATAATTGCTAAGGTATCCTACAATGTTGCCTTTTATGAATGTATGATAACCCACGACTGTCCCTTAACATCCAATGGTAAAGTTTCTTACTAACTAATGGTAAGATAACATTGTCTAAAGGAGGATGAAAATAACAAATACTTTCTTTTGAGTAGGTAGAACGCTCGTAGTTGCTTTCTCACAAACATTTCAAAATGAACAACTTTCAACACACCAAGACTTTCATGAAATATTTTCAAAAGTCAACACTTTGTATACATTCTTATAGAGATGAGAATCATTACAAAGTTTGCCTAAACGAAGGTGCTTTTCAAAAATACTTTCAAACCAACACAAACACATTTTGCAAAGTATTTCAAAGTGAACTAGCAATTAAGAGCTCGTAGATAACTACGGATGAAAAGGGTGCTAACACATTCCCTTTTCATAACCTACCCCCCGAACTCAAGAAAATTCTCAAAAGGTATTTCCTGTTCTTTTCACCCTTTCCTTTATTGGATAAAAGAAAAGTCGGTGGCAACTCTTGCTATCTGTAACAATTGCGATAAAACACAAAACTCCCAAGTCAGTTCTCCCACCGTATTATAGAAGTCGATTTACCATTTTGGATAATCGATTTCCTGGGAATATTTTTGAAAAATAGCCCTGTTACATTGGGAAATCAATTTACCATTTTGGATAATCGATTTCCTTAGTAAAATTCTAAAAAATTATAAAACTTTGAAAATTCATATCTTTTGACTCGGGTGTCTGTTTGGCACGTTGTTTGGACCGTTGGAAAGTTAAAAATAGTTTCTATAATGTGATATTAGTTTTGATGGAAGTAGACTAATATTTTGTTGGAATAATCATAATGTGTGTATGTCGTACGTGTCGTAATGTAAAATATTACGATTAAATGTATTGGTGTTGTATAAATTATGTATAAAGGAATTGTAGGTTATATTGCAGTATGATGATGTTGTTGTTATCTTGGAACGAAATAATTTTGAGATCTCATGCACTTTATTTGCATAGTTGTGTTGTTTCATGTTGCATACATGCATCTTCAAAGGCTTATGCCCTTTTGTTGACCTGGAATTGCAAATTGTTGTGGGCTAATGCCCTGTTATGTTGAGGGAGTATTCCTTGTTATTGGCCTATTTGGCATTTTGGAGATGGTTTATGCCCTGATGGTACCCCATGCATTTTACATCAGTGTTAGTCGCATTGCATATGATCGAGTTGTTGATACGATGATGATGTTAAGTTGCATAATTGGTATGTGTTGTATGATGGATGATGATAATTATATATGTTTGTACAATCATTGTGAATTTATGGTTGATGACGTTCAACATGAAATCTTATATGACATATTTTCCGCATACTTATTATTATATAACTTATTTATATTGTTGTGATATCTCACCCCTTTTGTTCGAATGTTGTGATATCACCAACTAGATGATGAGATGGTACTGTTGAGATTGTGATTAGAATGAGACCCAAATGTTAAACTATACGGATCATCAAGGTTATGAGATTAAAGGAAATAGAAAGGATTTATTAGTTTTGTTAAAGTTCTCTACTTGGATAAATTCTTCATTTGGAGCGAACTGATTTGGATTGTTCTTGATGTAGTAGCAATCTCTATATTGGGAGAATATTTAACAATTGTGTTATGCTACGAGCGTGTATAGGAGAATATGTAATGGATTTTGGGCGTTTATGTATCATTGACGAGGTTGAAAAGAAGGAATTTAAGAAAATGTTTGTAAGCCTTAGTGAGATTGTTGAACATTATGCTTAGGTAACTTTGAGTACAAGGTAAATGATGTTATTGTAGTCAGGTAACAATGAGTTATACCACCATTATAGTTGTCGGCTACCTATTGACAAATTGAATAATTGATCACCCTTAATCTCTTGTTGGTAGTAGACGGGATCGTGTTGGATGGAACAGGCTTGTCTTTTTAGCTGATAGTGTGTAGAGTGAATTGACGCTTTGTCGAGAGGATAGTCATTCACCATTTCGTGTGAACCTAACAGAAAAGTAGCGATAAAAGAGTTGAGACATATTGAATAGTTTGAAGAGTTTAGTTAGTATGTGAGCTAACGTCGTAGAGTGGAACGTTGAGGATGTCAAAAAGTGAACAGTGATTTTCTGGTGGATACTAAAGAGAGTCTGAAAATAGTTATGAAACTTGTAGATATGATGGTTGATGGAAGTCAAGGTGAAGATAACGCCTTTAAGGTGGATGATCAGAGTGGCACAGCTGCATCACGATGTGACACAATTCATTATATGTATATGACTTGTTAGGAGTCGAGGGTCAAACATCGAAGGCTTGAGGGAATGATACAAACCAATGGACATTCCTGAATGGAAGTGATAGGTGAAGGGTTTGTATATTGTTCATGTTGCTGACATGTTAATAGAATATTTTGATTTGCATGCTCGATTGGTGAGACGTAGCATTGTGGTACTAGTGTACGTGTCAATGTTATCGATATTATTGTTATGTTTATGTGCTTATGATGACATTGTTGTGTAATGAAGTGATAGATTGTGTATCCTAGAGTGATAGGATAAGGAGTGAGATGAACCAATGTGTTCATAACCCGGTAGCAATGAATCTTGTGGGATTATGGTGGTTGACTATGTGGGATGTTGGCTAGTGGTATTTGAAATGATGCCAAACATGACGTAGGAGCAAGAGAGTAGGATGCGAGAGTCGTATCCAGAGTTATCAGTATCAAATGAATTTTCGAGGACAAAAATATTCTAAGTTGGGGAGAGCTGTAACACTTTGTTTTTAATTTAAATTATTTTAATTAAGTAATTATGAGATGTGGTATTCTTGGTGTATTTTGATGAACATTGGGATGTGTTGTTGTGCTTTGACGAGAGGTGATTACCTTAGAAATTATGGAAGTTAATACATTTTGGGATGTATGACCGATAACGTAGAACCATTGAGGTGTAGTGAAAGATAGTAATTATCATATTATTATTATTATTTGTAGTAGTAGTAGTAGAATAATAGAATAATTATTATACTTATTTTATTAAATAATTATTTAATTGGGGAAGGGAAGGGTTGGAATTATGATTTAGGGGTCCTAGGGTCAGTGTTAGAATAAAATAGAATTAAGAAGAAACAAGAGAAAATAGAACGTAGAAAATAGAGAAGGATCGTAGAAGAGAGAAGAAGAGAAAGAGGCTAGGGCAGGAATGTAAGAGTCAAGAACCGTCAAATCCAAGGTAAGGGTGAGGTCCCGACTCTCTAATAAGTGGTATAATAGTAGGAATATAGTGATATACAAGTTAGTTTTTGGGTGTAGGTTATTTTGATTTAATCCGTTGAAATTGGCTATAATCTATGAAATTGATGTTTTGATTTGATTAGAAATACATGGTTGTGTTTGTGCTAGAAATTGTAAGCATTGGTGCATTTTAATGTGTTTCTAAACTGGATTTTTGGGGTTGAAAAGAATGATTCATGTAAGAATGAAAATAGCATAATTTTTCACTATTATGTTGTGGAAATCGATTTCCATTTTTAGGTAATCGATTTCCTGAAACAAAAAATGGATATTTTACTGCTTGAATGTTGTGGAAATTGATTTCCTGAGTTAAAACAATTGATATTTGTTGCTGGTACATTGGAAGTCGATTTACCATTTTGGCTAATCGATTTCCTGATTAAATTTTTGAAAAATAGCCATGTTACATTGGGAAATCGATTTACTATTTTGGATAATCAATTTCCCGGGCAAAATTCTGAAAAATTATAAAACTTTGAAAATTCATATCTTTTGACTCGGGTGTCTGTTTGGCACGCCCTTTGGACCATTAGAAATCTAAAAATATTTTCTATAATGTGATATTAATTTTGATGGTAGTAGACTAATATGATGTGTGTGTATGTCGTACGTGTCATAATGTAAAATGTTGTGATTTAATGTATTGGTGTTGTATAAATGATGTATGAAGAAATTGCAGGTTATATTGTAGTATAATGATGTTGTTGTTGTTGGCCTGGAATGGCATAATGTTGAGGGCTCATGCCCTGTATTTGCATAGTTATGTTGTTGCATGTTGTATACATGCATCATTGAGGGCTTATAACCTGTTGTTGTTCTGGATTGGCAAATTATTGAGGGATTATACCCTATTATGTTGAGATCTTATGCCATGTTATTCCCTTATTTGGCATTTTAGAGAGGGATTATGACCTAATGGTACCACATGAATTTTGCATCAGTGTTAGTCGCATTGCATGTGGTTGAGTTGTTGATACGATGATGATGTTGAGTTGTATAATTGGTATGCGTTGTATGACGGATGATGATAATTATATATGTTTGTATAATCATTGTGAATTTGTGGTTGATGATGTTGAGCATGAAATCTTACATGATATATGTGTCGCATACTTATTATTATATAACTTATTATAATGTTGTGATATCTCACCCCTTTTGTTTGAATATTGCCTACGTGGGTAACGTATAGATAATCAGGAGTAGTCTGAAGTTGTAGAGTCTATAAGATGTTGCTCTTCTTAATTTTGAGTTGGCGTCAATGCTCATATACGTAACATCGGGGGGATGAGCGCTTGCTTACTTTTTTATTTCGTTGTTTTGTTTTGGTGATTATGTTGGAGTATTATAAACTCTCTTTTATTTGATTAAATGTTTTTTATGTTGGTTGAGGATGTTTTAATGACAAACTTGAATTCTTTTCCGCTATGTTAATAAAGTTAAAATTTAGAACTACAATGAAAAATGTTGTCAGTTTATTCGAAAAATGTGTTATGTATCAGTTTAATTATACACGAGCAGGTTTTTGATATGTTGTAAAATATGGCATCGTATTCTTGATGTTTTGTTTTATGAATTAATTTACTTTGATTTTATTAATTTACCATTGAGGGAAATAGGATGCTACACTTGTGGTGTCAGAGAAGGTCAGTCCGCCCGACCAAGTTATTGAGTCAGTATAGTATGATAGTTGATTATTATCGATGTGTTGTTCCTTAGTACGTGACATGTGTGTGAAACACTGTTGGTGCTTTCTTGATTTTCTAATCACTTGTTTACAGGAGAGGGATTGAAATAAATGGTGAAGAAGCTGGTGCTTCTCTGAGATGGTTCAGGTGGGAACAATTGGTTCAGTATGTCGTGAATTGCATGGGTGCAAATGTTAGTGAGGTTGAATTGTTTTCCAATTTCGAAGGAAGTACGGATTTAGGATTTATATCTAGCGGTTGGATCGAAGTGAACTTGAGAGGGAATGATCGGGTACTTGTGTTGTTCATATGTCTAGAAATGGAGGGTGATGTTATGGCTAATGATGTGCCAGTTGTGGGTGAGTCTTAATGTTTTCCCGGGGATAATTGCGACTTGTCGTTAGAGCCAGATGTTTGAGTACCTTGATGTTATCCTTGGGGTGAACTGTTTTAAGTTAAACCAAGTGATTACGAATTGTTTTAATGAATCGATGCAGATTCTTATGCCTGAAGATAATGCAGATTCAAGGTTCCTGTTTTTTGGTCAAGTGGGGACGTCTCTAAGGGAGAACGAACATGTATTATTGAAGGTTTCTTCTCAGAGGATAGAAAGTAATTTTACGGCTGTTGATATGCTAGTGGTGTGTAATTTCCTGGTGTTTCATGAGGATATCTGCTAAGCAAGTAGGATAACTCCTAGAAGATGAAGCTCAGATGGTTGCATTGTTTCAGCAATGCCGCTTGACTGTGAAGTTATCAATGTTGGGTTACCATTTGGTGCGATGTTGATGTTTTGAATGGTGATAGAGCGATGAATTGCTGTGAATTTTGTTGTTGGAATCATGTAAGTGATGGTTGAATTTCATTGATGTTTTTTCGGTGTTTGTGAATCGCGAGTCTGATTGGGAACTCGAAGATATGAGTAGATTTATGAAAAGACTGGAGCCTTGGTGTTTTAGAAAACTGAATTTTTGACAAAATAATGTTCCTTTTGGGTTATAAGAAGATGAGGGTTGAAAATGTGTTGGAATGGGTTTTGTACATAGAAAATCATGGAAAATTGCTTCTGTACAGTAAGCATTGATTGGCATTAGAGTGAAATCGATTGATTAGTTAAAAATTTGTGAAAACTGCTTCTCTACATGGTGCAATCGATTGCAATACTGGTGCAATCGATTGCACAGTGTTGGATAACATTTTTGTAAAAACTTCGAAAGTTCATAACTTGAGTTCTGGACGTCAGATTCGAGTCCCATTTGAAGTGTTAGAAAGCTAACATGATGAAATTTGTTTTAAAATTTGTTCTAGCACATATAATTGATTTATTTTGTTACATGGTGATGTGGGATGAGAGGTGGAAATTGTTATTGATCTTGTCCTTCGTACCAGACCTATTTCTATGGAACCACACAAGATGTTAACTTCAGAGTTGGGTGAATTTAAGAAGATATTAGAAGATTTGTTAGAAAGTAAATTTGTGAGATTAGGTGTATCACTTGGGGAGCTTTTGTGTTATTGTATAAGAAGAAAGAAGGTTCTATGAGATTGTGTGTAGATTACCAACAGCTGATTTCGGTAACGATCGAGATTAAATATCCACTATAGAGGGATTAACTATTTGATGGACCGGCTGGTAGATGAGCATGTCTTTAGTCTAATCGAATTGAGGTTGGATTTGCTTCAGAAACGAGTGAATGGTGAGGATAGTTAGATAATATCTTTTAGAACTCGGTGAAGGCATTATGAATATTTAATCGGTTTGTTTTGGTGTTTATTGAGGATATTTTGATTCAATATAAGTCAAAATATGGGCATGTTGAACATTGTGAATTGAATTTCAGTGTCGAGAGGGAGGAAACCTTATGCTAAGTTGCTAATGTGTAAATTATGGTTTGAGAGTTTTCTTGAGCATGCTATTTCAAGTGATGGTATATGTAAATCCATCCAAAGTAGATGAAGTTCTACATTGAGAGACTCCGAAGTCGGTTACAGATACTAGAAGCTTCTGAGATTAACTTATTATTATTGCAGTTGGCTTGAAATGAGTCTAGTATGAGATGTTGGTAACATGAAGGATGTGAAAGTATTGGACAATCACATAGTAGTGCAGTTTATGCCAATTGAGAATGGTTAGAGTGGAGAGATCTTTGAGGAAGGGAGAAATTTAAACAGTAAATTGGATTGTGTGTCATTGATGACATGGTGTTGACATGTGTCGAGAAGATTTTGGAAAGTTTCTATCACCAACAAGATAATGAGATGGTATTGTTGAGATTGTGATTAGAATGAGACCCAAATGTGAAACTATACGGATCATTGAGGTTATGAGATTAAAGGAAAGACAAAGGATTTATAAGTGTTGTTAAAGTTCTCTACTTAGATAAATTCTTCATTTGGAGCGAACCGATTTGGATTGTTCTTGGTGTAGTAGTAATTCTGGTATTGGGAGAATATTTAACAATTGTGTTATGCTACGAGCGTGTATAGGAGAATATGTAATGGATTTTGGGTGTTTATGTATCACTAATGAGGTTGAAAAGAAGGAATTTAAGAAAATGTTTGTAAGCCTTAGGGATATTGTTAAGCATTATTGTTGTACCCCAAAATTTTCCCTCTCATTTCTCAAGATATTTCCTACAAAGATCTTCAATGCCTCAAGTTTGTATAAGCATCGACTAGGTCAAATAATCTCCTCAACACTGGTGCCTCAAATTAGGGTTTGAGTTTGTACAAAGGCAGTTGGATTTCTAATTTTCAGATGACTTTCATGGATCGTTATGTACCCTCAGAGTTACTTTTGTCAAGTTTCAATTATTGGATCATAATTTTTCAAGAAAGTCATTCATATTATCAAAAGGGCAAAATGGGCAAAATTATGGTTTTGATCGAAAATGACCGAGCTTTGATTTTTGACCTAATACCTGACTTATTGGTTGGAAGCATGACCTCAAGGATCCGAGCGCGTTATTTTGACCTAATCACATATTTCAATTCATCAATGGATTGATAGACGAAATTCGGTCAACTGATGGAAAAAGTCAAATGTGCACTAAATAGTCAAACTTTAACTTTTTGACCAAAAATTGAGTCCCAAAAAACACATTTCATCAAGACATCCAAAATATGAAATTTGATCATCAAAAATTAAGAGAGTCAAAAATCCATCTTTGCAAGACTTGGAAATTTTTCTAAGTATTTTCTATACTTGTTAATTCCATTGCTTCATGACATCTTTTCACTACAATTCAAAATAATTCAAGATGTCACAAATAATTCAAGTTATTACAAAGTGGAATTTTTGCAAGATTACAAATCCTAAGTTTTAGTCTTGTTTGAACTCTTCCCCTTTGACTCAAACTTTGCTAATATGCTGCCCACAAACATGCTTTGTCTTTGTTACAATCTGCATAAATTGGTCCACAAACCAGATTTTGTATCATGCTACAAACAATGATGTCCAAGCTTGTTGTATTACCCACATAACAGCCCAAAACCATGTCAAAAGACAGTCTGCTATACTGCTATAAAACAGCCCTGCATCAAGCTGCCACAACACTCCAAAACTGCTGCAAAACAACCCTGCTTTGCTGCTTCAAAACCAGTCCAAGCCTGCATTATCTCAGCCCCATATTTGCACCAAATTAGCATATAAGAGCTACATCAAAAAAGCTATGAAGATAGCATACCAAAATAGTTCAAATTGTTATTTGTTTCCCTCCCAAAATCCCAGCAAAATTCATCTATAAATAGAATGCTCTCACAACACACAAGGGGTTGGCTTTTAGAGAGAGAATAGAGAGTTTTTTAGCTGAAAAAACCAGTAGTCTTTGTAACATTGCTCATTAAAAAAACCATCTCTACTTTCATTCAAAACTGAAACCCTTAGCCCATTATTCCATCTTACAAACTCTCCCATAAACCAAACACCTTATCACATAGTGATTGTTCAAACACCAGAACAATTTTTGTAGTGCCATCATCCTCACCCTCCAAATACAAAAACAGTACTGTACAACTTGACTGAGTTAGTGTGATTCAACAGTTTGGGACAGCTTCCTAGAGATTCATTGGATCCATCACAGCAGCTGAAAACTATTCAGACTTAAAACACCAAGTGCAGTCCCAAGGTAAGTCTTCTTGACTTTGTATTTTTTCATACATCATTATTGATTTATTTTTGAAGATAAAATGTAGTATTCATTTCCCCTTTGAGCTAACCATTTGCTTGTTGTTTATGTTTATCAACCATATGCTATAAACTGACCTACACAGACAATAAAACAATGTTTAAGGCAAAAAATTGCAGCATGAGTCGACACATACCCACATGCGTCGACTCATTCTAGTGAAAAAATAGGGTATGACACATAGCCTTATTCATCGACTCATACTGTTATCCAGGCCCCAAAACAGAAGGATGAAAGGTGCATGAGTCGATACAAAATGTGTATGTGTCGACACAAACAGGTGCATGAGTCGACACATCCCAGTATGCATCAACTCATACAGAGTTGGTTTTGTTTGGCAGGAGCAAGGAAAGTTATGTGTCGATGCATAGCAGCATGTGTCGACACATAACAGTTCAAAATGCAATTTTTCCTTTATTTTTACATTGTCTTCTCTATTATTTGATATGGTTGTAATATTTAAGTTCCTACTTCATCCCCAATTGTAAATTGTACCCCCACTCCTCTAATGATGTAATAGTTTAGGATTTTAATTTTTGTAATTTACCGCTTTAATATAAATTGTTAGTAATTAGGGTGTGTATGGTAAGATAAAATCAACCACTAGAAAATCCTAATCTCAAAGATAAAAATGCATGCAATCAAACACACCATTTACACACATGCACCTCTAGGGTAACCTCGCTTTGTTGCCTCGTAAAATAGTCATGTCCCTCGAATATGGGCGTTTTAGCAAAGACCCTCGATAAAAAAAGATTGTAGTCCCTCAATGTTGCCTTCGGTAAAATGATCTAGTCTCTTATGAAAATTGCTAAAACGTCTCATAAGTTGCCTTCTATGACTATACGTTTGACTCACACCCGTCCCTTCACATCCAATGATGGGGCTTCTTACCAATCAATGGTAAGATAGCAACATCTAAAGGAGGAGGAAAAGAACAAAGACATTTTGAGTAGGTAGGATGCTCGTAGTTGCTTGCTCACAAATCAAAACCATTTTCACACTCACACTTTCAAAACACCTTCAAAAAACAAACATCTCTTTGAACTATTTTCAAAACCAACACTTTGTATACATTCTTATAGAGACGAGAATCATTACAAATTTTTTCCGAAACAAAGGCATTTTCAAAATACTTTTAAAAAACCCACCACAAACACATTTCAAACAAAGAATTTTTCAAAGTGATCTAGAAAGCAACTAAGAGCCCGTAGATAACTACGGATGAAAAGGGTATTATTGTACCCTAAAATTTTCCCTCTCATTTCTCAAGTAATCTCTCACATGATCTCCTTGGATTTAAGACTGCACAAGGGTTGACCAGCTCAAGACACCTCCTCAAGCACTGATAACTGAAAATTAGGGTTTGGGATTGCATAAGGACAAATGGACTTTTAATTCCCCATATGACTTTAATGGATCATTTTGGACCCTTAATATTTCTCATGTCAAGTTTCAAGTCTTGGATCACATCTTTGCTCAGTCAATTGACCAATTGACCTAAAATCAGTTGTATTGGGGAAAAAGTCAACTGTGGCCAACGTACTGTCAAACTTCATAATTTTTGGTCCATATAAACATTATGAACTCATATATGTCATTTTATCAAGTTTGGATCAAAATTCCTCAAGAAATTTGATCAGATCATCAAAAGGGCAAAATGGTCAAAATTAGGGTTTTTACTGAGAATGTGCAAATTTTGATTTTTGACCTAGAAAATGATTGATTGGCTTAGGTTATGATCTCACGGTTTCAAATAATTCATTTTGACATAATGGCATGGCTCAAAACATCTCTCAAGATCAATTGATTGATAGTTGATTTTCAGTCAACTGATGAAAAGTCAATTGTACACTGAAAAGTCAAACTTTGACTTTTTGATCAAAATCAAGTATCAAAGATCACAATTCATCAATACATGTCAAAGTATGAAACTTGATCGTCAAGAAATCAAAAAGTCATGATTTCATTTTGAAAAGTCAAAGTTTCTAAACTTAGAAATTTTTCTAAGTGTTGGAAATTCACATTTTTTCACAATCTTATGCGAAATTTTCAACATGATGCAAGATGATTCAAAGGAAACTCGCAACATGAAAGTTGTAGATCTCAATGAGATCTAAAACATTGTAGAACATGACTTTCTCTAGAAATGCATGGATTTCAAGTTATGATTTTAAGAAGACATGTTCGTGAAACTTGAAAAACTTAGTGAAATTTTACCCTAGTTTAGGCAGGATTTTGACCTAACTTCATGGAAATTTTTCACATGGTTCCAAGATGAATCTTCAAAAATTTCCAACATAGAGGTTGTAGAGGATGTTACAAACTTTCCAAAATTTCTAAGAACTCATTAAGATCATACTTGAGCAAGGAGAATCAAAGGCAAGAAGTTAAGGTTTTCAAACTTGAATTACAAGCCATTTCTTGATGAACACATAAACCAAATCCATGCTAGGCTGTATAATCTTTGCTTTGAAGGACTCAAACCTGTTTGTCACTCCATAATTAATTTTGTGCACAGCTGCTAGAAGCTTTAATCCAAGCATTCAATGCATTGCCCATGCTTAATACCATTTTAGGAAGAAAGGCAACATTGCCATTTTGGAAAAGTGGATTTATGCACAAAGTCCACTCTTCTTGAGCCTCTAAATTGTTTTTCTGAACACACATAACATGTATGCTCAGAAGAAACATGTTTAAAGCTTCTAAGCTACCCTATGAGCCAGGTACTTGTCCATTGTAACCACATTTCTCAAGCTTTCTTCAAAATCAAGCAAAAAGCCACAAACATGTGATTTTGAATTCTGATCAAAGACAAGCTTCCAAACTTGTTGCTTATAAATAGAGGCACTATTTGTGAGCTAACACACGAGCATTAACACCCTTAAATACTCCCAAACTCCCTCAAACCAGAAATTGTCCAAAAACTCCATTGTTTCACAGTTTCTGACTTTAAACTTGTAACTCATATTTCCCTCGTGCGTTTCTTGGCCTTTTGGTTCCTAAAGCTCCTATACATCAAATATAACCTATCCATGTACCTGTTTCATCACTGTAACACCATTTGCATCAAACTCCATAACCAAAAATAAAGCATTTCAAGTTGACTTCTCCAAGCCATTTAAGCCATCCATTGCTCAAGATAATCATTGCATTAGCTTCCTGAGAACTTGAGGAAGCTAACCTGATCATTGCAGCACCTTAAATCAAGCTCAAATTCATTTCATGATTTCCATTTTTGAGGTACATTTTCTGAACTTCTATCTTTTCGTTTAGGCATTGTTAGGCTTACATTTGTGAAGATAAAATGTAGACATTATTGCCCTGAAGCTGTACATGTCCATAGATTTCATTTATATTGATTGAGCTTAGAGAATTTTAGGTTTGAATCTTTGAAAATAATTAGGTCAGAATTTGGTACTTTCAAAAATTCTCATTCATCTTTGATTTATAGCTTAGGATATTTATATGGTTGGATTCATATGGGAAAATGGAGCAACTTTCATGTTTCGATATTTCATTTTTGTTGAGAAATGGTGAAGTTACAGATGTTCAGGCTGGAGGTTGAAGATGAAGTTATAACATGGACTTAGTTTGTTTTAAGTTTATTGATTGTTGTATAGCTGACGGATGAAACAGGCCACCCCAGTGGTACAACAAGCGCGCGTATTAGGAGGTCCTCGATTCGAACCCCAACGAGACCTTTTGCCCTTTTTTTTTTTACATTTTTCTCCTTTTTTGTTGTTGTTTGAAATAGGCGCATGGGCCTCAGTGCATGGCTTTTGATTTATTTATTTTTTTGCTTTCTCTAATCCCCTTGTTTACTTTTGCAGGCTAGCCCAATTACTTTTATTATTTCATTTTTTTATTTTCATTTCTTATTATATTTTATTTTTCTTTATTATTTTTTATTATTACTATTTTTTTATTAATAAAAAATCCAAAAATATTTTTTATTTATTATTTTCACATTTTATATTTTATTTACTTTCTTTATAAAACAAAAAAAGAACAAAAACATTTTCTTAAACAAATTAATTTCTTTTCTTAAATAATTAATATTTAGATTTAGGTTTAATTATTATTTTATTTTCTTTTAAATTAAAATTAATTTAGAACTTAGGTTTCTTTTAATTAATTTATTTTAAGTTTATTTTTATTAACTTAAAACCTTTTTTCATAAAAAACCTAAAAATCATTTTTAACTTAATTTCTTTCTTAATTAGTTTAAATTTAATTTTGTTTATTTTTAACTAATCATTTCCTTAAATAGGTCAAGACCAAACCCTTCATGAAAACCAAACAAAAATCATTTCTTTTTTCCATTTATATTCTTGCATTTTATTTTCAATTCTTGTGTATTACTCAATATGGTTGTAATAGATAATTAGGTTTAATTTTCTTGCAATCCCCATTTGTAAATTTGTATACCCCCTCCCCTAATGATGTAATAGCTTAGTAATTTTACTTTCCGCAATTTATCGCTTTATATAAATGCTAGCAAATTAGGGTTTGTATGGAAAGATAAAATCTACAAGTAGCAAACCCTAATTCAAGATAAATAATGCATGTAAATCAAACACACTTGCACCCTTAGGGTAATTCGACTTTGTTGCCTTACAAGAATGGCCATGTTATGCATGTGAGATGTCTTAGCAAAAAGAAATCAAAAATACAAGATCATCGTCCCTCGATGATGCTATAAATATTGCCTTTCAAAAAATTATCTTAGTCCCTCAAAGAGAAATGCTAAGATATCTCACAACATTGCTATCATGACTATACGATGATCCGCGCCCGTCCCTTTACATCCAAAGATAAGGCTTCTTACCAATCAATGGTAAGGTAGCAATATAAAAGGAAAGGAAGAAATGAACAGAGACTTTTGAGTAGGTAGATTGTTCCTAGTTTCTTGCTCATTTTCAAATCAAACATCCTTGCTTATTTTCAAAACAAACACCAACGCTTTCAAAAACACTTTCAAAACATTTTCCAAACATGAAACATTTTCAAAAGACCAGCACTTTGTATACGTTCTTACGAACAAGAACTATTACAAAGTTTTCCTAAACAATGGCGCCTTTTCAAAAACCACACAAAGCACATTTTCAAACAAAAGCAAGTGATCTAGCAAGCAACTAAAAGTCCATAGATAACTATGGATGAAAAGGGTGCTAACACCTTCCCTTTTCATAATCTACCCCCCGAACTCAAGAAATAATCTCAAAGGTCTTTAATTGTTCTTTTCAGCCTTTCCTTTTGGATAAAAGAAAAGTCAGTGGCGACTCTTACTAACCGCAACATTTGCGATAAAACGCAAAATGCCCAAGTCATTTCTCCCACTATATCACAGAACTGGCGACTCTGCTGGGGATAAACTTAAAAGTGGGGTTACCTTAGGGCTAGATCACATTTATTTGCTTTCATTGTTTGACTTGTATGCTTTACATTTTGGTTTCTTGTTTGGGCTTGTTTTAAATCCTCTACCCGGATTTGGGATACCTTATAGGTAAGTAGCAATACATTGTGGAAACTGTGCAGGGTATACCGACATGGTCTAAGAAATAGATACGTTAGTGTGACACATTTGTGGGTACCAGTATCCCTTGATTAGTCAAGGAGAATACGGGGCCGGTGTGTGGTGTCATGAAGCACTAACTGACTTCTAGAACCTTTACTTGACCAACTTGACCATTAGGATGTAGTGAGATAACCGGCTTTGGTGCAGTTCGAAGTTGGTTTATAC
The DNA here is from genome assembly GCA_948472305.1 of Vicia faba. Taxonomy (NCBI): domain Eukaryota; kingdom Viridiplantae; phylum Streptophyta; class Magnoliopsida; order Fabales; family Fabaceae; genus Vicia; species Vicia faba. The sequence goes on along the minus strand of OX451738.1, from coordinate 382,224,051 downwards.
TCGATACTACACTCATTGAGATTTTACTTCTCGGGATATTTCGGTCACTATGAAAGAGGCTTGTGCTGAAACAATGCCCGAGAAGACAGATCAGTGATAGTGTGATCCCTTAGAAACCGGTTACTATTTCTAGGACAAGTTTGAGCCAACTAAACTTCAAGAGGGTACTTACCTATAAGACTCCATGCAAGCCTAAACCTAAGGACTTGTTTGCCTTGTTTGTATATACTTACTTGTACATAATATCATAAACATCATAACATCATATTCATTCTAACCATTTCAAGGATTTTTGGGATTTATCTTTGTTCTGTTTTGTAGGACATAGCTTCTATCCGCAGGAATACTATCCAAGTTAATCTCGTAGGATTCCTCCTCAACTCAAAGAGTTAGCATAAAGGGTTCCTGAGAATTCTTAATTCCCCGAAAGACATGGTCGCCTCCTAAACATGGTTACCTCCAACACTGATGAAGATATGATGAAGGTGCTTTTCCAATTCTTTAATCCTCTACACCATTGCTTCACTTTCCCCGATTATCAGCTTGTACCAACTTTGGAAGAATTCTCTCAACTCTTGAGGATTCCCATTCTCAATCAACTACCTTTCAACGGTACAGAAAGAGATCCAAAACCTGAGGAGATTTCCCAAGCACTACACTTGCAACAATCTGATATCAAGACTAATTGGGAAACAAGGAGTGGTGTCAAAGGTTTCTTAGCCAAGTTCTTGTTTGAAAAAGCTCAAGATTGTTGGAACTCCTTGGACTTACAAGCTTTTGAAGAAATCTTGGCCCTTCTCATCTATGGGTTGGTTTTGTTTCCAAACCCTGACCAACTCATAGATGTAAACGTTGTCAAAATCTTCATGTCTCGCAATCCAGTGCCTACTTTGTTGGGAGATATCCTACATTCTTTTCACTCTCGCGCTATGAGAAAGAGAGGGATCCTCATGTGTTGAACTCTTCTCTTGGAAAGATGGTTTATTTCTCATCTTCCCTGATCTGTGTTAAAGAACTATCAAGGTTTGAGGTGGTCCCATAGGTTAATGACACTCGGACATTCAGATGTTAATTGGTGTTCTCCATCCTTGGAGAATGTTACTATCATCGACCGTTGTGGGGAATTCCCTAATGTCCCTTTGCTTGGCATTAGGGGAGGTATCACTTACAACCCTTGTTTATCCTTACAACAGTTTTGTTACACCCTACGAGATGGTCCACATGAGATGCTCATCCAAGGAGTGGTATTCGACTACGAGAGCAATGATCAAAGTTACCGCCAGAGGTTTATACGAGCTTGGAGGATGGTAAGCAAAGTGGATAGCAAGACGCTGGGACACAAGAATTTTATTCCCCTTAAGCCTTACCTTAGGTGGATACGAGCTCGTGCTCAGAAACTTGTGATGCCTTATCCCTCTATCTTACCAGTTATCATAGAACATGTAGTTGAAGGAGATATCCCGTACACTGTCCTCCACCCCGACATGCCTACCTCTCTTGAAGACTTGCAAAAAGGTTAGATTCAGCTAAAGGAAGAATGAGATACTTACAAAGCAGCTACAAGAAGAGCAAAGTGTGAACGCCTACCTTGCTCCAAAGAGGAGCGTTAAGTCTTGTTATCTTAGAGAGTTATTTTGTAAGCCCAAGAGGCATGTTGTACAAATTTAATGTTTGTTCATTCTTTTGTCTATACAAATTTAAATTTCATAAATCCTTGAACTCATTTGCATATACATCTTCCATTCATCATAATATGACAGGTTTTTGCATAACAGGTTTCCTGATCTTTCTGCTGTTTATTTCAGCAAGATGGATCTAGAATAAAACTGTGAAGGATCTTCAGGCACAAAACTCTCAATTCCAAAAGACTCTACTGGCCCTAGACAAGGGGCAACAAGAGATGATGGCATTGTTGGCAGCCAAGAAGAAGCCCAAGAGGAAAGCTCTGGTCAATATGGGTAGAAGGTTCAAGGAGTCAGTCCGTCAGATCCCGGTAGTAGAAGACTCATCTGAAGAAGACGAGAATCATATTGGTGAAGCTAAGAGTACCCAGGATGGGTGCATCAACGGTCAAGCGTCTGATGATGATTATTTTGACGAGCAGTACCCTTCTGTCGATGTCAAGTATAAGCAGTTAGAAGACAGATTGAAGGTCGTCGAGATCCAAGCCATCCCCGGTTTAGATTTTGATAATTTGGGCTTAATCTCCGGGGTTGTCATTCCCCACAAATTCAAAATACCAGTCTTTTCAAAATACGATGGAGTTTCTTGTCCAAAACTTCACTTGAAATCTTATGTGCTCAAGATACAGCCACACACCACTGATAAGAAGCTCTGGGTTCACTTTTTCCAAGAAATCTTGACCGGAACGCAACCAGAGTGGTTCTACTAGTTGGATGGCTCCCGTATCAATACTTAGGAGGATTTAGCTATCGCCTTCTACCATCAGTACCAGTATAACACCGACTTGGCGCCGACAAGGGTTCAGGTTCAAGATATGACAATTGGAAAGAATGAAGGATTTAAAGAATACGCATAAAAGTGGAGAGACCTCACCAGTAGGGTTCAACCACCTTTGACTGATAGAGAGCATATTGACATATTTATGGGCACTTTATCTGGTCCTTTCTTTAACTTATTGGTTGGCTGCTCTTCTTCAAGTTTCACTGAGATAATGTTAACCGGTGAAAGAGTTGAAAGTGGAATCAAAAGTGGGAAGATCTCCATGGCATCTGCCTCCACTTCCAATCCTATAAAGAAACCTTTTGCTGCAAAGAAGGAAATCAATGTTAGAACATGATTGGTTCTGATCATATCTCATATTTTTTATGATAACAATAAAATATATTTTATATAATTGATACTCTGATGAGCATATTTATTTGTTTCAGATAATATTCTGACTGAAGTATATTCTTAGATGAAAATAATTTTTGCGTGCTGAGCTGAAAATAAATACAAAAGTTCTTTGTTGAAAGAACTATTTTTTTTAGTGCAAGCTCTGATGCTGACTCTGATAAGAACCTATTTAATGCATCTTCTAATCCTAAGCAAGTTTCCATGCAAACTATGTTCAGAAGTACTTTGCAAGAAAGCACTGATGAGAAGTTATTTGCAACCATACTATAAAGCAAGACGTGAAGCTAGTTCTAAAAGAATAAAAAAGCTATCAAGTCTTGTCAAGTTTCAGGAAACATGCTCTGACAAGTGCCGTTTTTTCATTTAATGCAAAGACGGCTAAAAGCACTCAAGTGTCTACGCTAGTTCATTGGAAAAAGCAATACTGCAAGCAAACACGCAAACATTAATTACTCCACACTTTTGAAGGCAGCAACGGTCGTTTTCTTCATCCTATAAATAGAAGATCATTTATTGCAAGCCAACAATCTAACTACGTGAAAATATTCTGATGCTCACAAATTATTTTACAAACACTTTGTGCAAAACTCATCTTAGTGAAAAATCATAGTTTGTGATATAGCTTTCTAAGAAGCAATTTGTTTCACTATTTGTAAAGATTTAATTCTTGTATTTGTTCCTTGAGAGACCACGCTTGGTCAGATTTCTCAAGAAGGCTAGGACTAGTTTGAGTCTTAGTGGTGTTAGTAGCTTGTAAGTTTACTTGTGCTTTGAATTGTTAGTCACAACAGTTTGGTTGTGTGATTGTAATCTATTTCATTATAGTGAATTAAGTCCTTGTTGAGAAAGACAAAATCACCTTGGCGGGTGGACTGGAGTAGTTTGAGTTCAAACGAACTAGGATAAAAATAAATGTGTCTTTCCATTATTGTTGAGCCTTTAAGAAAAAGAAAAAGAGAAACTTATTCAACCCCCCCCCCCCCCCCTTCTAAGTGTTTTCTCACCCTTCAATTGGTATCAGAGCTTGACTCTAAGCACAAACACTTAACCGTGTAAGGAAAAGATCCGGAAGGAAAACACAAACGGCAACTGAACAAAACAACAATAACTACACCAAACCTCCTGTGTTTGATGGAGAAGATTTTGAATATTGGAAAGATAGACTAGAAAGTTTCTTTCTAGGTCATGATAGTGATTTATCGGATATAGTCTTGGATGGTTACACACATCCTATAGACTCAGAAGGAAACAAAATTGATAGAAAAAATATGGATAGACAACAAAAAGCTGATTTCAAAAATCACCACAGAGCTAGAAATATTTTTCTAAATGCTATCTCTAAAATGGAATATGAGAAGATTGTAATTGCAAGCTTCTCAAGTCATATTTAAAGCATGTGTTTTGATGAAGACAACATGGACATCAACATTCAAAGGATGTGCAAAAAGCTTATCAACATCATATAAAAGTCTTGAAGATTATTGAAGAATTATTGAAGAAATCATCAAATGTCAATATGGTATAAATAATTCTTAATCTTGAATATAGATGTTCACAAAAATATGCATTTATCAACATATACATATCTCATAACTTTAACATCAAGAAAAACTTGGTTTGAAATATTTTTCAAAAAGAATTTTTGAAAATAACCCTTTAGGAACCGGTTCCTCCCTAACAGGGAACCGGGTTCCAGACTTTCTCAAAAAACATGTCCCTGGTTTTTGTACCAGGAACCGGGTTGTACCAATAGGGGAACCGGTTCTTGCGTGATATTTTTGAAATCTGACTTATAACGTTCACTAAGAACCGGGTTCTGTCAGTGTCGGAACCGGTTCCTAGCGAACCAGTGCAGCTTTTCTTTTGTTTTTTAAACATTTTTCAAGTGGTATCTTTTCATGAATGCATTGCAACTTTTCATATGACTTGGCATGAATGAAGAGGTTCTTATGACTTTATAAAATGCTGCAGATTTTCTTATTTAAAAAAACAATGCTTCAATTTTCAAATTAACAAATATACTTCTTCAATAAACAATTTTCTCATTCATTCACATTTGAATTCATACTTTCATGTGTTCATAATTTTGTGAAACTTGCCATATACACTTTCATTAAATCATTACAAGTTTCATACATACATTGTGAACATTTATATACATTGTTTGAGAATTGTTTTTATCTTGAAGAAGAAGATCAATTGAAGATTGATAAAGCTCTCCATATACTTCAAATAAATCATTGTATTACTTAAAGAAATTATTCCCTTACTATCCAGGATTGTTGGAAGTAAATGTTGTGATTTGAAGAGGATTGTTCTTCATTCACATTAGTGTTTGTTTGGTCTTAAAGGTGTTAAGAACCTTTGATCACCCTATAGGTTAGATAGTAAGCATAGGGTGTACAATCATTCTAACTATAGTGAAATCTCTTTCGTGTTGGAAAGGGGACTGGAGTACTCTCGGATTGTGAGGGGAACCAGGATATATCACCGTGTTCTTTACTTTTCCGCATTTATCGCTTTCATCACCATAATCAGGAAAAGATAAAGATATAATCAAAACCTTCAAACACTTAACCAAAAATTACTACCAAGCATTCTCATAAAACCGAATAAATTTTTATAAGACCTAATTCACCCCCCCCCCCCCCCCTCTTAGGCACTCTGAGACTTACAATTGGCATCAGAGCAAGTTATAGGTAAATTGTTCCTAAAGATCCAGAATGGCTTCCGCAAATCATCAACCAGTTTTCAGAGATGGTGGTAGTAACAACAAGCCTCCTCTATTCTGTGGTGAATATTTTGACTTCTGGAAAATACGCATGAAGGCGCATCTAGAAGCGCAAGGAGAGGAAGTATGGGATGCTGTTGAAAATGGTCCATTTATCCCGATATCAGTAATCAATGGCATTGGTTCTGCAAAGCCCAAGACTGCATAGGACGACGATGATAAAAAGAAAGTTCTCTATGACAAAAAGGCAATAAACCTTATTCAAGGTGCACTCAGTATGGACGAATTTTTCCGTGTCTCGAACTGCAAAAAAGCAAAAGAAATATGGGATACCCTGGTTCAAACTCATGAAGGAACGGCTGAAGTAAAAAGATCAAGGCTAAATACCTTGAGTCAAGAATATGAACTATTTCGAATGCAGCCCGGAGAATCCATTTTTGACTTACAAAAGAGATTTGTGCATTTGACAAATCACTTAAATTCTCTTGGTAAAACCTTGACAAATGATGAACTCAACTTGAAAATCCTTAGATCATTGACTAGGGAATGGCAACCAAAGGTAACGGCAATCTCGGAAAAGAAGAGTCTCTCCGCAATGACTTCCGCTACATTATTTGGCAAACTTCAAGAATACGAAACAGAACTCGGTAGACTTGAAAAACATGAAAATTTAGAGAAGAAATCCAAAGGCATTGCCTTGAAAGTTGATTCAAAGGAAAGTCAAGATAAAGATGCATCGGAGGAAGATGAAAACTTCTTGCTTCTTGTAAAAAGGTTAGGAAAATATTTTGGTCATAAAAATAATCTTCATAATGCTAACTTTTTTAAGAGGAAGAAATTTTATAATCATAAAGATAAAGAAGCCTCCACATCAACACAAGATGTCACATGTTATGAATGTGGAAAGCAAGGTCACATAAAGCCGGATTGTCCAAAACTCTCCAAGAAAAATGGACTCAAAGGCAAAAAGGAGTTCAAGAAAAAAAGGCTTATGTTGCATGGGAAGATAATGAGATAAGTTCCTCATCCGATTCGGAAAGCGACGAATGTGCAAATCTAGCATTAATGGCTTCACATCACTCTGACAATGAAGAAGAGGTTAGTAATGAATTTAATCTTTTTGATGATGATGTTCAAGATGCTATTGATAAACTCTTGAAAGAATGCAAAAGTTTATACAAAAAGGTGTCAAATCAAGAAAAAGAACTTCTAAGTTGTTTAGAAAAAATTGACACCATGACTAAAGATTTTGATCTTCAAAAACAGAATTTTATTAAAGAAAAAGAAAACTTTGCATGCTCCAAGTGTGAATCAAATGTCTTTCAAATTGTTCAATTGAAAAGAGTCAATGAACGATATGAAAAAGGACAAATAGGATTGGAAGGATTACTAAGCCAACAACGTTATCCAAATGATAAAAGGGGTCTTGGTTATGTGAATTCTAAGAAACCAAGTAACAATCCCACTGTTTTTGTAAAGGCTAGTAATAGTTCCAATCCCAAGAAAGTAGAAAAGAAGCAAGTTGTTCATAATCATCAAAAGAAAAAGGCTAATGTATCAAAAAAGAAAACATTTCCTAAGAAGAAATCTTATCCTTCTAGATATAGAAGCAACTTTGAACCTACTTGTTTTTATTGTGGTATTAAAGGCCATACACCTAATGCTTGCTATGTTAGAAACTTTAGTATAGTAAGTGGGCATTATGTGTGGGTGAAAAAGGGAACTAACTATGAAGGACCCAAGGCAACTTGGGTACCTAACAAAGAATGATTTGTTTGTGTAGGTATGCTTGAAATCCACATCAAATGTTTGGTATCTTGATAGTGGATGTTCAAAGCATATGACAGGAGATGTACACCAATTTTCATATCTAGTACATAAAGCCAAAGGGTATGTCACTTATGGAGACAACACCAAAGGAAAGATTCTTGGCGTTGGAATAGTTGGCACACCTCCATCCATTCAAATTGAGGATGTTCTCTATGTTGAAGGATTAAAGCACAATCTTCTTAGCATAAGTCAACTTTGCGATAGAGGGTTCAAGATCAAATTCAACAAAGAAGAATGTCTTATTATGGATGAGGTAACCAATGAGGTAAAACTCAAAGGTATAAGAACTAACAATATTTTTATGATTACTTTAGATGATTTGTCTCTGAAGGTACAATGTCTTATGGTAAACAACAATGATGCTTGGTTATGGCACAAGAGGATTGCTCACATTCACATGGAGCACTTGAACAAATTGGTTAAGCATGACTTAGTTATTGGTCTACCAAATATGAAGTTCATCAAAGACAAATTATGTAATGCATGCCAAAAGGGCAAACAGACCAAAACAACTTTCAAATCTAAGAATGTGGTGTCTACTACAAGGCCACTACAATTGTTTCACATGGATCTCTTTGGTCCATCAAGAACAAAAAGCTTCGAAAAGAACTTGTTTTTTTGTTTTGGATGAAGGTGATCACTAAATGTTTCTCATAAGGTGCACTCCTTCCTTTATATATGTTTTTTTTAATATGTGTGTATATATTGTTTGTACAAAACTTTTCCTTTCATAACAATTTTTTTTTTAAGTTTTTGGCAATATTTCCATGTGGAACCCGGTTCCCATAATGGTAGGAACCGGTTCCTGGTTAATTTTCTAGAAACATTATTTTTTCAAAAGCCAGGAACCGGGTTCACTATAGTGCAGAACCGGTTCCCAGCATGCAGACCGGCCACACGCCCCTTTCGTGCTTAAGTGCTTTTTAATGTGTTTTATTTCATAGTCAACATTCATCTCTCATTCTAACTTCATATTCCTCCTCTCAAACCCTTCCACCTCCATTGACACACCTCATAAAAGCTCCTACATCTCTTTTTCTTCACCAACTTTTTAATACCCACTACTCCAAATCACTATATAATCACTTCTCCTTCCATATTTCATACTCAAATATCCCAAACTCTCACCTATTCCGAAAATCCCAAATCAAAACCCCAACTTTCAGATTTATCACAAATCTCCATGGGTCCTAAGAGAGCTACCAGATCCAGCAAGGGAAAGGCTCGGGTTGAAGAAGAGACTTCTAACATTCATCCTCAGACCATCAAATCCAGAAGGCTCACCTTTAAATCTCGCAATCGGAAGGTTCTTAAAGCTAAGTTTTGTAGGCTTCATACATTTCCTGCTCATAGCTTTTTATTTCCTGCTCAGTTGGCCTCTGCTGGGGTTGCTAGATTTGTAGGTAACAATGGTGAAGTGTTTCCTGACCTTGTTAGAGAATTTTATCACAACTTAAAACTTATCCCTGATGAATTTGGTGATATTACTCTAACCTCTCATGTTCTGTCAAAGAGTATCTGTTTAACTGTTGAGGAATTTGGTGAACTGTTGGGTGTTCCGCATGAAGGTTTAGTTCTTGTTAATGGTGTTATTCCACATGATTGGCTACCATACAATAAGGTAGAAATTTTTATTAACATGTGTAGGCCAAATCAGCAAAATACTGCTCGTCAACAACTTCTCTCGTCATCAAATTTGTTTGGCTCAAATCTCTCTGTAAGTGACAGAATGCTCCATCTTATTATTGCATATATCCTCTTTCCAAAGAATTCTAACCACTCGCGTATCAATGAGTTTGATTTAATGGTCCTTAATGCATTGAGACGCCGTTGTTCGGTTAATTGGGAACTTTCTATTATGTACCATATGCAACTTATGGAATCTCTTGATGGTGGTTTACCATAAGCTCGAGCCATTTCTCATATTTTGGAAAATGCACATGTTAACCTTCAACGGGAAGTTACAAGAATTCAAGGAGATAAGGAGGCAATTACAGATGCAACCGCCCTTAAGAACACAGGAATCATTCTAGATGCAAGAGGTCACTTTCACTACAAAGAGGACTTCGAACCAACTGTCCAATATGTTGCTCAACCTCCCGAAGGCGGCTACACCTTAGACATGTTGTTTAATCAGATGACAATCTTCCAAAGACATGTGGATGATCGCTTTGATGTGCTCCAACAAGAAAATGCTTCAGCACGGTGACAACTACGAAATGTCCAAAAAACTCAAAAGCTTATTCTTGATCACTTTGACAGAAAAGAAGTTCTAGAGGAAGAGGTATCCGGAAGTGGTAGTGGAAGTGAAGAAGATGATGATGAGATGAATGAAGATGAAGATTAAAAGACTAAAAATTTTCTTTTTAAATTTCTATGTCATTTCTTTTTAATGTGTTTTACTTTGTAATGTTTAGACAATGTTCTATTTTATGCTTTGTGATGTTTAGGCATTTTTTTATTGTTATTTAATGTAATCGTACAATTCGTTGTTCGTATTTTAGTATGTTTAAAATTGTACAATTCTTTTATATGTTTTTATCGTCTTAAATTTTTTATATGTATTTATTTCACTCTTTTTCCCCATCCTTTTTGATGTTAACAAAGGGGGAGAAGAATATGCATATGTGTTGTTTTGTTTCAAAGAAATTGCAGGCCCAAATAAATATAAAACTCACTCCAAAATTCAAAGAATCATGGACTTAGGGGGAGCATACAATTTAGGGGGAGCCTTGCATTTGCTCAACATGTTTGCTATACAAAACAACATAAACATTTCAAGAAATCATGTTCAAGACTTGGTTGTCATCATCAAAAAGGGGGAGAATGTAATTGCAAGCTTCTCAAGTCATATTTAAAGCATGTGTTTTGATGAAGACAACATGGACATCAACATTCAAAGGATGTTCAAAAAGCTTATCAACATCATATAAAAGTCTTGAAGATTATTGAAGAATTATTGAAGAAATCATCAAATGTCAATATGGTATAAATAATTCTTAATCTTGAATATAGATGTTCACAAAAATATGCATTCATCAACATATACATATCTCATAACTTTAACATCAAGAAAAACTTGGTTTGAAATATTTTTCAAAAAGAATTTTTGAAAATAACCCTTTAGGAACCGGTTCCTCCCTAACAGGGAACCGGGTTCCAGACTTTCTCAAAAAACATGTCCTTGGTTTTTGTACCAGGAACCGGGTTGTACCAATAGGGGAACCGTTTCCTGCGTGATATTTTTGAAATCTGACTTATAACGTTCACTAAGAACCAGGTTCTGTCAGTGTCGGAACCGGTTCCTAGCGAACCAGTGCAGCTTTTCTTTTGTTTTTTAAAAATTTTTCAAGTGGTATCTTTTCATGAATGCATTGCAACTTTTCATATGAATTGGCATGAATGAAGAGGTTCTTATGACTTTATAAAATGCTGCATATTTTCTTATTTCAAAAAACAATGCTTCAATTTTCAAATTAACAAATATACTTCTTCAATAAACAATTTTCTCATTCATTCACATTTGAATTCATACTTTCATGTGTTCATAATTTTGTGAAACTTTCCATATACACTTTCATTAAATCATTACAAGTTTCATACATACATTGTGAACATTTATATACATTGTTTGAGAATTGTTTTTATCTTGAAGAAGAAGATCAATTGAAGATTGATAAAGCTCTCCATATACTTCAAATAAATCATTGTATTACTTAAAGAAATTATTCCCTTACTATCCATGATTGTTGGAAGTAAGTGTTGTGATTTGAAGAGGATTGTTCTTCATTCACATTAGTGTTTGTTTGGTCTTAAAGGTGTTAAGAACCTTTGATCACCCTATAGGTTAGATAGTAAGCATAGGCTGTACAATCATTCTAACTATAGTGAAATATCTTTCGTGTTGGAAAGGGGACTGGAGTACTCTCGGATTGTGAGGGGAACCAGGATATATCACCGTGTTCTTTACTTTTCCGCATTTATCGCTTTCATCACCATAATCAGGAAAAGATAAAGATATAATCAAAACCTTCAAACACTTAACCAAAAATTACTACCAAGCATTCTCATAAAACCGAATAAATTTTTATAAGACCTAATTCACCCCCCCCCCCCCCCCCCCTCTTAGGCACTCTGAGACTTACAAAGATCACAAATAGAGATACAGCACATGATATGTTTGAGTCTCTCAAAATGACTCATGAAGGAAACGCTTAAGTGAAGGAGACTAAAGCTCTGGCTCTCATTCAGAAGTATGAAGCCTTCAAGATGGAAGAAAGTGAATCTATAGAAGCTATGTTCTCAAGGTTCCAAACTTTGATCGCTGGCCTGAGAGTTCTGAACAAGGGATACACTAAGGTATACCACATTAAAAAGATTATCAGAAGTTTACCCAGAAGATGGGCACCTATGGTCACTGCTTTCAAAGTATCAAAAGATCTGAACAATGTGTCTCTTGAAGAACTCATCAGTGCTTTAAGAAGTCATGAGATAGAACTTGATGAACACAAGCCCTTGAAGAAAGGTAAGTCTGTTGCCCTTAAATCAATTAAAAAATATGAAACTAGCGCTTTTCAGGCTGAAGAAGGAAACTCTGAAGAAACTGCGTCAGAAGAAGATGAACTATCCTTGCTCTCCAGAAGGATCAACCAGATGTGGAAGCACAGACAGAAGAAGTTCAGGAACTTCAAGAAGTCAGAAGATAAACCAGAATCTTCTGGACACAAAAAGTCAAACAGAATAGAGATAATCTGTTATGAATGTAAAGAACCTGGACACTACAAGAGTGATTGTCCAAAACTACAAAGAGAAAGACCAAAGAAAAAGTTTGGTAGAAAGAAAGGCATGATAGCCACCTGGGACGATTCAGAGTCCTCTGAAGATGAATCTGATTCTGAAGATGAGAACGCCAACCTAGCTCTGATGGCTACCACAGCAGATTACTCAGACTGTGAGTCAGAACCAAAAGAGGTATTCTCTGAATTTACTAGAGCTGAACTTGTTGAAAGTTTATCAGAACTTCTGGAAAACTATAGTCAACTCAAAATCAAATACAAGAAACTCAAGAAGAGTCTTGCATCTGATCTTGAGAAACATGAAACAGAAAACTCTGAACTCAAAGAAAATAATTTTAAACTTAAATAAGAAATTCAAAAGGTTCAAAAAATTTCTATTTCAGAGTCTGCGTCAAGTTCAAAAGATATTCTGAAAGAATATGACTCTAGTTTTCAAACTTTTCTTGCTAAAAGCATAGATAGAAGAAAAATGGCTTCAATGATCTATGGAGTTAGTGGGAACAATAGAAGAGGAATTGGATATGAAACTCCCAAAGGGAAGGAGACATATATACCAAAACATGTTGCTAAGATGACTTTCACATATAAGCCTCTGACTAAAAAATTCAAATTTGGACACACACATGATATTAAATATACATCTCACTCTGGAAACTCTTATGCTAATCCAAAAATCAAATAGAACTTTAAATACTTTAACCAAAGAGGACCCAAAAAGATATGGGTACCTAAGGTGAAAATAATATTTGTTGCAGATGTCCTTAACAGCTCAATTGAGACACCAGTCATGGTACCTGGACTCTGGATGCTCACGACACATGACGGGAAGAAATTCTATGTTCCAAAACTTGGAATTTAAATCTGGAGGAGACGTCAAGTTTGGAGGTAATCAAAAAGGGAAGATTATTGGTTCTTGAACCATTGGAAACGGTAACCTTCCTTCTATATCTAATGTTCTGTTAGTTGATGGATTAGCACATAACCTGCTGTCCATAAGTCAATTAAGTGACAACGGTTATGACATTGTCTTTAATCAAAATTCCTGTAGAGCTGTTAGTCAAAAAGATGGAACAATCCTCTTTTCTGGCAAGAGAAAGAACAACATCTACAAAATTGATTTGTCAGATCTTAAAACTCAGAATGTAAAATGCCTTTTGTTTGTTAACGATGAGCAATGGGTATGGCACAGAAGATCGGGACATGTCAGCATGAGAAAAATCTCTCAAATAAATAAACTGAATTTAGTCAGAGGACTTCCCAATCTGAAGTACAACTCAGAAGCTCTGTGCGAAGCATGTCAAAAAGGAAAATTTTCAAAACCTTCTTTTAAATCAAAAAATGTTGTTTCTTCCTCTAGGCCATTAGAACTACTTCATATTGATCTGTTTGGGCCAGTTAAAACTGCATCCATCAGAGGCAAGAAGTATGGATTGGTCATTGTTGATGACTACAGCAGATGGACATGGGTTAAGTTTTTAAAACACAATGATGAGTCACATTCTGTGTTCGTTGACTTCTGTAACCAAGTGCAAAACGAAAAAGATTTTAGAATTATAAAAGTCAAAAGTGATCATGGAGGAGAATTAGAAAACCATTATTTTGAAAAATATTTTAAAGAAAATGGTATTGTTCATAATTTCTCTTGTCCTAGAACTCCCCAACAAAATGGAGTTGTAGAACGAAAGTATAGAACGTTACAAGAAATGGCCAGAACCATGATCAATGAAACAAATATGGCTAAGCACTTTTGGGCAGAAGCTGTGAACACAGCATGTTATATTCAGAATAGAATCTCTATAAGACCTATTCTTGAAAAGGCTCCCTATGAATTGTGGAAAAATAGAAAACCCAACATTTCTTATTTCCATCCTTTTGGATGTACTTGTTTTATTTTGAATATTAAAGATAATCTGAACAAGTTTGATTTTAAAGCACAAAAGTGTTTTCTTTTTGGATATTCTGAACGCTCAAAAGGCTATAGAGTATACAACACACAAACTCTGATTGTTGAAGAATTAATCAAAGTTAGGTTTGATGACAAGCTTGGCCAGGAACAGCCAAAGCAAATTGATATTTCTGTAGGTACAGAAGATCATCTCTCAAACTCTGAAAAGTCAGAAGCAAAGGAAGACTCAGAAGATCCTCCTCTTGATAATGCTCTGGATAATCTCAGAATCTCTGAACAACCCTCTTAGAAAAGGTTTCCCGAAATCTCTTCATCTCATAAAGAAGACGTGATTATTGGAAGTAAAAAAGATCCCATCAAAACAAGATCCTCTCTCAGAATCAATGAAGAATCATTGTTTTGATTGGTATCTCTGATTGAGCCAACCTCTATTGATGAAGCTCTGGAAGACAATGATTGGATCCTAGCAATGCAAGATGAACTCAATCAATTTTCCAGAAACGATGTGTGGGATCTAGTTCTAAGACCCAAAGGATTCAACATTATAGGAACTAAATGGGTTTCCAGACAAACTAAATGAGCAAGGAGAGGTGGTCAGAAACAAATCACGGCTGGTAGCACAAGGTTATAGTCAACAAGAAGGAATTGATTATAATGAAACCTTTGCCCCAGTCGCAAGGTTAAAATCTATTAGATTATTAATTTCTTTTGCTGTTCAAAATAACATTTCATTATATCAAATGGATGTTAAAAGTGAATTTTTAAATGGCTATATAGAAGAAGAAGTTTATGCCCATCAACCTCCTGGCTTTAATGACTCAAAGTATCTAGAACATGTTTTTAAACTAAAAAAGTTTTCATACAATTTAAAACAAGCTCCCAGAGCTTGGTATGAACGTTTGAGTAATTTTCTTTTAGAAAAAGATTTTACCAGAGGGAAAGTGGACACAACTTTATTCAGAAAAACATTTAAAAAAGACATTTTAATTTGTCAAATTTATGTTGATGATATTATTTTTGGAACCTCTAATATCTCTCTTGGAAAAGAATTTGCTGAGACCATGCAGGCAGAATTTGAGATGAGCATGATGGGAGAATTAAAGTTCTTTCTGGGAATACAAATTAACCAGACTCCAAAAGGTACTTACATACATCAGACGAAGTGTGTTAAAGAACTTCTGAAGAAATTCCAGATGTCAGAAAGCAAATATGCTGAGACACCAATGTATCCAACATGAATTCTGGGAAAATATGAGGTAAGTATGAAGGTAGATCAGAAGCTCTACAGAGGTATGATTGGATCCCTTCTCTATATGACTGCATCTAGACTTGATATATTATTCAGCGTATGTTTATGTGCTAGATTCCAATCATATCCTAGAGAATCTCACTTAACTGTTGTTAAGAGAATTCTGAGGTATCTGAAAGGTACTACTAATCTGGGTCTGTGTTACAGAAGATCAAAAGAATTCAGACTAGTGGGTTATTGTTATGCTGACTTTGCTGGAAATAGAATTGAAAGAAAGAGCACCTCTGGAAGCTGTCAGTTTCTGGGTGACAACCTTATCTCATGGTACAGCAAGAAGCAAGCAACAATTGCACTTTCAACAACAGAAGCTTAGTATATATCTGCTACTAGATGTAGTTCTCAGATGATCTGGATGAAAAGTCAGCTAGAAGATTTTAATCTTTATGAAAGTAAGTTTCCTATCTTTTGTGACAATACCTCTGCAATTTGTCTTTCTAAAAATCCCATTTTGCATTCTAAAGCAAAACACATAGAAATTAAATATCATTTTATAAGGGACTACATTCAGAAAGGAATTTTAAATTTAAACTTTGTAAAAACAGACCATCAATGGGCTGATATTTTTACCAAACCCCTTTCAGAAGATAGATTTAAATTCATTTTGAAAAATATTTGTATGGAATTATGTCCTGAATAAAATTGTATTTATCTTCTGTGTTTGCCTTCAGAATGTTCTGAAATGAATGTTCTGATTAACAACTCTTCAGAAGTTAGAAGAGAAGTTACATCAGAAGCTATATATAAAGTTTTGAAATGTTCTAACGATTCATTACAAGTATAGTTCAGCAGATCATTGTATCAAACAGTTGTCTCATGCAACCTTTAGGAGATTAACAAGTGTTGTGTTTCTAAAAGGTCAGGCGTGCTATGCTATTGACGCCATTCCTAGGTAACTATTATGATTTGATTAAAATGTCACGCTTTCTCCTCTTTTTCAATGTCATTAAATGCTAGTAATGATTATTTTTTTTAATTAATTTTTCTTTAAATACTTTTTACAGTTTTTATTTCAAAACGTTTTTTTTAGGTTTACCTATAAATACCTTTGTAAAAACCCTTTCTCACTTTTTACCTTCTCTTTCAAAATTCAACTGTCTATGTGTATTTTTCTCTACAACCCATTTTTTTCTCTCAACCTAAGTGCTCAAATGGCTTCTTCCTCTACTCTTTCTAGAAACACCCAATCTGAACAGTACATCATCCCTGAGAGAACCACTCTCATTCCAGTGGATAGTCTAGAAGTTATAAGTGAATTGATGGTGGATTTTGATAACCTAAAAGCAAATGGGTTTGACCTTCTTCCTGCTGTGGAGTTTCAAGGATGGGGAAACTTCTTTGATCGTCTTGTTGGCCCTGTATTTCCACACCTTGTTAAGGAATTCTGGATACACACTATTGCATCACCAAAAGTCATCCTCTCGTTTGTAATGGGTAAGGAAATCTCTATAACTGAAAATCTCATCAGAAAACTACTGGGTTTTGAAGGAAATAGAGTGACTGGAATTTCAAATGGTAGAATGGACATGTCAAAAGTTCATGCTGAAATTTTTACAACTGGGCAAGCTACTTCAAAAGTCAGAGATTTGAAGAATAAGTACAAGAACTGGGCCAGAATCATCCATGGTTGCATTCATCATAGAAAGGAAACAAGTTCTCCTGACTATATAAATGTTGAGCAGCAATATCTGTTGTTCTGTCTAGGAACAAATGTTAAGATTGATTTACCCTATCTTCTGTTTGATCACCTCTGGACTCATGTCAAGGAAACAGGGGAAGCAGAAAGAGTGAAGAACCCTAAATCCAAGAGGAACCGGATTCCAATGGGAAGACTGATTTCATACATTCTGACAGAGAATGGTCTGATTGCTCACTTGGATGAAGCAAACCTGCTGGGGGAGTTAGAGCCTACATGTGGGAAAGCACTGATAGGAAAGAGTCTGGTGAAGAGAAAGATCATTGATAAACTGCTGATAGAACCAACCCCTTATGTTTCAGCAACCATTACCAGAAGAAGGATTCCAATTGCTGACTTTCCACTGTTCAACTCAGAAGATCATCCTCGTATCATTCTGCATTAAATTTAGATTTGCAAAGAAAGTGGAACTCCAATTGATCCTGCTTGGCTTCAAAGTAGACATAAAGCAGCTCCAGATGTTGTCTTCCAGCAACCAATGAAAAGGAAAGCAGTTGAAGGACCATCTTCTAGACCTCAGAAGAAGAAGAAGAAATCAGGTACACATTCTGAGACTATCTCTGTTTATGATTTTGTACATATATCTACATTTGTTGAACCTCAAACCTTAGGTGACATAGATGTTGACATAGACTTAATCGTTCCCTCTGAACCTCTTGCTAAAAACCCTCAAAAGGATCAAGTTTTATCAAACTTAAGTGATTTTGACTCTGATGACTCTTCTGAAACCCAAACACAGCCATCTCAAACAGAACCATCTCAAACACCTATCTCTCAAACTACTCCTACTGGAAAAAATTTCTAAACCACCTCCCAGACCTTTATCACCAAGACCTACTAGATGGTATGATGCTGGCTCTTGGAGAATACCTGGTATAAACGTACCTCTATCCATACAAAATCCACCTTTTACCCTACCCTCTGAAAACATCTTTGCTATGAACAGAACTCAACCTCAGAATCCTACCCCCACTACTGAAAACACCATCATCATTTCACCTGACGTCACACCACCCACATCTCCACAACTTCCAACACCTAACTAACCAATGCTTTCACCTCCTCACTCCACAGAACAAACCTTCAATCCATCACATGAACCATCTGAACCTCATGAACCATCAGCAACACATGAACCCTCTGAAACTTTCAATCCATCAGCAACACCTGAACCATTTGAACATCCTGACCAAACAGAAACACCTGAACAATCAGAAAATCCTGAACCATCTGACTTTCTGAAAACTGTAGTTGATTTTGAATCCCTACAATTTCTGAAAAATAAAACCTACAAAAAGGTTGTTCCCAAACCTGTCCATCCATATGTAAATATATGTTTTCAGAATTTTTTAACATAAGTACAAGATTGGATAGACCTGCTGAAGGCAGACTGCACCAACAATGTGAATCCTGCAGCAACAGATCTTCTTTGGGAAATTTTCGGAAGAACTTTAGATGCTGAATCAGTGAAACTGCAAGACTTGTGTCATTCTCAAGTGCTTGAGAATTTATCCAAACATCTGCATGCTTTCCAATCAGAAGCTGCTGATATTTGGGTCAAGAAGTCTTCTCTGTTGATTGCCAATGCTCCTGCTGATCATATGGATATTTTAGAAGATGAGTCTGAAGATGCCTCTGAAGATTCAAATCCTCTGGAAATAATTTTGTGCAATCAACCTTCTGCTAAAGCTGCACCAGAACCTGTGCCAACTCTTATGGTTGATATGGGCACTCTTCTCTCAAATTTTGTTCATTCTGACTCACCTGCATCTACTCCAAAGGCTATATCTGCTGAAGCTACTTCATCCTCTGCTCCTTCTTCACTGATTATGGATACTCTGAATGAGCTTAAGAAGGAAAATGAAGCTATTCATGAGCGCTTGGACAAGCAAGATGAGACAAATAGGGAAATCAGAAACTGGATGATGAAGCAAGAGGAATCTTCATCTGAGATCAAGAATCTTCTTATGGCTCTTGTTTCTAGAAAATCTTAGTGTCATTCTGTTTCTTGTTTTTGTTTTGTTTTGTACCTCTGAATCTTTTTTATTAAAAAAAAACTTTTTACGCTCTTTGATTTTATATACTTTTTTATTATGACAAAAAGGGGGAGAAAATGATTATTTTGATCTAATCTCTGATTAACAGTTATGGGACTAAGTATCAAACATTACTAACAAAATACAAAGATTTCTTTATCTGTTTAAAGATTTTTGAAGGTATCACTAAACTCTGGAAGTTTAATCATCTGAACATTATCTTCAAAAGACTTGCTGAAGAAATCCTAAAAGAAAAATCTCAAAGCTCTGATGAAAATTCTCAGGAAGTTTTTTCTTATAGAAATATTTATTTCAGGGGGAGATTCTTATCTCTTGTTCAATTTTATTTCAAAACCTGATTATTTTTGTCATCATCAAAAAGGGGGAGATTGTTAGAACAAGATTGGTTTTGATCATATCTCAGAGTTTTGATGATAACAATAAAATATATTTTATATAATTGATACTCGGATGAGCATATTTATTTGTTTCAGATAATGTTCTGACTGAAGTATTTTCTTAGATGAAAATCATTTTTACGTGCTGAGCTGAAAATAAATGAAGAAGTTCTTTGATGAAAGAACTATTTGTTTTAGCGCAAGCTCTGATGCTGACTCTGATAAGAAACTATTTAATGCATCTTCTAATCCTAAGCAAGTTTCCATGCAAACTATGTTCAAAAGTACTTTGCAAGCAAGCGCTGATGAGAAGTTATTTGCAAGCATACTCTGAAGCAAGACGTGAAGCTAGTTCTGAAAGAATAAAGAATCTAACAAGTCTTGTTAAGTTTCAGGAAACATGCTCTGACAAGTGCCGTTTGTTCATTTAATGCAAAGACGGCTAAAAGCACTCAAGTGTCTACGCTAGTTCATTGGAAAAAGCAATACTGCAAGCAAACACACAAACATTAATTACTCCACACTTTTGGAGGCAGCAACGGTCATTTTCTTCATGCTATAAATAGAAGATCATTTATTGCAAGCCAACAATCTAACTACGTGAAAATATTATGCTGCTCACAAATTATTTAACAAACACTTTGTGCAAAACTCATCTTAGTGAAAAATCACAGTTTATGATATAGCTTTCTAAGAAGCAATTTGTTTCACTATTTGTAAAGATTTAATTCTTGTATTTGTTCCTTGAGAGACCAAGCTTGGTCATATTTCTCAAGAAGGCTAGGACTAGTTTGAGTCTTAGTGGTGTTAGTCACTTGTAAGTTTACTTGTGCTTTGAATTGTTAGTCACAACAGTTTAGTTGTGTGGTTGTAATCTGTTTGATTATAGTGACATAAGTCCTTGTTGAGAAAAGCGAAATCACCTTGGCGGGTGGACTGGAGTAGTTTGAGTTCAAATGAACCAGGATAAAAATAACTGTGTATTTCCATTATTGTTGAGCCTTTAAGAAAAAGAAAAAGAAAAACTTATTCAACCCCCCGCCCCCTTCTAAGTGTTTTCTCACCCTTCAATTGGTATCAGAGCTTGACTCTGAGCGTAAACACTTAACCGTGTCAGGAAAAGATCCAGAAGGAAAACACAAATGGCGACTGAACAAAACAACAATAACTACACCAAACCTCTTGTGTTTGATGGAGAATATTTTGAATATTGGAAAGATAGACTAGAAATTTCCTTTCTAGGTCATGATAGTGATTTATCGGATATAGTCTTGGATGGTTACACACATCCTATAGACTCAGAAGGAAACAAAATTGATAGAAAAAATATGGATAGACAACAAAAAGCTGATTTCAAAAATCACCACAGAGCTACAAATATTTTTCTAAACGCTATCTCTAAAATGGAATATGAGAAGATCACAAATAAAGATACAGCACATGATATGTTTGAGTCTCTCAAAATGACTCATGAAGGAAACGCTCAAGTGAAGGGGACTAAAGCTCTGGCTCTCATCTAGAAGTATGAAGCCTTCAAGATGGAAGAAAGTGAATCTATAGAAGCTATGTTCTCAAGGTTCCAAACTCTGATCGCTGGCCTGAGAGTTCTGAACAAGGGATACACTAAGGCAGACAATGTTAAAAAGATTATCATAAGTTTACCCAGAAGATGGGCACCTATGGTCACTGCTTTCAAAGTATCAAAAGATCTGAACAATGTGTCTCTTGAAGAACTCATCAGCGCTTTAACAAGTCATGAGATAGAACTTGATGAACACGAGCCTCAAAAGAAAGGTAAGTCTGTTGCCCTTAAATCAATTAAAAAATATGAAACTAACGCTTTTCAAGCTGAAGAAGTAAACTATGAAGAATCTGCGTTAGAAGAAGATGAATTATCCTTGCTCTCCAGAAGGATCAACCAGATGTGGAAGCACAGACAGAAGAAGTTCAGGAACTTCAAGAAGTCAGAAGATAAACCATTATCTTCTGGACACAAAAATTCAAACAGAAGAGAGATAATTTGTTATGAATGTAAAGAACCTGGACACTACAAGAGTGATTTTCCAAAACTACAAAGAGAAAGACCAAAGAAAAAGTTTGGTAGAAAGAAAGGCATGATAGCCACCTGGGACGATTCAGAGTCCTCTGAAGATGAATCTGATTCTGAAGATGAGAACGCCAACCTAGCTCTAATGGCTACCACAGCAGATGACTCAGACTGTGAGTCAGAACCAAAAGAGGTATTCTCTGAATTTACTAGAGCTGAACTTGCTGAAAGTTTATCAGAACTTCTGGAAAACTATAGTCAACTCAAAATCAAATACAAGAAACTCAAGAAGAGTCTTGCATCTGATCTTGAGAAACATGAAACAGAAAACTCTGAACTCAAAGAAAATAATTTTGAACTTAAAGAAGAAATTCAAAAGGTTCAAAAATTTTCTATTTCAGAGTCTGCGTCAAGTTCAAAAGATATTCTGAAAGAATATGACTCTAGTTTTCAAACTTTTCTTGCTAAAAGCATAAATAGAAGCAAAATGACTTCAATGATTTATGGAGTTAGTGGGAACAACAGAAGAGGAATTGAATATGAAACTCCCAAAGGGAAGGAGATATATATACCAAAACATGTTGCTAAGATGACTTTCACATATAAACCTCTGAACAAACAATTCAAATTTGGACACACACATGATATTAAATATACATCTCACTATGGAAACTCTTATGCTAATCCAGAGTTCAAACAGAACTTTAAATACTCTAACCAAAGAGGACCCAAAAAGATATGGGTACCTAAGGAGAAAATAATATTTGTTGCTGGTGTCCTTAACAGCTCAATTGAGACACCAGTCATGGTACCTGGACACTGGATGCTCATGACACGTGACGTGAAGAAAGTCTATGTTCCAAAAACTGGAATTTAAATCTGGAGGAGACGTAAAGTTTGGAGGTAATCAAAAGGGAAGATTATTGGTTCTGGAACCATTGGAAATGGTAACCTTCCTTCTATCTCTAATGTTCTAATAGTTGAAGGATTAGCGCATAACCTGTTGTCCATAAGTCAATTAAGTGACAACAGTTATGACATTATCTTTAATCAAAATTCATGTAGAGCTGTTAGTCAAAAAGATGGAACAATCCTCTTTTCTGGCAAGAGAAAGAACAACATCTACAAAATTGATTTGTCAGATCTTAAAACTCAGAATGTAAAATGCCTTTTGTCTATTAACGATGAGCAATGGGTATGGCACAGAAGATTGGGACATGTCAGCATGAGAAAAATCTCTCAAATAAATAAACTGAATTTAGTCAGAGGACTTCCCAATCTGAAGTACAACTCAGAAGCTCTGTGCGAAGCATGTCAAAAAGGAAAATTTTCAAAACCTTCTTTTAAATCAAAAAATGTTGTTTCTTCCTCTAGGCCATTAGAACTACTTCATATTGATCTGTTTGGGCCAGTTAAAACTGCATCCATCAGAGGCAAGAAGTATGGATTGGTTATTGTTGATGACTACAGCAGATGGACATGGGTTAAGTTTTTAAAACACAAGGATGAGTCACAATCTGTGTTTGTTGACTTCTGTAACCAAGTGCAAAACGAAAAAGATTTTAGAATTATAAAAGTCAGAAGTGATCATGGAGGAGAATTTGAAAACCATTATTTGGAAAATTATTTTAAAGAAAATGGTATTGTTCATAATTTCTCTTGTCCTAGAACTCCCCAACAAAATGGAGTTGTAGAACGAAAGAATAGAACGTTACAAGAAATGGCCAGAACCATGATCAATGAAACAAATATGGCTAAGCACTTTGGGGCAGAAGCTGTGAACACAGCATGTTATATTCAGAATAGAATCTCTATAAGACCTATTCTTGAAAAGACTCCCTATGAATTGTGGAAAAACAGAAAACCCAACATTTCTTATTTCCATCCTTTTGGGTGTACTTGTTTTATTTTGAATACTAAAAATAATCTGAACAAGTTTGATTCTAAAGCACAAAAGTGTTTTCTGCTTGGATATTCTGAACACTCAAAAGGCTATAGAGTATACAACATAGAAACTCTGATTGTTGAAGAATCAATCAAAGTCAAGTTTGATGACAAGCTTGGCCAGCAACAGCCAAAGCAAATTGATATTTTTGTAGGTACAGAAGATCATCTCTCAAACTCTGAAAAGTCAGAAGAAAAGGAAGACTCGGAAGATCCTCCTCTTGATAATGCTCTGGATAATCTCAGAATCTCTGAACAACCCTCTCAGAAAAGGTTTTCCGGAATCTCTTCAGCTCATAAAGAAGACGTGATTATTGGAAGGAAAGAAGATCCCATCAGAACAAGATCCTCTTTCAGAATCAATGAAGAATCATTGTTTGGATTGGTATCTCTGATTGAGCCAACCTCTATTGATGAAGCTCTGGAAGACAATGATTGGATCCTATCAATGCAAGATGAACTCAATCAATTTTCTAGAAACAATGTGTGGGATCTAGTTCCAAGACCCAAAGGATTCAACATTATAGGAACTAAATGGGTTTTCAGAAACAAACTAAATGAGCAAGGAGAAGTGGTCAGAAACAAAGCACGACTGATAGCACAATGTTATAGTCAACAAGAAGGAATTGATTACAATGAAACCTTTGCCCCAGTCACAAGTTTATAATCTATTAGATTATTAATTTCTTTTGATGTTCAAAATAACATTTCATTATATCAAATGGATGTTAAAAGTGAATTTTTAAATGGCTATATAGAAGAAGAAGTTTATGTCCATCAACCTCCTGGCTTTAATGACTCAAAGTATCCAAAACATGTTTTTAAACTAAAAAAGTCTTTATATGTTTGTTAATGTTGTCTGAATCTCCAATCCAACTCCTGCTCCAAGACCATCTGCAATTCATCAACATTTTGAAACTCCGAGAAGACAATTTACGAGGATAGGAATGTCATTATCTCAAGCCTTACAACATTTTCTAAAGGCTAATTTAGTGACATTATGCGATCCTCCTGCCAATCCAGATACCTTTTCACCAAAGTATAACCCGAACGCCAAATGTGCTTACCACTCAAGTAGCCCCGGGCATGAGACTGACCAATGTTGGGCCTTGAAGAATTAAATTCAGGACTTGATCGATAATAAGACTATGGAATTTGATCCTCCCCCAACTTCGAATGTAATCACCGCGCCTATGCCAAATTATAGAAAGGGTGTTAATGTTGTTGAAGATACAATTTTTGTTGCCTCTGTCAAAGACTTGACTACTCCATTGGACATCATCAAAAAGAATCTGTTGAAAGTCGGGATCTTCCCTGGCTGTGTAAAGGACTGTGTTTGTTGTAACGAACAACTCAATGGATGCGAAGGGCTGAAGTAAGGCATTCAACGCCTGATGGATAGCCATAAAATCCTATTTGAGAAGACTCCGCTTACCAAAAGTTTGACTAACAAATGTGAAGATCTCTCCATAATAACTATCTCAAACAAACCTCTTAGGATCTCCTCCAAAGGTCCTATCAGGATTTCAAATGAACCAATTGTTGCTCCCTTAATAATTACCAATCCCTGGCCAATTCCCTACTCTTCAAACAAGGCAGTGCCATGGAACTATGGTGCTGAGGTATTTTACCATGGGATAAAACAAGACGCTTGGATCGAAGAAGACAAAGCTGATGATGTCGATAACATAACTGGCTCAAGTAAGGTAACCCGAACTGGGAGAATATTTTCACCCAATATCTCATCACCAGTTGTTACAAAGGCACTCGTCCGCATCACTGCTACTAGGCCAAGTACTGATAAAGAGGGAAGGAGAAAGTTGTTGAGTCGGTCGTGACAGAAATACCCGCAAAGGATGTTACTGATGGAGAACCCTCTGCTTGTGAGATGGACGAGATCTTGAAAATCATAAAAAGGAGTGATTTCAAGATTGTGGAACAGTTGGGGCAAACCCCTTCTAATATTTCTTTGTCGTTGCTACTCTGTTCCGATGCCCATGCTCGGACATTAATAAAATTCTTGAAAAAGGCTCATGTCCCTCATGAGACCATAACGGACCAGTTTGAGAATTGTGTGGCGATCTTGACGGTTGATAATGGCTTGGGATTTTCAGATGTTGATCTAACACCACTTGGGAAGAACCACAATAAAGGTCTACATGTTTCTGTCGAGTCCAAAGGGACTACCTTAGCACATGTTCTGGTTGACACCAGTTCCTCTTTAAATGTGCTACCCAAGGAGGCGTTATACCGTCTAGACTATGAAGGTTTAGTCTTGAAACCAAGTGATATCATTGTGAGGGCCTTTGATGGATCGAAAAAAATAGTTCATGGACAGGTAGATCTTCCAATCAAGGTGGGCTCCTAAATTTTCAATTCCACCTTCTACATCATGGATATTCGTCCTGCCTATTCTTGTTTGTTGGGTCGCCCTTAGATCCATAAAGCTGGGGCAGTAACCTCAACTCTCCATCAAAAACTCAAATATCCGATCAAGGGAAGAATTGTCACCATCTGTGGAGAGGAAGAGTTTATGGTAAGCCACCTCAACTATTTCAAATATGTGGAGAAGGATGGAGAATTCATTGAGACCCCGTGTCAAGCCTTTAAAGTTGTGCCACCAATGGTTGCTGCTACCAAATGTTCCTCTGATGAATCTAAAACTGTTAAGGTCATGCTGAAGATGGTTTCACTCAAAGATGCTCGTGTTGCAATTGAAGAAGGAAATTGTGATACTTGAGGGAAACTCCTCGATATCCCATTCAAAGCGGACAAGTTTGGTTTGGGTTTCACCGTCAAGGCTCAGAAGGAAGTGAGGTGTGCTCGTGCAGGAAATCCACCTCTCCACATTGGAAGCCATGAAGTCAACGTTGTGGGTGATTCTGATGAAGAAGCTGCATTTGAAGATTGGGTGTATCCTACTATGACGAAGCTAAAGAATTGGCATGCAAAGGACTTTGTGCCCATCTCCTTCCTTGAGGAGTAACCTACTTGTTATTGCTTTTTTTCAATTCAAGAACATTTTGTCTGTAATATTTAACAATGACTTTTAAGCCATGTGCCTGACCCGGGGCACTTTGGTCCATTTGTCAAGGGTTTTATTTATGTTCATCTAATCATATGATCATTCAATACAAATCAATAGACTCTTTTGCATTCAAATCTTTGTGTTCATTGTCTTTCTTTTCCTTCAAATACATTTTTCAAAATAGCCATGTATCTTACATGCACACACACACTCTCTTGCAGGTCCTCATCCACTCTAGATCTTATTACCAATGACTCTACTATTGCCGATTATGACTTCGAATGTCCAATTAACCAAGCCGAAGAAGAAGGCAAGGAATATTGTGAAATACTGGGAGAACTAGCCAGACTTCTATTACAAGAGGAAAAAGATATTTAGTCGCACGAAGAGTCAGTTGAAGTCATCAATCTGGGTACTGAGACAGATAAGAAGGAAATCAAGATCGGCGTTAACTTGGAAAGAAGTGTCAAGAGCAGGTTGGTTCAGATGTTGCATGATTATGTGGAAGTATTTGCTTGGTCTTATGAAGATATTCCAGAGTTGGATACTGATATCGTAGTTCATTGTCTTCCGACAAAGGAAGATTGTCCTCCTGTCAAACAAAAATTTCGTCGCATGAGGCCTGACATGTCTGAAAAGATAAAAGCTGAAGTGATGAAACAAATTGATGAAGGATTCCTAGATGTGACATCTTATCCCCAATGGGTTGCCAATATGGTGCCAGTGCCAAAGAAAGACGGAAAAGTTCGCATGTGTGTAGACTATAGGAATCTGAATAGGGCAAGCCCCAAGGATGACTCCCTCTACCTCACATTGACGTCTTGGTCGATAACACTGCTCAGCATAAAGTCTTCTCTTTCATGGATGGCTTCTCAGGCTATAATCAAATTAGGATGGCTCCTGAAGACATGGAGAAGACAACTTTTGTTACGCAATGGGGTACCTTTTGCTAGAAGGTCATGCCGTTCATATTGAAAAATGCAGGGGAAACATATCAAAGGGCAATGGTTGCTTTGTTTCATGATATGATCCATCATGAAATAGAGGTATATGTATATGATATGATTTCCATGTCACAAACTGAAGAGGATGATCTCGATCACCTGTACAAACTATTCGAGAGGCTGAAAAAGTACAAGTTGAGGTTGAACCCTAACAAGTGCACATTTGGAGTACGATCTAGAAAGCTTCTAGGTTTTGTTGTTAGCAATAAAGGCATTGAAGTTGATCCTTCCAAGTTAAAGGCCATCCAAGAAATGCCAGTCCCTCATTATGAAAAAGAAGTTAGAGGATTCTTGGATCGTCTTAACTACATCGCCCGCTTCATATCTCACTTGACTGCTACCTGTGAGCCAATATTCAAACTCTTGAAGAAAGATCAGGTAGTCAGATGGAATGATGAATTCCAAACTGCCTTCAACAAAATCAAAGAATATCTGCAAGAGCCTCATATCCTCATGCCTCCAGTTGAAGGAACGCCTTTGATCATGTACTTGACGGTGCTAGAGAACTCTATGGTGTGTATTTTGGGCCAACATGACGAGTCTGGCCGAAAAGGGCATGCTATTTATTACCTGAGCAAAAAGTTTACCGAATGTGAAACCAAATATTCGCTACTTGAGAAAACTTGATGCACTCTGGCATGGGTTGCTTGCTGGCTAAGACAGTATATGTTGACTCATACCACTCTGTTGATTTCTAAGATGGACCCAATCAAGTACATCTTCGACAAACCTGCCCTTTCTGGATGGATAGCCAGATGGAAAATGATCTTGACTAAGTACGGCATTCAATACTAGACTCAAAAGGCCATCAAAGGAAGTGTACTAGCAGATCATTTGGCCCATCAAGCTGTGGATGATTATTAGTCTATGAACTTCGACTTCCCTGATGAGAACATCATGCTGGTAACCGACTGCGTGAAACCTGAACAAGGATCCCGATGGACTATGGTCTTCAATGGGGCTTCCAACTCCTTGGGTAATGGAACTGGTTCTATGATTATCTCTCCTGAAGGTTGCCACACTCCTTTCACTTCTAGACTATGTTTCGATTGTACGAACAATATGGTCGAGTATGAAGCATGCATTTTAGGTCTGAAAGCTGCCATTGACTTGAGGATCAAGCATTTGAATGTGTTTGGGGATTCTGCTCTAGTGATTAGCCAAGTAAAAGGAGATTGGGACACTAAGCACCCTAATCTCATCCCTTACAAGGAACTTGTGCTATCACTAATTCCTTACTTCGAAGAGATCACCTTTGAGCACTTCCTTAGGGAAGAAAATCAGCTAGCTAACGCTTTGGCCACCATGTTTTCAATGTTCAAGGTTCGACGGGACAACGAAGCCCCTATGATTACAATTGAGAGATTCGACGAGCCTGCGCACTGCTGTGAGCTTGACACTGACGCAAAAAAGCCCTGGTACCATTAGGTGATGAGATATCTTGAAGCACAAGAGTATCCTAAGGGAGCATCTATCAATGACAGAAAGTTCTTACGAATATTTTCAGCCAAATTCTTCCTAAGTAATGGAATTTTGTACAAGCGCAACCATGATTCTACTCTACACCGATGTATGGACAAGAAGGAGGCAGAGGAAATTATGGAAGACATGTACGATGGTCTCTTTGGGACTCACTCAAGCGGACATACGATGGCCAAGAAAATCCTAAGAGCATGTTACTATTGGTCAACAAAGAAGACTGATTGCCATCAACACTCTAGGACTTGTCACAAATGCCAAATCTATGCGGACAAGGTCCATGTACCTTCTATCCCTCTGAACATCATGACCGCTCCATGGCCATTTAAAATGTGGGGCATTGACATGATTGGAGAAATCAAGCCCACTGCTTCCAATGGACACTGCTTCATTCTGTTTGCTATTGATTATTTCACCAAATGGGTCGAAGCCACCTCATTTGCCTCAGTCACCAAGAATGTGGTTGCCAGATTCATCAAACATAACCTCATTTGCCGCTATGGTATCCCGAAAGGATCATCACCGACAATGGGACTAACCTTAATAATGTTATAATTACTGAACATTGCACTCAGTTCAAGATCAAGTATAACAATTCTTCTCCCTATAGACCTAAAATGAATGGCGCAATCGAAGCGGCCAACAAAAACATTAAGAAGATTATGCAGAAGATGATAGTAACCTATAAGGACTGGCATGAGATGTTACCGTTTGCTCTTCATGGCTATCGTACTTCAGCTAGAACATCAATTAGGGAAACTCCCTTCTCCTTAGTCTATGGCATGGAAGTTGTTTTTCCAGTAAAATTTCAGATTCCCTCACTAAGGATTATGAATTAGGCGGGCTTAGGCGAAGACGAGTGGATTCAGACGAGATTGGATCAGTTAAACTTGATCGATAAAAAACTATTGGCTGCTGTTTGTCACGGTCAGATGTACCAAAAACTCATGATCAAGGCTTTCAACAAAAAGATCAAGCCTCGAGTATATCAAGCTGGTGACTTGGTGATAAAGCGCATCATTCTACCACAAGGACACCCCAGAGGCAAATGGGCTCCCATCTACAAAGGGTCATTTGTTGTTAAGAGAGTTTTCTCTGGCGGTGTCGTGATGCTGACCACCATGGATGGTGAAGACTTCCCACATCCTATAAACGCGGACATAGTTAAAAAATACTATGCATAAGAAACCCTCTAGGTTGACACACCGAGGCAAAAACAAGGGCATCCCGGCAAACCAAAAGGTTTGGGCAAAAATTAGGGATATATCAATACAAATAGGATCTCCGTCTCTTTGTACAAAAAAATGCCTATTCATGGGCAAAATATCAATACAAATATACTTTGAAGTGCAAACTTTCAGTTTTTGTTTTGAATGTAAAATTGTCCAATGAATAAAATTGAAGGAACATATGCATATGAACATATTTAAAACTATTTGGCACATGCGTCCTGCTAAGAAATAATAAGCATCACTTTAATGTACATGAAATATCCCCACAGAATTATTTCATTAGCATTATCCCCACAAGACGGTTACAATAAACCAATCCTCAATAGAGTTACCCACACAGTTTCTTTGCATAGGTCAATCTCTAACCAGAGTCTCAATCTCTTGTCAGCTTTCTCCCCAGCTAAGTTGATCCTACAAGTATAAACCTTGTGGATCTCTTCCTCAAAGAACTCACCTCATCAGCTGTTCATCAAGTATTCATCAACATGGTTTATTTCCCCAACAGGGATTATTTCCCCAACATACAACAATCAACAAATTCCCCCGGCATAGTCTCTCTTCCCCAACTGAGGCTGTTATCCCCAGCTGAGTCTATCCTCCCCAAGCATAGTTTTTCCACCCCAACTGAGTCTATCCTCTCCAGCTTGAGTTTTCCTTTCAAAATATTACAAATCATAGGGCCACAACCCCTAATCCCCGGTGAAGTCATCAAAAAAACATTTACTATCTCCAAAAGATTACTATGAAGCATGGACCCGACCAGATAGTAGTACAACTTTAAAATACTATGAAACCTGGATCTGACCAGATAATAGTTTAACTCTTCAAAGATTAGAAGAACCTAGACTCAACCAAACCAGGGTTTAACTTCTTTCCCCCTAGTAGAGTTTTCCTCTACCCCAACAAGTTACTGTGAAGCCTGGACCCGACTAGATATCTGCTCAACCCTATCTCTTCAGACAAGTTTATTGTGAAGCCTGGATCCGACCAGATAGCAATTAACCTCATACACCTCAGAAATCTGCAAAGCCTGGAATCCGACCAGATAGCAGTTTAATGTTATTAAGTTACTGTAAAGCATGGATCCTACCAGATATCAGTTCAACTTCGTCTATTCAATCAATTTATTATGAAGCCTGGAGTCCGACCAGATAACAACTAGCTACAATGCCAGTAAGACACTACGAAGCCTGGACCCAACCAGATAATAGTATAACTTTTCAAAAAAAACTATGAAGTCTGGACCCGACCAGATAGTAGTTACCACTGCAAGTTACTATAAAGCCTGGACCCGACCAGATATAAGTTTAACTTCATCCTTTCTAGCAAGTTACTGCAAAGCCTGGAATCTGACCAGATAACAGTTAACTTCCTTATCCTCAGCAAGTTGTTGTGAAGCCTGGATCCGACCAGATAACAATTCAATTTCAAGAAATTTTCTGCGAAGCCTGGAATCCGACCAGATAACAAATAATTTATTCTTCCCCAGTAAGTTACCGTGAAGCCTGGGACCCGACCAGATAGCAGTTGACTTCCTCATCCTCAGCAAATTGTGAAGCCTGAATTCGACCAGATAACAGTTGACATTCAAGAGATATTCCCCAATAGCAATCTGGATTCAAAACTCCTCAGCAGTAGTCAGGGATTTATTTTCCCAGACAAAATATGCATCTCACATTCATACATCATAGTATATACATACAAAATGCATTTAGCATGATCTCATTCATCTGGTGAATATAATGCATACATCTGCATTTTACTAACCCTTTTTCCCACAGGTGAAACATCAGGTTTTAGTATGAATCGACCAAAGATTTGTGTTGATACTTCTTCCAGTATTTATCACCATCCTTCCAAATGACATCTATAAGCCCATTCCCGATCCATCTTTGAGTGCAAATTTCTGGGCACTCCAGTGTTCAATGATTTTCCACCTTTAACTCATGAATGGCAGATCCGCTAATCTAACTCTTTAGGTTTAAGAAGATTGAA
This sequence comes from Vicia faba, assembly GCA_948472305.1. Classification (NCBI taxonomy): domain Eukaryota; kingdom Viridiplantae; phylum Streptophyta; class Magnoliopsida; order Fabales; family Fabaceae; genus Vicia; species Vicia faba. The sequence goes on along the minus strand of OX451738.1, from coordinate 382,191,764 downwards.
CAGGGGCAGCTGTTGTACCCCAAAATTTTCCCTCTTATTTCTCAAGTAATCACTCACAAGATCTCCTTGGATTCAAGACTGCACAAGGGTTGATCAGCTCAAGACACCTCCTCAAGCACTGATAACTGAAAATTAGGGTTTGGGATTGCACAAGGACAAATGGATTTTTAATGCCCCATATGACTTTAATGGATCATTTTGTACCCTCAAGATTTCTCATGTCAAGTTTCAAGTCTTGGATCGCATTTTTGCTCAGTCAATTGACCAGTTGACCTAAAATCAATTGTATTGGGGGAAAAGTCAATTGTGGCCAATTTACACTCAAACTTCATAATATTTGGTCTGTATCAACATTATGAACTCATATATGTCATTTTATCAAGTTTGGATCACAATTCCTCAATAAATTTGATCAGATCATCAAAAGGGCAAAATGGTCAAAATTAGGGTTTTGATTGAGAAGGTGCAATTTCTGATTTTTGACCTAGAAAATGATTGATTGGTTTAAGTTATGATCTCAAGGTTTCAAATAATTCCTTTTGACCTAATGTAATGGCTCAAAACATCTCTCAAGATCAATTGATTGATAGTTGATTTTCAGTCAACTGATGAAAAGTCAACTGTACACTAAAAAGTCAAACTTTGACTTTTTGATCAAAATCAAGTATCAAAGATCACAATTCATCAAGACATGTCAAAATATGAAACTTGTTCATCAAGAAATCAAAAAGTCAAGATTTCATTTTGAAAAGTCAAAGTTTCTAAACTTAGAAATTTTTCAAAGTGTTGGAAATTCACATTTTTTTCACAACTTTACGCCAAATTTTCAACATGATGCAAGATGATTCAAAGGAAACTTCCAACATGAAAGTTGTAGATCTCAATGAGATATAAAACATTGTATAACACAACTTTTTCTATAAATGAATGGATTTCAAGTTATGATTTTGAGAAGACATGTTCATGAAACTTGAAAAACTTAGTGAAATTTTGCCCTGGTTTAGGCAGGATTTTGACCTAAGTTCATGGAAATTTTTCACATGGTTCCAAGATGAATCTTCAAAAATTTCCAACATAGAGGTTGTAGAGTATTTTAAAAAATTTCCAAAATGTCAAAGAACTCATTGAGATCATACTTGAGCAAGGAGAATCTAAGGCAAGAAGTTAGGGTTTTCAAACTTGAATTACAAGCCATTTCTTGATGAACACATAAACCAAATCCATGTTAGGCTGCATAATCTTTGCTTTGCAGGCCTAAAACTTGTTTTTCACTCCATAATTAATGTTGTGCATAGCTTCTAGAATATTTAATCCAAGCATTCAATGCACTGCCCATGCTTAATACCATTTTAGGAAGAAAGGCAACATTGCCATTTTGGAAAAGTGGCTTTATGCACAAAGTCCACTCTTCTTGAGTCTCTGACTTGTTATTCTGAACACATAAAACATGTATGCTCAGAAGCAACATGTTTAAATCTTCTAAGCCACCCTATGAGCCAGGTATTTGTGCATTGGAACCACATTTCTCAAGCTTTTTTCAAAATCAAGCAAAAAGCCACAAACATGTGATTTTGAATTTTGATCAAAGACAAGCTTCCAAACTTGTTGCTTATAAATAGAGGCACTATTTGTGAGCTAACACATGAGCATTAACACCCTGAAACACTCCCAAACTCCCTCAAACTAGAAATTATCCAAAAACTCCATTGTTGTACAGTTTCTGACTTTAAACTTGTAACTCATATTTCCCTCGTGCGTTGTTGGCCTTTTGGTTCCTAAATCTCCTATACATCAAATATAACCTATCTTTGTCCCTGTTTGATCACTATAAAACCATTTGCATTAAACTCCATAACCAAAAATAGAGCATTGCAAGTTGACTTCTCCAAGCCATTCCAGCCATCCATTGCTCAAGCTAATCATTGCATTAGCTTCCTGGGAACTTGAGGAAGATAACCTGATCATTGCAGCACCTTGAATCAAGCTCAAATTCATTTCACGATTTCCATTTTTGAGGTACATTTTCTGAACTTTTATCTTTTCATTTAGGCATTGTTAGGCTTGCATTTGTGAAGATAAAGTGTAGACATCATTGCCCTAAAGTTGTACATGTCCATAGATTTCATTTATATTGATTGAGCTTAGAGAATTTTAGGTTTGAATCTCTGAAAATAATTAGGTAAGAATTTGGTACTTTCAAAAACTCTCATTCATCTTTGATTTATAGCTTATGATATTTATATGGTTGGATTCGTATGGAAAAATGGAGCAACTTTCATGTTTGCATATTTCATTTTTGTTGAGAAATGGTGAAGTTACAGATGTTCAGGCTGGAGGTTGAAGATGAAGTTATAACATGGACTTAGTTTGTTTTAAGTTTATTGATTGTTGTATAACTGAGGGATGAAACAGGCCACCCCAGTGGTACAACAAGCGCGCGCGTATTAGGAGTTCCTGGGTTTGAACCCCAGCGAGACCTTTTGCCTCTTTTTTTTACATTTTTCTCCATTTTTTGTTGTTTGAAACAGGCGCATGGGCCTCAGTGTTGGGCTTTTGATTTTTTTTTTGCTTTCTTTAACCCCCTGTTTACTTTTGCAGGCTAGCCCAATTACTTTTATTATTTCAATTTTTTTATTTTCATTTTCTTATTATATTTTATTTTTATTTATCATTTTTTATTATTACTATTATTTTAATTATTATTATTTTTATTAATAAAAAATCCAAAAATATTTATATTTACTATTTTCACATTTTATATTTTATTTACTTTCTTTATAAAACAAAAAAGAACAAAAACATTTTCTTAAACAAATTAATTTCTTTTCTTAAATAATTAATATTTAGATTTAGGTTTAATTATTTATTTTTTTTTAAATTAAAATTAATTTAGAACTTAGGTTTCTTTTAATTAATTAATTTTCACTTTATTTTTATTAACTTAAAACCTTTTTTCATAAAAAACCTAAAAATCATTTTTAATTTAATTTCTTTCTTAATTAGTTTAAATTTAATTTTGTTTATTTTTAACTAATCATTTCCTTACATAGGTCAAGACCAAACCCTTCATGAAAACCAAACAAAAATCATTACTTTGTTCATTTATATTCTAGCATTTTATTTTCAATTCTTGTGTATTATTCAATATGGTTGTAATAGATAATTAGGTTTAATTTTCTTGGAATCCCCATTTGTAAATTTGTATACCCCCTCCCCTAATGATGTAATAGCTTAGTAATTTTACTTTCCACAATTTATCGCTTTATATAAATGCTAGCAAATTAGGGTTTGTATGGAAAGATAAAATCAACAAGTAGCAAACCCTAATTCAAGATAAACAATGCATGTAAATCAAACACACTTGCACACTTGCGCCCTTAGGGTAATTCCACTTTGTTGCCTTACAAGAATGGCCATGTTATGCATGTGAGATGTCTTAGCAAAAAGCAATCAAAAATACAAGATCATAGTCCCTCGATGACGCTATAAATGTTGCCTTTCAAAAAATGATCTTAGTCCCTCAAAGAGAAATGATAAGATATCTCACAACATTGCTATCATGATTATACGATGACCCACGCCCGTCCCTTTACATCCAAAGATAAGGCTTCTTACCAATCAATGGTAAGGTAGCAATATCAAAGGAAAGGAAGAAATTAACAAAGACTTTTGAGTAGGTAGATTGTTCCTAGTTGCTTGCTCATTTTCAAATCAAACATCCTTTCTTATTTTCAAAACAAACACCAATACTTTAAAAAACACTTTCAAAACATTTTCCAAACATGATACATTTTCAAAAGACCAACACTTTGTATACGTTCTTACGAACAAGAACTATTACAAAGTTTGCCAAAACGATGGTGCATTTTCAAAATACTTTCAAAAACCATACAAAGCACATTTTCAAACAAAAGCAAGTGATCTAGCAAGCAACTAAGAGCCCATGGATAACTATGGATGAAAAGGGTGCTAACACCTTCCCTTTTCATTATCTACCACCCAAACTCAATAAATAATCTCAAAGGTCTTTCCTGTTCTTTTCATCCTTTCCTTTTCGATAAAAGAAAAGTCAGTGGCGACTCTTGCTAACCGCAACATTTGTGATAAAACATAAAACACCCAAGACAGTTCTCCCACCGTATCATAGGTACTAACACCTTCCCTTTTCATAAACTACCCCTGAACTCAAGAAAATATCTCGAAAGGTATTTCCTGTTCTTTTCACCCTTTCCTTTATTGGATAAAATAAAAGTAGGTGGCGACTCTTGCTATTTGCCACATTTGCGATAAAACGCAAAAACACCCGAGTCATTTCTCACGCTGTATGACAGAACTGACGACTCTGATGGGGATTAGAAACTTAAAAGTGGGGTTATCTTAGAGTTAGATCACATTTAATTTCTTTCCTTGTTTGACTTGCTTGCTTTTACATTTTTGGGTCCTTGTTTGGGTTTTGTTTTGATCCTCTACCCGGATCGAGGAACTTTATTAGGTAAGTAGCAATAGATCATGGGGAATGTGCGGGGTATACTGACATGGTTGAAGCGATGGCTATGTTAGTGTGACACATTTGTTGGTACCGGTAGCCCTTGAGTTTAGTCAAAGAGAATACGGGGCCGATGTGTGGTGTCATGAAGCACTAACTGGCCTTAGACACTTTAATTGAACAACTTGGCCATTAGGAAGTAGTGAGATAGCCGGCTTTGGTGCAGTCTGAAGTTGGTTGATACTCGACACTATGCTCATTGAGATCGGACTTTCAGGATATTTTGGTCGCCAATAAAGAGGCTTGCGCTAAAACAATGTCCGATGAAGAAAGATCAATGATATTGAGATACCCTAGAACCCGATTGCTTTCTAGGACAGGTTGAACCAACTAGAATTCAAGAGGGTACTTACCTATGAACCTCATGCAAGCCTAAACCTAAGGACTTGTTTTCTTTGTGTGTATATGTTTGTTTGTACATAACATCATGACATCATACCATGGCGTTTTGCACTAACCATTTTCAAGGACCTAGAGATTTATTTTTGTCTTGTTTTGTAGGACATGGCTCCCACTCGCAGGAATACTGTCCAAATCAACCTCGTCAAAATGCCACCTCAACTTAAGGAATTGGCATCAAGGGTCCCCAATGATTCCCCTTTCACCAATAAATACGGTCGTCTCGTCAACTTAGTTACAACAAGCTTTGAAGAGGATATGGTGAAAGTGTTATTCCAATTCTTTGACCCTAAACACCATTGCTTTACCTTTCCTGATTACCAACTTGTGCCTACTATGGAAGAATTCTCTCAACTCTTGGGAATTCTTATTCTTTATCAACCACCCTTCAACAGTATTGAAAGAGACCCAAAACCGAGGATATTTCGCAAGCTTTACATTTACAATGGTCCAATGTTGTGGCAAATTAGGAAACGAGAAGTGGTGTCAAAGGGTTTCTAGCCAAGTTTCTGTTCGAGAGGGCTCACTATTTTTGGGATGCTCTGGGTTTACAAGCCTTTTAAGAAGTTTTGGCTCTTCTCATATATTGGATGGTTTTATTTCCCAATCCTGACCAACTCATAGATGTGAACACAGTTAAAAAATTTATATCTCGCAATCCGGTGCCTACTTTACTTGGGAATATCTTGCCCTCTCTTCACACTCGCACCATAAAGAGAAGAGGACTTATTATATGTTGCACTCCTCTATTGGCTAGGTGGTTTATTTCGCACTTACCCCGGTCTGTTGTAAAGAACGAGCAAGGCTCAATATGGTCTAATAGGTTGATGTCGCTCACACATTTGGATATTTATTGGTGTCCTCGATCTTTGGAGGATATTGCCATTATTGATCGCTGTGGGGAATTCCCTAATGTCCCTCTCCTAGGCATTAGGGGAGGAATCACTGATAACCCTTGTTTGGCTTTGTGACAGTTTGGAAATGCTAAGAGGGATGTCCCTCATGATGCACTTTGTTGTATCCTAAAATTCAAGCTTACACAAATATATTTGGATTTTTCAGCATTAAGATTATGGAAGAAATTGCTTAAAAAAGGACAAAACAAATGAAAATGCCCTTTGTTGTACCCCAAAATTTGCCCTCTCATTTCCCAAAGAATCATCCTGGACCCTCAGGTTTGCCTCCATCCAATTTCAAGCCTTGAATTGCAAATTTTTCAAGAAAATCATTCACAAGGACAAAATGGTCACTTAGCTTACTAAAAAGTCAAACTTTGACTTTGGACCAAAGTCGAGTTTCAAGAGTCATATTTCATCAAGACATGTTGAAATATGAAGTTTGTTTCATCAAGAAATTCAAAAGTCAAAATTACTTTGGAAAATTCAAATTCTAAATACTTAGTTTTTTTTCTAAGTGTTTAAGAAATATGACAAGTTTAGAACTTCTGGCTAGATTTCCACCATGATGCAAGCTGATTCTGAAAGAGCTTCTAACACAAGAGTTTTAGATCTCAATAAGACCTAATTTTTTTGCAGAACAGAACTTCTCCTGGAAATGTTGGAATTTCAAGTTATAAAGGTTCAAAGACACGTCCATGAAACTGAAGCACTCAGCAAATTCTGGACGTTTTCAAGACAGAGTTTGATTAGAACTTCTGGGCCAGTTTTCATGAAGGTTCAGTCAGAAGTTGTAAGAGAAATTCAAAGAGGATTTACAAAGCGTGTTACAAGCTTTTGGGAAAGTCTGAGAACACGCTCAGAACATGCTGGAGCGAAAAGATTAAAGGATCAGAAGTTGGATGTTTTGTTTTAAGTTGCGCTGATGCTGAACTTCTGACCCAGATCTAAGATATGATGCACAATCTCATAGTGCAGGATTTCTGGTTTGATAAATCTCATCATCATTTAATCCTCACAACCACTTTTGAGTTTTTATCCAAAGGATTTCCCTACGTGTGAGAAAGAAGTGCCATTGTTGTCCTTGAAAAGCAAACTTTTGTATGAGTTTATGTTGGGCCCATGCTTTGCTTCTGCCTCTGAGGGTACTTTTCCGTAATTCATGCTTACAAATCCAGCTTAGGCACGGATAAAAGTTGTTAACCTTACTTGTTTGGACTTGCTTCAAGAACAAGTTAGCGCCTAGTGTATGATGGTTGTACTTTTGACTTCTCCAAACTACTAAATCCTTGCCTATAAATTGAACTTCATTTTCAACTATAAGGGGAGGATTTTGAAAATTAGCCTTGAAACCTTGCTGAAATTTCAAAGAACTGGAAACTAAAAGCATAAACACAAAAACCTTCTAAGCTTCTGTTTCTTTTCACGCCCAAACTCTAATTTTCTTGCACATCTCTTGGCCAAATTAGAAACAATCCCAACTTCTGTTTACAGACTGCAATTCCATCTCCACCAACTTCCATTTCAAAAAGCAGAACTTTGATTCTTGGTTGTTCCAGAATTTTCTAGCCATTCCTTAGCTCAAGTTAAAGATTGTTCCAGCCTTCTGAGCACGTGAGAAAGCTGGCCAGAATATCACGGTAGCCTGAACTAGACTCTAATTCAGAATAATCTCCAGAAGCAAGGTAAGTTTCTTCTGACTTGTATCTCATTGTTTAGGCATTTCTAGGCTTACATTTTCAAAGATACAATGTAGATGTCATGGCTCTGATTCTGTACATACTCAGATTTCATGTATTTTTGCCTAAGTAGAGAGAATCTTAGTTCAGAACTTCTTGAGGAAACTAGGACTCAAAATTAGGATTAGCAAAATTCATGCTTGCTTCTGATTTACAGTTCTAATGTTTTATACTTCTGAAACCATGATGAAACTTGCCAGAACTGTTATGTGTGCATTTTTGTTTAGTTGAGAAATGACTAAGCTGCAGATGCTCTGATTGGTGTGGAGAAAGAGATTAAAGCTCATCATCAGAACTTACTTTATGTTATATGTTTATGCTTTTGTTTCTAATACCGGATGTACAGCCACCCCAGTGGTAGAAATCATGTGCATAAGACATTAATGCTAAGGGTCCTGGGTTCTAACCCCAAAAGCTTCTTTTTAGGTTTATTTATTGACATTTTCACTCATTTATCTGTCAGACGATACTCCTAGATCAGAACTTCTAAACAACCTTACCCAACAGCATTATCACCTCACTCTCTCAAATAGCCAGAACTTCTGACTTGCCAGCGATACATGAACTTCTAGGTTCCCAGCTACACTACAGCTTTTGAACCCCCTCAATAATCAGAGCTTTTAGGTTTTCCTTTGTTCCCAACAACCTCAGAACTTGGTATACCCAGGCCCAGAACTTCTGACCTTCTACTTGCCTACTAACATTTTCTCTCTTACAGCGTATCAGAGTCAGAACTTTTGTTCCTCCTTGTTTTAGCAATGTGCTTATTCTGACTCCATTTTCTCATTTATCTTACTTTTTCCTTTAATAACCAAAAAACATCAAAAAAAATATTTCATATTCACATGTTTTATTTCATTTCTTTTAGAACAAAAAGATCAAAAATATTTTCTTAAGTAAATTAATTTCCTAACAAAAACAAAACAAGTCCCTTTTACATTTCTTGTATACTATTTCAATATGGTTGTAATAGATAATTAGGACTTTAATTTCTTGCAATCCCCATTTATAAATTTGTACCCCCATCCCCTAAAGCTTTGTAATAGCTTAATTTTTGTTTTCCGCAATTTAATGCTTTATATACCAATTGCTAGTAATTAGGGTTTGTATGGAAAGATTAAAACCAACAAATAACAAACCCTAATCAAGATAAATCATGCATGTAAATCAATACACTTGCACACTAGCACCCCTAGGATAAATCCACTATGTTGCCTTACAAAATGGTCATATTACATATGTGAGGTATCTTAGCAAAAACAAGAAAATACAAGATCATAGTCCCTCGATGACGCTATCAAAAGTTGCCTTTCAAAATGATCTTAGTCCCTAAAGAGAAATGCTAAGATACCTTGCAACATTTCTAATCATGGTTATACGATGACCCGCGCCCGTCCCTTTTACATCCAAATATAAGGTTACTTACCAAATCAATGGTAAGATAACAATGTCAAAGGAAAAAGGAAATGAACATAAAAGACTTTTGAGTAGGTAGAATGTTCCTAGTTACTTGCTCCATTTCAAAACAAAAGCATCCTTGCTATTTTTTAAAACAAACACCAACACTTTCAAGACATATTTCAAAACTTGAAAATATTTTCAAAAGATCAACACCTTTGTATACATTCCTACGAACGAGAATCATTACAAAAGTTTGCCTAAACAATGTCCTCTTTACGAAATACTTTCAAAAACCACACAAAGCACATTTTCAAACAAAAGCAAGTAATCTAGCAAGTAACTAAGAGCCCATGGAAAACCATGGATGAAAAGGGTGCTAATACCTTCCATTTTTATAATCTACCCCCCGAACTCAAGAAAACATCTCAAAGGTCTTTCCTGTTCTTTTCAACCTTTCCTTTTGGATATAAGAAAAGTCGGTGGTGACTCTTGCTAACCGCAAAATTTGCGAATACAAACACAAAACTACCAAAGTCAGTTCTCCCACCGTATCATACCCTTTTGACAACATTAAAGGAAAACCAAGTTTCCTTTCGATTCTGCATCCTTCAATTGAACACTTTGGCCTTGGTTGCATCTTTCGTTTGGGCGCTGGATTGCTTTGGGGCATGTTCGTTTCATGCTTCGATTGAGGCATTGGGCTCATTTGGCTAAGATTATTTCATGTTTCGTTTTGGTGATAGACTTCGTTTAAAGGTTTGTAGAAGTCTTTCGTTTAGCCACACAGCATCTTCTCTGCGTGTTAGCCAAGACATACAAGGCATAATTTCTTACCATAATAATATGCACAAGGCCAAAGTCCCCTTTGAAGCATTTTGTTAGAAGCTTCGACAGGGAAACACTTCCCTTCAATATAGCTTCAATTCACAAGGCAAAAAGCTTCATGGTGATGTCCTTCAATTCAAGAATCCAAAATCCCCCTTTTTGCTCTCTTTCAATCACACATTTTGACCCTGCAAGCCTCTTTAGTTAGGGGCAATGACTTTCCCAATGTTGTAAGCTTCGATTGATCCTTCCATCCCTGGCACACATCCTTCGCTTGTGGGTGTGAATCCTAGAGCACAAGTCTTTTGTCATTCTTTCGTTTGGGCATTTAGCCCCTCTTTTCCAAGCTTTCGTTTGAACATATTTGCATAAGGTCACAAGGCAGGAACCTCCTGCACACATTCTTTCGTTTGGCCATGTGGCCCCTTTGTAGACAAATTTGAGTGGGCAGGATTTCCTGTAGAAATGGCACGTTCCAAACATACAAACTCTTCACTATGTCATTATTGTCATACCCCAAATTTGCCTGCCCTCAGTGATACCATCAAGTTTATTTTCAAACTTTGATTTTTATAAAATTCTTTTGATTTACATTAATATTTTGGGGTTTTTAAAATATTCATTTTCTAGTTAATTTAAAAATATAATAGTTTATTTCAAATTATTTATATTTTTAAAAAGAAAATAATTGATCGTCTTCATATATTTTCAATTGACTTATTATTCCAAATGAATAACGTAGCACAGTTGGTAAGAGAGTAAGGATTACAAGTGGAAGGTCCTGAGTTCAAGTCTTGTTACACTACTTTTTGGTATTTATATTCTTTTGTGTGTTTTTTTTAATAAAAAGGATAAAAAAATCATTTTTCAATTATTTTATTATTATTTTTGTTTTCTATTTTAAGGGTATTTTAAAATTATTTTTTATTTTTTTAAATCTTTGATTTTATACACTTAATAGTCAAGATGTTAAAAATAATTGAGATCTTTCAAAACCAATTTTTATTAATCACAAAATTAATCACAATTTGAGAAAATTACAAAAGTGTCTAGGTTCATAATCTTGTCCTCCAAATTTCAATCAAGTCTCAATTTGTGTAAATCTTTCCAAAAATATCATAAAAAAGGTGTTTTTTATTTATTTAAATAATATTTTAGTTTTCCTAAATTTTATATATTTTAAAATATTATTTTTTTTAATTAAAATTATTATTTTATGTAAAAAATAGCCAAAAAGTCTAGTTATAAATAAAATCTTATTTAGTTTAAATATTTTTCAAATTCATCTTGTATCTGGTCACAAATAAGACTAGGTTCTTAGACTTGTTGACCAAGATAGAATTATAAACTTTTGAGTTTTTTTATGGACTATTTCCTTTTTGGGGTGTCTTTAACCTAATTTTAAATCTATAAATAGACCACTCTTTCACACTATTTTTCATCCATAATTTCATAATCATCCACAATTCACTGGAGTTCTCCTAAAGTTGTTGTTCTTCACATCGAAGAACAACAATAAAGAAACCTTGAAACCTCTATCAACAGTTACTTATTTTAGGGTTTTGAACAAAACACCTAAAAAATTTCTATCAACAATTTTTCAAAATCTTATTGTTGTCTCCAACATCTATCTAAGGAGGATCTCGTCCCAAAGGAAAAAAGAGGAGAACGGCAAAGAAAAGAAAGAATTTCCATCATTTGCTCACCGGAGGAATCTTCGCTCCTGTAGGTTGGACTCTCTTAAAAATCTCCATCATAAAATTTCTTGAATTGTTTATATTTTATTTCTATTGAGTGTTTTATTGTTGGGATTCATTGCTTGTTTAAAATCTCCATGTTTACTTTTTATTCTTTTTCAATTTAATTGATAAAACAAAAACTTCAATATCTATTATAATTTGTTAGATGTATATATAATTTGGGTCATGTAGAAACATGTAAAATAATAACTTTCATACGTGTTCTTTCTTTCTGCTAAATTTCTTAATTCTTAGTTTTTATTATAATTATTATTATTAGGTTAATTGTTATATTACAATTTTTTAATGCTTTTGTTTCTTTTTAATTTAATAAAAGCACAAAGATATATTAGTTTTATTATTAGGTTAAGTGAAAAGTCGAGAATAAACAAAAATATTCCTTATACATAATTATTGGGATATTTTAATCAATTTAATAATTCAAATTATTAATCTTATAAATAAATCCAAACAATTTCATAATTAAATTAATATTTTACAAAGATATTAAAACTATAACAGCTGGGCCCAGTTCAATATCTAAACTTAGGCCCGGTTTCCTCATGTACCCCCTATTTTGCTGTGTACTACCCAAGCGAACCCCCAGGCCAGCTGGGCCCGATTCAATATCTGAACTAGGGTCCTTCATCTTAACACCTCTAGATTAAGTTTTGTACCCCCTTAACCTTAATTAATTAAGTTATTATAATTTATTTAATTCTTCTAATTTATTTATTTTCTGATTATTATATATCGCATTTTTACACATTTGCATTAAATTTTTTAGATATTAATAAATAATTATTGGATATTTTTAATATTTGATATATTTTAAATAATTAGAAAAGATAGTTATTTATTAGCTTAAATATTTTTCTAAAACACTAACTCTATTTTTCTAAATTGCATTAATTATTTTTCTCGTCCAAACATATTTTTCTCATATCGCATCATACATCCTAAAATAGCTAACCAATTAAACACTAACAATTTTTTCACTAATATAACAAAATTCAAGATATTTTCATATAAAGGATTAAGGAGAATTTCTTTCAAAATTAACTGCGAACTGCGTCTACGATCACTTATTTTTTAAACCCAGACAAGGTTCAAGGATAATTTGAAAGCAATTTTATACAATCCTATAAAAAATACCAACCAAACACTATGAACTACGAATTAGGACTCTGATTCCTCATAAGAGGATACGTACGCATACGATCAAAAATCGTAGGAAGTTCCCCTATTAAAAAATTAGGACACTTTCTTTCTAATTAAAAATTAAAATCCTGTTTACCCCGAACCTAAACCTAGAGTCTAATATCCTTGTGAACAAGGTAGATGAAAGGTTCCTAACACCTTTCTTTCATCTAATTGAGTCTCAAACCTAGAATCTTTGTCCGCGAATTAGGGTTTTATGTTAGATTCCCTTCCCTAGGATAAAAACTAATAGTGGCGACTCTTGATTTAAAAACTAGTTGCTACAGTTGGCGACTCTGCTGGGGACTCTCTTTAACCCTAGGTTTAGGTATTTTTGGGGTTTCTTATTTTTATTTGCTTTATTTATTTATTACATTTATCTATTTTATCGCATTTATTTATCTATTGTCAATTTCTCTTATGATCATATATACTATGTGGCGGGTTTTTATTTCAAAAAAAATATTTTCAATATAACCCTTAATAAGAAGGTTCGTCTATTAGCTTAGAGGGTACATCATCCCTGCGAGTTTATGTGACGACTTCGCCTAGAGTCGGTGGACTTCCGAAAAAGGAATACTTATCGAGAGATATCCTCTTGGCGAGTAGGACTTTGGAAGGTCACCCATGACTCTTTGTAACGGCCTTAACCTAAAATCTCATGACGAGACCTTTCACGACTTTAAGACGAAAGTTTCGGTCCGTAAAGAGGCTCCACCTAAGGGAGGCCCTTGTGCCTTTTCCCTCTAGTGTTATTCATGACACCCTTAAGGAAACCACATTTTGGGAGGGTAGATCAACTGTAGGTCAAGACTAAGGAACCTACCTTATGAGGGTACTTATTAAAAAAAGTCCCGTCACTCAATCTTACACCCACACATTCATATATTTCATGTATTCGTCATACATTCATCATATATTTGTCACCCGTCTCTTTGTCTTATTCACGGGGTACCAAAAAATAAAATCAAGATCTCGGTGACTGGCTTTAAAAATGAATACCAAAGGAAACAACTTGCTCGCGTCAACACGCCAAACATGTTTGAAATAGAGGCCACAAAAGGGAAATGACGTGCTGGAGATTTTCTCCAGTTTTATCCAGTAACAGTGGATGGTTTCAAAAGCAGATATATGCAGGCGCGCCTAGAAGACTTATTTCCTTGTTGCCTGATTTCATGCAAATAAATCTTTGGATAAAGATTGTAATATTTTTTAATATCTGAATTACGTTACCTTTAATAAAGACGTTTTGTTTCCACACCCTGTTTGCGTATCTATTTTTAAAGATAATTTCCAGGTAAAATAATAAAGGACAAGCATATACCCAAAGGAATAAGACATTCACATTCATTCGCACTCATGCGTTCACGAACACCTGCATGTCATGTCAAAACTCATTTTTCAAAAACACCTCTCCAGTTGAACCATTGGTAAAAGAAGGTCTCCACCTCCTTGGCCTCCAAATCAAACAAGGGCCTATCAACAAAAAGCAATGGAGCAAATCAAGGAAACGCATGCTGCATTTAAAGAGGACCTCGACCAAGTAAAGGGTGACGTAAGGTCAAAGAAAGGAGATTTGAGTCAAGTTCTTCTGGATTTGAAGAACATTATTGACAGGCAAGACCAAATTCCCAGGGTAGCTTTCGAGGAAGTAGCCCATACTATTGGTGCATCAAGCGGTCACCAACTAAGGAAAGAGTCAGAGGCAGGACTCTAGAAGTCCGTCATGGCCCAATAAGAAGCTGAAACTGAAGGTTTTGTCCCACCGCCGCTGAAAGCAGGGGAATCTCATACCCTACAGATTCTAACCAATAATGCAGACTCCCGCTAGGACACAAAGAAGCTTTCGAAAGAGCTCTACAAAGGCTAGGGGACCAGGGGATAGTCTAGTTCGGACAATACTCTGAAGAAGAATATAAAATTGCTTTGAAAGGCGAAGCACATTTTCCTCCAATCCAAGAGACCTCTGTCAACAATGGAGTAGTGCATGGAGGACATGTGGCGAAGATATCCAACAAGGCCAACACCAAAGGGACAACTGATGTCATCCAAGAATGTTCCCCAGACGAAAAAATCAAAAGACGGACGACCGTGGAGATTCCTGAGATCTTTTTCTTTCCTAATTAATATTTCTTGTTTTTGAAAGAACCTATATCAAGCCCGAGGCATAGGGGTTGCTTGTAAGGGTTTCCCTGTTTTGTTTCAGACAATATTTATGATTAATAAAAGTGATATTTTGTTTTCAATCAAGATCCATGTCTTTATTTTGCATTCATGTCTTAATTTTAAAAATGGCAAAACTTTCTCTGCATATGCATTTTCAAATATTCAAATACTAAAGTTGCACCAAAACATGGTAAAGGTGCAAATTTATGCCCAAAACCACTAATAATGCTATTGCTGTGATCCGATATAATTTTGATGCACCTATCAACCAAGCTAAAGAGGAAGATGATAAAGATCTTGAACTCTCTGAGAAAATGGCGAGGGAATTAAAAAGGCTAACAATATGCAACCGTATCTAGAGTTTATCAAGACCATTAATCTGAGTATAGGGGAAGACATGGAATAAACCAAGCTTAGGGGCAATGTTAGAGCAGAGCCACAAAGAAGCTGATCAAGTTATTGCGCATATCTATGGAAATAGGCCAAAGTCGAATACAGACAGTGTCGTAAAAATAAACAACTACGAAATACCAAGATTTGACGAAGAACCCGAGCCATGGGCACGTTGGGTATCCACCTTCGACGAAGCTTCAAATACACTGGGGCACGATATAGAGGCAGAAGTGACTCCCCCAAAGAATGCTCACAAGCCATATACCAATTCAATGGTGAACGGGATACTAAACATCCAAAACTAATTCCCTATCAAGATCCTGTTTTAAAACCGACTGTGGAATTCGTGAAGATCATTTTCAATCACGTCCCACGAAAAGGAGATCGAATGACAGGCACCCTGGCAACTATATCGTCTATATTCAAAGTAACTTGGTCAAACCACGAATCGCGCATCACAAACAAACGCTTCACATTGCCTTGTTATTAAAAACGACAATATAACAAGCCTTGGTTTCACGATATCCAGAAAATGCCTCCAGCATCGACAAACAAACTCTATGATAATTAGCCTCAGAATCCTTTCAGAGTAACGGTGTACTGTACAAGATGGACCACGACATGGTCTAAATACTCAAGAAGATTTTGCTACTTCGCCTCGACCCACGTGGTAAATGGACCCCCAATTACGAAAGTCTGTACGTAGTCAAAACAACATTCTCCGGTGGTGGTCTTATCTCCACAAAAACGGATGGGGAAGAACTACCGCATCCGGAAAATTCAGGCGCAGTCAAAAATACGACGTATAAGAAGCTCGCTAAACTCGAACCTTAAACTGGCTACTTAGGCAAAAAGGAGCGCCCCGATGGATTGAAAACCTTAAAGGGCGATTCAGGCAAAAATTAGGGGCATATAGACAAAAAAATCATCCCGATGGATTGAAGACACTAAAGGGAAATCCAGGCAAAAATTAGGGATCATTCAAGGAAATAAAGAACAAAAAGACTGCGATCTAAGAACCGCGACTACGAACCATGAAGGAAGAGATAGATCTTAATCATACAATTCAGAAGCAAAGGAGATAAGATCATTAAAAAGATATTGGGGAACAGTAGCAACAATTATCATTTTTCATTTCCATTTACAGTTCTAAAGCTTGTTGTAATTACCTCTTTCTAGGAATTGCATCATGTATTCTCGCCTATTCAGAGGCCTATCAATAAAACAGTTGCTTTCTTTGCATCTTTCAAAGTGCATTTTTCTTTTCTCAGACTTGTTTACAAAATACTACGATCATTACTTGTGAATATTGTCTTGAAATCATTTCTGGGAATTAACAAAATAAAAGCATTTGATAAAACATCGAAAAAACATTTTGGTTAGAAAAATATTGAAAGAAAATCCACATCTACATCCACGTCCACGGCTACTCCTACGTCTTACAACACAAAAAAATATATACACATGTCTACACCTGTATCTACGATCACGATGCAAAAAAAGTCTACGCCCACACGTGCATATGCTTGCACTCCACAACACAAAAATCTATATACATGTCTACACTTGTATCTATGCATATCTACACCTATGTCCATACACATGTTTGCGCCTATGCTTGCACTCAACAATACCAAGTCTATGCCTACATCTACGCGTCCGCACACAAACTCTACGGCCATGTCAGCGCCTATGCCTACACTTGCAACACAAAGTCTACGTCCGCGCATGCATCCATGCACATGTGTACTCCTGTCCATCCTATACATATGCCTATACTTAAGCCTGCGCCTACGACATATGAATTGACATACGTCTACGCTTATGCCCACGCCTACGACATACGAATCAACATACGCTTACGCCCGTGCCTACGACATACGAATCTACGTACGTCTACACTCACTCTTGCGCTTACAACACACGAATCTGTACACGTCTACACCTACGCCTGCGCTTACAAAGGCCACACATATGCCAATACATGTGTCTACGCCTGCGCTTACAACGTACAAATTTACGCATATGCCATTGCCTACATCTACGTCTACATCTACACCTGCACTTGCAATACAAAATCAATGTTCAAAATTTTTCCAACGCTTTTTCACCGCATTCAAATCAAATTTAACAAAGCTACGACGACACAACATACAACGCCAGGGGATTGGTAACTCTAAGCCAATGGTTTAAAGGAGAGAATGCCATAAATAGTCCTCATAACATTTCAAGGCATACATGTATTTTACACACATTTCACACATACATTTTGCATATCCAAAGCATACATAAATTATACATTTCAACATTCAATACGAATACACTCAGGGTTCCACGCATCAAACATCATACATTTTGCATACATCCAAACATTTCAATACACATGCATACACATGTATCACCTAGCAAACAGACAAATAATTTCACCCTCGATTCAACTATCTAAGGGTCGACCAACACAATACTTCTCCTACGATTCAACCCGCCACCTCAGTCTTCATGTTGTGACACATTCAGCCCATCACCTAAGTCTTCCTGCAGTGATGAGTTCCTTACAAAACCAGTACATTGCCTCCAAGTCGTAATGTATCCGCAAAACTCATTACATTGCCTCTGAGCCGCAATGTATTTGCAAAATTCAAAACATTGCCTCTAAGCCGCAATGAATTCTCAAAACTCAGTGCATTGCCTCTAAGCTGCAATGTATCCTCAAACTTCACACATTTCCTCTAAGCTGCAATGTATTATCCAAGCCCAGTATGTTACCTCTAAGCGGCAACATATTCTCAAAACCCATTATGTTGCCTCTAAGCCGCAATGTATCCTCAAAACTGAACATGTTGCTTCTAAGCCGCAATATATTATTCGAACTTATTACATTGCCTCTAAGCCGCAATGCATTCTCCAAACTCATTACATTGCCTCTAAGCCGCAATGTTTTCACAAAACCTAGCTTATCGCGTCAGAATTCACGCAGCAATTTGCGAACCTTACCTATTGCCTCAGACTTCATGCAGCAATGCATTTATTATTCTGCGACACAGATCATTGCCTCAGACTTCATGCACCGATGATCGAAACAAATTTAGCTTATCACATCAGACTTCACGCAGTGATTTGCAAACTTAACCCATTGCCTCAGACTTCAGGAAGTAGTGTGTTTCTTATTCCGCGACACAGATCATCGCCTCAAACTTCAGGCAGCGATGCTCGAAACCAAAATCTAGCTTATCGCCTCAGACTTCACGCAGCGATTTGCGAACCTAACCCATTGCCTCAGACTTCATGCAGCAATGTGTTTCTTTATTCCAAAATAGACCATCGCCTCGGACTTCACACAGTGATGCTCGAAAACAAAACCTAGCTTATCGCCTCAGACTTCACGCAGTGATTCGCGAACCTAACCCATTGCCTCATAATTCATGCAGCAATGTGTTCCAAACTCCAGACCGTCGTCTCAGACTTCATGCAGCGATGTTTGAAACCAAATTTAGCTTATCACATCATACTTGACGTAGTGATTTTCGATCCTGACCCATTGCCTTAGTCTTCATGCAGCAATGTGTTTCTTTATTCCACAAAATCTAGCATATCGCATCAGACTTCACACAACAACTTGCGAACCAAACTCATTGCCTCAGACTTCATGCAGCAATGTACATCTCTTTACTCCATAACACAAACCATCGCCTCAGACTTCATGCGGTGATGTCCAAAGACCAAATCTAGCTTCATGCAGTGATTTGCAAAACTCTAATTCATTGCATCAGACTTCATGTAGCAATACATTTCGTTATTCCATAAACACTGATCATCGCCTCAGACTTCATGTTGCGATGCTCAAAAGAAAACAAAAACTTTAACCCATTGCATCGGACTTCATGCAGCAATGTGTTTCTTTATCCCATAACATAGTCCATCGCCTCAGACGTCATGCAGCGATTCGCAAACATAATCCACGGTCTCAGTCTTCAAGCAGTCAGGCATCATCACTTATTGTTGTATTCATCCTCCAAATGGATGAATAATCAAAACCAAACCAAGACATACAAAATTACGCTCTTACGCTCAAAACCATATGTCTCGTAATCAAACCCCGGTAAGCGATACATCATCAGCTTTTGCTTACTTCCTTGAGACTCGTAAGGGTATGCTACATCAGTATAATCTTATGTTTGTCGGACAAGTTGTGGGGTATTCTAAGTATTCAATAAACTCCTAATCAGAATGCGTAAGACTCGCGTTTTTTCATGCTATTCGATTGGAAGATAATTGAATAGGGGCAACTGTCATACCCCAAATTTGCCCGCCCTCGGCAATACCATCAAGTTAATTTCAAACTTTGATTTTTATAAAATTCTTTTGATTTACATTAACATTTTTGGGTTTTTAAAATATTCATTTTCTAGTTAATTTAAAAATATAATAATTTATTTCAAATTATTTATATTATTAAATAGAAAATAATTGATCGTCTTTATATATTTTCAATTGACTTTTTATTCCAAATGAATAATGTAGCACAGTTGGTAAGAGAGTAAGGCTTACAAGTGGAAAGTCCTGAGTTCAAGTCCTGTTACACTACTTTTTGGTATTTATATTCTTTTGTGTGTTTGTTTTAATAAAAAGGATAAAAAAAAGTCATTTTTCAATTATTTTATTATTATTTTCGTTTTCTATTTTAAGGGTATTTTAAAAAAAAATATTTTTTTTAAATCTTTGATTTTATACACTTAATAGTTAAGATGTTAAAAATAATTGAGATCTTTCAAAATCAATTTTTATTAATCACAAAATCAATCACAATATTGAGAAAATTGCAAAAGTGTCTAGGTTCATAATCTTGTCCTCCAAATTTCAATCAAGTCTCAATTTGTGTAAATCTTTCCAAAAATATCTTAAAAAAGGTGTTTTTTATTTATTTAAATAATATTTTCGTTTTCCTATATTTTATATATTTTAAAATATTATTTTTTATTAAAATCATTATTTTATGCAAAAAATAGCCAAAAAAATCTAGTTATAAATAAAGTCTTATTTAGTTTAAATATTTTTCAAATCTATCTTGTATCTGGTTACAAATAAGACCAGGTTCTTAGACTTGTTGACCAAGATAGAATTATAAACTTTCGGATTTTTTTTTTGTGGACTATTTCCTTTTTGGGGTGTGTTTAACCTAATTTCAAATCTATAAATAGATCACTCTTTCACACTATTTTTCATCCACAATTTCATAATCATCCACAATTCACTAGAGTTCTCCTAAAGTTGTTATTCTTCACATCGAAGAACAACAACAAAGAAATCCTGAAGTCTCCATCAACAGTCACTTATTTTAGGGTTTTGAACAAAATACCTAAAAAATTTCTATCAACAATTTTTCAAAACCTTGTTGTTCTCTCCAACATCTATCTAAGGAGGATCTCGTCCCAAAGGAAAAAACAGGAGAACGGCGAAGAAAAGAAAGAATTTCTATCATTTGCTCACTGGAGGAATCTTCGCTCCTTTAGGTTGGTCTCTCTTAAAAATCTCCATCGTAAAATTTCTTGAATTGTTTATATTTTATTTCTATTAAGTGTTTTATTGTTGGGATTCATTACTTGTTTAAAATCTCCATGTTTACTTTTTATTCTTTTTCAATTTAATTGATAAAACAAAAACTTCAATATATATTATAATTTGTAACATGTATATATAATTTGGGCCACGTAGAAACATGTAAAACAACAACTTTCATACATGTTTTTTCTTTCTGCTAAATTTATTAACTTAGTTTTTATTATAATTATTATTAGGTTAATTGTTGCATTATAATTTTTTAATGCTTTTGTTTCTTTTTAATTTAATAAAAGTACAAAGATATATTAGTTTTATTATTAGGTTAAGTGAAAAGTAGAGAATAAACAAAAATATTCCTTATACATAATTATTAGGATTTTTCAATCAATTTAATAATTCAAATCATTAATCTTATACATAAATCCAAACAATTTCATAATTAAATTAATATTTTATAAAGATATTAAAACTCTAACCGTTGGGCCCAGTTCAATATCTGAACTTAGGCCTAGTTTCCTCATGTACCCCATATTTTGTTGTGTACTACCCAAGCGAACCCCCAGGCCAGCTGAGCCTGAATTCAATATCTGAATCCTGACCCTCATTATCCTCACCATCCCCCCCCCCCCCCCCCCCCCCGCGTGTTTTGGGCCTAGGTCAATATCTGAACTAGGGTCCTTCATCTTAACACCTCCAGATTAAGTTTTGCACCCATTAACCTTAACCTTAATTAATTAATTATAATTTATTTAATTCTTCTAATTTATTTATTTTCTAATTATTATATATCGCATTTTTACACATTTGTATTAAATTTTCGCATATTAATAAATAATTATTGAATATTTTAATATTTGATATATTTTTAATAATTAGAAAAGATAGTTATTTATTAGCTTAAATATTTTTCTAAAACACTAACTCTATTTTTCTAAATTGCATTATTGTTTTTCTCGTCCAAACATATTTTTTTCACATCGCACCATACATCCTAAAATAGCAAACCAATCAAACACTAACAATTTTTCCACTAACATAACAAAATTCAAGATATTTTCATATAAAGGATTAAGGAGAACTTCTTTCAAAATTAACTGTGAACTGCGTCTACGATCACTTATTTTTTAAATCCAGGCAAGGTTCAAGGATAATTTTAAAGCAATTTTATACAATCCTATAAAAAAACACCAACCAAACACTACGAACTATGAATTGGGACTCTGATTCCTCATAAGAGGATACGTAGACATACAATCAAAAATTGTAGCGAAAAAATTAGGACACTTTTCTTTCTAATTAAAACTTAAAATCTTGTTTACCCCGAACCTAAACCTAGAGTCTAATATCCTTAGAACAAGGTAGATGAAAGGTGCCTAACACCTTCCTTTCGTCTAATTGAGTCTGAAACCTAGAATCTCTGTTCGCGAATTAGGGTTTTCTGTTAGATTCCTTTCCGTGGGATAAAAACTAATAGTGGCGACTCTTGATTTAAAAACTAGTTGCTACAATTGCCTCAGGCGAAGAAAGCACCATGGTGGTGCATTCGAATAGTTTGTCAGGCATGTATAGATGCCCTCAATCGAAGGACATATATTACTGATCCATCCCAAGAGCATTAATTTGGCCCCTTCGAAGGATATCCATGGGAGTCATTCGAATGACACTTCAATTGGAAAAAAGAGATGGTTACTGAAAAGTCTGGTCGAAAGGTGAGGTTGGGGAGTCAAGACAAAAAGTTGAGATGCCAAAGGTATTTGTTGACCAAGTCCCATGCGCTTCCAGGATCAAGCTTGATACACTGGCCATAAAACTCCAAAACTGCTACACAGCAGTCCTGCCTTGCTGCCCATTTCCTTGCACCAAAATGGCAATAAAACATTGTCCCTCAAAAGCTACAAATACAGCATACCCTTTTTGTTTGAACTTTTTGTTTTCCCTCCCAAAGCATCAGCTCAAGCCATCTATAAAAAGGAGGCATCACCACACATATTGGAGGCGCCTGAAGGATTGCAAGAAAACACTTGTGAAAATTCTTAAAAATTCTCAAACACTTCCCAATATTCTTTTTCAAACATTTCTATACACTAAGAAAAAACCTTCGATTCACCCTCCAAGTGACCATTAAAAACACCCTTCGATCCACTTGCACAACCTCTTTCGACCCAGCCACTGCTTTCACAAAGTAGCAACTGGACTAGCCTTAGGAAGGTCCCAACAAACTCTCATTTTTCATAAAAGAAAGCACTTACATCTCCCTTCGATTTAAGGACTTCAAGAGGTAAGTTTTATTTCAAACTTGAGTCTATTCTATTTTAATATCATGTGCATATGCCAATAAAAGGAAAATGTATACATTTCTAGACTATGTTTTAGCTTTCGATTCTGACTGCCTATATGTTGAAAACTCAACCTTAGTTTAGTTAGCTTTGGACTTTGATACCCATTAGTTTTCATGCTAACCCCTGGATTGTAGTTATGTTTGGATATTGAATTTTAGACTTTAAGATAGATTTGTTATACCCTTCGATTGGCTAGCTGCACAAGCCTTTCGAATCACAATCTGAGGGCCCAATTTGCTTACAAAGAGTCATCAAGGAACATGTGGCAAAAGCATGAGTGTTGTTGCTTCTGAGCCTCAAACGAAGGCCAGAACCTTGCTGTCTCCGGGCCCCAAAATAAGGCCAAAACCTTGCTATATCCAAGCCTCGAGCGAAGCACAGAACCTTGCTGTCTCCAGACCCTAAACGAAGGCTAGAACCTTGCTATCTCCAAGCCTCGAGCGAAAGGCAGAACTACGTTGACTTCCAGGCCCAGACGAAAGGCGTGACTATCTTGATTCCAACCCTCAGTTGAAGGAGACAGAAAGGCAAATCGAAGGGCATGACTCCACTGACTTCAGAATCCAAATTGAAGGAAGCCAGGCAATGCAGAATTGAAGGGTGTTTCAACCTAAATCGAAGGACCCGTTTTTTCTTGCATTTATTTTATTTTTGCCTTTATATTTCCATGCAATTCAATATGGTTGTAATAGTGTAGGATTTTATCTTCTTGGATTTTATTATTTTTGTATATATGCTAGTAACTAGGATGTATGGCAAGATAAAAATAACAAGTAGACAACCCCTCATCAAAGACTAAAATTCATGCAATCAAACACATTTGCACACTAGCACCTCTAGGGTAATCCCTCTTTGTTGCCTTTTGGAAAATAGTCATGTCCCTCGAACATGGGCGTTTTAGCAAAGGCCCTCGATAAAAGATCGTAGTCCCTAGATGACCCTTAATGTTGCCTTCGGTAAACGATCTAGTCCCTAAACGACATTGCTAAAACGTCCCATATGTTTCCTTCTATGACTATACAAACGTTCCATGCCCGTCCCTTCACATCCAATGATGGGGCTTCTTACCAAATCAATGGTAAGATAGCAACATCTAAAGGAGGAGGAAAAGAACATTTAAGACCTTTTGAGTAGGTAGGTTGCTCCTAGTTGCTCGCTTTCTCATAACAAAAACATTTCATACACCAAACACTTTCATTTTGAAACATTTTTAAAAGACAACGTTTTGCATGGGTTCTTATAGAGAAAATAACCATTACAAAGACACCCTTTTCAAAATCACTTTCAAAAAACACATTACACAAACACTTCTTTGAACTATTTTCCAAACAATAATTTGTATGTGTTCTTATAGAAACAAGAACCATTACAAAGACGTATTCAAAATACTTTCAAAACCATACCACAAAGCACACTTTCAAACAAAAGCAAGTGATCTAGCAAGAAACTAAGATCCCATAGATAACTATGGATGAAAAGGGTGCTAACATCTTCCCTTTTCATAATATACCCCCCGAACTCAAGAAATAATCTCGAAAGGTATTTCCTGTTCTTTTCAGCATTTCCTTATTGGATAAAAGAAAAGTCGGTGGCGTCTCTTGCTATCCGCAACAATTGCGATAAAATGAAAAACAACCAAGTCAGTTCTCCCATCGTGTTACACACTTGTCTAAGGAATTGCATTCGGTTACGAGAATGATGTCCAAGGTTATCGTCATAGATTCATACGAGCTTGGGGTATGGTTAACAAGGTTGATAGCAAGCCATTGGGGTATAAGAACTCCATTCCTTTGGAGCCTTATCTCAAGTGGGTGTGAGCTTGCGCTAAAAGCCTTATGATGCCTTATGAAGCCATCCTACCTATCATCATGGAGCCTATTATCGAGGGAGTTGTTCCTTACACTATTCTCCATTCTGACATGCCGACTACTCTCGAGGAGTTGCAAAGATCTTAGATTCAACTCAAAGGGGAATGATACACCTTTGAAACCAAGTTCTAGGCAAGCGAGAAGAAGGTTTTGGAGCTCACAACACTTCATGAGGAGCATAATTTTAATGCCTACATTGCACCGAAGAGGATGCGTTCATGGGAAGCTTGAGTCCTTTTATCTTATGAGTTTATTTTTTATTATCTTTGTTTCTTCCACTGTAAGCCCAAGAGGCATTGTTGTAACCGTTTATACTTATTAATGCAATAAATGTTTTGTTCTCTCTTTGTCTAAGTAAATTTAAATCTTAAAAATCCTTAAAAACATTGCATAAGCATATCATGCATATCATCACATGAGCAGGTTTGGGGACCGGTTTCTTATCTTTTCGTTGTTTATTTCAGCAAAAAGAGATAGATCTCGAACAAAATATTAAGGATCTTCAAACACAGAATGCTCAATTCCAGCAGATGTTCATGGCTCTGGCTAAGGGATAAGAGGACCCGAAGGCTCTCATTCTCAAAGACAAGAAGAAAAAGACAAAGAAATTAGTGGGTGTTCTGAATATGGGAAGGAGATTCAGAGAACCAGCAAAGCGAGCTCTTGAATTTGCAACTTCGTCAAATGAGGGGGACAATCAGGAAGAGAAGACAAAAGAAGAGGACCACAGTCCAGGGTATGGTGAGGAAGAGGCTGATTATACTGAAGAACAATATCCTCCTACTGATGACAAATATAAACAGCTGAAGGATCGTCTCAACTCCATGGAAATTCAGATAGTACCTGGTCTGGATTTTGAAGAATTAGGGTTGGTTTCTGGAGTGGTCATTCCACTGAAGTTCAAGGTTCTTGCATTTGCTAAATATGACAGAATTTCATGTCCTAAGATACATCTGAGGTCTTATGTCAGGAAGATCTAACCTAACACCGCT
Source organism: Vicia faba (assembly GCA_948472305.1). NCBI lineage: Eukaryota > Viridiplantae > Streptophyta > Magnoliopsida > Fabales > Fabaceae > Vicia > Vicia faba. The sequence continues at coordinate 382,165,702 of OX451738.1, read as the reverse complement.
GATAGGAATTTGTGGGTGCATTTCTTACAGGAAAGTTTATCGGGAACCTAATTGGAATGGTTCTACCAGCTGGAGGGAACCAACATCCACCACTGGGAGAATTTGGCTGCTGCTTTCTACAGGCAGTACTAATAGAATGTTGACCTCGCTCCAACCCGTACACAACTTTAAAGCATGTCTATGGGTTCCAATGAGGGCTTCAAAGATTATGCCCAGAAATGGAGATATCTTGCAGGAAGAGTCCAGCCTCCTCTGTCTGATAGAGAGCTGTTAGATATGTTCTTGGGTACTTTGTCAAACCCATTTTTCAACCATCTGATAGGAATTTCTTCAGCTGGGTTCACCGAGCTAATATTGACAGGTGAGAGAGTAGAAGCTGGCATCAGAAATGGAAAAATTCAAGGGGTTGCATCTTCGAATGTTGTAAAGAAGCCTTTCAGTGGGAAGAAGGAAGTTAGTGTTGCCTATGGCCAGAGAAATCAAGGTAAAGCTAAACACCGTCCAACGGTAGGAGCTGTAATAATCTTCAACCTTGTATCGGCTGAACAACAAAATAATCAGCACAGGCAGCATGCGTCTAGAAGATAATTCACCAGACTTAACATGCCCTTATCTCAAGTATTGCAACATCTAATGAAGGCTAGATTTGTCACTCTAAGAGAGCCTCCTCAAAATCCAAACACTATATCTCCCCGTTATAATCCAAATGCACGGTGTGCCTACCACTCCAACAGTCTGGGGCATGATACAAATGAATGTTGGGCTTTGAAGAATAAAGTTCAGGATCTTATTGAGGCAAAGGAGATTGAATTTGACCCTCTTGAAACCCCAAATGTGATAACTGCACCAATGCCCAAGCATGGCCAGGGTATTAATGTTATTGATGATGTTCTTTTTGTTTCTTCTGTGGGTGACTTGACTACCCCTCTGCCAACTGTTAAGAATAATCTCTTACAAGTCGGTTTATTTCTAGTTTATGGCGAAGGTTGCCACATGTGTGCGTCTCTGCCCAATGGTTGTTTGTTGTTGAAGATAGGTGTCCAATGCCTGATGAACAACAAGGAAATTCTGTTTGAGAAGACTCCCTCTATAAAAGGTCTATGTGAAGATGCAAGATGTGAAGATGTGTTAATTATTACCATTTCCGATAATCCTCTCAATGTCTCCTCCAAAAGACTTGTCAGGATTACATCCACTCCTAAGGTTACTCCTTTAATTATCACTTTTCTAGGGCCCATACCATATTCCTACGACAAAGTTGTTCATTGGAGTTATAGAGCTGACGTTTATTATCATGGCGTCAAGCAGGACCTCCTGGCCATTAAGAATGAAGTTACTGAAAATACTGATCCTAACATCGACAACATTGTTGGGACCAGTAAAATTACCAGAAGCGAGAGGGTTTTCTCTCCTGAAATCTCTCCGAAGACTGTTGCCACTCCTTTGGTTATTCCTGCTAAAACACTTGTTGCTCCTGTTGTTATTCCTGCTATTGAGTCAACTGACACTCGGGGCAAAGAAGTATTCGTTGAGCCTGCCCAGACAGAGGCACCCAAAGAAGCCATTCCTGAAGCCTCCAAACGAGAAATGGAGGAAATTTTGAAAATCATACGGAAGAGTGACTATAATGTCGTGGAACAATTGGGGAATACACCCTCAAAAATTTCAATGTTGGCCTTGTTATTATGCTCTGAAGCCCATGCTAAGTCTTTGTTGAAGTTCTTGAAGTTGGCTCATGTGCCGTAAGAGACTTTTGCCGACCAGTTCGAGAATTGTGTTGCTAGTCTGACTGTTGACAATGGACTTGGTTTCTCCAATGCTGATTTGACGTCTAAAGGAAGAAAGCATAATGATGTACTGCATGTCTCTATTGAGTGCAGGGGCACTACCCTGGCTCATGTTCTAGTTGATACGGGTTCTTCGCTTAATGTTCAACCCAAGGGTGCTTTAGACAGATTGGACTGTGAAGAACTAACTGACTTTGAAGACCAATAATATTGTGGTAAGGGCTTTTGATGGTTCCAAGAGAATGGTACATTGGGATGTGGACATTACTATTAAATTCGGTTCCCAAACTTTTGGCTCCACTTTCTATGTGATGGACATTCGCTCGTCTTACTCTTGTTTGTTGGGACGCCCTTGGATTCATGGGGCCGGTGCTGTCACTTCCACCTTGCATCAGATGTTAAAGTATCTGGTTGATGGAAAGATTTTTACAGTCCATGGCGAAGAAGAGTACATGGTGAGCCATCTAAACTCTTTCTGATATGTAGAGATAGACGGTGAGTTCATCGAGACCTCCTGCCAGAATTTTGAAGAGGTTCCTCATACAATTGTTGTTACCAAAGTTGCTACCATTTTTCCAAAGATTACCAGACCTCCATTGAAGATGGCTTCTCTAAAACATGTTAGGGATGTATGGGGCCAACTACCTGACATCCCCTATAAGTCTGACAAATTTGGTTTGGGTTTCACTTCAGGAGCTCAAAAAGCCATTTGTCGTGCTCGCGCCGGAGGACCACCATTACGCATCAGCAACCATGGGGTCAATGTTGTAGAAGACGCCGACAGTGACTGCGACCTAGAAAATTGGATCTTCCCTACTACCAACGGTGGACTCAACAATTGGACAGCTAGAGACTTTGTTCCCATTAATTTCATCCAAGAGTAATTGTCTTTTTGTTTTTTTGGGATATATAATATTTGAACAATTTAAACTTTAAAGCCTTGTGTCTTACCCAAGGCACAGTGGTTTATTTGTGAGGGTTATCATTTCACTTTCATATGTCATAAATAAATCATTGGATGTTTTGCATACAAATTTTGCGCTCTTTGTCTTTCTTTTCTGCTTTTACTTTATCAAAACAGCTCTGCTCTCTAACACACACCCACATATCAAACTGCAGATCCACATCCACTCTGGATTCCATTGATAACAGTTCTGCTATTTCCAGTTTTGACTTTGAAATTACGATCTACCAAGCTGAGGACGAAGGTGAGGAAGATTGTGAAGTTCCAGGAGAACTTGCTAGACTGTTACAACAGGAGGAAAGAGAAATACAACCTCATGAAGAGCCAGTCGATACGGTAAACTTGGGTACTGAAGAGGATAAAAAGGAAGTCAATATAGGTGCCAAATTGGAGCATAGTGTCAAATAACGATTATTCTAGATATTACGTGACTATGTTAAGATCTTTTCCTGGTCGTACGAAGAAATGTCGGGGCTGGACACTGATATTGTGGTTCATCGTCTACCAACGAAAGAGGACTATCCTCCAATGAAGCAAAAGGTTCATCGTATGTGTCCTGAGATGTCTGAAAAGATCAAGGTTGAAGTTATGAAATAGTTTAACGCCAGATTCTTAGATGTTACTTATTATCCACAATGGATTGCAAACGTGGTACTGGTACCTAAAAAAGGATGGCAAGGTGCATATGTGTGTGGATTACAGAGATTTGAATAGGGCGAGCCCCAAGGATGACTTCCCGCTTTCCCATATTGATGTTCTGGTTGCATAGCATAAGATATTATCCTTCATGGACGGTTTCTCCGGGTATAATCAGATTAAAATGGAACCTAAAGATATGGAGAAAACAACTTTTGCCACGCAGTGGGGCACCTTCTGCTACAAAGTTATGCCATTCGGGTTGAAGAACATTGGGGCAACCTATCAGCGTGCTATGGTAGCTTTGTTTCATGATATGATCCATCACGAGATAGATGTCTATGTCTATGATATGATAGCCAGGTCTCATACTGAAGAAGAGCATGTGGATCACCTACAAAAGTTGTTTGAGTGACTGAAGAAATACAAGTTGAGACTGAATCCAAACAAGTGCACTTTGGAGTAAGATCTGGTAAGCTCCTAGGTTTCATTATCAGCGGCAAAGGTATCGAAGTAGATCCTATGAAGGTTAAAGCTATTCAAGAGATGCCAACTCCCTGCACCAAAAAGGAGATTAGGGGATTCTTGGGACGCCTAAACTACATTTCCAGATTCATTTCCCACCTAACTGCTACTTGTGAGCCAATCTTCAAATTACTAAAGAAAGATCAAGTAGTGAGGTGGAATGAAGACTACCAATCTGCCTTTGACAGAATCAAGGAGTATCTTCAAGAACCTCCAATTTTGATGTTGCTGGTTGAAGGAAGACCTTTGATCATGTACTTAACAGTATTATAAAATTCAATGGGGTGTGTGCTAGGGCAGCATGACGAGTCTGGTCAAAAAGAGCATGCAATATACTACCTTAGCAAAAAGTTTATCGACTGTGAAACAAGATACTCAGTGCTCGAGAAAAATTGTTGCACTTTGGCATGGTCTGCTCGCCGACTAAGACAGTATATGTTTACTCACACCACTTTTTTTATTTCTAAGATGGACCATATCGAGTACATCTTAAAGAAGCCTGCTCTCTCCGAAAAAATAGCTAGATGGAAAATGATTCTAACTGAATACGATATTCAATATAAAACATAGAAAGCCATCAAAGGAAGTGTACTAGCTGATCATTTGGCTCATCAGGTTGTGGATGACTATCAATCCATGAAGTTTGAGTTCTCGGACGAGAATATCATGTTAGTGACTGATTATGGAGAACCTGGACCGGATGAAGGACCTGAAAAAGGTTCCCAGTGGACTATGTTTTTGGATGGAGCTTCCAACGTACTTAGAAATGACATAGGTGTTGTGATCATATCTCCCGAAGGCTGTCATACTCCTTTCACTTCCAGGCTATGTTTCAACTGTACCAATAATATGGATGAATATGAAGCATGCATTATGGGTCTCAAAGGTTCTATCGACTTGAGAATCAAATTCTTGAGTGTATTTGGAGACTCGGCCCTGGTAATCAGTCAAATCATAGGAGAATAGGACACGAAGCATCCTAATATCATCCCTTACTGAGAGCATATGTTGACATTGATCCCACACTTTGAAGAAGTTACCTTCGAGCACTTTCCACGAGAGGAAAATCAGTTAGAGGACGCGCTAGCTACTATGTCATCCATGTTTAAAGTCAGATGGGATAATGAAGCTCCTCATATCACTATTGAGAGACTGGATGAACCAGCATACTGTTATGAGGTTGATACTGAAGAAGTAGTGGACAAACCTTGGTTCCATTAAGTGAAAAGATACCTCGAAGCCCAAGAGTATCCTGAGGGAGCTTCCGTCAATGATAAGAAGTTCCTAAGAAGGTTCTCTGCCAAATTTTTCCTCAGTAATGGAATCCTCTACAAGCGCAACCATGATTCTACTTTGCTTCGGTGTGTAGACAAAAGTGAAGCAGAGAAGATTATGGAAGATATGCACGAAGGTACCTTCGGAACCCATTCTAGTGGGCACACAATAGCTAAGAAGATTCTGAGGGCAGGGTACTACTGGTCCACTATGGAAGCATACTATTATCAGCATTCCCGAACTTGTCACAAGTGTCAGATCTATGCTGATAAAGTACATGTGCCTCTGGTTCCATTGAACATCTTGACTGCACCCTGTCCTTTTTCAATATGGGGCATTGATATGATTGGAGAGATTAGAACTACCGCTTTTAATGGGCACTGCTTCATCCTGGTTTCCATTGATTACTTCATAAAGTGGGTCGAGGTAGCCTCATTTGCTTCTGTTACCAAGAACGTCGTGGCCCGTTTCATCAGACATAACCTTATATGTCGGTATGGTATTCCATAAAGAAGCATCACAGATAATGGTACCAATCTCAAAAATACTATGATCACCGAGCTCTGCATACAATTCAAGATTGAGCAACATAACTCTTCTCCTTACTGGCCAAAGATGAATGACAATGTAGAGGCCTCCAATAAAAACATCAAGAAGATCATATAGAAGATGACGGTGACATACAAAGACTGGCACGAGATGTTACCATTCGCTCTTCATGGTTACCGTACCTTAGTATGTACGTCAACAGGGTAAACCCCTTTCTCTTTGGTATACGGTATGGAAGTTGTCCTACCCATCGAAGTCCAGATCCCTTCCTTGAGAATCATGAAGGATGCGAGTTTGAATGAAGACGAATGGGTTCAGACTCGACTTGACCAATTAAACCTGATTGATGAGAAAAGGCTTGCGACTATTTGTCATGGTCAGATGTACCAGAAATGTATGATCAAAGCTTTTAACAAGAAGGCCAGACATCAAGAATATAAATTTGGAACCTTAGTAATCAAGCATATTATCCTGTCACAAGGTGATCCCAAGGGAAAATGAACTCCACATGCGAAGGACCATTTATGATCAAGAACATATTTTCTAGTGGAGTCATGATATTAACCACTATGGATGGTGACGACCTACCACATCCTGTAAACGCGGACATAGTTAAAAGATATTGTGCATAAATAGAGACCCGTTAGGTTGACTGGCCTAGGAAAAAATAAGGGCATTCCGGCGAACCAAAAGGGTTGGGGAAAATATATATATATATATATATATATATATATATATATATATATATATATATATATATATATATATATATATATATATATATATATATATATATATATATGTGTGTGTGTGTGTGTGTGTGTGTGTGTGTGTGTGTGTGTGTGTGTGTGTGTGTGTGTGTGTGTGTGTGTGTGTGTGTGTGTGTGTGTGTGTGTGTGTGTGAAAGATTTTGTACACCCGACAAGTCGAAAACATGAAAAGGCGACTTGGGCAAAAAAGGGTATCTCATTGGACTGAAAATCCGAAAGGGAGGTCCAGGAAAAAGTTAGGGAATAAAAGCGTACAACTATGTCCCTTTGGATCACCTTACGAATAGGCTTCAATATCAAGTTTCAAATTCAAATGGTACTAATCAATCCAGTCAGCTTCGGTCAAGCAGCAAAGTGATGAGACGCTAAAAGATATAAAGGCAATAGCAAAATAGGAACACAATGGGATCATTTCACATAGATGTTTTTCTTTGTATACTGAGTTGTATAGTTTGCATTCTTACGAAGACATTCTCTTATTAGGATGTTTGTCTCCTTGTACAAAAAATGCCTGTTATAGGCAGACTTTTTCAGATTAATACAAAAGTTATCTTTTTGAAAGTGCATAAACTATCTGTTTTTATTTTTCTGTTTTGTTTTACAAAAACGTCCAGTGATTATTTTTTAACATATGTATTTGAATATAATCACCATTTACAGATACACGTATGAAAACAGAAAGACAGTTACCAATGGCTTTAAGAAACAGGACAATGTCTAAAAAAGCCATCTGCAAATCCTCGCAGATACATCCCACAATAGATACAGAGACATCCTCATATGAAGTCACTATCATATCCTCAGCATATTAGCCTATTGATGACAAAGGTTACGACATCCCCTGTAGAGAAAGAGTCTCCAATCATCTCTCCAGCATCTTGAAGAATTCCCCAACAAAGCTTCATAAAAAAAATCCCCAAGCAGTTTACGGAGTTTTCTTTCCCCAATAGAGTTTATTTCTCTAGTCCCAGAAATTCATCTCCCAGCAATTCAACTTCAACAAATAACGAAGAATTATATTCTTCATCCCCAGCAGCAATCAGGGATTTATTTTCCTTCAAATCAACGACGCTACAAAGAACGACTGATCAACTCATATATTGCAAACATCATAGCATATGCATACTAAATACATATAGCACAATTTCATTTATTTTGAGAACAGCATTACACAATGTGTGTCATGTACCATGACATTTCTTACAGCTAATTATTTACCTTTTTAGGAAGGTTTGCAAACAGACAAATGTCATCATCAACTTTCAACAAGTTCCAGATGAATTCCTGAAACAAGACAGAGTAATTATCTGAAGTAATAGCTTATCAATCACTATGAAGCCTGGAGTTCGACCAGATAGCAGTTAACATCAAATACAATTTATTGTGAATCCTGGAATCCAACCAGATAGCAGTTTACAACACTGTGAAGCCTGGACCCGACCAGATAGCAGTTTACAACATTGTGAAGCCTGGAATCCGACCAGATAGCAGTTTACAACACTGTGAAGCCTGGACTCGACCAGATAGCAGTTAACATCATTGTTGAAGCCCGAAATTCAATCGGGTAACAGTAAATCTACAATTTAAGACACTGTGAAGCCTGGAATCTGACCAGATAGCAGTTTACAACACTGCGAAGCCTGGAGTCTGACCAGATAGCAGTTTACTCTATCAATTACTAAGAAGCCTGGACCTGACCAGGTGACAGTATAATCTGCAAATCACTGAAGCCTGGACCCGACCAGATAACAATTAACTTCAAATTCAAGTTGAAGCCTAGACCCAACTAGATAACAGCTTAATTTCTTCAAATCACTGAAGCCTGGACCTGACCAGATAACAGAAGTCACTAAAGCCTGGACCCGACCAGATAACAGTTAATTTCATATTCCCCAGTAAGTTACTGTGAAGCTTGTATTTCGACCAGGTAACAGCTAACTTTCATCTCTCCAGTCAAGGGATAACTCCCCTAGTAGAGTAGTGGACAACTAAAGCTCCTAGACTCTTTTCCACAAACAGAAACCAACATTCCCCAACAGAGTCCTCCCCAAACAACAGGAACAGGAATCCCCACAAAGAGACCTCTTATGAAGTCAGCATCTATTTTGGATGGCATTTATAAGCCCATCTCCGACGACCCTCCGTTATGGCATCTATAAGCCTATTCTCGACGCGATCAACCAAATTACCATCGAGTGCAAATTTCTGGACACTCTAGTGTTCAATCATCTTTCACCTTCAAGTCACGAATGGAGGATTCGCCAATCTAACTCTTCAAGTTTAAGAAGATTGAAAAGAGGCAGTTGTTGTACCCCAAAATTTTCCCTCTCATTTCTCAAGATATTTCCTACAAATATCTTCAATGCCTCAAGTTTGCGCAAGCATCAACTAGGTCAAATAATCTCCTCAACACCGATGTCTTAAATTAGGGTTTGAGTTTGTACAAAGGCAGTTGGATTTCTAATGCTTAGATGACTTTCATTGATTGTTATGGACCCTCAGGGTTACTTCTGTCAAGTTTCAAGTCTTGGATCACAATTTTCCAAGAAAGTCATTCATATTATCAAAAGGGCAAAATGGGCAAAATTAGGGTTTTGACCGAAAATGACCGAACTTTGATTTTTGACCTAATACCTGACTTATTGGTTGGAAGCATGATCTCAAGGATCTGAGCGCGTTATTTTTACCTAATCGCATATTTCAATTCATCAGTGGATTGATAGACGAAATTCAGCCAACTGGTGGAAAAAGTCAATTGTGCACTAAAAGTCAGACTTTGACTTTTTGACCAAAAATTGAGTCCCAAAAATCACGTTTCATCAAGACATCCAAAATATGAAATTTGATCATCAAAAATCCAACTTTGCAAGACATGGAAATTTTTCTAAGTATTTTCTATACTTGATAATTTCATTGCTTCATGACAACTTTTCACTACAATTCAAAATAATTCAAGATGTCACAAATAATTCAAGATGTCATAAATAATTCACGTTATTACAAAGTGGAATTTTTGCAAGATTACAAATCCTAAGTTTTAGTCTTGTTTGAACTATTTCCCTTTGACTCAAACCTTGCTACTATGCTGCCCACAAACATGCTTTTTCTTTGTTATAATCTGCATAAATTGGTCCACAACCCAGATTTTGTATCACGCTACAAACAATGTTGTCCAAGCCTGCTGTATTACCCATATAACAGCCCAAAACCATGTCAAAAGATAGTCTGCTATACTGCTGTAAAACAGCCCTACATCAAGTTGTCACAACACTCCAAAACTGCTGCAAAACAGCCCTACTTTGCTGCTTTAAACCCAATCCAAGCCTGCATTATCTCAGCCCCATATTTGCACCAAATTAGCATATAATATCTGCATCAAAAAAGCTATGAATATAGCATACCCAAATAGTTCAAATTGTTATTTGTTTCCCTCCTAAAATCCCAACAAAATTCATCTATAAATAGACTGCTCTCACAACACACAAGGGGTTGGCTTTTAGAGAGAGAATAGAGTTTTTGAGTAGAAAAAAACATCAATCTTTGTAACATTTTTCATTCAAAAAACAAGCTCTACTTTCATTTAAAACAGAAACCCTCAGCCTATTATTCCATCTTACAAACTCTCCCATAAACCAAACACCTTATTAGATAGAGATTGTTCAAACACAGAACAGTTTCTGTAGTGTCGTCATCCTCACCCTCCAAATACAAAAACAGTATTGTACAACTTGACTGAGTTAGTGTGATTCAACAGTTTGGGACATCTTCTTGGAGATTCATTGGAGCCATCACAGCAGCTGAAAAGTATTCAGACTTAAAACACCAAGTGCAGTCCCAAGGTAAGTCTTCTTGACTTTGTATTTTTTCATACATCATTAATGATTTATTTTTGAAGATAAAATGTAGTAATCATTACCCCTTTGAGCTAACCATTTCCTTGTTGTTTATGTTTATCAACCATATGCTATAAACTGACCTACACAGACAATAAAACAATGTTTAAGGTAAAAAAAATTGCAGCATGAGTCGACACATACCCACATGCATCGACTCATTCTAGTGAAAAAATAGGGTATGACACATAGCCTTATGCATAGACTCATACTGTTATCTAGGCCCCAAAACAGAAGGATGAAAGGTGCATGAGTCGACAAAGAACGCGTATGTGTCGACACAAATAGGTGCATGAGTCGACACATCCCAGTATGCATCGACTCATACTAAGTTGGTTTGGTTTGGCAGGAGCAAGGAAAGTTATGTGTCGATGCATAGAAGCATGTGTCGACACATAACCGTTTAAAATGCAAATTTTCCTTTATTTTGAACTATTTTTACATTGTCTTCTCTATTATTCGATATGGTTGTAATATTTAAGTTCCTACTTCATCCCAATTTGTAAATTGTACCCCCACTCCCCTAATGATGTAATAGTTTAGGATTTTAATTTTCACAACTTACCGCTTTAATATAAATTCTTAGTAATTAGGGTGTGTATGGTAAGATAAAATCAACTGCTAGAAAATCCTAATCTCAAAGATAAAAATGCATGCAATCAAACACACCATTCACACACGTGCATCTCTAGGGTAACCTCGCTTTGTTGCCTCGAAAAATAGTCATGTCCCTCGAATATGGGCGTTTTAGCAAAGACCCTCGATAAAAAAAGATCATAGTCCCTCAATGTCCCTCAATGACGCCTTCAGTAAAACTATCTAGTCTCTTACGAAAATTTCTAAAACGTCTCATAAGTTTCCTTCTATGATTATACGTTTGACCCACGCCCGTCCCTTCATATCCAATGATGGGGATTCTTACCAATCAATGGTAAGATAGCAACATCTAAAGAGGAGGAAAAGAACAAAGACCTTTTGAGTAGGTAGGACGCTCGTAGTTGCTTTCTCATAAATCAAAACCATTTTCACACTCACACTTTCAAAACACCATCAAAAAACAAACATCTCTTTGAACTATTTTAAAAAAAAACACTTTGTATACATTCTTATAGAGACAAGAACCATTACAAAGTTTTCCGAAACAAAGGCGTTTTCAAAATACTTTCAAAAAACCCACCACAAACACAATTCAAACAAAGCATTTTTCAAAGTGATCTAGCAAGCAACTAAGAGCCCATAGATAACTACGGATGAAAAGGGTGCTAACACCTTTCCTTTTCATAACCTACCCCCCGAACTCAAGAAAACATCTCGAAAGGTCTTTCTTGTTCTTTTCACCCTTTCCTTTATTGGATAAAATAAAAGTCGGTGGCGACTCTTGCTATCTGCAACATTTGCAATAAAACACAAAAACACCCGAGTCAGTTCTTCCGTTGTATGACAATTATGCTTAGGTAGCTTTGCGCACAAGGTAAAGGACGCTATCAAAGTTGGGTAACAATGATTTATCCCACTATTATGGTTGTCGGCTACCTATTGACAAATTGAGGAACTGATCACCCTTAATATCTTGTTGATAGTATATAGGATCATGTTGGATGGAATAGACTTGTCTTTTCAGTTGATAGTGTGTAGAGTGAATTGATGTTTTTTCGAGAGGATGGTCATTCACCATTTCATGTGAACTTAACATAAAAGTAGATATGAAAGAGTTGAGACTTATTGAACAGTTTGAATAGTTTAGTTAGTTTGTGAGCTAATGTCGCATAGTGGAAGGTTGAGGATGTAGAAAATTAAACAGTGACTTTCTGGTGGATACTAAAGAGATTCTGAAAATAGATGTGAAACATGTAGATATGATGGTTGATTGAAGTCAAGGTGAAGACAATTCCTTTAAGGAGGATGATCATAACGGTGCAGCTGAAGCATGATGTGACGCAATTCTTTATGCGTATTTGACTTATTAAGAGTCAAGGGTTAAACATCGGAGGCCTGAGGGAATGATACAAACCAATGGACATTCCTGAATTGAAGTGATAATTGAAGGGTTTGTATATTACTCATGTTGTTGACATGATAATAGAATATATTAATTTGCATGTTTGATTGGTGAGACGCAACATTGTAATACTAGTGTATGTGTCAATGTTGTCAATATTATGGTTATGTTTATGTGCTTATGACAACATTGTTGTGTAATAAAGTGATAGATTTTGTATCCTAGAGAGATAGGACAAGGAGTGAGATGAACTAATACGTTCATAACCCGGTAGCAATAAATCTTGTAGGATTATGGTGGTTGACTATGTGGGATGTTGGTTAGTGGTATTTGAAATGATGCCAAACAAGTCGTGGGAGCAAGAGAGTAGGATGCGAGAGTCATATCTAGAGTTGTTAGTATCAAATGAATTTTTGAGGACGAAAATATTCTAAGTGGGAGAGAGTTATAACACTCTGTTTTTAATTTAAATTATTTTAATTAATTAATTAATTATGCAATATGGTATTCTTGGTGTATTTTGATGAACATTGGGATGTGTTGTTGTGCTTTGACGAGAGGTGATTACCATAGCATTTATGGAAGTAAATGCATTATGAGATGTATGATCGATAACTTAGAAGCAAGGAGGTGTAGTGAGAGATAGTAATTATCTTATTATTATTATTATTATTATTATTATTAGCAGTAGTAGTAGAATAATAGAATAATTATTATACTTATTTAATTAAATAATTATTTAATTATGGAAGGGCAAGGTTGGAATTAAGATTTAGGGGTCTTAGGGTCAATGTTGGAATAAAATAGAATTGAGAAGAAATAAGAGAAAATAGAACATAGAAAACAGAGAAGGATAGTAGAAGAGAGAAGAAGAGAAAGAGTCTAGGGCAGGAAGTTTCACTGTAAGAGTCAAAAATTGTCAAATCCAAGGTAAGGGTGGGGTCCCGACTCTCTAATAGGTCGTGTAATAGTAGGAATATAGTGATATGCATGTTGGGTTTTGGGTGTAGGTTGTTTTGATTTAATCTGTTGAAATTGGCTATAATCCATGAAATTGATGTTTTGATTTGATTTAGAAATACATGGTTGTACGTGTGCTAGAAATTGTAAGCATTGGTGCATTTTAGTGTGTTTAAAAACTGGATTTTTGGGGTTGAAAAGAATGATTCCCGTAAGAATGAAAATAGCAGAATATTTCATTGTTATGCTGTGGAAATCGATTCCCATTTTTGGGTAATCGATTTCCTGAAACGAAAAACTGATATTTTGTTGTGGAATATTGTGGAAATCGATTTACCATTTTGGGTAATCGATTTCCTGAGTTAAAACAATTGATATTTGCTCCTGGTATGTTGGAAATCGATTTACCATTTTGGGTAATCGATTTCCTGAGTAATTTTTTTGAAAAATAGCCATGTTACATGGAGAAATTGATTTACCATTTTGGGTAATCGATTTCGTGAGTGAAATTCTGAAAAATTTATAAAACTTTGAAAATTCATATCTTTTGACTCGCGTGTCTGTTTGGCATGCCGTATGGACCGTTGGAAAGCTAAAAATATTTTTTATAATGTGATATTCATTTTGATGGCATTATACTAATATTTTGTTGGAATAATTATGATGTGTGTGTATGTCGTACGTGTCATAATGTAAAATGTTGTGATTGAATGTATCAGTGTTATATAAATAATGTATGAAGGAATTGTAGGTTAAATTGCAGTATGAAAATATTGTTGTTGGCATGGAACAACGTAATGTTGATGGCTTATGCCCTATATTTGCATATTTGTGTTGTTGCATGTTGCATACATGCATCGTTGAGGGTTTATGCCCTATTTTTGGCCTGGATTGGAAAATTGTTGAGGGCTTATGCCCTGTTATGTTGAGGGCTTATGCCTTTTTATTGCCCTATTTAGAATTTTGGAGAGGGTTTATGCTCTGATGGTACCACATGCATTTTTCATCAATGTCATACGCATTGCATATGGTTAAGTTGTAGATACGATTATGATGTTGAGTTGCATAATTGGTATGCGTTGTATAACGGATGAAGATAATTATATATGTTTGTATAATCATTGTAAATATGTGGTTGATGATGTTGAGCATGAAATTTTACATGATATATCTACAACATACTTATTATTATATAACTTATTATATTATTGTGATATCTCACCCATTCAGTTTTAATGTTGCCTCTACGTGGGTAATGTGCATATAATCAGGAGTAGTCTAAATTTGTGGAGTCTAGAAGAGGTTTCTCTTCTTATTTTTGAGTTGGCGTAAGTGCTCTGATACGTAACACCGCGTGGATGAACGCTTGCTTACTTTGTTATTTCGTTGTTTTATTTTGGTGGTTATGTTAGAGTATTATAAACTCTCTTTTATTTGATTAAATGTTGTTTGATGATGGTTGAGGATGTTTTAATGACAAACTTGAATTCTTTTCCGCTGCGCTAATAAAGTTGAAATTGAGAACTATGTTGAAAAGTGTTGTCGGTTCATCCGAAAAATGTGTTATGTATCCGTTTAATTATACATGAGCAAGTTTTTGATATGTTGTAAAATGTGGCATCCTATTCTTGATGTTTTGTTTTATGAATTAATTTACTCTGATTTTAGTAATTTACTGTCATGGGAAATAGGGTGTTACACATTCCAGAATATGATTCATTGTAATGTTCTCAAATGTATCAGAGTCTTTCAGAATCAGAACCTAGTCTTCACACATGTAGCAACAACTTATCTGATAAACAATTTCTTGATATATGAGCTGGAAGCAAAAGCTTTATCTGAGAAGCACTTTATCTTGATTTTTTGTCGTTGAAGTAAAAGCTTGATATCTGATCGCTGAAGTAAAACCTTTGTGATACGGTGGCAGAACTGACTTGGGTCGTTTGCATTTGATCGCAATTGTGCGGTTAGCAAGAGTCACCACCGGCTTTTCTTTTATCAAAAGGAAAGGTAAAAAAGCACAGGAAAGACCTTTCGATATTATTTCTCAGGTTCGGGGGGTAGATTATGAAAAGGTAAGGTGTTAGAACCCTTTTCTTCCATGATTTTCCATGGGCTCTTAGTTACTTGCTAGGTCACTTGCTTTTTTTTTGAAATTATGCTTTGTGTGGTTTTGAAAGTATTTTTGAAAAGAGGCCATTGTTTAGGCAAAATTTGTAATGATTCTCGTTCATGAGAATGTATACAAAGTGTTTGATCTTTTGAAAATATTTTCAAGTTTTGAAAGATGTTTTAAAAGTGTTGGTGTAAAATGTTTGGTTGTGAGCAAGCGAGTGATTAAGAGCGAATCTACCTACTCGAAAAGTCTTAAATGTTCTTTTCCTCCTTTAGATGTTGCTATCTTACCATTGATTTGGTAAGAAGCCTCATCGTTGGATGTGAAGGGACAGGCGCGGGACGTTTGTACAGTCATAGAAGGCAACTTGTGAGACACTTTAGCAATTTTCGTAAGGGACTATATTGTTTTATATAAGGCAACATCGAGGGACGTCGAGGGACTACGATCTTTTTATCGAAGGGTCTTCGCTAAAGTGTCCCATATTTGAGGGACATGACTGTATTTCCGAGGCAACGAGCGAGGTTATCCTAGAGGTGCGCGTGTGAAAAAGTGTGTTCGTTTCAAGTTAATTTTGTCTTTGAAATTAGGTTATCTAGCGATTGATTTTAAATCTTGCCATACACACCTGATTACTATACAATATAAGGAAAATAGTAAATTGCGGAAATTAAAATTCTACACTATTACAGAGTTTTCGGGAATGGGGGTACAATTTTTTACAAATGGGGATGAGTCGAATGCGATTAAAAGTCCAAAATAGGCAAACAATACAACCAAATCGAATTTGAATGATTAATTAAAATTATAACGGTCTATGAAATAAAATTAATTAACAAAGTATGGAAATAAAATTCTTGGTATTTATTTGAAAAGTTTGGAAAGAAAAAATGAAATTCTAATCTATTAAAGAAAATAATTGATTAAAGAAATTAAATCATTTATATATATTTTGTTTTTTATTATTTTTGTTATGTAGAAACTAAATAAATAAATTAAAAGAAAAAGGGGTAATTACAAAATTTCCTAACTAAGAGAAATTTAACTAATTTAAGAGTTGCATTTAATTCAATTGAATTTTAAAATTAAAAACTATACCTAAACTAATTTTGTCCTAAGGGTAAATAGTTAGAAACAAAATAAATGAAAAAAAAATGTCCTGGCAAGGTGTTGAACCTGGGTCCTCCATATTACAATGTACAAGCCTTACCAACTGAGCTATGTTGTCTATCTGTTATTTCTATGGTTTAATAGAAACATAAAGAGGGAAATGATAACTGGATTGGGCCAGCAGCCCGATGGGCTGACCCGGCTGGAAATAAGGAAAGGGAAGCGTTTGAAATCCTAGAAACCTTATTAGAGGAGCCGTATTGTTGTTATTAAGAGAGGGGGAAGATTGAAAATTTAATTGTTCCAACACAAACAATCATCGTTCTTTTTTTTCAAAAATTCTAATCTCCTCTCTTTCAAATCCTCCCTTCCTCTCTTCAAACTCTCTCGATCCTACTTCTCACTCTCGGCTCTATCTCTCACGTTATTCTTTGTTTTCATAATGGATTTTTCATTACGAAGAAAAGCAACAACAAATTGTGAAATCCCAAAAATCGCTTATGCCAACAATCAATGGTAACACAAACGAGAATTGTGAAGAATTTACCTGAACGAAGGTTTCTTCCGGTTGATGATGTATGGCGTTTCGAAGCTCCGATGAGGCTTTGTTCAGGTATGCTCCGATTTTCTTCTCTTCTCCTCTGTTACGTGTGTGATATCAAAATTTGTGTTGTAATGTTAATTTGATGTAGGTCTGTGTCAGGTTGCGGTGAAGGTTTGATGAAGAGGATGAAAGGATGCAGTTTTAATTCAGAGATAGGGTTGGGATTTCCGGTAAGCTTTATTTGTGCTTGTACATAGTGTAAAGGAAATCCGACTCCAGTAGTCTGAATTCTTTGGATATCTGAAATACGGTTCTGGGAATTTTGTTGATGATCTCTATTATGATTATGGTACAGAACTCTTCATAGTTTTTCTGTTTGGACAAATGATGATGCTGATATCTTCTGGGTTTTGATGTTCTTGTGTTCCTATCTTTTCTATTTTTTTTGTTTGTTTTCTTTCTATTGCCTTGGCCCCTGGTTTTCTTATGTTGGCTTGGTTCTTCTGTTTATTGGCTATCTGTTGGTTTTCTATGCTGGTTTTTGGCCTGTCAAAAAAAATAATCTTTTCTGTTGTTATTATGAACTCTGTTATATAGAGCTAGATATTGAAATTAGGAGGGAGTTTTGAATCCATCTTTGTTCACTAAGTGCACTATTTATTTTCTTTTCTTGCACAAGTTTTGGTATCATGCATTTTGGGTGAAAGATTGTTGCAGCAACATAACAGGTCACAAGTTTTTAGCCTATTTGTGCAGAAAGGTTAGACTAATGCAGGGCTTTGGATAGCAGGCTGATTTTGTGGACTGCTTTGCCATTTTTATTACAGATTTTGACTTGGCCTGTTTGTGTGCAATTTTGGCTGTATATAGCAGTTGCTTTTGACAGATTTTTGGACTGTTTTGGAAAGCTGACTTTGAGCATTTGAGTAACAGGTTTTTAATTACCTATTTGGTGCAACTGTTGGGCTCAGTTTTTTGTATATAGCAGGACTTTGGACTGTATTGCTAGGTGATATCTCTTTCATCTTTCCTCTTTCCTCTTTCAATGAAAAAAAAAGCAATTTTGCTTATTTTTGAAATTCTGAAGGGTTTACAGTTTTATAGGAAAATGATGACATGTTTGGATAAGTTGATTAGCCTTGTTGTTGCTGCTATGCTTATGCTATATTTGTTCTACTTTGCAGGCTTGGTTCTGTGTTGGTTTTGCATTGCATATGTTGTTGCTTGATGTTATGTACTTTGTTGCAGGTTGGGCAGCTTGCTTGCCCTGCTGCATTGCATCTTGCCTTGTTTTGCATTGTTTGCATATGTTGTTGCTTGCTGCCCGCTGCTATGTTTGTTGCAGGTTTTGGACAGCATGCTTGCTGCTATATTGTTGTTGCTTTGTTGCAGATTGGGCAGCTTGCTTGTTTTGTTTTCTTTGTATATTTCTTTTCCCCTTTTTTGTGAACCAAAATTCAGGTTTTGAGATTTGCAAAATAGGGAGAAATGGATTGTGATTAAAACAAACAAACATTCTGATTCCAAGACGCAAAACCTAATGATGAATTTCTCTTTTTTACACATTATTTTTTATTGAATGCTTGCTAACTTTTCTTCTTCTTGTTTCATGAATGGCAAGCGAGGCTTGGGATGAGTTGCTTGAAGACGAAGCAAGAAATACTTGAAGAAGAAACAAAACTTCTCTTTGTAAACAAGAAACTTGTGATTCTTTGTAAACAAGACAAAAAAATTGTAATTTTATTTGCAATGTAATAATACAAAGCATTTAATAACTTTTGATATGATGGGATTCTATACAAATCTTTGTATTTTAGTTGAATTTTGAAATTCCCAATTGGAATAGTTTGAAATGAAATACTTCAGTCTGGTAACTTGAATTCCAAGCAATCACAAACGAATTTGTAACTTGTATTTCAAAAAAACATGCACCTTGTACTCTAATCAAATTCCTAAACAAAATAAATGTTTAAGAATTCAATTCCACTTGGTCAACTTGAATCCAACATCATGGTTGTTTTAAATGAAAGTCTTAATCTTTAAATCGTATCAAATTCAAACTTGCATTCAAAATGGACTCGCACGCCACGCTCGATTAAAACAAACATGCTTTAAGAACATTCATCAATCTTGCAACAAATTATGGTTAAGAACATTCAAAAATCAACAAATGACTTACGACGATTCGATAATTTTTGAAGTCTTCCAAACACAATTTTCTTTTGATCTTTGAAAATAAACTCGTGAGAAACATCACTTATGACCATATACAGAAATAATCGTCTCAAGATCTTGTAATTTGAAGAAATCACAATTTTTAGAAATCAGACGACTGTTATTTAAAATTAGGTCAAAGTCCCTGATGCGACTTCTAACGTACTCGAATTTTGGTGATCTTCTACATGTAATCAGCTCTTGATTTGTGAAGATAAATTGGATATGGCATCAAGGAGAATCATACGCAATAATAACCACTAAAAAATATTGAATAATGAAGAAGTTACAATCGTTTGAACTTGTTCTCACAAAAGGTCGATTTTTGGGTCAATGTAGTCGTTTTCAGTTATCTGAACCATTTTATTGAGCCAACTTGCAATGTGAGGTTTGAAAACTGTATTAAAAAACCTTGAGGAGACATGAAGTTCTATGAAGGCCATTTGAAATCTTGAAGACTCAATTTTCTTTGGGAAATGCAAAACCCTAATTGTGGACTTACTGTCTAGGAAGAGAATCTGTCTGATCAACTTCTGAGCCAAGTTGAGTATTCGAGAAACCCTAGGATAGTATCTTGAATGAAAAATGGGAGGGAAAATTTTGGGGTGCAACAACTGCCCCTGTTCAATTTTCTTAAACTTGAAAAGTGAGATCGACATGTTTGTCGTTCGTAGCTTGAAATTAGAAGATGATTGAACACTAGAGTGCCCAAAAATTTTCACTCGGTGATGTGTTGTGTAGGAAATGGGCTTAAAGATGCCATTTAGAGAAATGATGGAGAGTTGTCGGAGATGGGCTTATAGATGCCATCTGAAGGTGATTATTGACAGAATTTAGACTAAGTCTAAGCTTGACTTCAACTGGCGAGAAATGTGAAATCGACTGTATCTGGTCAGGTCCAGGTCTTATAGTGTTATAAAATATTGTCTGGAGATAAGGGAGAAGGAACCTGGGTAGTAGGGCTACTTCGAAGGGAAAGCCTGGACCCGAATGAGTATCAAGATGGCATCGTGTCTGGAACGTATCTGAATTGTATCTGAAAGCTGAATCTGAATGAGTATCAGACTGGCATCCGTATCTGGAGCATATCTAAATTGTATCTGAAAGCTGAATTTGAATGAGTATCAGAATGGCATCCATATCTAGAGCGTATTTGTACTGTATTCGAAAGCTGAATCTGAATGAGTATCAGAATGGCATCCGTGTCTGGAGCATATCTGAACTGTATCTGAAAGCTGAATCTGAATGAGTATCAGAATGGCATCCGTGTCTGGAGCGTATCTGAACTGCACCTGAAAGCTGAATTTGAATAAGTATCAGAATGGAATTCGTATCTGGAGCGTATCTGAACTATATCTGAAAGCTGAATCTGAATGAGTATTAGAATGGCATCCGTATCTGGAGCGTATCTGAATTGTATCTGAAAAAGCCTTTGAATATTTGTTAGTGGTAGCTGTTAATTAACTTTATCCTGAAAAGGATAAAATGTTAAACAATATGAAATGTCATGTTGCATGAAATGTATGCATAATGGGATTATGTTGTATGCATTCGTGTTATCAATGTTTATGATATATGAATGTGGTGTATGCGTATGAGAGCTGATCTGTTGCGTTGTTGTTGGATTGGGGAAAATAAATCCCCGACTTCTACTGAGGATATGGAGTGTAAGTCTTCATGTTGTGAAGTTGAAGTGTTGATGAATTCCCTTTTAGAGAAATAAACTTTGTTTATACGGGAAACGTCGTGTACTGCTTGTAAAATCATGTTGGGGAATCCTGAGAATTTTAGCAACTTCTACTAGAGAGTGATAACTGGAAATTTTGTTCCACTGGGGATTACACTACACACTGTGGGGGATTTTACGGAGAACTTAGAGATATTTCCTTATCCCTTAAAGCCATCAGTGATTATCTTTTTATTTTGTTCATTTGTAAACAATAATTATGTTCAAATGCATATGTTCAAAAATAAATCATGGGACGTTTTTGCAAACAAAACACAAGAGTAAAGAAAACAGATAGTTTTTACACTTTCAAAGGGATATCTTTGTATTGACTTTGAGTAAGTATTTTTGTACAATGAGACAAACACTCTAGTAAGAGAATGCCATCGTAAAAAATGAAAATTTGATATAAAGAAAATATAGCTATGTGAAATAATCCCATGGGGTTCCCATTCTGTTATAGCCTTCATATCTCCGAGCATCTTGTCTATTTGTTGCCTCGTCCGAAGATGATTGAATTGATCAGAACCTCTGAGTTTGTCAGTGGAATCCAAAAGTTGTTTACAACGTGATCCAACGGGACATAATCATACGCTTTAATTCCCTAACTTTTGCCTGGACCTCCCTTTCGGGTTTTCAATCCACCGGGAAACCCTTTTTTACCCAAGTCGCCCTTTCGGGTTTTCGACTTGCCGGGTGTACAGTTTTTTTTTGTTTTATCCCTAATTTTTGCCTGAACCTCTTTGGTTCGTTGGATGCCCTTGTTTTGCCTAGGTGTATCAACCTAGCGGGTCTCTTACGCGTAGTATCTTTTGACTATGTCTGCGTTCACAGGGTGTGGCAGGTCGTCGCTATCCATGGTGGTTAAGATCATTGCTCCAACATATAATATGCTTTTGATTACAAATGGTCCTTCGTATGTAGGAGTCCATTTTCCCCTGGGATCACCTTGCGGCAGTATGATGCGCTTGATCGCCAGATCCCCAACTTGATATACTTGGCGTCTGACCTTTTTGTTGAAAGCCTTGATCATCCATTTTTGATACATTTGACCATGACAGACAGCAGTAAGCCTTTTCTCATCAATCAAGTTCAGTTGATCAAGCCGAGTCTGGATCCAATCTTCTTTGTTCAGCCCTACATCCTTCATATTCTCAGAGAGGGGATCTGGATCTCAATAGGTAAGACAGCCTCCATGCCATATACCAAAGAATAGGGTGTTGCCTCGGTTGATGTGCGTGTCGTGGTACGATACCCGTGGAGAGCGAATGGTAGCATTTTATGCTAGTCTTTGTATGTGACTGTCATTTTTTGTATGATCTTTTTAATGTTCTTATTTGCAGCTTCGACAGCACCATTCATCTTCGGTCGGTAAGGGGAAGAATTGTGATGCTGGATCTTGAATTGCTCGCACAAGGCGGTGATCATAGTGTTGTTTATATTCGTACCATTGTTAGTGATGATTCTCTCTGGGATACCGTACCGACAGATTAGATTCTGCTTGATGAACTGGGCGACAACATTCTTGGTGACGGAAGCGAAGGAAGCTGCCTCAACCCATTTTGTAAAATAATCAATAGCCACTAAGATGAAGCGGTGTACATTAGAGGTTGTTGGCTTGATTTCTCAAATCATACCAATCCCCCACATAGCAAAGGGCCAAGGAGCCGTCAAGACATTCATAGGAACCAGAGGTACGTGCACCTTATCAGCATAAATTTGACACTTATGGCAAGTTCGAGAGTGTTGATAGCAATCTGGTTCCATGGTAGACCAATAATAGCCTGCCCATAGGATCTTCTTTGACATAGTATGCCCACTGGAATGGGTGCCAAAAGTGCCTTCATGTAATTAGGCCATGATCCTTTCAGCTTCAATCTTATCTATGCAACGAAGTAACACGAAGTCATGATTGCGTTTGTACAGAACGCCATTACTAAGGAAGAACTTAGCAGAGAATCTCCTTAAGAACTTCTTATCATTGACTGAAGCTCCTTCCGGATATTCTTGAGCCTCTAGATACCTCTTGATTTCGTGAAACCATGGCTGGTCCACTACTTCTTCAGTATTAATCTCGTGACAGTATGTTGGTTCATCCATTTGTTTAATGGTGATCTAGGGAGCCTCGTTATCCCATTTAAGTTTAAACATAGATGACATTGTGGCTAGTGCGCCTGCTAGCTAATTTTCTTCTCGCGGGAAATGCTCGAAGGTAATCTTCTCGAAATGTGGGAGCAATGTCAAAACATGTTCTTTGTAAGGGATAAGGTTAGGTTGTTTGGTGTCTCATTCCCCTTTGATCTGGCTAATGACCAAAGCTGAATCTCTGAATACACTTAAGGATTTGATCCCCAAGTCCATGGCAGCTTTGAGACAAAAAATGCACGCTTCGTATTCCGCCATGTTATTTGTACAATTGAAACAGAGCCTTGCAATAAATGGAGTATGACACCCTTCAGGAGATATGATTATAGCACCAATACCATTGTCAAGTGTGTTGGATGCCCCATCAAAGAACAGGGTCCATCGGGATCCATGTTCAGGTCCGTCATATGGCCTGAATTCTTCACAGTTGTCTACCATCATGATGTCTTCATCTGGGAATTCAAACTTCACAGATTGGTAGCCTTCCACAGCTTGGTGATCAAGGTGATCAGCTAGTACACTGCCCTTTATTTCTTTATGGGTAGTATATTGTATGTCATATTCCGTCAGGATTATCTGCCATCTTGCTATTCTCCGAGAGAGAGCAGGTTTCTCGAAGATATGTTTTATCGGATCCATTTTAGATATCAACAAGGTAGTATGGGTCAGCATATATTGTCTTAGCCGGAGAGCAGCCCATGCCAGAGCACAACAAGTTTTCTCGAGCAGTGAATATCTTGTTTCACATTTGGTAAACTTTTTGCTCAGGTAATAAATAGCGTGCTCTTTTCGGCCAGACCTGTCATGCTGCCCCAGCACACACCCCATTGAATTTTCCAAAACAGTTAGGTACATGATTAATGGCCTTCCCTCGACTTGTGGCATCAAAATGGGAGGCTCTTGTAGGTACTCTTTGATCGTATCAAAAGCAGTTTGGCACTCATCATTCCATTTGACTACTTGATCTTTCTTCAGTAATTTGAAGATTGGTTCACAAGTAGCTGTCCGGTGAGAAATGAATCTGGCAATGTAGTTCAAACGTCCAAAGAATCCTCTGACTTCCTTCTCAGTACGAGGAGCAAGCATCTCTTGTATTTCTATAACCTTGGAAGGATCCACCTCGATACCTTTGTTGCTGACGACAAAGCCTAGGATTTTACCAGACCGTACCCCAAACGTGCATTTGTTTGGATTCAACCTCAGCTTATATTTCTTCAGCCTCTCAAACAGTTTCTATAAATGATCAATATGCTCTTCTTCTGTTTGAGATCTGGCTATCATATCGTCCATGTAGACCTTTATTTCGTGATGTATCATGTCAAGAAATAAAGCTACCATGGCACGCTGATAGGTTGCCCCAGCATTCTTCAGTTTGAATGGCATCACCTTATAGCAGAAAGTGCCCCACTGTGTGACAAAAGTTGTTTTCTCCGTGTCCTCAGGTGCCATTTTGATTTGGTTGTAACCTGAGAAACCGTCCATGAAGGAAAACACTTTGTGTTGTGCCATATTGTCAACTAGAATATCGATGTGGGGGGTGGAAAATCATCCTTAGGGCTCGCCATATTCAAATCTCTATAGTCCACGCACATTCGTATTTTGTCATCTTTTTTGGGGACGGGAACAACATTGGCAACCCATTGCGGATAAGAGGTGACGGATCCAGCGTTGAATTGTTTCATGACTTCTGCTTTAATCTTCTCTGACATATATGGTCGCATACGACGGGCCTTTTGTTTTACTGGTGGACAATCTTCTCTTGTAGGTAGACGATGTACCACAATGTCTGCATCAAGTCCCGGTATGTCTTCATACGACCAGGCGAAGACTTCAACATATTCGTGTAACAACTGAATCAGATGTTCCTTGACACTGGGTTCCAGATTGGCACCCACCTTGACTTCTCTTTTATCTTCTTCGGTACCTAGGTTAATTGTTTCCACGGGTTCTTCGTGAGGCTGAATGGTCCTTTCTTCTTGTTATAGTAATCTGGCAAGTTCCCCTGGTACTTTGTAATCTTCCTCACCTTCGTCTTTGGCTTGGTAGATTAGATTCTCAGAGTCACAAAAGGCCATAGCAGTATCGTTACCCATGGGATCCTGAATGGATGTAGACCTGCATTGTGAGTGTGAGTGTGTGTAAGAGTATAGCTATATTTGAAAGAAATGAAAATGTAAAAAAAAAAGAAAAATGGTGCGAAAGTTTGTATGCAAAACTTCCATGATTCATTGATGTCATATGGAAATGAGATAATAACCCTTACAAATGGACCATTGTGCCTCGGGTAAGACACAAGGTTTTAAGAGTCTGAATTGTTTTAATATTACAGATCCAACAAAATGTAAAGACAAATTACTGTGGGATAAAAGTGATCGGAACAAAATCTCTAGCCTCCCAGTTGCTGAGCCCTCCACTGACAGTTGGGAAAATCCAGTCCTCCAATTCATAGCTATCTTTATCATCCTCCACAGCGTTGACTTCGCGGTTGCTGACCTTCAAGGGTGGTCCTCCGCCACGAGCGCGGCGCGCAACCTTCTGGGCACCTGAAGTGAAATCCAGGCCAAACTTGTCAGATTTATATGGGATATCTGGGAGTTGTCCCCAAATAGTACTCCCAACTTCTTCTATCACTACCTTGGCATCCTTCAAAGATGACATCCTGAGTGGAGGTCTGGTAATCTTGGGAACTCGAGACACAGCCTTGGTTACTGCTACATCTTGTGGGACTTCTTCTAAGTGTTGGAATGGAGTTTCAATAAATTCACCATCTAATTCCATATATCCGAAGGAATTGAGATGGCTGATCATGTACTCTTATTCTCCATGAACGGTGATAATCTTCCCTTGAATCGGATATTTCAGCATTTGGTGCAACATAGAAGTAACGGCACCGGCATTGTGAATCCACGGACGCCCTAGCAAGCAGGAATATAAGGGGCGAATATCCATTACATAAAAAGTTGAATCAAATGTTTGGGTTCCAACTTTTATGGGGATGTCTACTTCCCCATGCACCATTCTTTTTGAGACGTCGAAGGTCCTCACCACTATGTTGCTTGGTTTCAATGTCAATCCCTCACAGTCAAGTCTATCAAGAGCTTTTTTAGGCAATACATTCAGAGACGAGCCAGTGTCCACCAAGACATGAGCCAAAGTTGTGCCCTGCATTCCACTGAGACATGCAATGCCCCATTATGTTTCCTCCCTCTTGGCGTTAAATCAGCATCCGAAAAACCTAAACCATTATCTGCAGTCAAGCTAGCTATGCAGTCTTGGAACTGATCATCAGATGTTTCTTGGGGTACATGGGAAGTTTTAAGGAACTTTACCAAGGCTTTTGCATGAGCCTCTGAACATAGTAGTAGATTCAGCATGGAAATTTTTTATGGAGTTTACCCCAGTTGCTCGACTACATTGTAGTCGCTTCTTTTTATGATCTTTAGAATTTCCTCCATCTCTTTCTGGGAGGTCTCAGGGATAGCCAATGATTGTGCCTTCGTATGGACAGGCTCAATTAGAATACTTATACCTCGAGTCTCAGTTAACTCAGCAGCAGGAATATCAGTAGGAGTGATAGCATGGATTGTAACAGTTTTGTCAGTTGGAGTATTGGTGGAGATGATCGTAGGATTGGGAATATCCTTCGGAGGAGCAACAACAAAAGGAATGATTACGGGTCCAGAAACTGCTTTTGGGGGAGAAATTTCTAGAGAGAATATCCTTCCGAATTGGGTAATCTTACTAGTCCCCACAATATTGCTAATATAGGAGTTAAATTTCTCAAAACTTGAATCTTCGGTAGCTGGCCAATCTTGCTTGATACCGTGGTAGTAGACATCCCCTCCATAATTCCATGGTATGGTTTTGTCTGACGAATACGGGACTGGTCCAGGCATTGTAATTATGAAAGGGGTTACTTTTGGAACTGATGTAATTCTAATGGGTCTTTTGGTGGAGACCCTGGAAGAATTGGCGAAAATGGTAATGATAGAAACATCATTATAAGGAACAGGTGGAACAGAAGTCTTTTCAAACAGAATTTCCTTGTTATCTATTAGGAATTGAACGCCTGCTTTCAACAAAGGACAGTTGGTTGGTGAGGACAAACAGAAATGGTAGCTTTCATCACAGCCTGGGAATACACTGGCATTTAATAAGTTCTTTTTGATAATCAGGAGTGGGTTCATAAGTTCATCAACTGAAGTAACAAACATATCTTCCTCAATGGCGTTGGCATTATGGCCGTGTTTGGGCATATGGGCGGAAATGAAATTTGGCTTTTCGGGCGCATCGAATTCAATCTCTTTGGCTTCAATGAGGTCTTGTACTTTGTTTTTCAGAGCCCAACAGTTGTTAGTGTCTTGGTCGGGACTTTCAGAGTGGTATGCACAGCGGGCGTTAGGATGATAGTGAGGAGAGGTTGTGTTAGGGTTCTTTGGAGCTTCTTTCAAGGTCACTAGGTTGGATCTTAACAGATGTGACAATACTTGAGATAGGGTCATGTTAATTCTGGTGAATTGTCTGACTGGTCTTTCCATTCTTGGCTGGTTGTTTCTTTGCTGATCAGGCACGGGTTTAGGAATCATAACAGCCCCCACCATTGGTCGGTGTTCGGCCCTATCTTGGTTTCTTTGAGGATATACAACAACCACTTATTTCTTTCCGATGAATGGCTTTCTTACAGCTGCGGAAGAGGATGCATCTTTTTGTATCTTTCCATTCTTTATCCCAACTTCTACTCTTTCTCCGGTCAATATCAATTTAGTAAAACCTTCCGATGAACTCCCAATTAGATGATTGAAGAAGGGACCAGACAAGGTGCCCAAGAACATGTCTACCAATTCTCTTTCCAATAGAGGAGGTTGAACTCTACTGGCTAAATCTCTCTATTTTTGCGCATAGTCCTTGAAGCCTTCACTTGAAGCCATGGCCATACTCTGGAGTTGAGTACGGGTAGGCATAAGATCAGCGTTATATTGGTATTGTTTGTAAAAGGCTGCAGCAAGATCTGAAGGAAAATTGCGATCAAAAGCGCAGCAGAATTTAAAATTTTCCTTTAGCGATGCTTACGAATGAGCATGGTCAGTGATAGAAATATTTACCTCTTGTGGCGATTCAGACCTTTGATGTTGTGATCACGAGCGTTGATGAAGAACAACGCCTCTACTCAGTCCACACGAACAGATCGCTTCCGGTCACAATGCTAGCTGATCACGAACGGAAACCTTGAGTGAGAGAGAGAATCAAAAACGAAATTGCATCAAGTGAAATTGCTTCATCACAAGGGATCTATTTAAAGAATCACTCGTGTGGGCTACAAGCTAAAATCCCAATTAAGGCTATAAGCTAAAAGCCCAATTAAGCTTATGGACATCATACCTTATGATGTACCATATATCACTTATCCACGTGGTACCTTACCACTTTCCGTATTACACTTAAGTGCACCGTACCTTACGGTGTTCCTTATTTATTTTATCTCTCATCAACCTGTCCTTATGTGTGTGACCCTGTAGGTTCTCGCGATGTTGGAAATTATATTAAATCACACATTTAATATAATAAACAGTGAGCGGTATCTAGTAACACATCACTGTTACCCAAGTCACGAAAATGTCATGTGATCTGACCAAACCTTTTCCGTGATAATATTTGTGTTGTACAATTACCCTTTTGCCCTCATGTCTATATTGAACACAAGGCATACACTGTGTCACCCTTGTCCAGTTCAATATTGGGCCCTTAGACATTTATCCTGTTATGCTGGATGAGCAAATTCCATCTAGGTCACTCATGTCCCTTAGCATACTTTGTAAAGTACCCATCAACCGTCTTTATAGTCATTCAGTTACGGATGATGTTTGATCAGCAATAAAGTACTTGACTCTACATCTAGGGTCCATAGTGGTTTCAGGTCGAAGGGTGGTATACACCATTATCATCATGAGAATAACTTATGACACTTTGCATAACATTCTATGTAGTATTCTCATAGCGGGTCAATCCAGTATAAATATTACTCCTAATATTCATACCTATGTCAAGACTTGATAACTCCTTATCTATGATCCATGAGATGTGATCATCAATCTATCTTCATAATAATATTAATGCTTTAATGTTATCCCACTTCACATTAAAGCTTGACTACGGATACTTTAAGAATAGTGTCTTATGTTTAATGGGATCTCATGATTAAGTCACACTTAACATTACATTAAACCAATAAACCATTCTAGGGACTTTATTATTTTGGAAAGCAAACATAATAAAGAAATGCCTTTTATTATTAATAAATAATTCTATACAAGTACCAAAGGTATTGGCCTCTAGGGCTTACACCAACAAGATCTTCCCAATTATGAACGTTGGCTCTTTCTAACTGGTAAAACCAATCAAGTTGAGTACCAGATAGACTATCTTGGAAGAAGTGTACCCATAAATCCTTGTCAGCGGTATGAGGTTGGATTTTCCTTACATAGGACCGGAGATGCATTCTGGGACATGAGACCCCATCATATTTGGCGAATAACAGTGCTTTGAATTTTGGAGGGATAACAATCCCAGATACTAACCCCAAATCCTCAAAGTCTAATCCAGGCACTTTTTGGATTTCCATCGCACTCAACCATTCTTCGAGATGTTTATACTTGTCATCAGCTGGAGGGTATTGTTCTTCAGAATAGTCTTCTTCTTCCTCTTCCTCTTCTGATTCTGACGGGACAATTGTTTCCTTGCCTTTCCTATCTTGATTGTCTCTCTCACCGGATGTCGTTGCAAAGTCTAGGGTCCTTCTTGTCTGCCCATGAAATCTTCTTCCCATGTTTACAACTCCAGTTATCTTCTTTGTTTTTTTCTTTTTATTTTTAACCAGCAAAGTCTTTAACTCTTCATGTCCTTTGGCTAGAGTTAAAAGCATCTGTTGAAACTGAGTGTTTTGTGCTTGGAGGTCCTTCACAGTTTTCTCGAGATCCATCTTACTGAAATAAACAGTAGAAAGATGAGGAGACTTGTCGCAAGAAACCTATTTATGTTATGATAAATGGTAAATGCATATGCAATGATTTCAATGAACTTAGAGATTCAAATTCGTTTTAGATAAAAAAGGAATCACACGTTATATTAAAATATTAAAGCTTTAGTACATCAATGCCTCTTTGGGCTTACACAGAAATACAACAAAAAACTCTAAGATAAAAAGGTTGTGCGCATCCTCTTTGGTGCGATGTAGGAATTCAGGGTCTGCTCCTCATGAAGTTGCTTAGTGAGTTCCAAAACCTTCTTCTCACTAGCGTATAATTGGGCTTCAAAATTGTCTCGCTCTCTCTTGAGCTGTATCCAATCTCTTTGTAAGTCTTTAAGAGAAGTGGGCATGTCAGGATGCAGGATAGTGTATGGAACATCTCCTTCTATGACAGGCTCAATGATTACCGGGAGAATGGAGGGATAAGGAATCATAAGACTTTGAGCGCGAGTTCGTACCCATTTGAGGTAAGGCTCAAGAGGGATGGAATTATTATGCCCCAAAGTCTTGCTATCTACCTTGTTCAGCCTCCTCCAAGCTGAGATAAATCTCTGGCGAAGACCTTGACCGTTGTTCTCGTAGTCAAATACCAAACCTTGAATGAGCATCTCATGTGGACCATCCCTTCGGGCATAACCAAATTATCTTAAAGCTAAACAGGGGTTATAGGTGATACCTCCCCTAATGCCAAGTAAAGGGACATTAGGGAACTCCCCACAATGATCAACGATGATAACATTCTCTATGGATCGGGAACACCAATGGATCTCTGAATGTTTAAGCGTCATCAACCTTTGTGACCACCTTGAACCTTGATCATTCCTTAATACAGATTGAGGAAGATGAGAAATAAACCATCTTGCCAAGAGAGGAGTGCAACATATGAGGATACATCTTTTCCTCATAGTGCGAGTGTGAAAAGAATGTAGGATGTCCCCTAGCAAAGTTGGTACCAGGTTACGGGATATGAAGATTTTGACGGTGTTCACATCTATGAGTTGGTCAGGATTTGGAAATAAAACCATCCCATAGATGAGGAGAGCCATGATTTCCTCAAAGGCTTGCAAATCCAAGGAGTTCCAACAGTTTTGGGCTTTCTCGAACAAGAACTTTGCTAGGAAACCTTTGACACCACTCCTTGTTTCCCAATGAGTTATGACATCAGATGGTTGCAAGTGTAGAGCTTGAGCAATCTCTTATGGCTTTGGGTCTCTTTCTGTACCGTTGAAAGGTAGTTGATTAAGAATGGGAATCCTCAAGAGTTGAGAGAATTCTTCCAGAGTTGGCATAAGTTGATAATCGGGGAAAGTGGAGCAACGGTGTAAAGGATCAAAGAACTGGAAGAGCACCTTTAACATATCTTCATCAGTTTTAGAGGTGACCAAGTTTAGTATGCGACCATTTCTCTCGGTGAATGGAGATTTTTCAGGAATCCTTGAAGCTAGCTCTTTAAGTTGAGGGGGAATCCTTACAAGGTTGACTTGAATAGTTTTCCTGCGAAGAGAATTCATGTCCTACAAAACAGAAACAAAGATATATCCTAAAACTCCTTGAAATGGTTAGTGAATGAGTATGATGTTATGATGTTCGTGATGTTATGTACAGGTAAAATATATACAAACAAAGCAAACAAGTCCTTTGGTTTGGGCTTGCATGGAGTCTCATAGGCAAGTACCCTCTTGAAGTTTTAGTTGTCTCAAACCTATCCTAATAATAGTAATTGGGTTTTAAGGAGCTCAATATCACTGGTTTGTTTCCTTGGTCATTGTTTCAGCGCGAGCCTCTTTGATGGCGACCAAATATCCCAAGAAACCAAACCTCAATGAGTGTAGTATCGAGTATCTACCAACTTCGGACTGCACCAAAGCCGGTTATCTCACTACGTCCTAATGGCCAAGTTGGTCAAGTAAAGGTTCTAAAAGTTCATTAGTGCTTCATGACATTACTCAGCGGCCCCGTATTCTCCTTGACTACTCAAGGGCTATCGGTACCCATAAATATGTTGCACTAATGTAGTTATTGCTTAGATCGTGTCGGTATACCACACACCGTTTCCACAACGTATTGCTACTTACCTATAAGGTATCCCAAATCTGGGTAGAGGATTCAAACCCAAACAAAGAACCATAATCTAAAGCATACAAGTCAAACAATGAAAGCAAGTAAATGTGATCTAAACCCTAAGGTAACCCCACTTTTAAAATTACTCCCCAGCAGAGTCGCCAGTTCTGTGATACGGTGGGAGAATTGACTTGGGTCGTTTGCGTTTGATCGCAATTATGCGGTTAGCAAGAGTCGCCACCAACTTTTATTTTATCCAAAAGGAAAGGTAAAAAAGCACAGGAAAGACCTTTCGAGATTATTTCTCGGGTTTGAGGGGTAGATTATGAAAAGGGAAGGTGCTAGCACCCTTTTCATCCATGGTTTTCCATGGGCTCTTAGTTACTTGCTAGATCACTTGCTTTTGTTTGAAATTATGCTTTGTGTGGTTTTGAAAGTATTTTTGAAAAGAGGCCATTATTTAAGCAAAAATTGTAATGATTCTCGTTCGTGAGAATGTATACAAAGTGTTTGATCTTTTGAAAATGTTTTCAAGTTTTGAAAGATGTTTTGAAAGTGTTGGTGTAAAATGTTTGGTTGTGAGCAAGCGAGCGATTAAGAGCGAATCTACCTACTCGAA
Organism: Vicia faba; assembly: GCA_948472305.1. Taxonomy (NCBI): domain Eukaryota; kingdom Viridiplantae; phylum Streptophyta; class Magnoliopsida; order Fabales; family Fabaceae; genus Vicia; species Vicia faba. Next base: position 382,132,785 of record OX451738.1, on the reverse strand, counting down.
AAGTCTTAAATGTTCTTTTCCTCCTTTAGATGTTGCTATCTTACCATTGATTTGGTAAGAAGCCCCATCGTTGGATGTGAAGGGACAGGCGCGGGACATTTGTATAGTCATAGAAGGCAACTTGTGAGACACTTTAACAATTTTTGTAAGGGACTAGATCGTTTTATCGAAGGCAACATCGAGGGACGTCGAGGGACTACGATCTTTTTTATCGAAGGGTCTTTGCTAAAGTGTCACATATTCGAGGGACATGACTGTATTTCTGAGGCAACGAGCGAGGTTATCCTTGAGGTGCGCGTGTGAAAAAGTGTGTTCGTTTCAAGTTAATTTTGTCTTTGAAATTAGGTTATCTAGTGATTGATTTTAAATCTTGCCATACACGCATGATTACTATACAGTATAAGGAAAACAGTAAATTGTGGAAATTGAAATTCTACACTATTATAGAGTTTTCGGGAATGGGGGTACAATTTTTTACAAATGGGGATGATTCGAATGCGATTAAAAGTCCAAAATAGGTAAACAATACAACCAAATCGAATTTGAACGATTAATTAAAATTATAACGGTCTATGAAATAAAATTAATTAACAAAGTATGGAAATAAAATTCTTGGTATTTGTTTGAAAAGTTTGGAAAGAAAAAATGAAATTTTAATCTATTAAATAAAATAATTGATTAAAGAAATTAAATCATTTGTATATATTTTGTTTTTTAGTATTTTTGTTATGTAGAAACTAAATAAATAAATTAAAAGAAAAAGGGGTAATTACAAAATTTCCTAACTAAGAGAAATTTAACTAATTTAAGAGTTGCATTTAATTCAATTGAATTTTAAAATTAACAATGTACAAGCCGGGTCCTCCAGATTACAATGTACAAGCCTTACCAACTGAGTTGTGTTGTCTATATGTTATTTCTATGGTTTAATTGAAACATAAAGGGGAAAATGATAACTGGATTGGGCCAGCAGCCCGATGGACTGACCCGGCTGGAAATAAGGAAAGGGAAGGGTTTGAAACCCTAGCAACCTGATTAGATGCGCCGTATTGTTGTTATTGGGAGAGGGGGAAGATTGAAAATCTAATTGTTCCAACACAAACAATCATCGTTCTTTTTTTCCAGAAATCAACAAAAATTCTAATCTCCTCTCTTTCAAATCCTCCCTTCCTCTCTTCAAACTCTCTCGATCCTGCTTCTCATTCTCGGCTCTATCTCTCACGTTATTCTTTGTTTTCACAATGGATTTTTCATTACGAAGAAAAGCAACAACAAATTATGAAATCCCAAAAATTGCTTATGCCAACAATCAATGGTAACACAAACGAGAATCGTGAAGAATTTACCTGAACGAAGGTTTCTTCCGGTTGATGATGTATTGCGTTTCGAAGCTCCAGCGAGGCTTTGTTCAGGTATGCTCCGATTTTCTTCTCTTCTCCTCTATTACGTGTGTGATATCAAAATTGGTGTTGTAATATTAATTTAATGAAGTTTCGAGTCAGGTTGCGGTGAAGGTTTGATGAAGAGGATGAAAGGTTGCAGTTTTAATTCAGAGATGGGGTTGGGATTTCCGGTAAGCTTGACCTGTGCTTGTACATAGTGTAAAGGAAATTCGACTCCAGTAGTCTGAATTCTTTGGATATCTGAAATACGGTTTTGGGAATTTTGGTGATGATCTATGTTAGGATTATGGTACAGAATTCTTCATAGTTTTTCTGTTTGGACAAATGATGATGCTGATATCTTCTGGGTTTTGATGTTCTTGTGTTCCTATCTTTTCTGATTTTTGCTATTTGTTTTCTTTCTATTGTCTTGGCCCTTGGTTTTCTTATGTTGGCTCGGTTCTTCTGTTTATTGGCTATTTGTTGGTTTTCTATGTTGGTTTTTGGCCTGTAAAAAAAAAAAAATTTCTGTTGTTATTGTGAACTCTGTTATATAGAGCTAGATATTAAAATTAGGAGGGAGTTTTGAATCCATCTTTGTTCACTAAGTGCACTATTTATTTTCTTTTCTTGCACAAGTTTTGGTATCATGCATTTTGGGTGAAAGATTGTTGCAGCAACATAACAGGTCACAGGTTTTTAGCCTATTTGTGCAGCAAGGTTGGACTAATGCAGGGCTTTGGATAACAGGCTGGTTTTGTGGACTGCTTTGCCATTTTTATTATAGATTTTGACTTGGCCTGTTTGTGTGCAATTTTGGTTGTATATAGCAGTTGCTTTTGTTAAAATTTTGGACTATTTTGGAAAGCTGAATTTGAGCATTTGAGTAGCAGGTTTGTAATTACCTATTTAGTGCAACTGTTGGGCTGAGTTTTTGGTATATAGCAGGACTTTGGACTGTATTGCTAGGTGATATCTCTTTCATCTTTCCTCTTTCCTCTTTCAATGGAAAAAAAAGCAATTTTGCTTATTTTTGAAATTCTGAAGGGTTTGCAGTTTTATAGGAAAATGATGGCATGTTTGGATAAGTTGACTAACCTGGTTGCTGCTGCTATGCTTATGCTGTATTTTTTCTACTTTGCAGGCTTGGTTCTGTGTTGGTTTTGCATTGCATATGTTGTTTCTTGTTGTTATGTACTTTGCTGCAGGTTGGGCAGCTTGCTTGCCCTGCTGTATTGCATCTTGCCTTGTTTTGCATTGTTTGCATATGTTGTTGCTTGCTGCCCGCTGCTATGCTTGTTGCAGGTTTTGGACAGCATGCTTGCTGCTATGTGGTTGTTGCTTTGTTGCAGATTGGGCAGCTTGCTTGTTTTGTTTGCTTTGTATATTTCTTTTCCCCTTTTTTGTGAACCAAAATTCAGGTTTTAAGATTTGCAAAATAGGGAGAAATGGATTGTGATTAAAACAAACAAACATTCTGATTCCAAGACGCATACCCTATTGATGAATTTCTCTTCTTTACACATTATTTTGATTGAATGCTTGCTAACTTTTCTTCTTCTTGTTTCATGAATGGCAAGCGAGGCTTGGGATGAGTTGCTTGAAGACGAAGCAAGGAAGACTTGAAGAAGAAACAAAACTTCTCTTTGTAAACAAGAAATTTGTGTTTCTTTGTAAACAAGACAAAAAAATTGTAATTTTATTTGCAATGTAATAATACAAAGCATTGAATAACTTTTGATATGATGGGATTCTATACAAATCTTTGTATTTTAATTGAATTTTGAAATTCCCAATTGGAATTGTTTGAAATGAAATACTTCAGTCTGGTAACTTGAATTCCAAGCAATCACAAATGAATTTGTAACTTGTATTTCAAACAAACATGCACCTTGTACTCTAATCAAATTCCTAAACAAAATAAATGTTTAAGAATTCAATTCCACTTGGTCAACTTGAATCCAACATCATGGTTGTTTTAAATGAAAGTCTTAATCTTTAAATCGTATCCAATTCAAGCTTGAATTCAAAATGGACTCGCACGCCACACTCGATTAAAATAAACATGCTTTAAGAACATTCATCAATCTTGCAACAAATTGTGGTTAAGAACATTTAAAAATCAACAAATGACTTACGACGATTCGATAATTTTTGAAGTCTTCCAAACACAATTTTCTTTTGATCTTTGAAAATAAACTCATGAGAGACATCACTTATGACCATATACAGAAATAATCGTCTCAAGATCTTGTAATTTGAAGAAATCACAATTTTTAGAAATCAGACGACTGTTATTTAAAAGGCAAAATAATCATTTTGGTCCCTTAACTATACCCTTGGGTTCACATTGGTCCCTTAACTTTTTTTCGTGTCATTTTGGTCCCTTAACTTTCAAAATGTTTCATTTTAGTCCTTTTTGTCTAATTAGCTACGAATTTAGCGGCTGATTTCAAAGTTTTTCCGTCTAATTAGCTACGAATTTAGACAAAAAGGACTAAAATGAAACTTTTTGAAAGTTAAGGGACCAAAATGACACAAAAAAAAAGTTAAGGGACCAATATGAACCCAAGGGTATAGTTAAGGGACCAAAATGAGTATTTTTCCTATTTAAAATTAGGTCAAAGTCCATGATGCGACTTCTAACGTACTCGAATTTTGGTGATCTTCTACACGTAATCAACTCTTGATTTGTGAAGAGAAATTGGAGATGGCATCAAGGAGAATCATACGCAATAAGAACCACTAAAAAATATTGAATAATTAAGAAGTTAGGATCGTTTGAACTTGTTCTCGCAAAAGGTCGATTTTTAGGTCAATGTAGTCGTTTTCAGTTATCTGAACCATTGATTGAGCCAACTTGCAATGTGAGGTTTGAAAACTGGATTAAACAACCTTGAGGAGACATGAATTTCTATGAAGACCATTTGAAATCTTGAAGACTCAATTTTCTTTGGGAAATGCAAAACCCTAATTGTGGACTTACTGTCTAGGAAGAGAATATGTCTGATCAACTTATGAGCCAAATTGAGTATTCGAGAAACCCTAGGATAGTATCTTGAATGAAAAATGGGAGGGAAATTTTGGGGTACAACAACCTTGATATATAATTGTTGAAGCAAGAGCTTGATATCTGATCTTTACATGGAGATTCCTTTCCTGGACACACTCGTGACTTTTGAAGCAACCGCTTATCTGAGAAGTATATGTGGATCTATTTCTGGAAAACATTCAACATTCCTTAGAACTACTGTTGTTTCATCAGAACCACGGGAATAGTCTTTCTGATGCGAGCTAAACACATTTTTGATGATTCTTCATACAACAATCATGAATCAAATAGAATTTTTTATCTGCACACTTAACGAACTATTAGAATACAAAATTGTTACATATAAAATATATGCATTGTTATTGTTGCACCCAAAAATTTTCCCTCCTAATTTAAATCTTATCTGGCTTGGGCTTTGCATTTCATTTACACATTTTCCATTACATCATCTGCATAATCATGCAATTCATTTAATAAAGTACCATGATTCAAAGGTTCAGTGGTTGTGCAATGTTAGGGTTGCATAGTTGGTTTGAGGTGTGCATATATATATCCAATAAAGGCTTATTTCTTCTGATTATTCCATTTCTTCTTCAAGCAGTGAAATGTGGAATTAGGATTTTGGATCATTGTAGACTTTTTCTTCCATTAAGCTACAAGGTTTTCATCTTCAAGTTTCTTCCCAATGTCTCAAGGCAAGTTCTTAGGGTTTAATCAAGAGTTCCATTTGAGATTCGTTTCGAATTAGGTTTTGGTCCTCTTAAACATCTCAATATCATTTTCTTCATCAAAGTACATCTCAAGGGGATTCGATTTATATCTCGACATAATTGAGTTTGTTAAGTGAGGTTCATCAGGGATGCTTTCATGGCTCAAGTATCATTTCCATCTTCAAAGTCAAGGCATTATTGTTGTGACAAATTGAATGCAAGGCATGACGCAAGAGATGAGGTTGTGGATTCGTATTATGATCAAGACAATTTCGTAGCTCTAATTACAAGTTATCATAGATTTTAAGAGTGGAAGCTAAGGTTTCCTTTGAAAATTGAGGTTTGGATTTGGATGCGTTATTACTTTGAATCTCATTTGGTTCAATTTATCAAAGTTACTTCTTGAAGGAAAGAAATGGTATTTGAATTATTTGGAATTGAATTTGCAAGATAGCTTAGAGTTTGAAGAGTTTTAAGTTAGGAGTTTAAGATAATTTAAATTTATCATTGAGGTTTGTAATTGAAGACCTATTAAGCTAATCAAAGATCCATCCAAAGTTCTATTCAAATTTCATTTAAGCTTTTAATGTGCTCAAGTTAGTCGAATGACATCAAGGTTTTTAAGGGTTGTTTTGATATATTGGAAAATTCATGATGGATTTTGGGGATTCAAAGATTATTCAAGTTCATTCAAATTTCATTCATGATTTGGTTTGGAATTTTCATTCGAATATTCATCATCCATTTTTCAAGAGAAGATTCATTCTTCCAAAAATTTCAAACATCATCCACAATTTCATTCAAGTTCCAACCAAGTTACAAACCAAACAATGTCATCAATTGGAAACATAAAATGATACAAGATAATTTGTCAAAATATATGCTTGAATCGTTTTTCATGCATTATTCGGTAACCTTGCAAATTATCCACCCAAATCACTTCTAAACTTCTTGCCAAACACCCAAAAAACTTGCATCAGTTTTCTGTTTTTCCGTTTCTAGGTGCTTGCTCCATAAATTTCTGTTGTGACCATGTACTAACCTGCATAAAAAACCCGACCAAGAAGAACAAAATCACAAGCATAATGACATCTCAGCAATTATCGGAACAAAAAAACCAGTGCCAACTCATCATTTGAATAAGACAAAAAGGAAAAAGAGAGTATGTGTGAAAAAACCGGCTGAAAATCATTAAACAATGAAGTCGCCATCAAACGTCTTTTATCCCACATGTAGGGAAAGGTAAACATCAAGAAAACCTGAGAAGGGAGAAGTCACGGTCTTGCGACCGAGAGATCGGGTAAGGGAGTTTGTTACGCGAGGGGAAGGTATTAGCACCCCACACGCCCGTCGTACTCTATGGTATCCACTCTTGTTGTCTATCTTATGGGTGTGTTTAATCTATGCTTATCATTTACTATACTACTGAAGGGAGAATGCATGTAAAAGAAATGATAAAAGGATGTAGGGAAAATAAAATTGTGCTCGTTCGGGCCCTACCCCGATGCCTACGTATCCCTTTTAAGGAATCAGAGCAGCCGTAGTTCGGCTCATGTGTTTTTGTTGGTTTGTATTTTTTACTAAACAATATTAATTTCTCCTTCTGCCGCAACTTGACCCTTGGAGACTTATGCATCGGCACAGAAGTGAATTAACATATTCTTTCTGAAAAGTGTTTGGAGAAAAAAGTGATTGGACGCACAAAAAGGTTTGAATTTTGTTTGTGTTTGTAATGAACGATATTAATTTCGCCTTCTGCCGCAACTCGACCTTTGGAGATTTACGCGTCAGCACAGAAGTGAATTAATATATTCTTTGAAAAAGTTTTTTGAAAGGAAGGCCCGTAGGTAAAAGAGTTTGTATTTGTCGGTGTTTTTGCTTATAGGTAACAACTAGTTGGCCTCAAGAGAGAGATTTTAGCCATTTCTCTACTTATTCAGGAAATAAGTCTTTGAGACTTGAACCATGCCAAGGCTTAGAATGGAAAGACGATAAGATCGAGAAGAGACCCGCTTATCATCTCCCATGTTCAACAAAGGCACGATTCTCGTCAGTAATTTTCTTAAGTGTTTTTGAAGTTTTTAAGAAAAAGAAGTCTTTTTTGTTTTAAATGCATATGCGAAAAGAAAAAAAGAAAAGTCAAAAGAGGCTAGCCTATTTCTACACCTAATGTTATCATACTTCATATGATCTATGGGAAGCGATAAATGTGGGGCGAAAATAGAAAGAAAATATACCAAACGAGTACTAGCCCGTAGAGCAAAGCAAAAAGCAAAGAAACCCGATGATCTCGCGAGCTGCTAGCATCAACAAAGAAAAGAGTTAGAAATCCAATACTCAGAATAAGTGTTGAAGCATCATCGATGTGAAACTAAATCACAATCGAAATTTCAAGCGTATCTGTATATCGCATAATAAATATGCATAAGATTTAAATCTCAACAAAGCAAAGGTGAATCATGAATTTCGAATAATCGGATAACCAAGAATTAATTCCTAAAGATCAAAATAAGAAAAATCTAACAAATTTTACTGATTTTTGTTATTTTTATTTTGTGAATAAAATTAAAACAAGTCTAAACTATAATCAAAATTATTCAAAAGAAGAAATTGCAAATAGAAAAAAACAAGTCCAAGGGGTGCAGGCTGAATTCAGTGATGTATTGTAGAAGATATGCGCTAGGCCCAGTCAGTAGAGCCCAATGTTGTTTTTATTGTTCAGCTTTTGTTTCCAAAAAAAATGTTGTAATGGACTTAGGAAAATTGAAGTCCAATCCATAATCAATCATCCCTATTTTTTCAGCATTGTATTATTTTATTTTTTAAACAAAATACAAATAACAAAATTAATTAAAAGAAATGAAGTAAGAGGAATGAAACGGTGTTGGCTCAATATTATGATTTTAAAAAAAGAAAATAATAAAATAAGGAAAGAAAAAAAAAACAGAAGGGACCCTAAACGGATGCGTTTTGCCCTTTGCATTATTAGGGTTCTGGTTGTCTTGGTACGATATTACTCTTCTAACAGCAGCGTGATTCTCCTCTCCGTCTTGCTCCGTCTTGCTCCGGCTCTCCTCACGCCATTCATCATCGATTCCTTAGCGATAACTTCGTCTTCTCCATCTCAAATCTCTGTTTCGCCAATCCCTCCGTTTTCCTTTCGATTGACAAATCCTTCTTCGTTCAACGCTACTTTGTACGACCGATTCGAACGCAACCATGAAAAACGACTACGGATACGCACAAGGCAAAAGAATCCTCGATTTCAAATGCAAACTCGAAGCGATAGAAGTTGCAGAAGTGAAAGAGATCTTACCTGCAACGATCTTGAAGATGCCGAACAAGAAAACTGGATAGGAGGTTCCTACGCAAGTTACAGGTACCTATTGATTTATGCTTTCTTCCTCTTCTATTTATTGTCTGCGTCGCTAAATTACAGTGTTATTGTTGTTTACGATGCGGCCTGTTGACATAGATCAAAATTGCTAAAACAGTGAAGTTATTGCTAAGATGTTGATCGAATACCCATGTGGTTGTCGTTTGTTGACTCAGTGTGGTGAGTGAAGGCAGGAGGGTGAGTGAAGATTGTTGTTACAGGGGAAATTGAAGGTGTTGAAGCGAAATGATGAAGAGGATGTAGGGTTGATGAAGAATCGTTGTAGAGAAAGAATCGAGAGTCCTTGTGGGAGAAGCTTCGAGCAATTTGAAGAGAAATGTTGGTGAGTTATCATTATTTTTCTGAGTTTCCTCCTCTCCTCCTTTTATATTTTGTTATCATCTTATACAGTTAGTTTGTTGGGATTTCTAAGAAGTTTGTTAGTTGTGTAGAAAGTTGGTTAAAGGTTTGTTATGAAATTTTGTTAGAAGTTAGTTAGGGAAGTTAGAAATTCTGTTTGAGTTTAGTGTTAGTTTTTCCTGTTGAGTTTGTTATGGAAATTGGCTTAGGAAAACAGTTTGGAGTTTGTGAATTTGTTAGAAGTTGTTAGAGTTAGTTATAGGATTGGTCAGATTTTATGTTGTGACAGTTGGGTGAGTTGGTTATGAAAACGGTTAGGGATTGGTTGAAGGTTGGTTATAAGTTGTTAGGAAGGTTGGTTGTTAATTATGTTGTGACAGTTAAGAGGTTTAGAATTACTTACAGCTTCAGTTAGGGGTTTAGGATTATGAAGTTAGAAGTCAGTATTCTGTTGAGTTATTTTGATGCTGGAAGTTGGAATTTTGTCAAGTGAATCATGTTTTGACATAGGCTGAAAGGAGTTTAAACTACAATTCTTATTAGAAGTTAGTTATGAAGGTTAAGAAGTTAATTACAGAATTATGTTATATTCCTGTTACGAATTTTATAAGTTAGTTGGACTTGTTTGGAGAAGATAGGAATTCTGTTGGAGAGGCGGTTAAGGGATGGTTCTGTTATGTTGGATCAGCCTCTATTATAGGTTTACACAGTTCTGTTAGGGAATTGGTTTTATTTTTTTATGAGCTTAACTGTTTCCTTGGTCTGATTTTTCTGCAGGGCTGGGATTTGGTTATGGGGTGAAACCTGAGCACATTCAGGCCATCGAGTTTCCTTCCATTGAAGCCAAGGTATGCTGATAAAGATCGGTACAAAGCAGTGGATGCACATTTTGGTGAAAGCATGGAGTTTTGGCCTTGAGAATTTAGAGCTTTAGGCTTAGAAACATAGAACCAAATTCCTCGTAATTACTTCTTTTTGTATACTTCAAGCATGTAATGGCACCATGTACTTGTAATAGGATAAACCTTGTAAGCAAATATGTTCCATCTTGACTTTCTAGTCTGAGCTTCTTTTCTTTTCCAATCTTTAAACTATTTCAAGTCTTGAATGATAATAAGTTGGTTTAAGCATGACTTTGTAATAAGCTACATGACACCTTGAACTTGTATTTGAACTTGCGCGACGAAATGCACTTGAATGGATTCATATGTATTTTGAATGGGATTTGAAGAACCTTGTTTAGAACCTTAAATGATGTTTGATTATTTGAATGGACTCGGATCAATACTTGAATCATGAATTCCATGATGTTTGAATTAAGTTATGTACCTTTCATAGTTCCACTATAGTTGAACTCCAATTACATGCTTGAAATAATATTGTCAATCAAAATCTTGGTTTTATGTTATCAAAATGCAAATGAATCCAATACTTGGATCTTAATCAAATGTCACATCGTGCTTGAATTTCATAGAAAAATCGGATTCAATGTTGAAGTTCATATTGTCCACACCTTGCACTCCAAGCCGAAGACACCTCTTTGAATTGACGAAATGTGGATCCTCAAGAAATCTTAATGCACCCCTTGTATTGATCCTCGATGAATCAACTTTGATGCCATAGAAAATCCATGGACCAAAATCTTAAATCATACCAATTGATCGCTTCGTAACACTGAATTCATAGCCCACATGACTGAACATTTCACCACAATGGATTCAAAATGACTTCAATTTCTAATGAGAAAAAAACCAAATCAACCTGACTTCTTTCCAAAATTTCTAACTTCAAACTCAGTTCTACCTCATGGGACAAGTATTTAAAGAATGATGCCTGGAATGTAATGAATCCTTAATTGAATTAACCAGCGCCATCACTATGGACATGAACCCTAATCCACTATTTGAGACGTTGAGGGAATAAGACTTGAAGGATGCTCGAAATAACCCATGAGATGCAACTATAATCCACTGAGTCTTAATTGATGGGATAATTGTTCATAGTGAATATGAAACCAATAAACAACCAAACCCTAACTCCACGCTCTGCTGCTTATAGAAGACCATCCAGAAGAATCAGAAGAAACCAACCTTTATTTGATGTGCACAACTAATCACCGTAACACCATGATATTGCTACTTCATTGGTCCTTTGAACCCATGGTACTTTATCGAACCAAATGTATGCTATGTTAGTAACCTAATGAAAAGATGTGAATGCTACGCTAAGCCTAAGCCAAAAGAGATTAGGAGGGCAAATTTTAGGGTGCAACAATGTGCAAAAGAAAAATGAAGAATCATACAGAACTTCAAAAAACTTAATAACCAAGTTTAGCCAAGTTTCAATCTACACCATCTATTCTCATAACAAAATTTCAAAAATCAGAACAAACTTTCAGGGCAATCTTAGTTACATCTAATTTACACCCTTCATCTTTGTAAAAAACTCATTGATTCGAAGGCTGAGATGCATTTATCTTTAACAGATTTAGACTACATAACAGATTCTCACCTTGAATTAGATCCATTTTTCATTCTTCTGAAGAATCACCACCACCAGAAACTCAAATCCTCTATGCTATCTCTCTGAACTGCATCATTGCTACTTCTTCATCGTCTTCGACTCTACATCACCATAACTGAATCTTCCTCTGTCTGAATTCAACACCTTCATCATTATAAGTCTTCACGTATATCTGCAATCTCTACAACCAGCTTCATCGCACACCATCACTGTAACAATATCAAAGCGTTCCAAAATTATCCTTCATCGGCACTAAGTTTAATCCTCAGTGATTCTTCTCGATGATTCTACAACAATAACAAAAATTGTGTCATTTAGCAACACTATAAGAACTGCAACGCTATCATCAGCACTTACGCGATAAACGGAATTGGATAAGTAGAAGAAGTTTATCTAATCGAAAATGAGATGTATATGAGTTTTATTCCTCTGACCTATTTTCTCTAATATTTGATATTCACAGAAGAAGGGACAAACGAGAACATGATGACGAGTTGAAACAAAATTGAGACGAGGTTGATTTCATCGGTGATGTAGGTAGTGAATCGAACGATTCAAACGAAGACAAGATTGAGAATGGCGGAGCAATACTGATCATCGTCTACAGCATAAAGAAGCAGAGAAGATGTCGATGGATGCAGCAGCGTGATTGAAGAAAAAGGGGAGAAGAGATTGTTGTCTCACGTGATTTTGAAAAAGGGGAAATTAGTTAACCCTAATTTCTATAAATACGTTTCACTCTTTGCATTATCTATGTTTAATCTATTTAATTCAATTCAAGTGGGAATTAATTGGATTATATGATAATTATTATGGATGAGCCGAACCAAGAACCCCTTGGCTTGGCCCATGGTATTTTTGTACAGCACAAGGTTTATGAACAAAAAATGTTGATTGGACTCATGTTGATGGGCCTAGCACCCTTGCTTCATCACCCCTGGTTCTGTCTTGCAATCCATGACCATAAGCCTCTTGGTACTCTTTTTGGTGTAATTGAAATGGCTATTGGATTCATTCTAGATTGGGCTTAGCACCAGAATTCATAATTGTTGGATTATACACCATGGTTCGTAGATAGCACCTCCTGGATATTTTCATTCTATTCGCTTCTTATAATTATTGCGGATAATTTTTAATTGATCAGTTGAAGCTTCTGTAAGTATTCTATAGAGTTTTCTTATCGCTTACGTGACTTTGAAGAGGCAACAGACCTTCTTCGTTAGGTATCATCGTGACTTTATTTTATTCCTCATTCCCGCATCATTTTCATTTAATTTTGCCATGAGAAGTAGGAATAGAGATACATGTCTGAAGACATACCCCTGTAGGTATTGTGAAACTTGTTTGTTTAAATTTTTGTATGCAAAAAAGGCCTCAAAAGGGGGCAAATTATGTTTGTAAAAGACCTCAAAAAGGGGGAAATTTTGTTTGTTTAAAGACATCAAAGAAGGAAGTTCCCCATTCCCCTTTTATTTTGTACTTGCAATCGAGTCAATAAAAGTGGAAGGAGGACTCGTAATCGGCCCTCGCATTTCAAGTCCCTTGGTCATTCTTAGCTCGCGTTATACGTTGATGCTTTGAGTCGTTCTTCTCTTGTCCTTCGCTTCTGTCAAGTGGAAGAAGCGCTCGCAATCAGCCCCTACGCATTGTCATTGTTTGGGTGATATTTAGATCACGTTTCTTAACATTGATGCTTCGAGTTGTTGCTTGATCTATTCTAGTGTAAGAAGGGTCTTTCGACTCATATACCTTGGATTCATGTACATATAGCTAATGTTTGATGCTCGTTAGCATCTTTATTTGTGTTTTCGTCCTTACACCTTTGCATGTTCCCTAAGAATTACTTGTTTCATCTTTGAATCAAGGTAGACATTATGTTTGTAAACTATGTATACTAACTTAGATAGATGTTTACCTTTTGCACCCAAACCTTAGGACCACCATTGCATGATAACATTAGGATTGTTAGTCTCCCTTAGACTTTTTTATTCCCATTTTGCATCATTAAAATGAAAACTCTTTTTCTTTGTTCAAACTCTAAAAAACTTAATAAATAAAAATGTGAATCGTATGCAGTTGAGTCTTGTGGGGTAGAGCGAATCGATCCAGACTGAATCTTGCTCTTTCTTCATTTTCGGACTTTATTACGGTTCAAATCACAAACCTTTTTGCAAATAAGCAGAGAAGTAGTGAGTGTCCCTCCAGTGGGATTCATTTGCTATCATCCCACCAAAAACACCAACCAATTCAAATCTTTTTGCCTCTGGGCTTCCTTCGGGCTTTTCTTTGAAAACCTTTTCTCTAAAAAGGATGTATTATTTCCTCTTCACGCAAAACGACACGTAATTCCCGAAAGGTCAGGTGGCACTATGCCAACTATTGCACGGAGGGTGGTATGTACGCATAAAAGGTGTGCAATAGTGGCGGACACGACTAATAAAACATTTTTCTTTGTATATACACACCTCATTCATGCATTTTCCCTTTAGCTCGTAAGCTTTAGATATGAACACACCCTTTGATTAGAACAACAAAAGTGGATCCCGTGGAGTACCACAGACGTGAGGGGTGCTAATATATTCCCTTTGCATAATCGACCCCCGTATCCGATCTCTCGGTCACAAGATCGTGATTTCTCCCTTCAGGTTTTCTTTGATGTTTTTCTTTCCCTTCCGTGGGGATAAATAAATGCTCGATGGCAACTTTATTGATTTTTATCTCGATGATTTTCCCGGTTGCCTCAGTTATCATCAAAACTCTGAGATTACATGCAGAACCAAATCTTGTTCTAACATATTTCTCAAAATCTTTTATGTACATTTGGAGTCGACCCCCAGGCAGTATGAGTCGACTCCCTTGCCCTTAGGAGTTGACTCCCACTTTGAATGGATCGGCTCCCATTGTCCGAAATGTCCAATTTTTTAATTTTATAACCCTATTGTTCTATATATATATATATAGTTTGATAACGTCTAACTAGGATTTGGAGTAATCGATTGGGTTGAAAAGTATTTGGGGGTTCATGATAAATACATTTGGGGTTTTCTTCCACAATTAAGGATTGATTTGGGAGTTTTTCACAAGATTGCGTAATTTAGATTCAGCCGAGTGAAAGCTTTAAAGAATGGGGATTTCTGTCAAAAGAGTAATGGTAAGCAGAGGATCACTTTGGTAATCTTGGGTCACGATACATTTTCAATTTGGATTCATCCGAGAAAAGGCTTTGAAGAACGGGGATTCTATCAAAGAAGTAGCGGTAACCAGAGGACCAAATTGGAAGTATAAGGTTACTTGATCAAGCTTTGATCAAGGGAAGAGAGGAAGATAGGATCAACATCAAACTTAGAGTTTGAAGGGTTGGATTGCTACTTTTTCTCTTGTAAAACTACATTTGCAAAAGTTAATTTTCATTATCTCAATTCCAAACGGAATTGGGGGCAGACGTACCTGTAGTGAGGTCGGTTGAAGAATTGTCTAACCAAATTCTTGTCTCTCTCTCATTTACATTTACTTGCAAATTATAAAGTAATTGATTGTGCAATCGATATATAGAGATAATATCTTTGTTTAATAATTCAAATTAATTTGTTGAGTTGATTACAATCTATGTGATTGTAGTTGGATTTACAAATTAACAAAATCATAGAAAAATTTATTTTGAATCGATTACACACCAAGTGTTCGACAAATTGCTTATATCAAGTTTTGTTTGATATTTCATTAGAAATATATTACTATTGTATGATTTAATTCAAACGTGGTTGCTAAAAATATATAAATTATCTTATCATCCTACATATTCGTTTTATCGATTTAACGAATATTTGGTCTTTTCGATAACAGTCTAAATAGACGATTGTCGATCTAGATTTGTTTCCGTGCGTCATAGTTAAAACTTTTTTAAACAGGATTTTTAATAAGAAAATTTTATTTACTATCTACTTAATCCTCCCTCTAAATTGTAGTCTATCATCTAACAAATGAAAAAAAAAACTTAAAAATATATGAGTGAATGAATACTTTTTATTGATGAATTTAGGCTAATGAATTGTTAAATTTAAGGGAAATAATCCTAATATTTATTTAAGAAATACACATTTTCACATATCTAAATTTACCATAAATCAAAATATTCACCTAATTTTTAATTAATCAATTTACTATAATCAAAAGATTTTTTAATCAGAAGATCACAACTAATAAAGTAAATATGATTTATAGTATCTTTACATTTAAGATTGAGTTCTTACTAAACTTTTTTTTAAATAGATAAGATCAATTTTTTTCTTAAAAGTTATATTTTGATGAGGCATGTAACTTACTTTACTTTAGACGCGTTAATTTAACATCACAAAATATTTTTTAAATTTTAAAAAATGAATTTACAACCGATAGTAAGTGTGCTGATTTAAACTTACAATGTATTCATTATATTGTGAGGCATATATAATATATTTCGAAGGTATTAATTCAATTGCATAAACTTGTATTAAAAATAGAAATATCACAATCAATAAAATAAATATGATCTATAGTTTATGTTAGATCGAGTTCCCACTAAACTTCTTTTTAAAATTAAATAAGATCAACTTTTGTTTAAATCAAACTCATTGAATAATTAAACAAAAATTTAAGGAATGTATGTCTTAGTTGTATTCCTTCCAATCAATTTATGAATGTGTTATCAAAAAATGTAAGTGAATATTTAACCTAATCTTGCGAATAGTGAAATTTACATTTTGATAATGTATGTAACACAATTTTAGTGTGTTAATTTAACATCATAAATTTTCAAGTTCATAATAATAATATGTATAAGAGATGGTAAATATGTTGGTTCAAATTTATAAAATTTAAAATTCACATGTATTAGGATATATCCAACGCATTTCAAACGCGTTACTTCAATAATATTAACTTTTACATTTCTGTCAAACACGTTAAGTAAATGACACAAACTTTTGAATTCACGTTTATTTTCCCAAAACATATAAAAATTTTAATGAAAAATCAAACGTATCTTCTACGCGTTAATTTAATATCACAAATTTCTAGACTTACAATAATAATATATACAACGGATAGTAAGCACATTGTTTCAAAATCACATAATTTCAAACTCACATGTTTTGTGACATATGTAACGTACTTCATACGCGTAAATTTAATGATAAAAATCTTTTGAATTCACGTTAAATACGCAAACTTTTAAAGTCACGCCAAACACGTTAATTCAAATGATAGAAACTTCTAAACTCACGTTTATCATCCTTAAACATATCCACTTGATTTTAACAGTAAAAAAATCAAATGTATTTAATCTAAATTTAAACTAAATACATTTAATCTTGTATTTACATTTGAATTTAAAAAAATCATGTAAAACATTTACCTCAAATATTGATCCACTGTAAATTTTAATTAAAAAAATAGATATTTTAACATGTCAACAAAATCTTATAGTGAATCAAATTTTACCATAAATCTAGAAATTCACTAAATCATTACTTAACCAATTTACTATGATCTAGATCCTCTAGAACATGGTAAAACCACAAGTAATAAGGTAAATCCAAAACTTGAAACTAAAAAGAAAAAATAAAAAACACACAATAATGAATTGAATCAACAAGTAAAAGTAGTAAAAGTGAAGCTGAAATGGGTAGGTCTAAGAAAATAGTAATTAAAGCTGAAATAAGGGAAGAAAAAAGAATAACAAAGGTCTTCCTGTGGGTCCCACCTTCAAATCTGTGACAGGGACAGCAGTTTCATTTCTCAAGCTCTTTTCCTCATGCCTCTTGTTGTGTTTTTTTCTTATTTAAACTCTTAACTCATCTTTTTTCTTCCTCTCTCTCCTCTCAATCTCTCTTTCTCTCACTAGAGTATAGCTACAAATATAAAATATTTTTTTTAGTTGTTGCTTAGGACTTTAATTTTTATATGTTTTTTTAGTCTAAAGTTGAAACCTTTGTATTCTTCTATGTGATGGTTGTGTGAATTCTCTCAGGGAAACAAACCAAAGTCATCTCTTTCCCACCCTTCAATCTCAAACTCATGGGAACTTCAACAACAACAAGCAAAATCTAGGGTTTCACAACATCAACTTCATCAAGGTCTGTCTGTCTGTACTATGATGATGTTTTCTTTTTTTGGGTTTTTTTTTATCTAAAGGAAAATTGAGGCTTTTTTTTTGTTTTTAATCTCTTTGGTCTTTTTTAATGTAATGTTGGTAGAAAGCATTATTAGTTGATTCTGATTCACTGCTCTTTCTTATTTTGCAAAAAAAATCAATCTTTATCATCTCAGTAACTGAAATTTTCAAACTTTAACTAAAAATCCTATTTTTACGGTTCGTGTCTGGTGAAAAATGGGATTTTTATCATCTGGGTATTTTTATCTGCCACATAAGAATCAATGTCTGGTATATTTGTGGATAAATGAGATGATTTTTTTTGTGTTTGGTGTGTGTTTAGTTTGATTTTGAGACTTAGTTTTGTATTTGTGAATTTTTGTTATATATATATATATAGAGAGAGAGAGAGAAGCTATAATGGAGGAAGTTGAACAAGCTAGTAGAACAGCTGTTGAGAGCTGTCATAGAGTTCTGAGTATGTTATCTCAACCAAGAGATCAAGTTCATCATAAGAATTTAATGGTGGAAACTGGTGAAGCTGTGAATAGGTTCAAGAAAGTTGTGTCTTTGCTTCATGATGGTATGGGTCATGCAAGAGTTAGGAAGTTTAGAAATCAGAAACAAGTTCCTTTTCCTCAAAATGTTTTCTTGGACAATCCCGTTTGCAAGAAACCGAACAACCATCACACCAAAAAGGTTCATTTTGCTCATATTACTTATCTGGAGAATTCGGGTAAGGAACTTGCACTGACCGTGAGAAATCCAAACACTTCTTTGGAATTGAGCTCTAATGGGAAAAGTCCTCTTCCCCTTGCTCAACAAGCTGCGTCGACCCAGTCGACTCACTATCAGTTCTTTCAGCATCAGCAGCAGCAGCAGCAACAGAGATTGATGATGCAGCAGCAACAGCACCAGCAGCAGCAGCAAATGAAGCATCAAGCAGAAATGATGTTTCGAAGGAACATTAACAGCATAAACCTTAGTTTTGACAACACTACTAGCGGCACGCCGACAATGTCGTCTACTAGGTCTTTCATTTCGTCGTTGAGTATAGACGGAAGTGTTGCTAACATGGATGGAAGTCAGTTCCATTTAGTAGGAGCTCCGATCTCTTCGGATCAGAATTCACAACAGCACAAGAGAAAATGTTCGGCTAGAGGCGATGAGGGAAATCTGAAATGTGGTAGCAGTTCAAAATGCCATTGCTCAAAGAAGAGGTTATTCCCTTGGTGTCTACATTAATCGTGAATTTATGCTACTTTAGAGTTTTAAGAAGCTCTTATAATACGACATTAATAACTTTGTGTTTTTGTTCACAGGAAGCATAGAGTGAAGAGATCAATTAAGGTGCCTGCTATCAGCAACAAACTTGCCGATATCCCTCCTGATGATTACTCGTGGAGGAAGTACGGGCAGAAGCCGATCAAGGGCTCTCCTCACCCTAGGTAAATTCAAGTTCAACCTTTGCTTCTAGAAATTTGATTTATGATGTTATTGGATATTATAGTTTGTTTACATGATGTACTAGCCTGTTGGGATTTCGATAATTCTTGTTTGTGTATGTATATGTTGATTGGAGTTTGCTAAGAAATTCTCGGTTGAGTCATTCAGATTGCTCTTAAATTTTTGTATGTGGTGTCAAGTGCCAACTAGTATCTTTTCATTCCGTACGATAAAGCATGTATCCACGGTTTTGTGTGGTTTGATGGACATTCTTTAACTTGAAAACATGTTTAAAATTAATTTGGCATTTTGATATTCTCGACATAAACTTAGTCTTAACCTTAGTAACCGTCACAATTATGCTCGATTATTTTCCTATATTGCCTATAAGATGAAGGAGAAATGTGAACTAAAAGTTTTCTCTGTTTTCTTCAGGGGATATTATAAGTGCAGCAGCATGAGAGGATGCCCGGCTAGGAAGCATGTCGAGAGGTGCTTGGAAGAGCCAACTATGCTAATTGTTACCTATGAAGGGGAGCATAATCACCCCAAGGTACCAACTCAATCTGCAAATGCATGAAGAGAGGCTTATCATTCAATTTGTCAAAACCTCTATGTGATTGATTTGGCTTGAGATGTTTCTGTACATATTTCAAGTGATACAAGCAGGGTTGCAGATTTTGGCTTTTGGATAGCTTGGTTGAGGGTTCGTTTATTTAGAGGCGGTGTCGATGAAGTTTATCGGTTAAGTGCATTGAGTATGTAAAATTGGGTAGTTTTAATTCGGAAAAACTATTTTTATTTTTCTTAAGTATGTTATAAACATTTCATGGTTCTTTAAATTAATGGAAATTTGTCTTTGGAGAATGGTTTGGCTCTTTCGATTTTGTTTTTGGAGTTGAGGTTCTAGCAAATTGATTGTCTTAGTTTATCATCCCGCATTATACAACAATTGATTATAAATAACTTTGTTAGTATAATCTAATTGACATATACATGACATGGTTATCTTTGCTGTTATAACAGCTAGACATAACCTTAGCATTTGGAGGGAAAAAAACTCGGTACGCATTTGACATCAGAGTAGTGTGACCAAATGTGACATTTGCGTGTTTGGAAAGTGAAGTGTGACTATGTGTCACAATTCGCGTGTTTGGAAAGCAAAGTGTGACTATGCACGTGTTTCGAATATCTTATTGTGTGACAACATGTGTCTAGTGCGAAGTCACGCGCTTGAAATTAGAATGAGTTTGTCGAAGTCAGTGGTATAATACTATTATTGAAACTCAGCGGGATACTGCATTTTCAATGCTAAGTTTCCTTTTGCAACATGACTATTTGCGCGTGTTTGAAAACGAAATGTGATTGTGTGTGACAACTTGCGTGTTTCTTTTTTAGAGTTGTGTAACCACAACGCCACAATTCGCATATTTGAAAAGCGAAGTGTGACTATTAATGGCAACTTGTTTCTTTTCTAGAGTTGTGTAACCTCAACGCGACTATTCGCGTGTTTGAAAAGTGAAGTGTGACTATGAATGACAGTTCACGTGTTTCTTTTTCAAAGTTGTGTAACCATAACACGACTATTCGCGTGTTTGAAAAGCGAAGTGTGACTATTATTATGGAGTGCAACAAATATGGTAACTTGAGTTATACTTCATTGTTAATTAATAAAAAAACTTATAATACATCATATTAATAACATGATTTTATAAATAATTGAGTAATTTTAAAATTATTTAAAGTTTATAGTTAACTCTGTAACAAATACTACATTTATAGAATTACTTGTATGCAAGTCGAAGCTATTTTTAGACAATCTAGCATCTTCTGAATCAAAGACAAAATGTAATAATTTAAAGTAAGACCTTTCTTGATTTGCCTTCGCTACATTGCTTAGCTTCCCTTAATAGAAATGTTCTATTTGCTATTCAAAGTTTCTCAACAGAACATGTGAGTTGCAAGGGGACCAATATGGGCATTCATGCTCGATCATAGTTTCATTGGGTCCAATACCATTTGTTATCAACATTGTTGGAGAATAAATGCTTTCTTTTGACCCCAAATTCTTGCAAATCACTTGCTTCAAAAGAATTGAGAAATGGGAAATATTATTTTGACTATTGACTATATTCTACAATTACATGACTTGGATAGAAGTTCTCACATATGTGATACAAGTTCTCAGATGTGAGTAGTATATAAAAAATAAAAATAAAAAGATGATTAATTAATAAGAAAAAAATTGATAATTAATGAGATTCATTGTATGCAACAATCAACATGTTAAAAAATCGTTAATATAATGATGAAGAATCAAGTAGTTAAGTCTCAATAATGGTTTGAAGGATTACATTTTAGACTATAATGAAAAACTATGAAGATATTGACTTAGTATTTTCCACGTATCTTCAACAAGCATACGCATGAGTGAAGTTTTGGATATGCTGACCTACCCGATTTTGGATATGTTTTAGTAATAAAACCAAGGATACATCCAAAGTTTTAATTCTAATATTAATCATTGAGAGAAGACTTTTGTTTCATAATAATAATGTTGATGTTGGCAAAGTTTATAACCTTTGATGGAACAAATACTACGTATGGATCCACTATCATTATCAGTGGTGAGACTAAAAGTGTATTAAATCGGTCAAATAAGGATTCACCACTTAACACGCATTAAAGCTATAATTCATTACACAAGGATATAAGATACCAAAAGAAATTAGTGATGGTTTCTTGGCCATTTGGCTTTATGTTTTAGTGAACAATGAGATGTTTTTACTTTTTCAATCGGTGCTCTTTTAATCAAATAATTGGGCTCAATTGATTCATGAATTTTAATTAAAGATTAATAGTTTTAAAGAACTCGAATTCAACATTTTAGCTAAGTCATCACCCGTTTTTTAAGGGGTTGATCATTAAATCTCATATATAATCAGAAACTCTATAATGTCATTCATATACTTCATATTTTAAAATTCAGATGCGTTCATTCTGCAACAAAATGACTCTATGACTAAAGCATCTAATTTCTATAAAAAAATTGGTTTGGATTTCAATCTATTATGTATCATAGGTTCGGATTTCGATATCCAGATTAATCCCATAACAATATTTTACACCCCTTTGCTACTAAGTTAGAAGAATTTTGTATTTTAATAAACCTTACATTATAAGTCATTTATTGATCTCACACTAAACTATACACATTTTTATTTAATAATAAGATCTAAATAGAAGAACTATTGCATATATATATATATATATATATATATATATATATATATATATATATATATATATATATATATATATATATATATATATATATATATATATATATATATATATATATATATATATATATATATATGAATATGAATGTCAAATTGTCAAATATAAAATGTTATAATCAATCAAGTACAAATCATAATATAAAATATTGAAATATACAAAATAAAATCTCACTATTATGTATATCCGATGCCATTGTTCCTTCTCTATCAGCGGTATTGCAACACGTGTCGTGCCTCTGCAAATAAGACATGTAGAATGGTCATATAATGAGTGTTTTTCTCAAATTCACCTCTACCACAATGTTGTGACATGTCAGTAACACATTAATAACATGCTCTGCCATTTCCTACACCTCTTATAAGATCTTTTGATGAGTTGATCTCTCGAATATCCCCTTATTTATTGTCATGTAAGGATGTGACACTTTATAAAATCATTGATTGTATATGCATATTATGGACGAATAGTTGGAACATAATGTGCATCCTCTAACATCAGATGAATAAAACTATGCTACAAAAATCCCATCAACACCCCTACAGAGTAAGTGGTAGGAGCAACAACGGTGGGGTACATAAGTCGAGTCCCACAATATTATCAACTCCAAGAATTGTGTCTCAGGGTGATCGACATACGCCATCTATTTAAAATCATTTTATATGTTGCGATCAAGAGTAATTCGGAGGATCGATCACTTGATTTCTTATTAATGGGGTGATCGAAGATGTATGTGGCAACACCTTGGGGTAGTCACCCACATATGTTCAATCAGCAATTCATGGAAAATACTAGTGGATTCATGCGTGAAAATGAGTTCAGCTCAAATATTAGTAACAAAAATAATGTGCATACGTATTACGGGTTAATATCAGTGAATGTGCAAAAACATTACTATAAATAGACAATTGTTTCCAGTTAACTGTCGAGTCTTCCATATACTTCAGTTAGCTGGTTTGGAGTAGAGGTACATCAAACAAGAAATCCCTCAATTATACTTGTGAATTCTCTCCATGTCAATGAAATATTAGAGATAGATAACGCCGACATAGGTCACACTTTGATTCACAAAAATGAACATTATCAACAAAAACCAAGAGGTATGACCTCAATACACATGTTATGTGGTATGCAACATGTGCATCATCACCATCAGCTTCTACAACTACAATTAAGTGGTACTCATACAGATCCAACAAGAATGAAATCCGAGCATGACAACCTCTCTTGTCATTTAACTCATGTTGAGCTTTTTCCGGACCATCTCTCAAATAAGTCACCATCATATTCAGTGTCTTAAATCTGTTGATTCTAAAATAGTTTAATAATTCTCCCTATATTAGAAGATGTATGAGACATGAGACATCATTAAGTGTGACAGATATCTCATCGATTGGAAGATTAAATGACGTCTATATGTGTCATCTCTCCACAAAAGTTGAAAATAATTCATGAGTAATATAAATATAGTTAGTCCAACATAAATCTTGCAAACGAGACACATGCATGACATCATAAAACCATGACTCATCAGATTACACCAACTTTGTAACCTTTCTACTACGGTTGATACATTTTAACGCATCACGGTACTACAAAAATAAATACATCATCCAATAATTCAAATATTATAACATACATAATTAAAAGAATAATTAAAAGATTTATGCTAACTCTTCATCCCATACATGTCTAACAGCATGGCCTGGATACGAAAGAAACAATGAAATAACATTCGTTCTCTCGTATGAAGAAGGCTGAAGATTTTTCCTTCATATCCTTCTTAGAAGTTTCGATTGATATAAATTATGGAAAAGTTGTTGTTGTGCTTGTTATTGTATTCTTGTGTGATGACTTTTCCTTTGTTTTTTCTTTCTCTATTAACTAAAAGGCTGGGATTTAAAAGCTCATGGGAAACCGTTTGGGATATCTAAGACAATAGCGAACACATAAATTCGGAAAGATGATGACAGCTAACACGTGATTCTATGAAGATGATCCCTCGCCAACAAAGAAAGTCTCTCCAACTTCAGATTGTGAGGGTCCAATTTTTTTTCCGATGAACAGAAACATGTTAGAGCACTCTACCAAATCTCAATATTTCCTAATTATCAAACATTTTTTAATAATCAAACAAATACAACAAAAAGATGACATAACATGAAAATAGAAACAAACCAAATCAAAATCAGATAATAGGCTATTCTAGATTGCAATCTTCAAGACTAAGGGTTCGGATTGTACAAATCATATTACACTGATACAAACATGTGAACCTGAAAATAGAGCGTGTGAACCCTAAGTTCTAGTGCTCAAAAACACAAGGCAAGATAGTTGGACAAACACAAATCACATATATATTATATTTAAGTCTAAAGTGTGATACCTATAAACTAATTATGCATGCATGTGAAATAGAAAAAGAAAGAGAATGGGAGACAACTTACTAATGCAATAAATAAGAGCTTCATATAAGTGCAATGAAATTGAGTAGAGACATAATAAACTTCAATAGAATGTATAGAAACTAAGAAGGTGATTAACAAAATTCTGTAACCGCAAATGAGGACCTAACTCGTAGTTTATCTGTTTTTACACTTTAACAAAAAATTAAAAAAAGAGAAGGTAAAGGTAAAGGCACGTGTTTACTTAGTCAAACAAGAGCGTCCAAATTCATTCTCACTAATTATTTACTAAAAAATTTCAATCTTAAAAGTTTTTTAATATATAGGAATGATGGTGCATCCGAATTTTAAAGTCCAATTCTAAAAATCATTTTAGAATTTTCACTAAAGGGTGTAATGAATAGTAGTGCCCGATTTTAATACCACCTAACCAAACCTCAAATTATCATACTCCAAACAACTACTACTAAATTATCATTGCGTCTATGGATTTGATAAAGATCAGAGTTATGCACAAAATCGTGCTCTTTTATGTAGAAAATGTACTTCATAGTAAATATAGTTAAACATCGTATATATTTTGGTACTGAATCATATACTTCATAACAAAATGTAGTTAAAAGTCATTTATATTTGGTACTGAATCCCTTGAATTTAATCAATAACGCAACATTTATTTTCTAGTTTACGGCACATGTCATAGCTAAATCAAAAACAATTACTCATTTCAACTCAAAGCTCAGCAGAACATTGAAGTATGTGTTACACCTCAATGCACAAAACACATTCCCTTTCAACATTGATATCATATAACAAAGACCAATATGCATTGTATCATCAGTATACAGTGCAAGTGATCTCGTCGAATATAATTTTTTCAAGCTTTTGTGATCATAATATCCAACTATCAAGGCAAAATAGAAACTTTAAAAAGCTCAATAACAGATATATTAAATCCAAAATTTCAGTTTACTGGTGTCCTAAATGTCAAAAACAATGTCAAGGAGAAACAAAATATTTAAATAGATGCAGTAAAACAAGAAAACGTTTCCATTGACATATGGATAGGAGCTCTGATGGCGATCTTCACTTGAGAGGAATAAACCTGGAGGAGTGAGTAGCACCAATACCGGGCCTACCGTGCTTAACAGGCTTGTATGAGATTGAGAATTCAGCTAGATAGTGGCCAATCATTTCAGGTTTAATCTCAACTTGATTGAAGGTCTTCCCATTGTAGACACCAATAATGCTACCGATCATCTCAGGCACGATGATCATGTTGCGGAGGTGAGTCCTCACAGGTTCAGGCTTCTCACCAGCAGGGGCCTCACGTTTCTGTCACAAATCAAGAATACAAGAATTAAAAGTAGGCACACAAGTTTATTGAGAAATTATCAATATCAGTTAAGTAAAATGTTCACCAACAAGTTAAATATTCCATAATGTATAATATAATGAAGGGTGCTCAGAAAGTAATGAATGGATATGATAGTTATCCTCATTATTAATCAGATTAACGAGATTATTTCATTTAATCATCATAGCACCCATAAGAACAGTACACATATTTGTTGTTCAACCACTACATAACAATAAAATAATTCATTACATAAATAAACAAATTCCTTGTTGTTCAACCCCTACATAACAATACTACTCCTTCTACAAATCCTCGTGTACTAAAAATTAGATCTAATAGTCTAATTGAAACCTATAATCAAGAATTAACGACTCGAATACAGATATAAACAGAAAACTTACAGCCTTGCGGAGCTTCTTGATTAGTGCCATAGGTTTGCGGGTCAAACCACGTTGAAACCTGGAATGCATTGAATTTTAATTGTAATTGATCAAAAATTAGATGTGGTTCACATAAAAATAGAAAAAATAAAGAAATTTAGAATAGTAATTCCAAATAGTGTCCTAAATAATAATAGTAGCAGTATGAACTACTATACAAACAATGTAAAGTACACCCAAAATAAACCTAAAACTGCGTTATCAACACATTAGTTCAGAAATTTGATAGATTTCATGCCATAAACCTATTAATTCTATACAAAAAATAGCATTCAAATGTTGCCAAATAACCTAAAAATGGTGCTCAGAGAAATGAATGGATATGAAAATTATCGTCATAATAAATCAGATTAACGAGATTATTTCATCTAATCATCACAGCACCTTCTAACTAGTTCACAATTCCAATTCAACGCAAAACACGTCTAGACTCACTACTATAATATACCTTCTACGTGCACGAGCTGAGAAGAGCTTGACGAGTTCATCAGTGGACATATCCAAGAGCGCATCGAGATCAACGCCTCTGAAACTAAACTTCTTAAATGTCCTCTTCTTTGGCACTCCCTGTGCGGCGACCTCGGGTTCAACATCTGCCTGAAAATCAACAAATAAATCAATCAACAATACGAAAATTGTAGAAAGAAGTGAAGAGATGCGAAGAGAAAGAGTTTTCAGTTTTCACCATGGCTGCAACGATTTTCAGAGGAACTGTGCTAGGGTTCTTCTTGCAGCTGCTTCTCACGGATCTCTCTCTGTTAGGTTTCTTTTAAGCTCTTCTCAGACGGCGACGTTTTTATATCATAAGCAAGTTGGGTTATTGGGAAATTTGGGCCCATGGCCTCATGGACCATATTACTTGTACCTACTCTTCTCGAGAATTTAACATAACACCACTAATTTTATATTTGGCACCACACATTTTAATTTAATATCAACTATGTCCCTCTCATTTCTTGAAAGACATGTAAAAAAATTTCGAAAAATTTGGTAGGTAAATGTAAAAATCTGGTGCATGTAAAAAATTCACCTGAATGTTTCACCATAACCTAAAAATTTTAAGTGTTAAAATTGAACGTCTAAGATTTTGCAGACACCTTTGAAGGGATGTGATTGCACCGACAATTTTGTGTAGTCTATATTGATTTCAAACTTATATAAATATGCAACATATGTTGTTAAAAATAACATCTCGTAATGTATCACTATTGTTATCTCGTATTTGTGTACTCCAATGGCGTGAAACCACGTGTTGATTTTAGGCTCACGGAGGACACCCTCCTTGTTGTTCTAAAATTCAAACTGGATAATCTCTTGCATCATACCAACAATAGAAAGGTGGTTAAGATCGAGTGTCATTCACCATCGATCGATAATAAATGAAAGATTAGGTTTAATAAGTTTGAACTGAAGACATGTAAAAATTTAAAAGTCATATGGAACACATATCACCAATACCGAAAAAAGGGGTTCGGTTGAGGTGGATGTGACAATTGCGAGTTTTATCGACAATATTATCAATATGTTGAAACATCCTAATTCATCTACTAGTGTTTAAGTTTTGTTCATGTTGAAACATCCTAAATCATTTACTATTATGAGTATCTCAAAATTCTCAACAAATCTACTACCAAAACCATTTTTTAGTCTCTTTGTGCTACTTATGAAGGAAATTAACAAGTTAAAGAGAGGCCAAGGCAAACCTTTTAGTCTAACAATATGAACTGTTCAAGATGAAGGAAGATGAAGACATTTAAATCATGTGTCTCAAGGTTTCAAGTTCTTGTATATGGACTTCAAGTATCGAACAATAGTTATACAATTATTGATCATGTCTAGAAGATTCTTATGAGTCTTCCTGACAAGTATATGTCATACTTCAAATTTGTCCTACCCCTCTGCTTTCATCTGGCTTATGCATATTGCACTTCTCATTTGCATCCTTCAATTTAGTCATACAATAAACCATGCATCATCAATAGATTTGGAATTTGGATCAAGGATCGTGGAATTAGGGTTTTCTTTTGATTCATTGTCATTAAGCTATCAAGACATTGTTATCTTCATTTCTCAAGCATCGAGAGTTTACAAGTTCATCAAGTTTTCATCAAGGATCAAAGGTATCAAGTTAGGGTTTCATCATTATTCATTGGGATCATCTAGGATTGAGATTTGCTTCATCCACGACATCTTCGAGCTATTTTCTCCATCAAGGTATGGGTTAGAGATCATTATTTGCAAGGCATGATTTTAATTATTTGATTTACAAGACAATTCATTTAATTTGAAGTTCATTTATTCAATTGGAAAAGTCAACAAAAATGTTTAAAAGTTAAAGGTTGACTTTAGGGGTTTGGGTTAAAATTGAGGTTCAAAGTCAAGAATACAAGAAAATATTGCAAGTGGATGAGTTTGATCGAGTATAATCATGAATATTAAGATAACTTGTAAAAAGGGAAAGATTGGAGAATTTGGAATTTTTTTTCTAAGTGTCAAAGTGCATGGTTAAGTAGGTGACTTTCAAGGATTTTATCTCTTTTATCAATGATCCAAAAATTGTAAACAATGGTTGCTTTTAAAGATATCATACGATATTGAATCATGGTGAAAGTTTGAGTTCAAAAGAGATCCATGAGTTGCTTAAAATTCATGCTAAAGTGGAAGGTTCAATATTGGTAAAATTGTCAAACACTTAGAAATTTTTCTAAGTGTTGAGCATTTATGGAACCCTGATTTTGAAGGCACATATCTTTTTATCCAAGCCTCTTCTCAAGATATTTCCAATATCAACATTGTTCTTTGCCATGAAACCTACAGTTTGAAATTAAAATGGAATCATTTGGTGTATTATGCAAGAAGATTTGGTATTGCAAAGTTGTTATCTTAAAACTGATCATGACCAAGTGTATGTCCAAAATCATGTCCAGCCATCTTTAAGACCGGTTTTGAACCTATGTGTCAACCTATCCCCAAATATGACCAAAATCATTCCTTTTCATTTTCTTCAAACCTAAAACTCTTCTTCACATCTCAAATTCATTACTTCACTAAATCCACTTCAAAATCCACATAGAAATCACTTGAAATCAAACAAATTGCATGCCCTGTTTTGGAAATGCTACATATTGCAAGTTGAAAATCCAAATTACCATCTCCTTGTTCCAGATTTTTCTCAATATGCCCGCTCATTTCTACACATCCTAACAAACTTGTTCATGCTTTCCCAACCCTCTTTTCACTCTCCCAAACCTTAACCCTAAAATAATTCCAATCCTTTATTTCATGTGCAATTTTGTTGTAACTAACTCCTAACCAATTTCCAAGCCTTAACTTCGTTTCCAAAGCTAGCTCCAAACCTAACTCGTCATCTATAAAAGCAAGTTTTCCCTCCAATTCACCATAACCACCATTTCACAAAAATCATTAAAAACTATCTTCTTCGAATCTTTTTCTCTTTTCACTCTCTCTCAAATGTCTTCACTTCTACATCATCTAATACAGCTTCTATAACACATTTCCAAGCCAATTCTTCTCCAATTCCAGATATGAGATTTCCGTCTTCATCAATGGAGTAAAATTTGAATTCTCTAATTCTTCATGGATTTCTGAGATCTATTGGTTCTATCTTCATCAAATCATCCTAATGGAACTTCTGAATGCATTTAATTGCTACTGGATCCACTAAATCAAGCACTTTCCTCATTATCTTTGTTGTACCCCAAAATTTGCCCTCTCATTTATCAATATTTTTCTCACAAGATCTCTTTGACTCAAGACTGGATTAGGGTTTGACCAGCTCAAGACATCTCATCATGCACTGATGACCAAATTTAGGATTTGAGTTTGCACAAGGATTTTTGGACTATAAATGCTTCATTTGACTTTCAAGGATCATTATGGACCCCCAATATTATTTATGCCAAGTTTCAAGCCTTGAATCACATTTTTGATCAGTCAATTGGACAGTTGACCTAAAAATCAGCTGTATTGGGGAAAAAGTCAATCATGGCCAATTTATAGTCAAACTTCATGATTTTTTATCCACATCAACATTTTAAACTCATATGTATCATTTGATCAAGTTTGGGCCACCATTCCTCAAGGAATTTGATCAAATCATCAAAAGGGCAAAATGGTCAAAATTAGGGTTTTGACTAAGAAGGGGCAATTTCTGATTTTTGACCTAGAAAATGATCAATTGGTTTGAAGCATGATTTCAATAGTTCAATTGCATCATCTTGACCTAATTATATGGTTCAAGACATTACAAATTCATTGGATTGACAGATGAATTTTTCAGTCAACTGGTCAAAAGTCAATTGTATACTGAAAAGTCAAACTTTGACTTTTTGGTCAAAATCAAGTGCCAAAGATCATGATTCATCAAAACATGTCAAAATGTGAAACTTGTTCATCAAGAAATCAAGGATTGAAGATTTTTTTTTTGAAATTTGAAATTTCTTAACTTCAAAATTTTTCTAAGTATAGAAAATTTCTTATTTTTTCTCAACTTTAAGCCAAATTTTCACCATGATACAAGATGATTCAAATGAAGTTCCCAACATGAAATTTGTAGATCTCCATGAAATCTACAACTTTTCTTCACACAATTTCTCCTAAAGATGCTTGGATCTCAATATATAATTTTGTGAATACATGCTCATGAACTAAAATAACTTAGTGAAATTTTGCCCTAGTTAGGCAGGTTTTTGACCTAACTTCATGCCAATTTTTCACATAGTTCCAAGGGGAATCTTTGAAAGAAATTCAAAGATGAGTTATAGATCACATTTCAATCTTTCCAAAATGTCCAATAACTCCTTGAGATCATTCTTGAGTAGGGAGAATCTAAGAGATGAAGTTGGCAATTTCTCACTTTGATTTCAAGTCATTTCATGATGAACCAAAATTCAAATTCAAACCTAGGCTGCATAATATTTGCTTTGCAGGCCTCAAACTTGTTTCTCACTCCATAATTAAATGTTTACACAGCTGATATAGCTTTTATCCAAGCATTAGAGCCTTTGTCCAAGCTACAATTCCATTTATGGCACAAAGTTGTTATTTCCATTTTGATAAAGCACAACTTTTGCAATTGTCAACTCCTTGAGCTTTGCACTTGTTCTTTCTGCACACACAAACCCTATAAACCAAAAGAAATGTGTCTAGAACCTCTACCAACTCAGATCAGGCTTGTACAAGCACATAGAGACTTGTCTTCTCACTTTTCTTCAAAAGCAAGTAATATAGCCAAAAGGCTATGACTCAGAAATCTTGAGAAAGCTTGATCCCTAATCCTTTCCATACATATACACAAATGTATTGTGACCTAGATGAAACAACCGGCTGAAAATCATCCAAAACAATGAAGTCGCCATCGAACGTCTTTTATCCCACATGTAGGGAAAGGTAAACATCGAGAAAACCTGAGAAGGGAGAAGTCACGGTCTCGCGACCGAGAGATCGGGTAAGAGAGTCTGTTACGCGAGGGGAAGGTATTAGCACCCCACACGCCCGTAGTACTCTATGGTATCCACTCTTGTTGTCTATCTTATGGGTGTGTTTAATCTATGCTTATTGTTTATTACTGCTAAAGGGAGAATGCATGCAAAAGAAAAGGGAAAATAATGTAGGGAAAATAAAATTATGCTCGCTTGGGCCCTACCCTAATGCCTACGTATCCGTTTTAAGGAATCAGAGCTACCGTAGTTCGGCTCATATGTTTTTGTTTGTTTGTGCTTTTTATGGACGAAGTTAATTCCGCCTTCTGCCGCAGCTCGACCTTTGGAGACTTATGCGTTGGCACAGAAGTAAATTAATCATGTCCTTACTTGAAAAGGGTTTCTTAAAGAAAGGTGCTCGAGCGCACAAATGGTTTGAGTTGGTTTGTATTTTGTTGTAGATAATGACTGATTTACCTCAAGAGAGAGATATTAGCCACTTTTCTACTTAGCTATGAAAGGAGTCTTTGAGAATTGAACCACACTTATACTTGAGCTGAAGAATAATAAGATCGAGAAGAGACCCGCTTATCATTTCCCATACTAAGCGAAGGCGTGATTCTCATCAATAGTTTTAAAGTGTTTTGAATTTTGAAAGAAAAAGAAGTTTTAGTTTTATATGCGTATGCAAAAGGGGAAGAAAAGTAAAAGGGGGACTAGCCTATTTCTACACCTAATGTTATTATGCGTTGTTAGACCTAAAGTTAGAATTTTGAGGGATTCTACCTAATGGTAGCATGCATATGGTTTGCGATAAAGCCCTGCTTCTCATGATTTTTAAAAAGCGGTAAAGTGCGAGAATGAGGAATAAAAGTGAAGTCACGATGATACCGAATGGAGAAGGTCTGTTGCCTCTTCGAAGCCACGTAAGCAATAAGAAGACTCTACCGAAGTTGCTCCCCATGGGTGATCAAAAGTTAATCTCCAAGCATTTCCCATCGCGAAAGTTATATCAACACTATCACGAAATCTTAACTAAAAATGACAACGAAAATGATTATTAAACATGGAAATAATAAAAAATTCTAATAAAATTCTAAAGAGAATCTAAAAATATTTCCTAAAACATTCTACTATTTTTGTATCATTTTATTATCAATTGACAGAAAAAATTAAACTAGAAGAAAAACTAAAATATTAATGAGATTAGAAAAGTTAGGGGGTGTTGAGTTGAAATATGGGGGTGATACTCGAGCAGGGCGCTAGGCCCATCAGAATGAAGTCCATCAAACTGTTTTTTATTGCACCAATGGCTTCAGGCTGACAAAAAAACGGGCCTAATGACATGCAGTTTCGGTCCATGAGCCATATTGTCTCAATCCATATGTTATCCATATTATATTCAGCATTTTTATTCAAATACTTATTTATATTCAGAATTATTAAAAAAAAATAAAAACGAAAATGAGAATATTGAAATTGAAATGGGAATAGGGTTAGAAACTGTGACGTTTGAGCTTCTCACTTCCCTTCCTCTCTCGCGCGGCGCCGCAAAACTCCGTCATCGGCAGATTTGTCTTGTCACAATCTCCGACTACTCCTTCATCTTGCAAGCGGCGCGACTTGGACAAACGGAGAACGGAATTCAGGTCCCCGGCCTCACTGCTCTCGATCATCTTCTCCTTCTTCCAGTTGATTCTGCTCGGTCTGATCTTCTCAGTCCCCAAATTGTTCTTCTCTGTGATACTCTGTGATTCTCCTCTTCCTTCAACGACACCGCGGAACCTTAAACCTACCGGAAAATAGTCTGGCGCTTCTTCAATCGTAAGGAAGACGAATAGAAAGCAAAAGGTTCGCAACTCTGGTACGCTCGTTCTTCGTCTTGATTTTTTGACTCTCTGTATCGGAGTTGAATCTGGTGAGTCTTTGTTCGTTCTTTATTTGATTATGCTTTTTCTTTCTCGCGTTTACCCGTCTGCAACTCCTCTATCTTCTTCTCTAAAATCTCCATGTATTCGTTATTACAGACTGAAGAAGTCGTTGATGCAGATAATGCAGCGGTGATGATGATATGCGGTTGCGAATGAAGATGAAGATTCTCTGTGAATTTTTGCGAATGATGGCGAGCTCAGAGAGAGAAGAGTCAAATTTTTGTGATTTTCTTAGTGAATGATTGGTTATGGAGAGAGAGCAGAGGTAAGATGAAGGAGATGAATCTGAGAGAAGAAAAAATGGTGAAGGTTGTGGAGAATTTCAAAGAGTGATTGAAAGTACGATTGGCACATGCCTTTCGGAAGTTCAAGGTTGAAGATGATTAAATATCAATGCCAAAAATTTGTTCTGGGAGATAGTGTTAGTGTTTTCTTTATTTGTTTTTGTGTTATCTGCTGGGGAAAAGAAATTTGTATTTTCAATGAAGAGACAGAGATTGGACTTGTAACGTGGCGTGATGCCAATACAAGACAAATGGTTGGTATGAAAAGACAGCGGACAAGGTCTACGGGCGACCTACGATCCTAAGGTGACACATGAGAGTGATTTGACAGAGGACATAGCCAAAGGGCGATCTCAGGTTCTAACACAAAGTATATGGAAAGAACCTAGCCAAGAGGCGATCTCAGGTTTGACAATGATTTGAGGGAAGAACCTAGCCAAGAGGAGAACTCAGGTTCTAAGAAGGTGATCTAAGGAGGAACCTAGCCAAGAGGCGATCTCATGTTCGAGGGTGATTTGAGGGAAGAACCTAGCCAAGAGGCGATATCAGGTTCGACGATGATCTATGGGAAGAACCTAGCCTACGGGCGATCTCAGGTTCGACGATGATCTATGGGAAGAACCTAGCCTATGGGCGATCTCAGGTTCGACGGTGATTTGAGGGAAGAACCTAGCCAAGAGGCGATCTCAGGTTCGCTGGTGATTTGAGGGAAGAACCTAGCCAAGAGGCGATCTCAGGTTCGACGATGATCTAAGGGAAGAACCTAGCCTACGGGCGATCTCAGGTTCGACGATGATCTATGGGAAGAACCTAGCCTATGGGCGATCTCAGGTTCGACGGTGATTTGAGGGAAGAACCTAGCCAAGAGGCGATCTCAGGTTCTAAGAAGGTGATCTAAGGAGGAACCTAGCCTATGGGCGATCTCAGATTCGATGATGATATAAGGAAGAACCTAGCCTACGAGCGATCTCAGGTTCGACGATGATCTAAGGAAGAACCTAGCCTACGGGTGATCTCAGGTTCGACGATGATCTATGGGAAGAACCTAGCCTACGAGCGATCTCGGGTTCGACGATAATCTATGGGAAGAACCTAGCCTACGGGCGATCTCAGGTTCGACGATGATCTAAGTAAGAACCTAGCCTACGGGCGATCTCAGGTTCGACGATGATCTAAGTAAGAACCTAGCCTACGGGCTATCTCAGGTTCTAAGATGATCTGAGGAAGAACCTAGCCTACGGGTGATCTCAGGTTCTAAGATGATCTGAGGAAGAACCTAGCCTATGGGAGATCTCAGGTTCTAAGACGATCTGAGGAAGAACCTAGCCTACGGGCGATCTCAGGTTCTAAGATGATCTGAGGAAGAACCTAGCCTACGAGCGATCTCAGGTTCTAAGATGATCTGAGGAAGAACCTATCCTACGGGCGATCCCAGGTTCTAAGATGATCTAAGGTTCTAAGATGATCTAAGAAAGAACCTAGCCTACGGGCGATCTCAAGTTCTAAGATGATCTGAGGAAGAACCTAGCCTACGGGCGATCTCAGGTTCTAAGATGATCTGAGGAAGAACCTAGCCTACGGGCGATCTCAGGTTCTAAGATGATCTGAGGAAGAAGCTAGCCTACGGGCGATCTCAGGTTCTAAGATGATCTGAGGAAGAACCTAGCCTACGGGCGATCTTAGGTTCGACGATGATCTAAGTAAGAACCTAGCCTACGGGAAATCTCAGGTTCTAAGATGATCTAAGGAAGAACCTAGCCTACGGGCGATCTCAAGTTCTAAGACAAAGTATGCGGAAAGAACCTAGCCAAGAGGCAATCTCAGGTTCGACGAAGGAAACATGGGTTACGACATGACAATTGTTTAGATAAGTGACACGAACGAGCATTGTTTGAATCAATACGAACGAGTATTGAAAGAAGATACAGGAGAGTATCAAAGGTTAAACACAAACAAGTGTTTGAATTAATACAGACAGGTATTGAAAGAAGATACAGACGAGTATCAAAAGAAGAAACAGGCGAGTATCAAAGGTTAAACACGGACGAGTGTTTGAATCAATACGGACGAGTATTGAAAGAAGATACGGATGAGTATTAAAGGTTAGACACAAAGGAGTGTTTGAATCAATACGGACGAGTATTGAAAGAAGATATGAATGAGTATTAAAGGTTAAACGAGTGTTTGAATCAATACAGACGAGTATTGAAAGGAGATACAAACGGGTATCAAAAGGTTAAACACGGACGAGTGTTTGAATCAATACGGACGAGTATTGAAAGAAGATATAGACGAGTATCAAAAGTTTAAACACAGACGAGTGTTTGATTCAATATGGACGAGTATTGAAAGAAGATACGGACGAGTATCAAAAGTTTAAACACGGACGAGTGTTTGATTCAATACGGACGAGTATTGAAAGAAGATACGAACGAGTATTAAAGGTTAAACATGGACGAGTGTTTGGATCAATACGGACGAGTATTGAAAGAAGATACAAACGAGTATCACAGGTTAAACACTGACGAGTGTTCGAATCAATACGGACGAGTATTAAAAGAAGGTACGGACGAGTATCAAAAGTTTAAAAATGGACGAGTGCTTGAGTGTTTAGGAATGGACACTGACAAGTGTTTAGAGAAATGACTACCAGACAAGAACTGGGTTTAGAATGACAAAGTGTATTGACTTTGTTGGACATTGAAAAGGTGAAGGTCACTGACTGGGGACTTTGGGCATGATACCCTCCTGTAGGGATGTATTGTTGTCCTTGAATAATTCAGGTCTTTTGTGTAAGGTACCTGATCTGGCTTATGCTTCGTATGCATGTTTGAATTTCTTTTGCCGCAAAGATCCATTCTGATGGATCGGCTACGCGCTTTTGAGGATGTAATGTTATGCAAGGATAACTATATGCAGTGCGAAGAAATAAACTTCATGGGGATAAGAGAAGGCTTGCTGGGAACCATTGTTCATCACTGGGGACGTCAATACATATCGACGTTGGAAGCCTGCAGTACCAAAGATTGTTGGGGATACCGATAAAAATTTGTATTGGGGGGTTCTTGAAGACCAAATATCGTTGTTGACTCTGCTGAGGATTGAATTGACGACGAAGCGATTCTTTAGGTATGATGCTGGATCCTGAATCGTACCGTTGGGGAAGAGATAATCTGGCCAGACTCCCATACATCCTGAACCGTTGAGAGGATGATAGAACTGAATATGCCGAAGAATGGATACTGAACACCACGTGGATCCCTTTGAATACATGCCCCGAGTTTACGCACACTGGGGAATTATCTCTAGAACCACTTAAGGATAAGAGATGGGCATGGACACCTACGAATGCCCCGGTTTAGCTCTGTGAATGCCTCGGTTTAGCTCTGTGAATGCCCCAGTTTAGATCCATTGGGGATGTTCTTGATTAACTCTACTGAGGATGTATTCTGCACGTGTTGAGTCAAACGACGACTCCGAATTTTCTGAACTCACTTGGGGAATCAGACCCGAAGTTGTCTGTAGCAGATGAAGACAGCTTCGTGCGCTGGCGAGGTCAGAGTGACCGTTATAATGCTTCTGACCTAGCTCGTCTCATACAACATAACTGGCTTGAGCAACTTTGTAAGTACGAATGAGGAATGCCCCTGTCTGTGGATCTCTGAGAAGCTCTATGTTGAATAGAAGACTGGAATATCCATGGCATAATACGATATGAGGTGGCCTGCCCCAATCTCTTGAGTCACGAAATAAACTGCTCTTGATTATAGCTTTCTTGGAGAGATTTGTCGAATCTCGACGTAACTGCCCCAGGTTGAATGGATTCTGAGTAGATTTCTCGATGTGATAGCCTCTGATCAATCGAGCTTGAAGAGATTTATCGACGTGATAGCCTCTGATTGACAGCTTGAAGAGATTAATCGACGTGATAACCTTTGATTGATAACTTTGAGGGAATGTCCCAGATTTGGCTGAGCTTGGAGAGATCGATTCTTGACTTGATTGCCCCAGATTGGCTGACTCTGCTAATTTTATCCTTAAAGGATACTCAGACTGTGAAGCACCAAGATGTTTTCTCTGGACAGAATCTCTGGTTAACATGCCCCTGGATAAGTCCTTTCTCTTGTGGCAGCTGACTCTTGCTTCAACAGGGTATTCAAGCCTCTCTTCTCTGACAAGATTGAGCTCTTTACCGATTGTTCATTGTATAAACTTACTTGATGTCAATCAGTTGTTTGTATGCAGAAGAATGTTTATTATGAGAATGATAATTCTAATGCAACACATATGTAAGTCTTGAAGTTTGAAAAAACTTTGAATGAAATGACGTCACAACTCTGTTGTGAACGAGTCACTAGCTAGAGAGGAACATTTGTAAATTCTTTTTTATGAAAGATAATGTAAGCATATGATGCCAACACAGATATTGGAACGTACCTCTTAGGAGTCAATTAAACGCTATCTTGTTGTAGCACGCTTTTGAATTGACCCATGCTTCAGTTAGGACTTTTATGGGTTGTAACGTGGCCTGGTTCACGGTTTTAAAAAAAGGATTTAAGGCTCAAAATTTATTTGGTGTCCACCCGTTCTCCATGATGTTCTCCATTCCTATGTTCAGTTGACCTGATACAAGCGTTCATCTCTCGAGAAGAGTTCGCAACGATTGAGGAACCACAATGGTTTCTTGGACACGACAGTCGCTAACTTCTTTGCCTCTGGTGTCTGATCAGACGACTTTGTTCTTTGATGAAGATTTTCGTTGGTAATCCTTTTCTCGCCTTTTAGGCTTTTCAATTTCTTTCTTGCTTTCCCTAATTTTTGCCTGGACAAATTCTTTTGAATTTCGATTTGAAAGTCCAGC
The DNA here is from genome assembly GCA_948472305.1 of Vicia faba. Classification (NCBI taxonomy): domain Eukaryota; kingdom Viridiplantae; phylum Streptophyta; class Magnoliopsida; order Fabales; family Fabaceae; genus Vicia; species Vicia faba. Next base: position 382,093,784 of record OX451738.1, on the reverse strand, counting down.
GGGATGCCCCAATTTTTGCCTAACCGACTTGTTTTCAAGTCTCGACTTAGCGGGGATTTTTGTTTCTTTCTTATTCGTATTTTCTATTTGGACAAGCCGTTGATCTTTGTGTTGTCTTTGATTTGTCGAAAGTGATTGTGATTGCTTGAGTCTTTAGTAGATGAGGGATAACCATTATTGTATAGTCATTTATCGACCTCCTGATGTGCGAGGGATACCTGTTGTACCCCAATTTTTGCCCCTAAGATTCCTCTATCATATCATGTCAACTCGATCATAACAAGATCACATTAGGGTTGGTTCTTCCTCTTTGTTCCTATCTTTAAGTTTGCTCTTGAGGAATCTCCAAGCACCTTGGTTGTTTATTTTATATATGTGTTATTGACTAACTTCTAATCAAAATACAAAAAATATTTGTCTTTGTCTTTGTATATTTTTGTTTTGTAGGTACCAAGTCGAAGCATCTGACAAATAAGGATTTCTGGTATTATTTTCCTAAAATCTCTATTTTGCAAAGAAAAAAAGAATTGAAAATTTTCATTTTTTTCACTGATGCAATCGATTGCTCTTAAAGTGCAATCGATTGCACATAGTGTATTTTGCGCCATTTTTGAAAAAAATACACTGTGCAATCGATTTGCACTGTAGTGCAATCGATTGCACAACGTGAAAATTAAAAAAAAAATCAGCATTTTAAACTTGTCAAATTTTGGCTCCAATTTTCCTTCACTTTTGAAAGATGTATCATTAATTCAAATTTTAGTGCCAATCTTTCATTTTTAAAAAGAATTATCATTAATTCAAATTTTGGCTCTAATATTTGAAAGAATTATCATTAGTTCAAATTTTGGCTCTAATTTTTGAAAGAGTTATCATTAATTCAAATTTTGGCTCCAAGAATCAATTACCAAATTACCACTAATTCCAATCCTAAAACTCTATAAATAGAGCTCTCATTTCATTCAAATTTCAAGCTTTTGATAGCCAAATCCACCTTGCTAAAAAATCTCTCAATTCTCTCCATCTACCAAATTCACTCAAAGCTCCATTTTCAAAAAGTTAGTAAGCTTTGCATTGAAGCTTACTAATCTTTGAGCTAAACCTTCATCCAAACACTTTTTCTCCATCAATTCTCTACATCCAAGCTTGGTCAATTGATTCTTGTGGTTGAATTGAAGCAAATTCTTGAAGTTGTTTTGATAATTCTCTAGATCTACCTTTGGTAAGTTGGATAATTCATCTTTCACAATGTGATCTCTTGGTGGTCTTTGGGATTGATTCTTTGAGCATTATTTTGTGATTTCAATGGTGTTATTTTCTCATAATTTGATGGAATTTTCGTGCTCAAGTGGATCCATGATCATAAGGTGTTTGATGGAAAGTTTGAACAAGAAATTACCCTTTTAAAATGTTGTTTTTGCTATTGTTACTGTGTGCAATCGATTTGCACTAAGTGTAAATCGATTGCACAAAAGCAATTTCACGCGAATTTTTGAAAACTGTACTGTGTAAATCGATTTACATAGTAGTGTAAATTGATTTACGCCAGGACAGAATGCATTTTTTGCCTTGTTTTGGGGCAGCTTTGATCCAAAATGCTTTTTCTACTCACTCCTTTTCATTGTTGGTTTGGATTGTAATTTTAAATGTCCAATTTGTCTTTAAACTCAATGGACTTTGTGATGTAGATGAAGTTGGATAAATGTTCATCAATTCAAATCTACCTAAGAGTGAATTATTTAATTCATTTTTGGTGCTTTAGATTAATGATATGTTTAGTGCTTTAATCCATCTAGAGGAGTGGTTGAATTTAAAGATGAAAGAATTTTGAAATGGTGATCCAAATTAGCTTATCATTCCCCTCCCTCTTCATCTTATCCATTTCTTTTTTTAATTGTGCTACATGTTAAGGGATGGTGATCTCTATATCATTTATCCAAACATGAAGTACATAGATTGCTATTGACCGACCTCAAAATAGGTGTGACTTCTACATAAGTCCACTTACGATTGCTTAACATAGCGCTAAATTTTGTCCCGATTCGAATAAATGATCATTCGTGGCCCAAACTTATGATTGCAAGCCCAAGTATGTTAATTTGATCTCTTTGATCCAATAACCTTGAGATTCATTGTGTGGAGGCTTTGGTTCTACCAATCCTCTAATGGATCTACAACACCTTTGGTCAACGCGGATCACTTAAACATCGTTGATCATTACATGTTGCCTTGTGAGAATTCCAAAATGGATTATATACTTGACAAAAAGCAAATGAAACTTGTTATGTGGAGGCTTTGGTTCTACCAATCCTCTAATGAGTTCCAAATGCAAGTTTCAAGATGGTCATCCAACTAACCACTAATTATTAACAATTAACTTTACTTTACGCTTTTATTTTCATGCTTTATGTACCATTTACTTTTAGCATTTTACATTTCATGTTATTTTCATCTTTGCTCACTTGAGCATTTACTTTCATGTCATTTTTATTTTGCTCACTTGAGCTTTTCTTTGTTTTTAAAGACACCTAATAATCAACATGAACCATAAAAATCATTAATGATACTTGGACTACATGGTTACTATCCTTTGTATTATGGAGTGATGGACTTCTTGGACTTAGGATTAGAGACCTTGGTCTATCTTGGAGACTTTGTGACTTTATTTGATATTTTGTCTGGAGTTCTTGAGGTTTACCTCAAGACATTGGGTTGTTTGTTTGTTTTGTGTGCAGGTTATTGAGATTACGATATTTGTTTGTAATCTGGAATTCACCCGTATACAGCCGTTACTTTGCCCAATTTTTGCGAAGACTTAAAACACTTGAAGTTTGGTTCTCTCAAGAGGTCTAGTATCTTTGCTTGCTTGGTTTCAATCCGAAGAATGAGAATTCTATATTGACTCATAATGTCAAGTATTGGCTTCTTGTTGGTTAGATGGTTCTTATCCCTAGCTTTTACCTTATGCTTTAGGATAGCCTCTTCTTCTCCTCCCATCTTCTTTAATTTCAAAAATCTTCCCCCTCTTTAAAAAAAAAACTCTTCTTGTTTCGAAACTTGAAACATTTTCATAATAAACTTGGACTTAGGTCCATGCATCTTCGAAACATTTTCATAAATAAATTTCAATCAATTTAATAATACCTTGACTTTTTTTTGTGAGAAGACTAAAAGTCAATCAATCTCATTTCAAACCATTTTGCCACTTTGGCTTTTATCTTTAAACTTTTCTCAAAAGATTAGACTCTTGTCAATCCTTGTAGTGATGCAAACAACTATATTTCTACAATATGTAGTGAAGTGAGATATTTTCCACTTGGGTGTTGAGTGAGGCATTGTTGATTTTAAAATCCAAGCCATATCATCCACTTTGAGATGATACAAATTCTCCTTTCTCATGATTGTGGGTAGTAAGTATGTTTTTTTCACACGGACAATTGCGATGATGTCTTATCTCATAAAATCAACCAACACACTTGTGTTTCAAATTTTTAAAATAGGAACTACGTGTACCCTGATCCCCTATTGCACGAAAGGTGGTACGTAGACACTAAAGGTTCGCAACCGCGGCGGGTGCAAAAATCATAAAAATATTTCTTTTCTCACCTCCGCCATCCATTTTATATACAACACATTTTTATAGCCAAATATACAGATTTTTCAAAGAGGTTCCTGCGGAGTACCGTAGATGTTTAGGGTGCTAATACCTTCCCTTTGCATAACCAACCCCCTTACCTTGAATCTTTCCCCCTCTTTTTTGGGTTATTCGCTCTTTTCCCATTCCTTTGGAAACAATAAAGCGCGGTGGCGATTTTTATTTTGATTTGTATAAAGTCTAGTCAATCCAATGACTTAGTCTTACACATTTCTACCGCTACAGAAAAAATGGTGACTTCACTGGGGAGAGATTGACCTCTTGCTGGTCCATCCCTAAGTGGGTTAAACCTATCTTTGTTTATATCTGTATATGTGCTATTGTTGTTTATGTGTTATATTTTGTATGTATGTTTGTCTGGATTTTCCTGGTTTACAGGGTGCTTGGTGATTACTCATAAGTCCTATACCCAGACTTGGGCAAACTTTAAGATAGGACGGGCGGTATAGTCATGTTAACTTTGAGGGAGTAATCCTAAAAAAGGAGGCATGAGATCCCCCACTCAGTGGAGGCCCCTTTAACTGTAGTATCGTTTACCGAGTAATCAGGAAGACGTACTGCTTTCGACCTGGGAGCCTGCTGAAGCTGAGGACCGTAGATTACCTAACCCCTCTTGGCCTTTTAGGTGTAGTGCGGAAGCTATAACGGAGTAATCCGAAAGTAGTTGTCACACGATACTACGCTCGGACGAGTATTTCTTGAGAATATTACTAATTACCGAGTTAATCGGGAAGTTGGTAATATCCGAAGGAATGATGTAGACTCTGAGAACCTCTAGAACCTTGTTCGGCAGGTGATAACTTTTTAGACCAATACCTTATGGGTAGTACCTTCGACCTCATGCTCGTGATGTTGAACCTATGAACCCTATATGTGTGATCTTGTGTGTGATTGTTGCATCATGCATCCATGCACTCATAAGCATCTTTTGAAAAAACAATATTTAAAGGGATTTAAAGGTTGACTATTTGTGAATATCTCAGGTACTTTTAAACCATGGATTCTGGAAAGAGAAACACCGGGAAATACAGTTTCAAGGATCCTAAGATAGATGAGTTGATCAGTCTAATTCCCGAGATCGAGTGTTCTGCAGACTTTCGGAAGAAGTATGGATCCATTATTCCTCTCATGAAGCTGAAGATGAAGGAGGGTTTTCTCTCAACCTTGGTCCAGTTCTATGATCCGGTGTATCACTGCTTTACTTTTCCCGATTATCAGTTGATGCCAACACTAGAAGAGTATTCCTATCTATTGGATTTACCTGTTACCGATCGCGTTCCTTTTACTGGTTTGGAGGGTGATCCAAAACCACATGAGATTGCTGCTTTGATTCATCTAGGGAAGTCTGAGGTGGAAGCTCATATGACTACCAAAGGAGGGATTAGAGGATTACCAGCTCAGTTCTTATTGGAGAAAGCTCGTTACTTTGCCAGGATGAAGAGTACGGTTGCTTTTGAGGCTATCTTTTCTTTACTCGCCTATGGATTATTCTTATTTCCTAATATGGATAAGTTTGTCGACATTAATGCTATCAAGATTTTCATGATTGGAAACCCGGTTCCTACACTATTGGGTGATGTTTATTACCCTGTTCATCTTCGGAATTCTTATCATGGGGGAATGATTATCTGTTGCACGCCTTTGTTGTATCGGTGGTTTACCTCTCATATGCCTCAGTCTGACGCTTTTTAGGATGTCAAGAAGGAACCCCGTTGGGCTCCTAAGATCATGGCACTTACTCACTCGGATATTGATTGGTATCATCGAGCTTACCAGGATGCGGAGATTATTGACAGTTGTGGTAGTTTCCCCAATGTGCCTCTTCTTGGTACAAAGGGAGGAATTAACTATAACCCTGTTGTTGTACCCCAAAATTTGCCCTCCCATTTCCTCAACATTTTCTCATCACAAGACCCTTGGAACTCAAGATCCAGTTAGGGTTTCCTCTGCTCAAGACTTCTCCTTGCACTGGTGACCCAAATTAGGGTTTGTGTTTGCACAAAGATGTTTTGACCTAAAATGCCTAAAGTGACTTTCATTCTTCATGTTGGACTCCCAAGTTTATCCATACCAAGTTTCAAGTCTTGATTCCAAACTTTGCCCAGTCAATTGGACAGTTGACCTAGAAATCAACTATATTGGGGAAAAAGTCAACTGTGGCCAATTGACAGTCAAATCTCATGAAAATTGACCCACATCAACATTATGAACTCACATGGACCATTTGATCAAGTTTGGATCACAATTCCACAAGAAATTTGATCAGATCACCAAAAGGGCAAAATGGTCATTTTTAGGGTTTTGACTGCACAAAGGCAATTTTTGACTGTTTGACCTAGCCAATGGCAAACCAAGATTACATATGGACTCAAGGACCCCATGGAATTATCTTGAAATACTCAACAAGTTCAAAAGATCCCAAATGCACAAGATTGACAATTGAATTTCCCAGTCAATTGATCAATTTTGACTGTATACTGAAAAGTCAAACTTTGACTTTTTTGGTCAAAATCAAATGTCAAGATTCATTTTTCATCAAAACATGCCAAATCATGAAACTTGTTCACCAAGAAATCAAGAATTGCAAATTAGGGTTTGAAATGAAGATTTTTCATAACTTAGAATTTTTCTAAGTTATGAAAAACCCTAATTTTTTCCTAACTCTGTCCCACTTTCTCACCAAGATGCATTTGGATTCAAGAAAAAGTCAAGACATGAAAGTTGTAGCCTATTGCAAAATCTACAACTTTGATTCACAAAGTTTCCTCAAAAGAAGCTTGTAGCTCAAGTTACAATTTTTGGAACAAGGGTACCAAACCATTCTTAACTTAGAGAAAATTTGACCTATTTTAGGCAGGATTTTTGCCTAACTTCAAGACCATTTTTCACATACTTCCACTTGGAATTTCAATTTGAATTTCAAAGATGGATTGTATTACACATTCCAAGCTTTCTAAAATGTCCAAGAACTCATCAAATAACCTCATGGTTATAGAGAATCGAATTTGGCAAGTTGGGAAAAACTCACTTTTGATTTGGCCAATTTACATGTTCATACATTTGTGCCATTTTGAATTCAGCTTGCACCACTTGATTACAGGTCCTATATCCCTTTTGCACTCATAAATTTAATGCAAACTCATTGTGCCAAGGCTTTATTTTGTGTGTTCAAACATTGTATGCAAGATTAAGCCATTAATAGAAAAAGCATTATATCCATTTTGAAAAAGTAGAACTTTATGTCAATTTGCAAATCAAAAGGTACACAGCAAATCTCTTTGGCACAAGTTATTGAGCTAATCCCACTGATCAAGGGCATGCTTAGCAGCACATTAGAGGGGCCTGTACAAGCTAGAAACACCAACTGGCCATCTCTTGCTTAAGGGTGAAGAAAGCTAGCATAACATAACACAACTCTCATCTCAGCATAGAGAACCCTAAGCAAACTTGTCCAACACTTTCTAATCATCAAGCCTAAGCTGAAACACGAGCCCACCATCCCCATTGCCCTCTCAAACACAGAATCACCCTCAAATTGTCCAAACAGAGCACCTGCTGCAGATTGAATCCCACAACTCATTTCCATCGTGCATTCTTGCCGAAACCACTTCAAACACATCCCACATCATCCCTTGAAACTATTCCAAACCTCAAACACGACCTGTAACACTCACAATCAACATCACCATTTTCATTTTTCTGTTTTGCAGGTGGAGTTCTATAACTCGTTTCAGCTAGTTTCAAAGCAAACTAAAGGTTGGAGAAGCATCCCTGAGCTTCAAGCAAGCTATTCCAATCATCACCTTGCACTGAAAGTACCTCCATCACCAGATACAACTTCAACTGAACAGGTAAGTTCATGGATTCGTATCTCTCTATCCAGGCATTGTTAGCTTTAGGTTTGTGAAGAAAATATGTCACATTCATAGCCCTGAACATGCCCATGTAGTTAGTTTTCATTTATGATACGTGTGCTATGAGAATTTAAGGTCTGAACATTGATGAAAACTTAGGTCAAGCATTGGGGGAGAAGAAATTCTCTCTCATCTTAGAGAGTTAAGTCAAGTTCTTTATATGTCTGGATTCGTCTCTTAATGCTCTACATTTTTCATGTTGTGAGTTTTGCTTGAAAGTCCAGGAATTGGGAGATAGAAAACGCGTGTTGATTGTTGTTCAAACAGTCTGGAGGTTGAAGAAGCTCCATGTGGGCTGGGCCTGTTTTGTTATTTCTATTTGCACCCTTTTGTTACTTTTACACCCCCTAAGCCCATTATGCTTATTTTGATCATTTTTTGACTTTTTCTTTTTTTGTTCTGACTTATTTATTTTTCCTCATAATATTAAAAATATAAAAACATATTTTTTAATCATTTTTTGTATTTATTAGGCAATTATTTGTTTAAATAGGTATTTTGTACATAAATAAATAACATAAACACTTTTATTTAAAAATACTAAAATAATGCAAACACATTTTATTTTCCATTTTATTTTATTTTATCTTGTGAAAATATTTTATGAAAATATACTTTTTTTTTATATAAATATTAAATATTATTATTTTGCACATATTTAATATATTTGATAAATAATACAAATACGTACATATTTATTAGTATATTTAGGTTAAAAATATAAAATATATACATTTTTATTCTTATTAATATTTAATATTAAAAATACCCTTTTTTACAAATATACTTCATTTTTTTTTATTTTTGTACATAATTATTAACATTGTATATATTAAATAATTAATACCTTTTATTTAATAAATTAGGGTTTTGCCCTAAATGCATAAAAATTCCAAAAAATGAATACTTTTATTTTGTTTACTTGACATATAAAAAACACCCTTTTTTCATACAAAAAGCCTTTTTGCATCTTACATATTTATTTTATTTTTATGTAATTTGTGCAATTAATTACCTTGTATAATCCCAAATTGATGTAATAGTCTAGGTTTAAATTCCTTGTCAAAATACCCCCATTTGAACATTTGTACCCCCCTTCCCATATATTGTGTTGTAATAACTTAGGAACTTTATTTTTCGCACTTTAATGCTTTCTAAATATACCATGTTAGAATTAGGGTTTGTATGCGAATCAAAAACAACAAAAATAGTTTGACCTAATTTCAAGATAAACAAGCATGAAAATGGACAACACTAATCACACTTGCACCCCTAGGGTATTCCACTTGTTGCCTTCAATAATGGGCCATATTGCATGTTAGGTCTCTTTGGGCAAAACAAACACAATTCAAATGATCATAGTCCCGCGATGACGCTTTCGAAAGTTGCCTAAAAAATGATCAAGTCCCTTAAAGGAAAAATTGCCCAAAGATACTTGGCACCATTGCAATTATGGTCTAAACGATGACCCGCGCCCGTCCCTTTCACATCCTAACACAAGATTGTCCACCAAATACAATGGTGGAACAAAATTGTTAAAAGGGTTAAAACATAGCAAAGATCTTTGGGAAATTTAGGAGTAGACAACCTCTTAGTTACTTGAATCAAACTTGAAAAACAAAACACTTGCCTATTTTTCAAACCACACATCACAACACTTTCAAAACAACTTTCAAAACCATTGAAAACCTTTTCAAAAGACATACACCTTTGTATACATCCCAACATGGATCATTACAAAGGTTGTCACCACATTGGCCTCTTTTCAAAACATTTTCAAAACCCACACACACAAAGCACCATTTCAAACAATTGAAAACCAAGACAAGTTGATCTAAGCAAGTAACTAAGAGCCCATGGATAACCATGGATAGAAAGGGTGCTAATACCTTCCCTTTCTATAATCTACTCCCCAAACCCAAGAAAACATCTCAAAAGGTTTTTGTTGTGCTTTTTAACCTTTCCTTAGGATAAAATAAAAAGTCGGTGGCGACTCTTGCTCAACCTAAACATTTGCAAAAACAAACGCAAAACCATAGTCAGTTCTCCCACCGTATCACAGAACTGGCGACTCTGCTGGGGAATAACCTTAAAAGTGGAGTAACCTTAGGGCTTAGATCACCCTCTTGCATGACTAATTGTTTGATTTGATTGCTTTATATCTTGGCTCTCTTGTTTGGGTTTGCAATCCTACACCCGGATTTTGGGAAACATTCATTGATAGCAATACGTTGTGGAAACTGTGCGGGGTATACCGACACGGTCGAAGCAATAGCTATATTAGTGCGACATATTTGTGAGTACCGGTAACCCTTGAGTTCAATCAAGGAGAGTACAGGGCCGCTGAGTGATGTCACTAAGCACTAATGACCTAGAACCTTACTTGACCATCTTGGCCTTTTATTAGGGGTAGTGAGATGACCGGCTTTGGTGCAGTCCGAAGTTGGTAGATACTCGATACTACACTCATTGAGGGTTGTTTTCTTGGAATATTTTGGTCGCTAGTTAAGTGGCTAAATCAAAACAATGAACAATGAAAACAATCTAGTGATATTGAGCTCCTTAGAACCCGGTTACTATTTATAGGACAAGTTTTTAAGCCAACTTCACTCAAGAGGGTACTTACCTATGAAACCTCATGCAAGCCTGAAACTAGGGTTTTGTATGAATTGCTTGTACATATGTTTGTGCATGCATCATAAACATCATAAAGCATCATATGCATTCACTAACCATTTCAAGGGTTTGGATCTTCATCTTTGTTCTTGTTTTGTAGGTCATGGAAATTCTTCGCAGGAAAACTATCCAAGTCAACCTTGTGAGAATCCATCCTCAACTCAAGGAGCTCACATCAAGAATTCCGGAAATCTCTTCCTTCAGTGAAAGACATGGCAGACTGCTCAGCTTAGTCAACACCAACATTGAAGAAGACATGATGAAAATGCTATTCCAGTTCTTTGACCCTCTTCACCACTGTTTCACTTTCCCTGACTATCAGTTGGTACCCACTTTGGAAGAATTTTCTCAACTCCTGAGAATTCCTATCCTTAATCAACTACCTTTCAACGGTACGGAAAAGGAGCCAAAGCCTGAAGATGTTGCTCGAGCATTACATCTACAGCCTTCTGACATCAAGGGGCATTGGGAAACTAGAAGCGATGTCAAAGGCTTCTTAGCAAAATTCTTGTTTGAGAAGGCACAAGAATGTTGGAATTCATTGGACCTACAAGCCTTTGAAGAAATTGTGGCACTCCTTATCTATGGTTTGGTCCTATTCCCAAATTCTGACCAATTGGTAGATGTCAACGCCGTCAAAATCTTCTTGTCCAGAAATCCAATACCGACATTACTTGGGGACATCCTTCACTCATTTTACACACGAACAATGAGAAAGAGGGGTGTTCTCATGTGCTGTACTCCTCTTCTTGCAAGGTGGTTTATTTCGCACCTTCCACAATCTGTCTTGAAGAATGACCAAGGCTCAAGGTGGTCCCAACGGTTGATGACTCTTACTCACTCTGATGTGCATTGGTGTTCTCGGTCCAGAGAAAATGTCATCATCGTCGATCGTTGCGGAGAGTTTCCTAATGTTCCTTTACTTGGAATCAGAGGAGGTATCACCTACAACCCTTGCCTAGCTTTGAGGAAATTTGGATATGCACGGAGGGATGGCCCTCACGACATGTTGATTCCTGACCTAGTTTTTGACTTCGACAACGATGCGCAAGGACTTCGCCAAAGATTCATCAGAGCTTGGGGGAGGCCCAACAAGGTTGACAGCAAGACACTGGGGCACAAGAACTCCATCCCTCTTGAGCCTTATCTCAAGTGGGTACGAGCCCGAGCCCAGAGTCTAATGATGCCTTATCCTCATGTTCTACATGTGATTAAAGAGCCCGTCAAGGAAGGAGAGGTTCCCTACACCATCCTATATCCTGACATGCCTACATCGTGGGAGGAAATGCAGAAGAGTTGGATCCAACTCAAGGAGGAACGGAACACTTTTGAAGCCAGCTTCTACGCCAGTGAGAAGAAGGTTTTAGAGCTCACCCGCCGACTCCATGAGAAAGAGACCCTCAACACCTACATTGCGCCAAAGAGGATGCGCAACGTCTTTTTACCTTGAGAAGTTGTTTTTGTAATATTTGGCCCATGGGGCATTTATGTACTAACAAATCTTTTCTTATTAATATGACGTGCGTTCTCTTTGTCTGCAACAAATTGTGGATTTCTAAAACCCTTGAATGCATTGCATAGATAGCATCTCATGCATCATGTGCATAACAGGTACCCTTTTTTCTACAGGTTGCTTAATCCTCTTCGCTGTTTATTTTGAACAGTCATTATAAATCCAGAATCATCCAGTGAGCAAGCAATCAAAGCCCTTCAGGCCCAAAATGCTCAGTTTCAAGAAATGGTCATGAGCCTGGCCCAAGGTCAGTAAGAGTTGAAGGCTCTACTCCTAAAGAAGAAGAAGAAGAAGAGAACTGCGTTATTTAACACTGGACGCAGGTTTGGGAACACACTCCATAACGAGGCTGATCCAACTACTTCCTCTGCAGAGAAAGACAGTCCCCAAGGGGGAGGAGCTCCTAGTCCTGCAGTCTCTGACAACGAGACAGATTACAATGACGAACAATACCCTCCCGCTGCTGACAGATACAAGCAATTAGAAGACCGCTTAAGTGCCATGGAGATTCAGAATGTGCCAGGGCTGGATTTCGGAGATTTGGGGTTATCTTCTGGGGTGGTAATCCCACACAAGTTCAAGGCGCCTGCCTTTGCCAAATATGATGGGGCTTCCTGTCCAAAGCTGCATCTCAGGTCGTACGTAAGGAAGATCCAACCTTACACGGCAGATAAGAACCTTTGGATTCACTTCTTCCAAGATAGCCTTTCGGGGTCACAGCTTGAGTGGTTCTATCAGCTAGACGGAACCAGTATCCGACATTGGGAAGATTTGGCAACCGCATTTTATAGGCAATATCAATACAATTCTGACCTCGCTCCTACGCGTACCCAACTTCAGGGTATGTCTCTAGGATCGGGCGAAGGGTTCAAAGAATATGCGCAAAAATGGAGAGATTTGGCTGGCAGGGTGCAGCCTCCGTTGACTGATCGTGAGCTGGTTGACATGTTTCTAGGGACCTTGTCTGGTCCATTCTTCAATCATTTGGTTGGTAATTCCTCCGCTGGGTTTACGGATTTGTTTCTGACAGGTGAAAGGATAGAAGCTGGCATCAGGTCAGGAAAGATACAAAAAGCTGCCTCCACAAGTACTGAGAAGAGGCCTTTCAAGAAAGAAGCAAGTGCCGTCTATGGTCCTAGAAGACAAGTCAAGCCAGAAAGCCGTCAAGCCGTCAATGCTTTGGTCATTTCAAAGCCTGTTGCTTCTCCTCAGCAGTACAATCAACAAAGAGGTGAAAGGCCCAAGAGGCAGTATACTCGGCTGAGTATGACCTTGTCACAAATCTTACCGCAACTGCTATCAACCAGCTTGGTGACCATCAAAGAGGCTCCGAAGGTCGTGAATACTGCATCTCCTAAGTATAACCCAAATGCCCATTGTGCTTATCATTCAGATAGCCCCGGGCATACTACTGATGATTGTTGGGCCCTGAGAAACAAAGTTTAAGACCTTATCGACGTGAAGGAAATTCAATTTGAGGCGCCTGAGAGGCCAAATGTTGTAACTGCTCCTATGCCCTAACATATAGTAAATGCCATTGAGGAAGATTTGTATGTTGTTTCGGTGAATGATGTTGCTACCCCTCTATTGACTATTAAGAGGAACCTACTGCTAGCCGGTTTATTTCCGGGTTGTAGCAAGGGTTGCCTCCTGTGTGCTGTTATCCCTACCGGTTGTCCGCTGCTGAAATCAGGTATCCAAAGCCTGATGGATAGCAAAGAAATTCTGTTCAAGAAAACTGTTGTTCCGTTTGTTTCCGCTGAAGAAGTATCTGTCGTCACGATTTTCAACAATCCTACCAAGGCTCTCCCAAGGAAGCCAGTCCAAATTATGTCTGTTGCACCCATTACCATTACTGTTTCGGGGCCCCTCCCCTATGAATCTGACAAGGCTGTCCCATGGCACTATGGGGCAGACGTGTATGTGCTTGGAGTGAAGCAGGAGTTCAACACTGATACCAGTATCAGTAACATCACTGGTCCCGCCAAGATTACTCGCAGTGGCAGGCTCTTCTCGCCTGACATTGCACCACCAGTTATCCGAAAACCTCTTATCATCACACCCGCAAGTGTGCATGTTCCAAATCAAGTTCCTGTGTCTACTACTGCCGCCGAGTCCTCTGATGCTCGGGGAAAAGAAGTTGCTACCGATTTGCCTGCCAGGACGGAGGCACCAAAAAAGACCGCTGTCGAAGCCTCCCAACAAGAGATGGAGAAAATCCTTAAAATCATTAAAAAGAGTGACTTCAATGTTGTTGAACAGCTGGGGCATACCCCCTCCAAAATCTCTATGCTATCATTGCTGCTGTGCTTAGAGGCCCATGCTAAGGCCCTGATCTCATTTCTGAAAACGGCCCATGTGCCGCAAGATACCTCTGCAGACCAATTCACTGACTGTGTGGTTATTTGACAGCTGACAATGGCTTGGGGTTCTCGGATGCTGACCTTACCGCCAAAGGGAAAAATCTCAATGATGCCCTGCATGTCTCTATAGAATGCAGGGGCACTACTCTCGCACACGTGTTGGTGGACACCGGTTCTTCCCTGAATGTTTTGCCCAAGAAGGCCTTAGATCGGTTGGATTGCGAGGGTCTAGAATTGAAACCTAGTAACATCATTGTTAGAGCCTTCGACGGTTCTAAGAGGATGGTGCATGGTGAGGTAGACATTCCTATCCGTGTGGGTTCCCAAGTCTTCGACTCAACGTTCTACGTGATGGATATTCGTCCATCTTATTCCTGTTTATTGGGTCGACCCTGGATTCACAAGGCTGGGGCGGTAACATCCACTCTACACCAAAAGCTCAAATACCCTGTGTGATCGGTGGATCTGGAACTGACTGTTTAAAGCTGGTTCGTGAAATGTCGCGGAAGCAAGAGTCGCCACCGTCTTTTATTTTCTCCAAATGGAAAGGACAAAAGCACAGAAAAATTCCTTATAGAGATTGCTCTCGGTTCGGGAGGTAGGTTATAGAAAGGGAAGGTGTTAGCACCCTTTCTATCCATGGTTATCCATGGGCTCTTAGATACTTGCTCATTTGTGTTTTCAAAAATGGTTTGTTTGCTTTTCAATTGTGGGTTTTAAAAAGTTTCTTTGAAAATTCCAGTTCGACTCTTGTATCAGTCCTCAAGAGTGTTTGAAAAATTGCTTTCGAAAGCTTTTTGAAAAGGTGTCGGTGTGAAAAGTATTTTTTTGATTTGTTTTGGAAATTAGAGCAAGTATCTAGAGTCATCTACCTACCCTAAGGAATTCGTCTGTGTAAATGTCCTTTGAAGTAGTGCCATCCCACCATTGAGAGGTAGGTAGCACCACCGTTGGAGGTGTTCGGGTCAATTCGAGTTTTAGGGACATTGTGGTCACCGAGCAAAGGTAAGACACCTTAGAAGCTACCCTTATGCCATTGATCTTTTATTCCGAGGCAACTATTCCGAGGCAACTTGTTTTGAGGCAACCAGATCAATGGGACATAAGGACTCACTAAGACGTCCTATAGTCGACGGCCACGTTTCGAGGGACAAGGCAACAGTGTGATCACCAGAGTAATGGGAAGACACCTTAGAAGCTACCCTCATGCCAGGTTCCTGGATCATGAGGACTTACTAAAACGTCCTCTACTCGACGATCACCTTTCGGGGCAAGGCAACGGTGAGGCGTACCCTAGGGGTGGTGTGTGCGATTTGTGTGTCGTTTTCATTCGTATTTATCTTGTCATGTTATTGGTGTTCTACGCTTGTTTTTATTTTTTGATCCATACATTCTTTCATGCTTTGATTTAACAGTTGAAAATATTGCGGGAAAGTAAAAATTCTAAGCTATTACAAAAGGCGCGGGTCCACATCGCCAAAATTAACCAGGACCCGATTTGACAGAAAAATAAAGAAATTAAAAGTGCGAGAAGTAATTACATGGCTTCGGGAGAGATACATAAATATTTAAGCGAAAATAAAAGAAATATGCGAATTAAGAATTAAATCGAAACGAGGGCGTTGGACCCTTTTTGCAAAATTAAACTAATGAGGAATTAATTAAATTAAAAGAAAGAAAGAACTTGTTTTTTTTGGTATTTTTTAATATTTTAGGATTTTAATGAAAAAAAGAATTAATTAAAATTAAAATAAGATGCAAACCCTAATTCTAGTGGCTTTTAATTTATTAAGAAAAATATTGAAGTTTTTAACCTAAAATTTACCCTAATTTTTACATGCGATTTAATTATAAAAATAAATAAAATGAATAATATTATTGATGAAGGAAAAGAAAGAAAGGATGAAAAATTATTAATTAAACCCTATTTCTACATTTTTTAGATTTCTGTTAAAAGAATTAAAATTGCAACCTAATTTAAACTAAATAATTATATACAATTTATTTATGGAAAATATTAAAATATTTATTGTTTTTTTTCTTTTCTGATTTTTTTATGATATTTTGGTGTTTTTTTATATTTATGAAAATAATTAATCAATTGAATAAAACAATAATTAAAAAGAAAATAAAAAATAGAAAATATGGCAAACCTAGGGGGGTTGTAGTCCCCAACATGGAGGTTTCTCTCTAGCAATTTAGGCCCATTTGGCTTTGGCCTTGTTGGACTTTTTCACTAGCATGTAGCACGTTTGACCAAGCTTATGGTGTTCCTCAATTCTGAGTCTTTGATTTGAGCCTGATATGCACGTGAATGATTTGATCTGGAGGGTGTATGGTACGTCTTGATGTTGGACCTGCATATGATCATTAATTGCAAAATAATATGGGAAATAATGCAGACCTGGGGCTCGAACCCAGGTCATTAACATTACCAGTCACTATGCTTGCCAGTGGAGCCAGATGCGCGCGTTTGATTAATAAACAACTAATAAACATTATAAAAGAAAACAAGAATGTTAGTGGGTCTGCGCGCGAAGATTTGAATCAACCTATCACCATTTGCCACGCATTCATCTCCTTCGTTGGTTCTTTATTTTCCTGAAACATAAACAACATAAGCAACGGTTTTCACGCGTTGCCTAAGATACTATACAAGAAAATAACGATTAGGCATGGAACGCTCATAAATTGGGCGCGAGCATAGCTTTGTAATCGTCTGAACATGCTGATTTGAATGGTGGTGGTCAGGGGTTCTAATTTTTCCTTGTTGCGAAACCCCTAATTTGAAGCTCTGTAAACCCTAGAAAACAATCATGGCATAATCGCGTACACAGCATAAAAATACAATTGAATCATTGGGTTAGCTTTGGAATTGCATGAGGAGTATGAATCACATATTAAAACTTATTAAAAGTGCATGAATGAAGATGCACGATTGTAAAAAAAAGGCAAGAAAAGTCAGTTTCTGTACAACGATTCTTTGAGTTTTGATGGATGTTTGTGATTGGAAAACGTTCAGTGGACCTCCAGGAAGGTGTTTGAACAACTATTAAGCCTTGAATCAACCTGCAAAAGGGTTTTCAGTATTGAGTTTTTTAGGCAAAATTTCAAGTTTGATAATGGATTTCTGCGCAGCTTCAATGGTCATCAGGACTAGGTTTTTGTTCCTTGTATAAGTAGTAATGAATTAGGTCAAAGAAATTGTCCAAAGATCCATGAATTAAAGGATTCAATATTTGATTTCTTCACCATAAAAATCAAATCTTTTTTCATGTGTTTTTTGTTCTCAATCACACCAATCAATCCAAATCTTTCCATATTGGTACATGCACGAGATCTTGAGAATAAAACATGTACAAAAAGATTGGAAAACTTAGGTTAGCATTTTCCATGTATTTAATTTGATTTAAATGAATTATTATTAATAAAAATTCAAATAAATAAATAAAAAATGAATAAAAACTTCCCTTTGGGCCAAGTGGTCGTGCATATGCCTTGGGTGATGAATTGTGGAGGAAAAATGGGCCCATTAGCAATTTTAGGTCATTTGAATCAATGTTGACTTTTCAAAATATCCAAAAATTTCCCAACTTCCACAAGGCATAACCTGCTCAATTTTTAAGCTTTTCTCATGTTCTTGGACATTTTGGAAAGGCCTTTGAGTCCTCTAACCAATGCCTTTGGTCCCATGCCATTTTGATTTACCAATCTCAAGTTATGGCCTTTGACTTAAAGTCCCTTTTTGTTGACTTTTGAAAATGACCTATAATGTTGAAATTGATAACTTTTTGTGAGAGCATTTCTTGGACTTGAAGTATGAAGATGAGTTGTAGGAAATGTCTTTCTATTCAAAATGAGCATTGGATGGAATTTTTCTGATAATCCATGTGAAAGTTATGCCCTGGTCAATTTGCAGTTGACTTTTTCAACTGTCCAAATAAGGAAACTTTTGCATCTTGATGATTTTTGAGCCAAGCTTTGAGAATCATGATCAAGCATTGATCAAATGATGTTTGTGACTTCAAAATGATATGTTGACCAAAAATTTGAACTTTTGACTGTCAAATGACCATTTTGCCCCTACAGTTGACTGTAGTGCAATTTAGGGTTTTGACTGTGCAATTTTGTGCTGAAGGCCTTGAAACTTGACATGAGGATGCTTGACCATATTTGTAGGCATGTGAGACTTGATTAGGCCTTTGGAAACTTCATTTTCTTGATCAGATCCAAAACCCTAATCTTGACTGTTCAGGAGGTCCTTGCACTGTGCAACCCTTGGGGAGATTTTGAAGCTTGGCTTGGCAATTTCTTGAAGAATATGGGAGGGCAAATTTTGGGGTACAACAGTTGCCCCTGTTCAATCTTCTTAGACCTGAGGATGCAGATTGGCTGACGTGCCTTTCGTAATCCGAGGGTGGAAGATGGTTGAACACTAGAGTGCCCAGAAATTTGCGCTCACATAGTAGCAGTGATGGTGGAAATGGGCTTACAGATGCCATTTAGAGGTTGATGGATAGGATGATGGGTTTATAGATGCCATCTGGATGTTGATCGCGTAAGAGATTCCTTGGCGAGAACCTGCATACCTGCAAAAGAAAAATGAGTACCTGACACGTTGCAGGAGCTGGTTTTAAGATGCTTGGTATAGATGTGTCCTGACTGGTTACAGGAGCTGAGTCTGGATCTTCAAAAGGTGATGAATGAAACGGGGATGGTTACTATCTTAGCATGAACGGTAAGAGAACCTTGAGTGACTTCAACTTCAACAACGCTCGTTGAGAAAATCTTGGTGGGAATTACCATCTTCGCAGTATCGGGAAGAGAACCAATAGGCAATTATAATCTCAAAAGCCGACGTTTGAGAAGAACCTGGAATGGAATTATCATCTCACACACCGTCGGAGAGAGAACCAAAGGAAACTAAAATGGAATTATTATCTCACACACCGTCGAAGAGAGAACCAAAGGAACCCAAAATGGAATTATTATCTCACACACCGTTGGAGAGAGAACCAAAGGAACCCAAAATGGAATTAACATCTCACACACCGTCGGAGAGAGAACCAAAGGAACCCAAAATGGAATTAACATCTCACACACCGTCGGAGAGAGAACCAAAGGAACCCAAAATGGAATTATTATCTCACACACCGTCGGAGAGAGAACCAAAGGAACCCAAAATGGAGTTAACATCTCACACACCGTCGGAGAGAGAACCAAAGGAACCCAAATGGAATTAACATCTCACACACCGTCGGAGAGAGAACCAAAGGAACCCAAAATGGAATTAACATCTCACACACCGTCGGAGAGAGAACCAAAGGAACCCAAAATGGAATTAACATCTCACACACCGTCGGAGAGAGAACCAAAGGAACCCAAAATGGAATTATTATCTCACACACTGTCGGAGAGAGAACCAAAGGAACCCAAAATGGAATTAACATCTCACACACCGTCGGAGAGAGAACCAAAGGAACCCAAAATGGAATTATCATCTCACACACCGTCGGAGAGAGAACCAAAGGAACCTAAAATGGAATTATTATCTCACACACCGTCGGAGAGAGAACCAAAGGAACCCCAAAATGGAATTAACATCTCACACACCGTCGGAGAGAGAACCAAAGGAACCCAAAATGGAATTATTATCTCACACACCGTCGGAGAGAGAACCAAAGGAACCCAAAATGGAATTATTATCTCACACACCGTCGGAGAGAGAACCAAAGGAACCTAAAATGGAATTATCACCTCACACACCGTCGGAGAGGGAACCATAGGAAATTATAATCTCAAAAGCGGGCGTTTGAGAAAAACCTGGATAACTTCTACTGAGTCTTCATCAGAAAAATCTGTTGGGAGTCAATTTAGCTGGACTAGAGAAGGCCTTGGACTGGATAAGAAATCTTTGGAGTCGATTAACTGAACCGGTCTAGGTCTTGAAATATGATTGAGAATTTAGCTGAACCTTTCCTGAAAGGTAGAGGTTAGTTATAGGCAATGCATGATATGGATCAAGCAATGATGTTCTCAACATAAATGAGATTTGTATGATATGATGCGTTTATGCGTGCTATAATGATGTATGTGATGTTTTATGAATGTTTTCGTCTAGGAAAGTAAATCCTTGACGGGTGCCGGGAAGTCACTCCTGGGCTGATGTTGAAGAATAAGCTTTTGCTTCCGCTGGAGATGATAGTTGCAAGAATACTGATAGGAGAAGATAACTCCGTTGAGGAATAAACTTGGCAAGTGGAATATTCTGCGGGGAGAAAAGCACTCTGACGATCTTGCTGGGAAGCGATACTCTGTGGGGAAAAAGATACTTCGCTGAGTGTTGATAATAACTTGCTGAGGATATCTTTGTTGTGTTGGAAGTGTTGATGGACTTCGCTGGGGATAAGAGAACTTCGTCGGGGACGCTCTTTCCATGGCTTTTGGCTGAGGATAACCCAGTTATATCCTGTTAAGGAAATAACTCTTTGAATAAAGCCGGACGACGCGTTCGTGCTCTGCGAGGATAAGCTTCCAGAATCTACTGGGGATAAGCTTACTGCTTGGGGAGATGGATTCCAACTTTCCTGGGGGAATAGATTGGACTCTATCCTGGGGGAGTTTTGATATGCTGGGGGAGTGATTCCTCTGAATGTTGAGAGCCGCCGGGGAACAATCTTTAGACCAAGACTGTCGGGGATGTTTGTTAAGAATATGTATGCTGCTGGGAATATTGAGATCTGCTGGCGAATACCCAACTTCCTTAAGTTTGATAATATAGCTTGGGGAGAGTGTATTGACTGCTTACTCTCTGGGGAATTAAGATGTACTGGTCATGTTCTTTAGCTGAACCTACCTTGGTACCTTGGAGGATAGAACAATTAGGTTGCTTAGACAACTCTTTTATTGCCCCTGTTTCTAACGTTACCTGTAATTAATCCTTTGTTTCGTATGCAAATATTCATGAGTTAGCAAATTATTGTTAATGCATATATCACAAATTGAACCTTGGACGTTCTTCTCAAAACAAAACAGAAAAAGAAAAACAATTGGCACTTTTAACTAAAAATATATTTGTATTGATTTTTGAATGGCCTGAAAATAGGCGTTTTGTGTACAAGAGGCTGACGTCCTAGTAAGAGGACGCCGCCGAACAAGAGAGTTTATACAAATTTTGTACAAGAAAATAAAACAGCTGTGTGGAATATGAATGACCCACTGGGTTTCGACTCTGCTATTGCCTTTATAACTCCGAGCGTCTCATCACTTGACGGCCTTGGTTGAAGGTGAAGCTGACTGATTGATGCCGTCTGAACTTGATGTAGATACCGGATTCTGGATGCAAAGTGATCCAATGAGACATAGTATTACGCTTTTATCCCTAATTTTTGCCTGGACCGCCCTTTCGGGTTTTCGGTCCACCGGGATACCCATTTTTGCCCAAGCCGCCTTTTCAGGTTTCCGACTTGCCGGGTGTACAGATTTTTCATTTTCATCCCTTCATTTTGCCCGAACCCTTTTGGTTCGCCGGGAAGCCCTAATTTTTGCCTAGGCATGTCAGCCTAGCGGGTCCTTTTTTCATGCGTAGTATCTTTTTACTATGTCTGCATTGGCGGGGTGAGGAAGGTCGTCACCATCCATATTGGTTAGAATCACGGCTCCTCCTGAGAACACATGTTTAACCACAAATGGCCCTTCGTACGTAGGGGTCCATTTGCCCCTTGGATCACTCTGAGGAAGGATGATTCTCTTGATTACCAGATCCCCAACTTGATATTCCTGTGGTCTGACCTTTTTGTTAAATGCCCTGATCATCCGTTTTTGGTACGTCTGACCATGACAAATAGCAGCAAGTCTCTTTTCATCAATGAGATTTAATTGATCAAGTCGTGTCTGGATCCAATCATCTTTGTTCAGATTTGCATCCTTCATTATCCGGAGAGAGGGTATTTGCACTTCGATCGGCAAGACTGCCTCCATACCATAAACCAGAGAGAAAGGAGTTGCCCCGGTTGATGTCCTAGCTGAGGTACGGTATCCATGTAGAGCGAACGGTAACATCTCGTGCCAATCTTTATAAGTCACTGTCATCTTCTGCACGATTTTCTTGATGTTCTTATTCGCTGCTTCTACAGCCCCATTCATCTTCGGTCTGTAAGGAGAAGAATTGTGGTGCTGTATTTTGAACTGCTCGCAGAGCTCAGCGATCATTTTGTTATTCAGATTGGTACCGTTGTCTGTAATAATTCTCTCTGGGACACCATACCGACAGATCAGATTATATCGAATGAACCGTGCCACAACCGTCTTGGTTACCGTAGCGTAGGAAGCTGCTTCAACCCACTTTTAAAATAGTCAATCGCCACTAGGATGAAGCGATGCCCATTAGATGCCGTAGGTTTAATCTCACCAATCATGTCTATGCCCCACATTGCAAACGGCCAAGGTGCAGTCAGAACATTTAGGGGAACTGGAGGGACATGCACCTTGTCTGCATAAATCTGGCACTTATGGCACGTCCTGGAATGTTGATAGCAGTCAGCTTCCATTGTGGACCAGTAATACCCTGCCCGTAGGATTTTCTTCGCCATTGTATGTCCACTGGAGTGTGTACCAAAGGTCCCTTCATGTAGCTCTTCCATGATCCTTTCTGCTTCGGTTTTATCCACACAGCGTAGTAAGGTTGAATCATGGTTTCGCTTGTACAAGATACCGTTGCTAAGGAAGAACTTTGCCGCGAACCTTCTCAGGAACTTCTTGTTATTGATAGAGGCACCTTCAGGGTATTCCTGAGCTTCCAGATATCTCTTCACCTCATGGTACCAAGGCTTCTCAGTCACCAATTCAGTCTCGAGATCGCAATAGTATGCCGGTTCGTCCAGTTTCCAAATAGTGACTTGGGGAGCCTCATTATCCCATTTGACCTTGAACATGGAAGACATCGTAGCTAACGCGTCCGCCAACTGATTCTCCTCTCTCGGAAAGTGTTCAAAGGTTATCTTTGTGAAGTGGGGGATTAATGTCAACACACATTCTCTGTAAGGAATAAGATTCGGATGTTTCGTATCCCACTCTCCTTTGATCTGATTGATCACGAGAGCGGAATCTCCGAAGACACTCAGATACTTGATCCTTAGGTCGATCGCAGCTTGGAGACCCATGATGCATGCCTCATACTCTGCCATGTTGTTGGTGCAGTTGAAACATAGTCGGGCAGTGAGTGGAGTATGAGTGCCTTGAGGTGATATGATCACAGCGCCGATACCGTTACCCAAAGCATTGGAGGCTCCGTCAAAGTGCATAGACCATCGGGATCCTTCCTCAGGTCCTTCATCCGGTCCAGGTATTTCACAATCAGTCACAATCATGATGCTCTCGTCTGGAAACTCGAAGTTCATCGACTGATAGTCGTCTACTGCCTGATGTGCCAAGTGGTCTGCCAATACACTTCCTTTGATGGCTTTCTGGGTCGTGTACTGGATGTCGTATTCTGTCAAGATCATTTGCCATCTTGCTATTCTCCCAGACAGAGCAGGCTTTTCGAATATGTACTTTATAGGATCCATCTTTGAGATTAACAAGGTAGTGTGAGTCAGCATATACTGTCTCAGCCGGCGAGCAGCCCATACCAAAGCGCAGCAAGTCTTCGCGAGCAGTGAGTATCGGGTCTCACAGTCGGTAAACTTTTTGCTAAGGTAATAAATGGCATGCTCTTTTCGGCCAGACTCGTCATGCTGCCCCAGCACACACCCCATTGAGTTGTCGAGTACTGTCAGGTATAGTATCAGAGGTCTCCCTTCAACCGGTGGCATAAGGATGGGTGGTTCTTGGAGATACTCCTTGATTCTATCAAAAGCAGACTGACATTCATCATTCCAACGTACTACCTGATCTTTCTTCAGCAGCTTGAAGATTGGTTCACAGGTAGCAGTTAGGTGCGAGATGAACCGGGCAATGTAATTCAGGCGTCCTAAAAAGCCTCTGACCTCCGTCTCTGTCTTAGGAACTGGCATCTCTTGAATAGCTTTAACCTTGGCAGGGTCCACTTGAATACCCTTATCACTTACAACGAAGCCTAGCAACTTTCCAGATCTTACCCCGAAGGTGCACTTGTTCGGGTTTAACCTCAGCTTGTACAGCTTCAGTCGGTCAAACAATTTCTGCAGATGATCTAGGTGCTCTTCCTCAGTCTGGGACCTGGCGATCATGTCGTCCATATACACTTCTATCTCATGATGGATCATATCATGAAATAAAGCAACCATGGCACGTTGGTAGGTTGCCCCAGCGTTCTTTAACCCGAAAGGCATGACCTTGTAACAGAATGTGCCCCACTGAGTAACAAATGTAGTTTTCTCCATGTCTTCAGGTGCCATCTTGATCTGATTGTAACCTGAGAAACCATCCATGAAAGAGAACACCTTATGCTGAGCTGTATTATCAACAAGGACATCAATGTGAGGTAGAGGGAAGTCATCCTTGGGGCTGGCCCTGTTCAGATCCCTGTAATCGACACACATTCTGACCTTACCGTCCTTCTTTGGTACCGGCACCACATTAGCAACCCACTGAGGGTAAGAAGTCACTGCAAGGAACCCAGCGTCAAACTGTTTCATAACTTCGGCTTTAATCTTTTCCGACATCTCTGGGCGCATACGACGGACCTTTTGCTTAACCGGAGGACAGTCTTCCTTGGTTGGCAAGTGATGGACCACGATATCGGTATCCAACCCGGGCATATCTTCGTAGGACCAGGCAAAGATCTCCATATAATTATGCAGCATCTGAGTCAACCGTTGCTTCACGCTGAGCTCTAGGTTGGCACCAATCTTTACCTCTTTCCTGTCTGCCTCTGTACCCAAGTTTATTGTTTCCACTGGCTCTTCATGGGGTTGAATTGCCCTCTCTTCCTGAAGTAACAGTCTTGCAAGCTCGCCAGGCACTTCGCAATCATCTTCACCTTCGTCTTCGGCTAAGTTGATCGGATTTTCGAAGTCATAACTGGCAGTAGCAGAGTCGTTATCAGTGAGATCCAGAGTGGATTGAAACCTGTATGAGTGAGTGTGTGTGTAAATACAGCTGTTTTGAAATATATGTATAAAGGAAGAAAAGACAGAAAAGGAGCACAAGATTTGTAATGCGAGAAAAACGTCCAAGATTTTCATTCATGATATATGAAATGACAATTTATATGCCCTCACAAATGAAACCACGGTGCCTCGGGTAAGACACCGGGCCATAGAGTTTATTATTGTTTATTACAAATACCAAAAACATAGGAATTCATTACTTAGTAACAAGAGAAACAGGTAGATTGTCCTTTGCACTCCAATTGCTAAGTCCACTGTCGGTTGCCGGGTAGATCCAGCTATCAAACTCAGCTTCATCCACTTCATCTTCGTCCCCTATAGCATTCACTCCATGAGCGGGCAGGGGAGCTGAAACCACATTAGGCTTCTCAGATGCCTCAAACTGTACCTCCTTGGCGTCAATAAGGTCCTGCAGCTTACTCCTTAATGCCCAACAGTCATCAGTGGAATGCCCCAGGCTATCAGAATGATAAGCACAACGAGCATTCAGGTTATATTTAGGGGATGCAGTATTGGGGAACTTTGGAGCCTCTCTGACAGTCACTAAATTGGTGGATAGCAACTGTGGCAGGATCTGCGATAGGGTCATGCTCAACCGGGTGAACTCCCTTCTGGGTCTCTCAACCCTTTGTGGATTGGTCAGCCGAGGAGCGGCAGCAGGCTTGGCAATCATTACCGCACTGACAGATTGGCGGCGCTCAGGTCTCTCTGATCTCTTGGAACCATACACGGCACTAGCCTCCTTCTTGAAGGGTTTCTTCTCAGAACTAGACGATGCACCCTTCGGAATCTTGCCAGACTTTAACCCAGCCTCAATTCTCTCTCCAGTCAGAATCAAATCAGTGAACCCTGCAGATGAATTCCCGATAAGATGGTTGAAAAACGGCCCAGATAGGGTCCCCAAGAACATGTCTACCAGCTCCCGATCAGTCAACGGAGGCTGCACCCTGCCAGCCAGATCTCTCCACTTCTGAGCGTACTCCTTAAAACCTTCACTTGAACCTAACGACATACCCTGGAGTTGGGTACGTGTAGGGGCAAGGTCGGCATTATATTGATACTGCTTATAGAAAGCAGTAGCCAACTCCTCCCAGTTACGAACCTTGGTCCATCCAGCTGATAGAACCATTCGAGATGAGTCCCTGGAAGACTCTCCTGGAAGAAGTGGATCCACAAATTCTTATCCGCAGAGTACGGTTGAATTTTCCGAACATAGGACCTGAGATGTAGCTTGGGACAAGACGCCCCGTCATATTTAGAAAAGGATGGTGCCTTGAACTTATGAGGGATAATCACACCAGTGGACAAACCCAGATCTCCAAAATCCAGCCCAGGTACCTGTTGAATCTCCATAGCTTTCAACCTATCCTCCAACTGCTTGTAACGGTCTTCTGCCGGAGGATACTGCTCTTCATCAAAATCAGTCTCGTTGTCGGAGACTACCGGACTAGGAACCCTTGCTTCTGCCTGAGGAGCACTCTTGCCAACAGAAGAACCAGCCTCTTCCTGCTGCAAGGTATTGCCAAACCTTCGGCCCGAGCTAAACAGAACAGTCCTTTTCTTCTTCTTCTTCTCCTTCTTCAGGAGCAGAGCCTTCAATTCTTCCTGGCCTTGAGCCAAACCCATGATTAATTCCTGAAACTGCGCATTCTGCGCCTGAAGAGCTTTGATGGTCGTCTCAGTTGCTGACGAGTCGGGATTCATGATGCTGAAATAAACAGCGAAGAACTGTAAGCAACCTGAAAAGAGGAAAAACCTGCTATGCACATGATGAATGATATGTGTTTATGCAATGCATTTAAGGGTTTGAAAGTTCAAATTTGTTGTAGACAAAAAGGAACACACGTTATCATTAAGGAAATAATTGTTTAGTACATCAAAGCCTCATGGGCAAAAATAATACGAAAGCAAATCAATCCCAAAATACACTGCGCATCCTCTTTGGGGCTATGTAAGTGTTGAGATTCCTCTCCTCATGCAACAGGCGGGTGAGCTCCAAGACCTTCTTTTCACTGGCATGTAGACTGGTCTCAAGAGAAATCCGTTCTTCCTTAAGCTGGATCCAGCTCTTCTGCATCTCTTCCCAGGATGTGGGCATATCAGGGTGCTGAATAGTGTAGGACACTTCTCCTTCCAAGACTGGTTCTTTGATTACTGGGAGCATATGAGGATACGGCATCACTAACTTCTGGGAGCGGGCTCGTACCCACTTGAGATAAGGTTCCAACAGGATGGAATTCCTGTGCCCCAGTGTCTTGCTGTCTATCCTACTTGGCGTCCTCCAGGCTCTGATAAATCTCTGGCGAAGTCCTTGAGTATCGTTGTCGAAGTCAAAAACCATGTCAGGAATTAACATGTTATGAGGACCATCCCTCCGAGCATAACCAAACTGTCTCCAAGCCAGGCATGGGCTGTAAGTAATACCTCCTCTGATTCCAAGTAAAGGAACATTAGGGTACTCCCCGCAACGATCAATGATAGTGACATCTTCTCTGGACCGAGGGCACCAATGTATATCTGCATGTGTAAGAGTCATCAACCGTTGTGACCATCTCAAACCCCGCTCATTCTTCAGGACTGATTGCGGAAGGTGCGAAATAAACCACCTTCCCAGGAGAGGAGTGCAACACATAAGGACACCTCTTTTTCTCATGGTTCGAGTGTAACATGAGTGAAGGATGTCCCCCAACAACGTAGGTATAGGATTCCTGGACATAAAGATCTGAACAGCACTGATATCAATAAGCTGATCTGGGTTAGGGAACAACACCAAACCATAGACAAGGAGGGCTACCACTTCTTCAAAAGCCTGCGAATCAAGGGAGTTCCAACATTCATGGGCCTTTTCAAACAGAAACTTGGCTAAGAACCCTTTGATACCACTTCTAACTTCCCAATGTCCCTTGAGGTCAGATGACTGTAGGTGCAAGGCTTTAGCAATTTCTTCAAGATTAGGTTCCTTTTCCGTACCGTTGAAGGGTGGTTGATCAAGGATAGGGATCTTCAGGAGCCGGGAGAACTCCTCCAATGTAGGTACCAACTGATAGTCCAAGAAGGTGAAACAGTGATGCAGAGGGTCAAAGAATTGGAACATGACCTTTATCATATCTTCCTCAATGTTGGTGTTGACCAAGCTGATGAGGCTTCCATGTCTTTCACTGAATGAAGAGTTCTCGGGAATCCTGGATATAAGTTCCTTAAGCTGAGGAGGGACCCTTACAAGACTGACTTGAATTGTCTTTCTACGAACAGTTTCCATGTCCTACAAAACAAGAACAAAGATGAAAATTCGAACCCCTGAAATGGTTAGTCAATGCATATGATGCTGGATGATGTCATGATGCTATGATTAATGTAACACCCTCTAAAACCCCGAACAAATTTCGCAATTTAAATAAAAAATCATATTTTCAGAGTACATGTATAATCGAGGAATGCTACAATTCTCTTTTAATAAAATAAATTACTGTCATGCAAAATCTTAGTGGTAACTCATACATGTTTACACAGCGGAATACTTTAATTAATAAAATCAAAGGTTATAATATTTTCCAAAATCCTCAGGGATTAACACCTGGAAAAGTCAACATCATATTATAACAATTAAAAGAAAATAAACGAGTCTGACTAAAGCAGCTCGACAACCAAACGTTCCCGGAGTTACAACTATCAGAGCATGACCCGGACATACTAGAACAACACTAAACTAGACACGATAAGCCTTCGCCAAGCACCTGAGCGAAGCTCCTCAATCTGAAATATTCAACAGTAAGGGTGAGCTTCTCAAATATACATTTGGTTATACGTTCATAACAATCAATTCACGAGATCATAAGCATCACCCAATAATTAGCATATTTCATAGTTTACAAAACCTTTACAATTCATATATCCATGACATATTGCTTTTCATATTTGCAAATATTCATCAAACATCATCAACCATTTATCAATCATACGTGCATACAAACAATCAAATATAACATTGGAAAAATCATCCATTCATGTTATATTCGAGTAATGCAACACACCCATGCATGTGGTACCACTTCACCGCCCCATTAAATCGCGGGTCACGGATAACTCACCGTTCCATTATATCGCGGACACGGCTACCACCTCAACGTTCCATTAAATCGCGGACACGTATATTGGCCACCATGTTAATTCCACACAATGGGAATTAACAAATGCAACATGATATGTAAGTATGTAACACTCAGCATACTATGAACATCATTCAACATATCATGCACATCAACAATATCAAACATAACATGATATGAATAGTATGTAACCACTCAGCATACTATTTAAACATCAATCATATCAATTTACGAATAGCATGTAATCACTCAGCATACTATTCAAACATCAACCAATCACATCAATTATATCATAATTCATGCTCGATAACATATCTAAAAGCATGGCAATAAAATCCAACATCAAAACACTGAAATCAAAAATTCAGAAATCATCACAGCAGAGCAACACGGGCACCCGTGTTGTGCAACACGGCCCGTGTTGTACAGCACGTCCAGAAAAAAATGCACATTTAATTTTATCAGTACAGGGGCTCTGACACGGGCACCCGTGTTGTGCAACACGGCCCGTGTCGTGCAACCAGAAGCACCCCATCTTCCAACACAGAAGAACAACACGGGCACCCGTGTTGTGCAACACGGCCCGTGTTGCTGAGCGCGCACAGGATTTTCCTGAACCTGTAGCAGCTCAGAACAGCAGTCCAAACGCGGGAAAACGTCCGCCAAACGCGTAATTCGGTACCTAACGACATCAGGTTTGTACAATTTACAACAACACCACCATATCCAAAATACCAACAATTATTATAGTAACCTTAACCGGGGATTAACCGTTCCCTTGGGGAATTCTACTGACACTGAGGTTATCCCTACAACTTCCAAGGTAAATTCACGATCATGATATATATACTCCCAATTCATCATTTGGGACCTAAAACTCTTAATCGATTCATAACAATTGGGAACCTAACCCTTTTCTAACAAGGTTCAGTCCTACGGTTATCGATCCCTAGAAACATCTAACAATTGGGATTTCCTACGATTACCCGAATCAACCGTACATAAACCCATAAACAAATATAAATCGAGTATAAACCCCCCTTACCTTATCAATTAGCAGCTTTGAACCTTTGAGCGATGATCCTCGTTCTTCGTTCCTTCAGAGCTCTATCTTCCCAAATTCCAACTTCTGTTTATCGTGAAAACCAAAATGAGGAATAACTTGAGTTCCAACACATAACATTACTTCTTTTTCACCCCCACTCTTTACTAACAACATCTAAGCCCAATAACATAAAAAAAATCCCAATATTTCTTATTTCTTCAAATATTCCAAATAAATAATTCTTTTTATTTTATTAATTCTAATAAAATAATTTTCCAATTAAATAATCAAATAATTGAAACTGGGGTGTTACAACTCTCCCCCACTAAAAGAGTTTTCGTCCTCGAAAACATACCTTAGACGAACAGCTCAGGATAAGCCTCTTTCATCTGGCTCTCCAGCTCCCAAGTGATATTTCCATCTGCTGGACCTCCCCAAGCAACCTTCACTAATGCTATCTCTTTACCTCTTAACTGTTTCACTTCCCGATCTTCTATCCTCATAGGCAATGTTTCCACTGTCAGGTTATCTCTCACCTGTACATCATCTACTTGGATTACATGAGATGGGTCTGGAATGTATCTCCTCAGCTGAGAAACATGAAAAACATCGTGCAAATTCGCAAGTCTCGGAGGTAAAGCGATACGATAAGCAACTTCTCCAACTCTTTCCGTAATCTGAAACGGACCAATAAAACGCGGAGTCAACTTCTTAGATTTCAACGCCCGACCAATACCCGTCATCGGAGTAACTCTCATAAACACATGATCTCCAGCACTGAATTCTAAATTCTTCCTCCTCTTATCATGATAACTTTTCTGACGACTCTGAGAAGCTCTCATCTTCTCTTGAATCAATTTGATCTTTTCGGTAGTCTGCTGAACAATCTCTGGCCCAATTACCGAACTCTCTCCAGATTCATACCAACACAAAGGCGTTCTACACCGTCTACCATACAATGCCTCAAACGGAGCCATACCAATACTCGAATGGTAACTATTGTTATAAGTAAACTCAATCAATGGCAAATAGCTATCCCAAGCTCCACCCTTCTCTAAAACACAAGCACGCAATAAATCTTCCAACGATTGAATCGTCCTCTCCGTCTGTCCATCAGTCTGAGGATGGTAAGCTGAACTCAATCTCAACTTAGTACCCAAAGCCTTCTGCAATCCTTCCCAAAATTTCGAAGTGAACCTCGGATCTCTATCTGACACAATACTAGAAGGAACTCCATGCAAACTCACTATTTTCTCAATATACAACTGTGCCAATCTCTCCATCGAGTAATCCATTCGCACCGGTATAAAATGAGCAGACTTAGTCAACCTATCCACAACGACCCATATCGCTTCACAATTCATAGGAGTCCTTGGCAACCCAGATACGAAATCCATAGAAATACTATCCCACTTCCATTCTGGAATAAACATCGGTTGCATAAACCCAGACGGCTTTTGATGCTCAATCTTCGATTTCTGACAGATTAAACATGCATACACAAATTCAGCTATTTCCTTTTTCATTCTCGGCCACCAAAACAATTTCTTCAAATCATGATACATTTTCGTGGCACCCGGATGAATGCTCATCCCACTGCGATGTCCTTCCTCTAATATACTTTTCTTGATTTCTGCGACATCAGGAACACAAACTCTATCGCCAAATCTTATAACATCATTTTCATCAATTCTAAACTCACCACCTTGACCTCGGTTGATCAATGTCAATTTATCAACTAAATTAACATCGGATTTCTGCCCGATCCTGATCTCTTCTAGAATACCACTAGTAAGTTTCAACATACCCAAACGAACACACTTCGGAGTACTTTCACAAACCAAACTCAAATCTCGGAATTGCTCAATTAAATCCAATTCACGAACCATCATCATAGACATATGCAAGGACTTCCTGCTCAATGCATCTGCAACTACATTTGCCTTACCAGGATGGTAATTCAAACCGAAATCATAATCTTTGAGAAATTCCAACCACCTTCTTTGCCTCATATTGAGCTCTTTCTGATCGAAAAGATACTTCAAACTCTTATGATCACTATACACTTCAAATCTCGAACCATACAGATAATGCCTCCACAATTTCAAGACAAACACAACAGCTGCCAACTCTAAGTCATGAGTAGGATAGTTCCTTTCATGAACCTTCAACTGTCTCGAAGCATACGCAACTACCTGCTGATTCTGCATTAAAACACCACCTAAACCCAACAGAGATGCATCACAATAAACCACAAAAGATTCCACCGGATTCGGCAAAATCAGAATAGGAGCACTAGTCAATCTCCGCTTCAATTCTTGGAAACCTTTCTCACAATCAGAATCCCAAATAAACGCTTGTCCTTTACGAGTCAACTTCGTCAACGGCAAAGCTAACTTTGAGAATCCTTCGATAAATTTTCTGTAATAACCTGCAAGACCAAGAAAACTTCTGATTTCAGAAACAGTCTTCGGCGCTTCCCACTGAGATACCGCTTCTACTTTCGTAGGATCCACTGCAATACCATTCTTAGAAATCACATGTCCAAGAAAACTAACTTCATTCAGCCAGAACTCACATTTGGACAACTTTGCATACAACTTCTTATCTTTCAACAACTCTAACACAATTCTGAGATGTCCCGCATGTTCTTCGTCATTCTTGGAATAAATCAGAATGTCATCAATAAAAACCACAACAAACTTATCCAGATACGGATGAAAAATCCTATTCATATATTCCATGAAAACACCGGGTGCATTAGTAACTCCGAACGGCATAACAGAATATTCATAATGCCCATACCTCGTTCGAAAAGCAGTCTTTTGAATATCTTCCGCTTTCACACGAATCTGATGATATCCAGATCTCAAATCAATCTTACTGAATACACTGGCTCCAATTAACTGATCCATTAAATCATCAATCCTCGGTAACGGGTACCGATTCTTAATGGTTACCTTGTTCAATTGCCTGTAATCAACACACAGTCTCATAGAACCTTCTTTCTTCTTAACCAACAATACCGGAGCACCCCAAGGCGAAACACTTGGACGAATAAACTTCTTCTCCAGTAAATCTTCCAACTGACTCTTCAATTCAGCCAATTCAGACGCAGACATACGATATGGCGCCATCGACACCGGTCTCGTACCAGGAATTAAATCTATAGAAAATTCCACTTCTCTCTCAGGAGGTAACTCGCCAACATCATCAGGAAAGACTTCTGGAAAATCACACACCACTGGCAATTCACCACTCCTGACCTTTCCTGTTGCATCTAACGAAGCAAGTAACATAAACACATTAGCACCATCTTCTATTGCTTCTTGTACCTGCCTAGCAGTCATAGCCAAATTCTCGACACCAACTGCTCCTGGGAAAATCACCGTCTTAGCAAAGCAGTTCAGATGAACCCGGTTGAATTCCAACCAGTTCATCCCAAGGATAATATCAATTTGTTCAAGCGGTAGGCACACTAAATCCATACCGAAACTTCTACCAAAAATCTCAATAGGACAATTCCTACATACAAGTGAAGTTGTCACTGAACCCGATGCAGGAGTATCAACAACCATGCTACCTCGCATACCAGATATGTCCAGTTTCAACCTCTCAGCACAATCCAAAGAAATGAAAGAATGAGTTGCACCAGTATCAATAATTGCAACTAAAGGTGTGCCATGAATAAAACACGTACCTTTAATCAATCGATCCTCTGGAGTAGTCTCAGATCCAGACAAAGCAAACACTTTTCCACCCGACTGATCCTTCCTAGGCTTAGGACACTGCGGACGAATGTGACCTTCTTCGCCACAATTGTAGCAAGTAACAGACTTCCCTTTGCAATCAATAGACAAATGACCAGCCTTTCCACATTTATAGCACTTCTTCTCATCACTCTTGCAATCTCGAATGTGATGACCAGACTCACCACACCTGTAGCATCTGATAGGAGCCTTAGAATCTCCCCCACTAGGCCTTTTCCAACCGCCTGATCTCTGGTTATCTCTACCATATGGCTTGCCACGGTCCATATGTTGCTTCCCTCTCTTATCAACAGCCCCACGAGAGTGAGACGACCGATTCTTGGTAATATCTTCTTCCAAGATTCTGCTACAATCCACCAGATCAGAAAATCTGCGAATACGCTGGTACCTGATTCCCTGCTTAATCTCATCTCGAAGACCATTCTCAAATTTGATACATTTAGAGAATTCTCCAGCCTCATCATTGTTGTAGTGTGCATAATACTTTGCCAGCTCCGTGAACTTAGTAGCATACTCACTAACAGTCAGATTGCCCTGCTTAAGCTCCAAAAATTCAATTTCCTTTCTTCCCCGAACATCTTCAGGAAAGTACCTCCTCAGAAAAGCCCTTCTGAAGTTAGCCCAAGTCAGTGCCTCTCCATCCTGAACCATTTCAGTCCTTGTGGCAACCCACCAGTCGTCGGCCTCTTCTGCCAACATATGCGTACCATATCTGACTTTCAGATCTTCAGCACAATCAATCACACGGAAAATCCTTTCGATCTCCTTCAGCCACTTCTGAGCACCTTCAGGGTCATGTGTACCTTTGAACAACGGAGGATTGTTCCTTTGGAAATTTCCCAATTGCCTATCAGCACCAATCACGCCTCCAGTTGGGTTTCCAGCAAGTACACCAGCTAACATCCCCAAAGCCTCAGCTAGTGCAGCATCATTTCGTCCATTACCTCTTCCAGCCATATTCCTGAGAATTAAAACATACTCCACATCAGAATACAGTATCGACAGTGTTACCTTGCACTAGTCGCATACGAAAAGGAATGACTGACTCAAGACTCTGGTCACAACGACCGACTATGCTCTGATACCACTATTGTAACACCCTCTAAAACCCCGAACAAATTTCGCAATTTAAATAAAAAATCATATTTTCAGAGTACATGTATAATCGAGGAATGCTACAATTCTCTTTTAATAAAATAAATTACTGTCATGCAAAATCTTAGTGGTAACTCATACATGTTTACACAGCGGAATACTTTAATTAATAAAATCAAAGGTTATAATATTTTCCAAAATCCTCAGGGATTAACACCTGGAAAAGTCAACATCATATTATAACAATTAAAAGAAAATAAACGAGTCTGACTAAAGCAGCTCGACAACCAAACGTTCCCGGAGTTACAACTATCAGAGCATGACCCGGACATACTAGAACAACACTAAACTAGACACGATAAGCCTTCGCCAAGCACCTGAGCGAAGCTCCTCAATCTGAAATATTCAACAGTAAGGGTGAGCTTCTCAAATATACATTTGGTTATACGTTCATAACAATCAATTCACGAGATCATAAGCATCACCCAATAATTAGCATATTTCATAGTTTACAAAACCTTTACAATTCATATATCCATGACATATTGCTTTTCATATTTGCAAATATTCATCAAACATCATCAACCATTTATCAATCATACGTGCATACAAACAATCAAATATAACATTGGAAAAATCATCCATTCATGTTATATTCGAGTAATGCAACACACCCATGCATGTGGTACCACTTCACCGCCCCATTAAATCGCGGGTCACGGATAACTCACCGTTCCATTATATCGCGGACACGGCTACCACCTCAACGTTCCATTAAATCGCGGACACGTATATTGGCCACCATGTTAATTCCACACAATGGGAATTAACAAATGCAACATGATATGTAAGTATGTAACACTCAGCATACTATGAACATCATTCAACATATCATGCACATCAACAATATCAAACATAACATGATATGAATAGTATGTAACCACTCAGCATACTATTTAAACATCAATCATATCAATTTACGAATAGCATGTAATCACTCAGCATACTATTCAAACATCAACCAATCACATCAATTATATCATAATTCATGCTCGATAACATATCTAAAAGCATGGCAATAAAATCCAACATCAAAACACTGAAATCAAAAATTCAGAAATCATCACAGCAGAGCAACACGGGCACCCGTGTTGTGCAACACGGCCCGTGTTGTACAGCACGTCCAGAAAAAAATGCACATTTAATTTTATCAGTACAGGGGCTCTGACACGGGCACCCGTGTTGTGCAACACGGCCCGTGTCGTGCAACCAGAAGCACCCCATCTTCCAACACAGAAGAACAACACGGGCACCCGTGTTGTGCAACACGGCCCGTGTTGCTGAGCGCGCACAGGATTTTCCTGAACCTGTAGCAGCTCAGAACAGCAGTCCAAACGCGGGAAAACGTCCGCCAAACGCGTAATTCGGTACCTAACGACATCAGGTTTGTACAATTTACAACAACACCACCATATCCAAAATACCAACAATTATTATAGTAACCTTAACCGGGGATTAACCGTTCCCTTGGGGAATTCTACTGACACTGAGGTTATCCCTACAACTTCCAAGGTAAATTCACGATCATGATATATATACTCCCAATTCATCATTTGGGACCTAAAACTCTTAATCGATTCATAACAATTGGGAACCTAACCCTTTTCTAACAAGGTTCAGTCCTACGGTTATCGATCCCTAGAAACATCTAACAATTGGGATTTCCTACGATTACCCGAATCAACCGTACATAAACCCATAAACAAATATAAATCGAGTATAAACCCCCCTTACCTTATCAATTAGCAGCTTTGAACCTTTGAGCGATGATCCTCGTTCTTCGTTCCTTCAGAGCTCTATCTTCCCAAATTCCAACTTCTGTTTATCGTGAAAACCAAAATGAGGAATAACTTGAGTTCCAACACATAACATTACTTCTTTTTCACCCCCACTCTTTACTAACAACATCTAAGCCCAATAACATAAAAAAAATCCCAATATTTCTTATTTCTTCAAATATTCCAAATAAATAATTCTTTTTATTTTATTAATTCTAATAAAATAATTTTCCAATTAAATAATCAAATAATTGAAACTGGGGTGTTACAATTAAACACACCACAGATATTTACAAAGACAAACATGTAAGGCACACAAGGCACACAAGACAAGCCCTTAGGGTTTAAGGCCAGCATAGGGTCTGGGTAGTACCCTCTTGGAGTTGGTGGGTTCAACCTGTCCTATCAAAGTAACCGGGTTCTAAAGTTCCCAATATCACGGGATTGCTTTCATTGTTCATCGTTTCGATTTAGCCACTGAACTGGCAACCGAAATATTCCAGGAAAGCAACCCTCAATTGAGTGTAGTATCGAGTATCAACCAACCTCGGACTGCACCAAGGTCAGTTATCTCACTACCCTAAAGAGGCCAAGATAGTTCAATTAAGGTTCCTAAGGTCTGTTGATGCTTCATGACACCACGCGGAGGCCCCGTACTCTCCTTGACTGAACTCAAGGGTTACCGGTACACACCAAAGTGCCACATCAACGTAGCAGACTGTTTCAACCATGTCGGTATACCCCGCACAGTTCCCTCACAGCCTTGTTGCTACTTTCTAAGAAGGTATCCCCCAGATCCGGGTTAGGATCTATAGAACTCCCAAGCAACCCACAATTTAAAGCACACAAGGAAAACAATTGAAAACATAGTTATGAACTAGCCCTAAGGTACACCTCACTTTAAATAGTGTCCCCAGCAGAGTCGCCAGTTTTGTGATCGGTGGATCTGGAACTGACTGTTTAAAACTGGTTCGCGAAATGTCGCGGAAGCAAGAGTCGCCACCGTCTTTTATTTTCTCCAAATGGAAAGGACAAAAGCACAGAAAAATTCCTTATAGAGATTGCTCTCGGTTCGGGAGGTAGGTTATAGAAAGGGAAGGTGTTAGCACCCTTTCTATCCATGGTTATCCATGGGCTCTTAGATACTTGCTCATTTGTGTTTTCAAAAATGGTTTGTTTGCTTTTCAATTGTGGGTTTTAAAAAGTTTCTTTGAAAATTCCAGTTCGACTCTTGTATCAGTCCTCAAGAGTGTTTGAAAAATTGCTTTCGAAAGCTTTTTGAAAAGGTGTCGGTGTGAAAAGTATTTTTTTGATTTGTTTTGGAAATTAGAGCAAGTATCTAGAGTCATCTACCTACCCTAAGGAATTCGTCTGTGTAAATGTCCTTTGAAGTAGTGCCATCCCACCATTGAGAGGTAGGTAGCACCACCGTTGGAGGTGTTCGGGTCAATTCGAGTTTTAGGGACATTGTGGTCACCGAGCAAAGGTAAGACACCTTAGAAGCTACCCTTATGCCATTGATCTTTTATTCCGAGGCAACTATTCTGAGGCAACTTGTTTTGAGGCAACCAGATCAATGGGACATAAGGACTCACTAAGACGTCCTATAGTCGACAGCCACGTTTCGAGGGACAAGGCAACAGTGTGATCACCAGAGTAATGGGAAGACACCTTAGAAGCTACCCTCATGCCAGGTTCCTGGATCATGAGGACTTACTAAAACGTCCTCTACTCGACGATCACCTTTCGGGGCAAGGCAACGGTGAGGCGTACCCTAGGGGTGGTGTGTGCGATTTGTGTGTCGTTTTCATTCGTATTTATCTTGTCATGTTATTGGTGTTCTACGCTTGTTTTTATTTTTTGATCCATACATTCTTTCATGCTTTGATTTAACAGTTGAAAATATTGCGGGAAAGTAAAAATTCTAAGCTATTACAAAAGGCGCGGGTCCACATCGCCAAAATTAACCAGGACCCGATTTGACAGAAAAATAAAGAAATTAAAAGTGCGAGAAGTAATTACATGGCTTCGGGAGAGATACATAAATATTTAAGCGAAAATAAAAGAAATATGCGAATTAAGAATTAAATCGAAACGAGGGCGTTGGACCCTTTTTGCAAAATTAAACTAATGAGGAATTAATTAAATTAAAAGAAAGAAAGAACTTGTTTTTTTGGTATTTTTTAATATTTTAGGATTTTAATGAAAAAAATAATTAATTAAAATTAAAATAAGATGCAAACCCTAATTCTAGTGGCTTTTAATTTATTAAGAAAAATATTGAAGTTTTTAACCTAAAATTTACCCTAATTTTTACATGCGATTTAATTATAAAAATAAATAAAATGAATAATATTATTGATGAAGGAAAAGAAAGAAAGGATGAAAAATTATTAATTAAACCCTATTTCTACATTTTTTAGATTTCTGTTAAAAGAATTAAAATTGCAACCTAATTTAAACTAAATAA
The DNA here is from genome assembly GCA_948472305.1 of Vicia faba. Lineage (NCBI taxonomy): Eukaryota > Viridiplantae > Streptophyta > Magnoliopsida > Fabales > Fabaceae > Vicia > Vicia faba. Next base: position 382,054,249 of record OX451738.1, on the reverse strand, counting down.
TTATATACAATTTATTTATGGAAAATATTAAAATATTTATTGTTTTTTTTCTTTTCTGATTTTTTTATGATATTTTGGTGTTTTTTTATATTTATGAAAATAATTAATCAATTGAATAAAACAATAATTAAAAAGAAAATAAAAAATAGAAAATATGGCAAACCTAGGGGGGTTGTAGTCCCCAACATGGAGGTTTCTCTCTAGCAATTCAGGCCCATTTGGCTTTGGCCTTGTTGGACTTTTTCACTAGCATGTAGCACGTTTGACCAAGCTTATGGTGTTCCTCAATTCTGAGTCTTTGATTTGAGCCTGATATGCACGTGGATGATTTGATCTGGAGGGTGTATGGTACGTCTTGATGTTGGACCTGCATATGATCATTAATTGCAAAATAATATGGGAAATAATGCAGACCTGGGGCTCGAACCCAGGTCATTAACATTACCAGTCACTATGCTTGCCAGTGGAGCCAGATGCGCGCGTTTGATTAATAAACAACTAATAAACATTATAAAAGAAAACAAGAATGTTAGTGGGTCTGCGCGCAAAGATTTGAATCAACCTATCACCATTTGCCACGCATTCATCTCCTTCGTTGGTTCTTTATTTTCCTGAAACATAAACAACATAAGCAACGGTTTTCACGCGTTGCCTAAGATACTATACAAGAAAATAACGATTAGGCATGGAACGCTCATAAATTGGGCGCAAGCATAGCTTTGTAATCGTCTGAACGTGCTGATTTGAATGGTGGTGGTCAGGGGTTCTAATTTTTCCTTGTTGCGAAACCCCTAATTTGAAGCTCTGTAAACCCTAGAAAACAATCATGGCATAATCGCGTACACAACATAAAAATACAATTGAATCATTGGGTTAGCTTTGGAATTGCATGAGGAGTATGAATCACATATTAAAACTTATTAAAAGTGCATGAATGAAGATGCACGATTGTAAAAAAAAGGCAAGAAAAGTCAGTTTCTGTACAACGATTCTTTGATTTTTGATGGATGTTTGTGATTGGAAAACGTTCAGTGGACCTCCAGGAAGGTGTTTGAACAACTATTAAGCCTTGAATCAACCTGCAAAAGGGTTTTCAGTATTGAGTTTTTTAGGCAAAATTTCAAGTTTGATAATGGATTTCTGCGCAGCTTCAATGGTCATCAGGACTAGGTTTTTGTTCCTTGTATAAGTAGTAATGAATTAGGTCAAAGAAATTGTCCAAAGATCCATGAATTAAAGGATTCAATATTTGATTTCTTCACCATAAAAATCAAATCTTTTTTCATGTGTTTTTTGTTCTCAATCACACCAATCAATCCAAATCTTTCCATATTGGTACATGCACGAGATCTTGAGAATAAAACATGTACAAAAAGATTGGAAAACTTAGGTTAGCATTTTCCATGTATTTAATTTGATTTAAATGAATTATTATTAATAAAAATTCAAATAAATAAATAAAAAATGAATAAAAACTTCCCTTTGGGCCAAGTGGTCGTGCATATGCCTTGGGTGATGAATTGTGGAGGAAAAATGGGCCCATTAGCAATTTTAGGTCATTTGAATCAATGTTGACTTTTCAAAATATCCAAAAATTTCCCAACTTCCACAAGGCATAACCTGCTCAATTTTTAAGCTTTTATCATGTTCTTGGACATTTTGGAAAGGTCTTTGAGTCCTATAACCAATGCCTTTGGTACCATGCCATTTTGATTTACCAATCTCAAGTTATGGCCTTTGACTTAAAGTCCCTTTTTGTTGACTTTTGAAAATGACCTATAATGTTGAAATTGATAACTTTTTGTGAGAGCATTTCTTGGACTTGAAGTATGAAGATGAGTTGTAGGAAATGTCTTTCTCTTCAAAATGAGCATTGGATGGAATTTTTCTGATAATCCATGTGAAAGTTATGTCCTGGTCAATTTGCAGTTGACTTTTTCAACTGTCCAAATAAGGAAACTTTTGCATCTTGATGATTTTTGAGCCAAGCTTTGAGAATCATGATCAAGCATTGATCAAATGATGTTTGTGACTTCAAAATGATATGTTGACCAAAAATTTGAACTTTTGACTGTCAAATGACCATTTTGCCCCTACAGTTGACTGTAGTGCAATTTAGGGTTTTGACTGTGCAATTTTGTGCTGAAGGCCTTGAAACTTGACATGAGGATGCTTGACCATATTTGTAGGCATGTGAGACTTGATTGGGCCTTTGGAAACTTAATTTTCTTGATCAGATCCAAAACCCTAATCTTGACTGTTCAGGAGGTCCTTGCACTGTGCAACCCTTGGGGAGATTTTGAAGCTTGGCTTGGCAATTTCTTGAAGAATATGGGAGGGCAAATTTTGGGGTACAACACCCTGTCAAAGGGAAGATTGTTACTGTGCAGGGTGAGGAGGAATACATGGTTAGTCACTTGAATTCATTCCGGTATATCGAGATGGACGGGGAGTTTATTGAAACCCCCTTTCAGCATTTTGAGGAGGTACCTCCAACATTGGCATCAGCTGAAACAGTGGTTGAAGAAGACTTTCCCTTGAAGATGGCTTCCCTGAAGGATGCCCGGGCAGTGATTGAGAAAGGCAAATGTGCAAACTGGGGTCAGCTTCCTGACTTCACTCAAAAGACCGACAAGTTTGGGCTGGGCTTCACTGCAGAGGCTCAGAGGGCTGTGCGCAAAGAAAGGATCAGAAAGGCTCCGGTGTTTATCACCAACCCAAGGGTGAATGCTATCGAGGAGGACGTAGAGGAAACAGATTTTGACAGTTGGATCTATCCAACCACCAACAACGGACCAAGCAACTGGACGACAAAAGATTTTACACCTATTACATTTGTCACCCAGTAATTAACTCTTTTATTTTCAATTTGTAACAAACAATATGTTAACTTTTATTGGCTCAGTGTCCTACCCGGGGCATCGTAGCTCCATTTGTGAGGGCTTTTTGTATGACATTTCCATATATCATTAATCAAAACATTGGACGTTTGTTGCATTTCAAATCTTGTGCTCTTTTTCTTTCTATGTTATATATATTGCAAAACAGCTATATTTACACACACTCACTTATACAGGTTTCAATCCACTCTGGATCTCACTGGTAACAGCTCTGCTACTGCCAGTTATGACTTCGAAAATCTGATCAACTTGGCCGAAGACGAAGGTGAAGATGATTGTGAAGTGCCTGGTGAACTCGCAAGACTGCTACTCCAGGAAGAGAGGGCCATTCAGCCGCATGAAGAGCCCGTGGAAACAGTGAACCTGGGTACTGAGACAGATAGAAAAGAAGTCAAGATTGGTGCCAATCTAGAGCTCAGCGTGAAGCAACGATTGATCCAGATGCTACATGATTACATGGAGATCTTTGCCTGGTCTTACGAAGACATGCCTGGTTTGGATGCCGACATTGTAGTTCATCACCTGCCTACCAAGGAAGACTGCCCTCCGGTAAAGCAAAAGGTCCTCCGTATGCGCCCAGAGATGTCCGAAAAGATCAAAGCTGAGGTTATGAAGCAATTCGATGCCGGGTTTCTAGCAGTGACTTCTTATCCTCATTGGGTTGCCAACGTGGTGCCAGTGCCGAAGAAGGATGGTAAAGTCAGAATGTGTGTCGACTACAGGGATTTGAACAGGGCCAGCCCTAAAGATGATTTCCCTCTGCCTCACATCGACGTTCTTGTTGACAATACTGCTCAACACAAGGTGTTCTCCTTCATGGATGGTTTTTCAGGGTATAATCAGATCAAGATGGCTCCGGAAGATATGGAAAAGACTACCTTTGTTACTCAGTGGGGCACCTTCTGCTACAAGGTCATGTCGTTCGGGTTGAAAAATGCTGGGGAAACCTACCAACGTGCCATGGTTGCTTTATTTCATGATATGATCCATCACGAGATTGAAGTATACGTCGATGATATGATTGCAAGGTCCCAAACTGAGGAAGAACACCTTGACCATCTGCGGAAGCTGTTTGACCGACTGAAGTTGTACAAACTGAGGTTGAACCCAAACAAATGCACCTTTGGGGTGAGGTCTGGAAAATTGCTGGGTTTCATTGTAAGCGACAAGGGTATTCATGTGGACCCTGCCAAGGTAAAAGCCATACAAGAGATGCCAACTCCCAAGACAGAGAAGGAAGTCAGAGGCTTTCTGGGACGACTGAATTACATCGCCCGATTCATCTCACATCTAACTGCTACCTGTGAGCCAATCTTCAAATTGCTGAAGAAAGATCAAGTAGTACGTTGGAACGATGAATGTCAGGCTGCTTTCGAAAGGATAAAGGAATATCTCCAAGAACCGCCCATTCTTATGCCTCCAGTGGAAGGGAGACCTCTAATACTATACTTGACAGTGCTTGACAATTCAATGGGGTGTGTGCTGGGGCAGCATGACGAGTCTGGCCGAAAAGAGCACGCTATTTATTACCTGAGCAAAAAGTTTACCGACTGTGAGTCTCGGTACTCACTGCTCGAGAAAACTTGCTGCGCTCTAGTATGGGCTGCTCGCCGGCTGAGACAGTATATGTTGACTCACACTACTCTGTTGATTTCAAAGATGGATCCCATCAAGTACATATTCAAAAAGCCTGCTCTGTCTGGAAGAATAGCAAGATGGCAAATGATCTTGACAGAATATGATATCCAGTATACCACTCAAAAAGCAATCAAGGGAAGTGTATTGGCAGATCATTTGGCACACCAACCTGTGGACGATTACCAATAATTGAACTTTGAATTTCCGGACGAAGATATCATGGTAGTAACTGATTGTGAAGTACCTGGACCGGATGAAGGACCTGAGGAAGGATCCCGATGGTCTATGCACTTTGACGGAGCCTCGAACGCTTTGGGTAATAGAATCGGCGCTGTAATCATATCCCCCAAAGGAACTCATACTCCACTCACCGCCCGGCTGTGCTTCCACTGCACCAACAACATGGCAGAATATGAGGCATGTATCATGGGTCTTCAAGCTGCATTCGACTTAAGGATCAAGTTTCTGAGTGTCTTCGGAGACTCCGCTCTCGTGATCAATCAGATCAAAGGCGAGTGGGATACGAAACACCCGAATCTTATTCCTTACAAGGAGTATGTGTTGACTTTGCTTCCTCACTTTGAAGAGATAACTTTTGAACACTTCCCAAGAGAGGAGAATCAGCTAGCGGACGCACTAGCTACGATGTCTTCAATGTTCAAAGTCAAATGGGACAATGAGGCTCCCCGGATCATTATCTGGAAGTTGGACGAACCTGCATACTGCTGCGATCTTAAGGCCGAAGAGGTAATCGAAAAACCCTGGTACCATGAGGTGAAGAGATACTTGGAAGCTCAAGAATACCCCGAAGGCGCATCAGTCAACGACAAGAAGTTCATGAGAAGGTTTGCTGCAAAATTCTTCCTCGGCAACGGCATTCTCTACAAACGGAATCATGATTCAACTCTACTGCGTTGTGTGGATAAGGCTGAAGCAGAGAAGATCATGGTAGAACTACATGAAGGTACATTCGGAACACATTCCAGTGGACATACCATGGCAAAGAAAATCCTTCGGGCAGGATATTTCTGGTCCACAATGGAGGCCGACTGTTACCAACATTCTCGAACTTGTCATAAATGCCAGATCTATGCTGATAAAGTGCATATCCCTCCGGTTCCTCTGAACGTCCTGACGGCACCTTGGCCTTTTGCAATGTGGGGCATTGATATGATCGGCGAGATCCGACCAACGGCATCCAACGGGCATCGCTTCATCTTGGTAGCAATTGATTACTTCACGAAGTGGGTTGAGGCAGCTTCCTACGCCACCGTAACCAAGAGCGTCGTGGCACGTTTCATTCGGCATAACCTGATCTGTCGGTACGGCGTCCCGGAAAGGATCATTACGGACAATGGTACCAATCTTAATAACAAGATGATCACTGAGCTCTGCGAGCAATTCAAGATACAGCACCACAATTCTTCTCCTTACCGGCCGAAGATGAATGGGGCTGTAGAAGCAGCTAATAAGAATATCAAAAAGATTGTGCAGAAGATGACAGTGACCTATAAAGATTGGCACGAAATGTTACCGTTTGCTCTTCATGGGTACCGTACCTCAGCAAGGACGTCAACCGGGGCAACACCTTTTTCCTTGGTCTATGGCATGGAGGCAGTCTTGCCGATTGAAGTCCAGATACCCTCTCTCCGGATAATGAAGGATGCAGATTTGAGTGAAGATGATTGGATCCAGACACGACTTGATCAATTAAACCTAATTGACGAGAAGAGACTCACTGCTATCTGTCATGGTCAGATGTATCAAAAACGGATGATCAGGGCATTTAACAAAAAAGTCAGACCACAAGAGTATCAAGTTGGGGACCTGGTAATCAAGCGCATCATCCTTCCTCAAAGTGATCCCAGGGGCAAATGGACCCCTACGTACGAAGGGCCATTTGTGGTTAAACATGTGTTCTCAGGAGGAGCCATGATTCTAACCACCATGGATGGTGACGACCTGCCTCACCCCGCCAATGCAGACATAGTAAAAAGATACTACGCATAAATCAAAGACCCGCTAGGTTGACATACCTAGGCAAAAATAATGGCTTCCCGGCGAACCAAAAGGGTTCGGGCAAAAATAAGGGATGAAATGAAAAAATCTGTACACCCGGCAAGTCGAAAACCTGAAAAGGCGGCTTGGGCAAAAATGGGTATCCCGGTGGACTGAAAACCCGAAAGGGCGGTCCAGGAAAAAGTTAGGGATAAAGCGTAACACTATGTCTCATTGGATCACTTTGTATCCAGAATTCGGCATCAACTAATCTGGCTCAAACTTCGGCATCGACCAATCAGCTTCATCTTCAACTAAGCAGCAAAGTGATGAGACGCTTGAAGACATAAAGGCGATAGTAGAGTTGGAACCCAGTGGGAATATTGTGCACATAGCTGTTTTGTTTCCTTTTCAAAATTGTATAAACTTTATGTTATTCGGCGGCGTTCTCTTACTAGGACGTCGGCCTCTTGTACAAAAAACACCTATTTACAGGCCAATTTCAAAATCAATACAAATTCACTTTTCAGACAAATTGTCAGTTGTTTTTCTTTTTTCTGTTTTGTCTTGCGAAGAACGTCCAATGTTCATTTTTGATATATGCATTTGACATTAAATTGCTAATTCATAAATACTTGCATATGAAACAAAAGACTAATTACAGGTGACATCAGAAGTAGGGGCAATGTAGATTTGTCCAGGCAGTCTAGTTGCTTTGTCCGCCAAGGTACCAAGGTAGGTTCAACTGAAGAATATGACCAAGTTACCTCAACTCGCCAGAGTAAGACAAGACTCAGCAATACTCTCCCCAGGAAGAGTAGTCTATCATCAGCTCTACAATAGGCACCCTATTCCCCTGGCAAGTCAGCAATACTCTCCTCCAGCAGAGTTAGTCTACGGGCAGCCTAAAGGAAGTTGGGTAACCTCAGAAGATATCAACATCCCCCAGTGGAGTATAGACATTCCTCCGCAAGCATCCCCGACAGTCTTGATCTAAGATTGTTCCCCGGCGGTATACAGACATTCAAAATTTCCCCAGGAGAGTCCAATCCAAAGGTTTCCCCAGGAAAGTGGAATCCATCTCCCCCAGTAGGAAGCTGATCCCCAGTAGATTCTGGAAGCTTGTCCCCTACAGAGTACGGACGTCTCTCCCGAGCTTTATTCAAAGTTATTCCTCATAAGGGCTTATAACTGGGTTATCCTCAGCTAAGTACCATGGAAAATCGCCCTCGGCGAAGTTCTTCCTATCCCCAGCGGAGTTCATCAAAGTTCCCCAACATAACTTATCAACAGAATCCCCAGCGGAGTTTATCATTGTTATCCCCAACGGAATCATCTTCTCCTACCGGTGTATTCTTGCAACCATTATCCCCAGCGGAAGCAAAGAGCTCTACTCTTCAACATCAACCCAGGATTTAATTCCCCGACCGGTCGTCAAGGATTTATTTTCCCAGACAAAAATACATTCATAAACATTTCACATTTCATACATCTTGCTTACATACATGATAAAGTGCATACAACACTATCTCATTTTGAACATCGTCATGTATTTCATACATCATGACATTGCATACAACTAATGTTTTGCCTTTTCAGGGAAAAAGACAATCCAAAAGACAACTACCTTCAACTGTCACAATTCCAGATTCGACTCCTGTATCTAGCCAGGGCACATCTGTGAGTGATCAGTTTCCAGATTCGATTCCTGTATCCAGCCAGGGCACATCTGAAGAGTTTGAAGATTTGATTCATGTATCCAGCCAGGGCATATCTGTTGACGACTATTTCCAGATTCGATTCCTGTATCCAGCCAGGGCATATCTGTTGACGAATATTTCCAGATTCGATTCCTGTATCCAGCCAGGGCATATCTGTTGACGACTATTTCCAGATTCGATTCCTGTATCCAGCCAGGGCATATCTGTTGACGACTATTTCCAAATTCGATTCCTGTATCCAGCCAGGGCATATCTGTTGACGTCTATTTCCAGATTCGATTCCTGTATCCAGCCAGGGCATATCTGTTGACGACTATTTCCAGATTCGATTCCTGTATCCAGCCAGGGCATATCTGTTGACGACTATTTCCGGATTCGATGCCTGTATCCAGCCAGGGCATATTTGTGAGAAACCGGTTGTAGATTCGACACCTGTATCTAGCCAGGGCATGTATGCATGAAGAGATTGAATATCAATACCTGTAACAAGCCAGGGAAACATCTGTCTTTCTCAAAGTACACAAGTTCTCGCTAAGGAATCTCTTATGCGATCAACACTTCCAAATGGCATCTATAAGCCCATTCCCGACAAGGTTCTGTCACGTCTTCAGGTGGCATCTATAAGCCCATCTCCCTATCCACCATCTCTCCAAATGGAATCTATAAGCCCATTCCCTCCATCACAGTACTGATATTCTACCATGCGAGTGCAAATTTCCGGGCACTCTAGTGTCCAATCTCCTTCCACCCTCGAGTCGCGAAAGGAAAACTTGCCAATCTAACTCTTCAGGTTCAAGAAGATTGAACAGGGGCAACTGTTGTACCCCAAAATTTTCCCTCCCATTTCCTCAACATTTTCTCATCACAAGACCCTTGGAACTCAAGATCCAGTTAGGGTTTCCTCTGCTCAAGACTTCTCCTTGCACTGGTGACCCAAATTAGGGTTTGTGTTTGCACAAAGATGTTTTGACCTAAAATGCCTAAAGTGACTTTCATGCTTCATGTTGGACTCCCAAGTTTATCCATACCAAGTTTCAAGTCTTGATTCCAAACTTTGCCCAGTCAATTGGACAGTTGACCTAGAAATCAACTGTATTGGGGAAAAAGTCAACTGTGGCCAATTGACAGTCAAATCTCATGAAAATTGACCCACATCAACATTATGAACTCACATGGACCATTTGATCAAGTTTGGATCACAATTCCACATGAAATTTGATCAGATCACCAAAAGGGCAAAATGGTCATTTTTAGGGTTTTGACTGCACAAAGGCAATTTTTGACTGTTTGACCTAGCCAATGGAAAACCAAGCTTACATATGGACTCAAGGACCCCATGGAATTATCTTGACATACTCAACAAGTTCAAAAGATCCCAAATGCACAAGATTGACAGTTGAATTTCCCAGTCAATTGATCAATTTTGACTGTATACTGAAAAGTCAAACTTTGACTTTTTTGGTCAAAATCAAATGTCAAGATTCATTTTTCATCAAAACATGCCAAATCATGAAACTTGTTCACCAAGAAATCAAGAATTACAAATTAGGGTTTGAAATGAAGATTTTTCATAACTTAGAATTTTTCTAAGTTATGAAAAACCCTAATTTTTTCCTAACTTTGTCCCACTTTCTCACCAAGATGCATTTGGATTCAAGGAAAAGTCAAGACATGAAAGTTGTAGCCTATTGCAAAATCTACAACTTTGATTCACAAAGTTTCCTCAAAAGAAGCTTGTAGCTCAAGTTACAATTTTTGGAACAAGGGTACCAAACCATTCTTAACTTAGAGAAAATTTGACCTATTTTAGGCAGGATTTTTGCCTAACTTCAAGACCATTTTTCACATACTTCCACTTGGAATTTAAATTTGCATTTCAAATATGGATTGTACTATACATTCCAAGATTTCCAAAATGTCCAAGAACTCATCAAACAACCTCATGGTTAGAGAGAATCGAATTTGGCAAGTTGGGAAAAACTCACTTTTGATTTGGCCAATTTACATGTTCATACATTTGTGCCATTTTTAATTCAGCTTGCACCACTTGATTACAGGTCCTATATCCCTTTTGCACTCATAAATTTAATGCAAACTCATTGTGCCAATGCCTTATTTTGTGTGTTCAAACATTGTATGCAAGATTAAGCCATTAATAGAAAAAGCATTATATCCATTTTGAAAAAGTAGAACTTTATGTCAATTTGCAAATCAAAAGGTACACAGCAAATCTCTTTGGCACAAGTTATTGAGCTAATCCCACTGATCAAGGGCATGCTTAGCAGCACATTAGAGGGGCCTGTACAAGCTAGAAACACCAACTGGCCATCTCTTGCTTAAGGGTGAAGAAAGCTAGCATAACATAACACAACTCTCATCTCAGCATAGAGAACCCTAAGCAAACTTATCCAACACTTTCTAATCATCAAGCCTAAGCTGAAACACGAGCCCACCATCCCCATTGCCCTCTCAAACACATAATCACCCTCAAACTGTCCAAACAGAGCACCTGCTGCAGATTGAATCCCACAACTCATTTCCATCGTGCATTCTTGCCCAAACCACTTCAAACACATCCCACATCATCCCTTGAAACTATTACAAACCTCAAACACGACCTGTAACACTCACAATCAACATCACCATTTTCATTTTTCTGTTTTGCAGGTGGAGTTCTATAACTCGTTTCAGCTAGTTTCAAAGCAAACTAAAGGTTGGAGAAGCATCCCTGAGCTTCAAGCAAGCTATTCCAATCATCACCTTGCACTGAAAGTACCTCCATCACCAGATACAACTTCAACTGAACAGGTAAGTTCATGGATTCGTATCTCTCTATCCAGGCATTGTTAGCTTTAGGTTTGTGAAGAAAATATGTCACATTCATAGCCCTGAACATGCCCATGTAGTTAGTTTTCATTTATGATACGTGTGCTATGAGAATTTAAGGTCTGAACATTGATGAAAACTTAGGTCAAGCATTGGGGGAGAAGAAATTCTCTCTCATCTTAGAGAGTTAAGTCAAGTTCTTTATATGTCTGGATTCGTCTCTTAATGCTCTACATTTTTCATGTTGTGAGTTTTGCTTGAAAGTCCAGGAATTGGGAGATAGAAAACGCGTGTTGATTGTTGTTCAAACAGTCTGGAGGTTGAAGAAGCTCCATGTGGGCTGGGCCTGTTTTGTTATTTCTATTTGCACCCTTTTGTTACTTTTACACCCCCTAAGCCCATTATGCTTATTTTGATCATTTTTTGACTTTTTCTTTTTTTGTTCTGACTTATTTATTTTTCCTCATAATATTAAAAATATAAAAACATATTTTTTAATCATTTTTTGTATTTATTAGGCAATTATTTGTTTAAATAGGTATTTTGTACATAAATAAATAACATAAACACTTTTATTTAAAAATACTAAAATAATGCAAACACATTTTATTTTCCATTTTATTTTATTTTATCTTGTGAAAATATTTTATGAAAATATACTTTTTTTTTATATAAATATTAAATATTATTATTTTGCACATATTTAATATATTTGATAAATAATACAAATACGTACATATTTATTAGTATATTTAGGTTAAAAATATAAAATATATACATTTTTATTCTTATTAATATTTAATATTAAAAATACCCTTTTTTACAAATATACTTCATTTTTTTTATTTTTGTACATAATTATTAACATTGTATATATTAAATAATTAATACCTTTTATTTAATAAATTAGGGTTTTGCCCTAAATGCATAAAAATTCCAAAAAATGAATACTTTTATTTTGTTTACTTGACATATAAAAAACACCCTTTTTTCATACAAAAAGCCTTTTTGCATCTTACATATTTATTTTATTTTTATGTAATTTGTGCAATTAATTACCTTGTATAATCCCAAATTGATGTAATAGTCTAGGTTTAAATTCCTTGTCAAAATACCCCCATTTGAACATTTGTATCCCCCTTCCCATATATTGTGTTGTAATAACTTAGGAACTTTATTTTTCGCACTTTAATGCTTTCTAAATATACCATGTTAGAATTAGGATTTGTATGCGAATCAAAAACAACAAAAATAGTTTGACCTAATTTCAAGATAAACAAGCATGAAAATGGACAACACTAATCACACTTGCACCCCTAGGGTATTCCACTTGTTGCCTTCAATAATGGGCCATATTGCATGTTAGGTCTCTTTGGGCAAAACAAACACAATTCAAATGATCATAGTCCCGCGATGACGCTTTCGAAAGTTGCCTAAAAAATGATCAAGTCCCTTAAAGGAAAAATTGCCCAAAGATACTTGGCACCATTGCAATTATGGTCTAAACGATGACCCGCGCCCGTCCCTTTCACATCATAACACAAGATTGTCCACCAAATACAATGGTGGAACAAAATTGTTAAAAGGGTTAAAACATAGCAAAGATCTTTGGGAAATTTAGGAGTAGACAACCTCTTAGTTACTTGAATCAAACTTGCAAAACAAAACACTTGCCTATTTTTCAAACCACACATCACAACACTTTCAAAACAACTTTCAAAACCATTGAAAACCTTTTCAAAAGACATACACCTTTGTATACATCCCAACATGGATCATTACAAAGTTTGTTACCACATTGGCCTCTTTTCAAAACATTTTCAAAACCCACACACACAAAGCACCATTTCAAACAATTGAAAACCAAGGCAAGTTGATCTAAGCAAGTAACTAAGAGCCCATGGATAACCATGGATAGAAAGGGTGCTAATACCTTCCCTTTCTATAATCTACTCCCTGAACCCAAGAAAACATCTCAAAAGGTTTTTGCTGTGCTTTTTAACCTTTCCTTAGGATAAAATAAAAAGTCGGTGGCGACTCTTGCTCAACCGAAACATTTGCGAAAACAAACACAAACCATAGTCAGTTCTCCCACCGTATCACACCTGTTCTTGCACGGCGACAGCTTGGTTATCCGATGAGGGATAAACCGAACAATATTCATCTGAGTAGTTTCTTTCTGAAGGAAGGAGAAGACCACAGGGAAGCTAGGGAGCAGATTGCGAAGGCCTGGCGTCACATTCATAAGAAAAGTAGGAAGGATTTGGGACCTAGGGGTGTTGTTTCTTTGGAGCCATATCTTCAGTGGGTCCGATCGAGAGCCATTCAGTTGAAGATGCCGTATACTCGGGAGACACGCATGCTTGATTTGTTTGTGAAGACCACTCCTCCCTTATTAGATGATCTAGAAGAGCTGCAGCTTGCTTTGGTTAGGATGCAACAGGAAAGGGATGCTTGGAAGAACAAGTTCCAGACTTTAGAGAGTTCCTACAGAGCAGACCTGAAGGAGAGAGATGATTTGATCGAGATCCTTGAGAGTCGAGCAGTAGAGTCTATGGAGAGGCAAGGAGATTTATTTTCTCCTAAGCCTCAAACAGGTGTTGTTTGTTCACTTCCTGATTCAGATGATTAGAAGGAGGTTGCCATCAGACATATGGAAGAAAACCAGAGGTTGAGAGCTCAGATTTCCAGGCTCACAGGGAAGCGCCAGCGTACAGATTGATCTCTATTAGTTCCTCTTCTCAGGGTTTTAGATTGTATTTTCATCTTGTACTTGGGATCATTGAAACTTGTAATCCATTTTGAAATTATTATAATGAAAATTTTCAGTATTTCAAAGGCTTTATTACTTGGATGTTTGCAATGTGTCTATAAATCATAAATCCCTTGAAATATTAAATGATAAAGTAAAAATAATCATATGCATTGCATATCATGCATCATATTGCATATGTTGTTGCATTTGTTATGCATATCCAGGTGCCTTACCCAGCTTCTTTACTTCATTCAGCAAGCTGACTCATCACTACAACACTCGAGCTAATTTCAAAAAGAAGATGGACAACTTAGAACAGGAGAATCGCGAGTTGCGCGAAGAAGTTTCTGCTTTGAAGGCTGGCTTGGCCAACTTGACTACTCTGATGTAAGCTCTGGTGGTTGCTCAGAATCAGCCACCGAGTGTTCAACCTCAACCAACAAGGGCAAGTACTGAAGTTATGATTGTTCCTGTATCCGCTACTCCGACTGTTGTTCAAAACCGTATGCCTCAGGGTTATCCGTGGGGAATGCCAGAGAATTTTGCACCTGAAGGTTTCAATCTGGGTCCTCAAGATGCTCCAGTGGTTCCAAAAGTTGTTACTCCCACACCTCCTGTGGTGCATATTGTTCCTGTTGCACCTCCTTCGGTGAATTTGGTTCCGTTTGTTAATGAAGATGTGTGTCGTCCTTTCCCTCCGCCGAGTGAAGACTTGGGTCTTTATGACAGAATGGATGATTTCCCAGAGCAGTTTGATAGAATGCAAAGAGAGATGAAGGCTCTTAGGGGAAAAGAGTTGTTCGGGCAGAATGTGAATGAGTTGTGTTTGGTCCCAAATGTTAAAGTGCCTGCTAAGTTTAAGGTCCAGGAATTTGAGAAGTACAAGAGCAACACTTGCCCTCGTGCTCACTTGGTGATGTATGTGAGAAGGATGTCTACCCATACTGATGATCAGCGTCTGCTGATTCATTTTTTCCAGGATAGTCTGACCGGTGCTGCGTTGAAATGGTACATGAGTTTAGACATCGTCAACATCCATACTTTTAATGATTTGGGAGAAGCATTCATTAAAAAATACAAGTACAATGTGGACATGGCGCCTGACCGTGACCAGCTTAGGGCCATGGTTCAGAAAGACAGAGAATCATTCAAAGAGTATGCGCAGAGATGGCGCGAAGTGGCTGCACAAGTGATTCCGCCCATGGAAGAGAAAGAAATGACCAAGATTTTTCTAAAGACGCTGGGAGCTTTCTACTACGAAAGAATGGTAGCAAGTGCCCCAAGTGATTTTACTGAAATGGTGGGCTTGGGTGTCCGTTTAGAGGAAGCTGTCCGTGAAGGTCGTTTATCTAAAGACGGGGACTCGTCAAATGGTGCTAAGAAGAATGGTGATAGTTCTTCCAAAAAGAAAGAGTAAGACTCATACATTATACTTCGTGGTAGGCAAGGGAGATCTCATAATAGGAATCAACAAGTTGCTTCTGTGACTCCATTCGTCAATAAGACTCTGACTGCTGTTGCATATCAGGGGGCACCTCAACAAGGAAATCAAGGGCAATGTCATCAGAGGAAAATGAGCTTTGATCCAATTCCAATGACATACACAGAGTTGTATCCTTCTTTGTTGAAGAAGAATCTGGTTCAAACTCGAGCTCGACCAGTTGTTCCCAAAAAACTGCCAAGAGGATATAAGGCTGACGCTTCTTGTGCCTTTCATCAGGATGCTCCTAGGCACGGTTTGGAAGATTGCTTTTCTTTGAAGGTTGAAGTTCAGAGGTTGGTCCAAAGTGGTATCTTGTCATTTAAGGATATTTTTCTTGAGGTTCAAGTCAAATCTTTTCCGAAGAATAAACTTGATTGAAGAATGCCTTGGAGTTTAAGGATGATTAGCCTTCTCAGTTTATTATCATTTTTACTGCTTTCTCATTTGTAATTTTTCTTGTTTATCATTGCACTGTTTGCATGTAAGAACTTGTTCGCATTTGAATATTTAATCTTAATACAATGAGTATGTTGGTCTTGAAGAAATTCATTTGTTTCACTCGTATTTGTTTTAAATTTTAAATTTCTTTATGATACCAACTTGTTACTCATTCTCTCTCCTAGGCAGAGATTGGGAGGAGGATGATGATATTAAAACACAAATTTTCTGGTAGTATGCTTTTGGATAAAACCCTGTTGACGATGTACATGCATTGTTTCAAATCCTCAAACACCGGAGATATAAGGGAGTGAAACCTTTGTTAACCCCTTTGATCCTTGAAGTAGGAGTTTCTTTTTCTATTTAAAAAAAACCTCATTTTTTAACCTGGGGTAGGGTAGTGTTCAGTTAATTTGATCGAGCATTCAGAACTCATCAGGAGTGCGCATCTAAGGATACAATAATGGTTATCCTTCAAAAGGTTGAGGGAATTCAAAACCGCAATGTTTAATCTCCGCATATCAGTAGTGTGCATCAAAATAAGATGTTATCCAAATGGGTATCTTGCACACCAGGAGATCAACAGATGACGATACAACAAATGGTTATCTTCCATCTACCCAGAAATAGGGCAGTCACAATTCTTCTGACAAGTCACAAATGACTCAAAGTCACGCGACATGTCAACAAAAAAAAGATGACATGAATAAAAAATTATGATGAAAAAGAAAGAGACAAAAAGCCCCGCTAAGTCGGAACTTGAACAAACAAGTCGCTTAGGCAAAAGTCAGGTCATCCTGTTGCACTTCAAAGTCAAAATCAAAAGGAATTTGTCCAGAAGGAAAGAAAGAAATGGAAAGCATGGAATGCGATAAAGGATTACAATGTGAAATCCTCAGCAAAGAACAGAGTCGCGTGACAAGAAATCCAAAAGAAGCAGAAATGAGTGACTTGCATGTCCAAAGAAAACCTTGTTTGATTCCTCAACCATCTTGAAACTTCCTTTGAGAGATGAATGTTCGTGTCAAGTTAACTGAACTTAGGACTGAAGAACATCATGAAGGGGGTGGGCACCGAATATTTTTGAGCCTTAAATCTTTTTTCTAAAACCGTGAACCAGGCCACGTTACAACCCTCAAAAGTCCTAATTGAAATAAGGTTTATTTCAAAAGCATACTCCAATGAAATAATGTTTCCTGACTCCCATTAATTTTGATAAATTATTGTGATTGGCATCATATGCTTCTGTTATCTTTCACACAAAATAATCCATGTCGCATCTTGGATAGTGATTCGTTCACAGGGTTTTGCGACATCTTTTCAAATAAAATCTTCAAGACTTACATAATTGTTGCATTAGATTTTTCATTCTTAGAATAAACATTTTCTGCTTGAAAAGCAAACTGCTTGATATCATGAAAGTTTACATTTGAGTATCAGCAAAAGGCATGTTGCCGGGAAGAGTTGTGGAGCAAAGAGGATGCAACATTCAGCCAATCTAGGGCAGTTACGTCAAGATTCGACAAATCTATGAAAGCCATTTGATCAGAAAGGTTATCTTAAAAGCATGCAGCCAAGGGCAAGTTACGAAAGTTACTTTGATCAGCATGGTAAGCTTGAGACACCAGATTGGTTTCCAAGGGCATATCTAGATTTCGTCAAGATAGTTACTATGTCTACCCCAAGCTGAGAACCTTCCTCAAGTTGTGTTATGATGTTGGGTTCATAATCCCATTTTTTCCAGTCTTGTTGCAGACTTCTCCAGCTGAGTGTGATTCTTTACCCATCCAGGTGGTGATCAAACGGAGATTAAAAAGAGCTATTGTTGTACCCCAAAATTTGCCCTCCCATATTTCTCAAAACATTTCAAGAAAATTCACAAGTCCAACCTGGCGTGTCATATTCAGGTATTCTTTCACCAAGATATCTCTGATAACGTATTCTCAAATTCAGGTTCGGCTCAAGAGTCAATTCTTTAAAGAAGGTATCCGACTGTGTGAGTTTTCTCGAAGAAATATGGTGAAAAAGTGTGCTGAAAGTGCAGTTTTTACGCGCTAAAAAATTCATAACTTGAAGATCGTGGCTCGTTTGGAACCCGTTCCGGTGGCCAAAATTCCGTCTTGACATTATCTACGTTTTCATCTCTCATGGCTGGAAGCCAATTTCGATCAGAAGGTCTTCAAAAATGTGGATTTATCAAGTATTTTCGCGCAGAAAATTTGTGACAGAAGTTTATTTGCGTCATGTTCAGAAAATCATAACTTGGTCGATTTTCATCGTATCGAGCTGGTTCTGGCGCCAAAATTTCACAAATTGAGTTGGCTACATTTTCACCGAAGGTATTGAGTTCAAACGGTATTCAAAAGGCCTCCGTTTTTTGCTCAGAGTGCGTGACACGCTGAAAATCCTGAATGCTGAATATTATTTCATCTGAGCCGAAACTTCGAAAATTCATAACTCGGTCAATTTTTATCGGATTGGACTCATATTTTTACACAAGGTCACTGACTCATAGATCTACAACTTTGCTTCAAAAGTCGAGACCAAATTATGCACCGATCAATACCAGTTTTTTATTGAAGAACGTGTCAGAAGCCCAAAATAAGTTTGTCTGAGCTGAAACTTCAAAAATTCATAACTAATTCACCGTTTATCCGATTGAGTCGATTTTCGGACAGGAGTTAGCTCTCGATGTCGGCTACATTTTGTTTTCACACCTCAACTTCAAAAAATGCACTTAAGTCCCTGCGATTTAGCCTGGAAAGTGACGAATTCAAGTGAATATTGGAGGCCCAATTGCACATTCAAAGCCCATTTGCTTTACCCTAATTTTCATTATATAATCACCTTCTTTTCACACAAACCAGGGAGAGAAAAAAGGAGAAAAAGAGAAGAAGAGGAAAAGAGAGAAAAAACCTTGCCACAACACTGTTGGAATATCAAACTCTTTCAAGAACCCTAAAACCTTGAAATCCTTATTACAAATCCCTCTCTCACTACAAACAAGCCATCACAGTTATAAACCAATACCTCACTACTTCTTCAGTAAGGATAAGGCTGGCTTGATCTCCGTGATCCTAATTTTCCAGTAAGGCATAAAAGTATTCAGGTCACTAATTTTCCAGTAAGGGTAAGATTGATTTGATCTCCATGATCAAAAGGGTATAATCATTCATACATGCCATATTGTGCTTAAACATTAAATTTCTTCATATGTTGGTTTTATTTGAATTTTTAAGATTTTTTTTTAATGTGTTCATGAGGTTCAACACTGCAGATTTAGACAGGATCCCATGCAGGTTCATTAAGGAACGTTGAGGCCAAAAGCCAAATGGCCAAAAGGCCAAAAGCCAAATGGCCAAAACTAGAACAACTTATGCATGACACCAATACATGGCGAGACAGACATCCTGAGAAGATTAAGGAACGTTGAGGCCAAAAGCCAAATGACCAAAAGCCAAAAGCCAAATGGCCAAAGTAGAAAAACTTATGCATGATGAGGCCAGAACACAAATGGCCAAACCACTCCAATTCACCTCCAAAAAGGGGACAGAAACCCCCCAAGGTATTGTATTTTCTTTCTTTTCCTTATTTTATTTATTTCAATTATTTCTTTTTTTTAATTAATTCCTTTAATTTAACTTATTTTCATAAAATATAAAAAATAGTAAAAAATAGAAAAGTCATAAAAATCAAAATATATTTATTTAATTAATGTTTTTTTGTAAATAAATTTCACTAATAATTAATTATTTATTTTTATAAATCAAAATTGCATGTAAATAATTAGATTAATTTTAGGTTTAATTTTAACATGTTTTTCCTAATAAATAAAAAAAATTAGAATTAGGGTTAATATTTTAATTTCATTTAATCTTTCTCATAAAAATACATAAAAAACATAAATACCAAAAACTCAAAAAAAAAAAAATTTCTTTTTTCTCTTTAATTTCATTAGTTTAATTATTTAATTTAATTTCATTAAAAAGGGTCCAACACCCTCGTTTCCAATTTTAATTCCTATTCGCGCATTTTTATTTATTTCCTTCTTTTAAATATTTATGTATCTCTCCCAAAGCCTTGTAAACTCGGACGTTCTAATTCCTCGCACTTTTAATTCTTTATTTTTCTGTCAAATCGGGTCCTGGAAATTTTGGCGATGTGGACCCGCGCCTTTTGTAATAGTTTAGAATTTTATCTTTCTCGCAATTTTTAACTGTTAACAAATGCATGCAAGAATGAATGGACAAAAATAAAAACAAACGCTAGATCACCAATAACATGACAAGATAAAATATCTGAATCTGACACACAAATCACACACCACCCTTAGGGTACGCCTCACTGTTGCCTTGCCTCGAAAGGTGATCGTCGAGTAGAGGACGTTTTAGTAAGTCCTCATGATCCATGAACCTGGCATGAGGGTAGCTTCTAAGGTGTCTTCCCATTGCTCGGTGATCACACTGTTGCCTTGTCCCTCGAAACGTGGCCGTCGACTATAGGACGTCTTAGTGAGTCCTTGTGTCCATTGATCTAGTTGCCTAAAACAAGTTGCCTCGAATAAGTTGCCTCAGAATAAAAGATCAATGGCATAAGGGTAGCTTCTAAGGTGTCTTACCTTTGCTCGGTGACCACAATGTCCCTTAAACTCGAATTGACCTGAATACCTCCAACGGTGGTGCTACCTACCTCTCAATGGTGGGATGGCATTACTTTAAAGGACATTTACACAGACGAATTCCTTAGGGTAGGTAGACGACTCTAGATACTTGCTCCAAATTCAAAACAAATTCAAAAATACTTTTCACACCGACACCTTTTCAAAAAGCTTTCGAAAACAATTTTTCAAACACTCTTGAGGACCGATACAAGAGTCGAACTGGAATTTTCAAAGAAACTTTTTAAAACCCACATTGAAAAGCAAACAAACCATTTTTGAAAACACAAATGAGCAAGTATCTAAGAGCCCATGGATAACCATGGATAGAAAGGGTGCTAACACCTTCCCTTTCTATAACCTACCTCCCGAACCGAGAGCAATCTCTATAAGGAATTTTTCTGTGCTTTTGTCCTTTCCATTTGGAGAAAATAAAAGACGGTGGCGACTCTTGCTTCCGCGACATTTCGCGAACCAGCGTTAAACAGTCAGTTCCAGATCCACCGATCACAGAACTGGCGACTCTGCTGGGGACTCTTCATAAAGTGAGGTGTACCTTAGGGTTAGTTCATAACTGTGTTTTCAATTGTATTGCTTTGCTTGCTTTAAATTGTGGGACTGTCTTGGGAGTTCTATAGATCCTAACCCGGATCTGGGGGATACCTTCTTAGAAAGTAGCAACAAGACTGTGAGGGAACTGTGCGGGGTATACCGACATGGTTGAAACAGTTTGCTACGTTGATGTGGCACTTTGGTGTGTACCGGTAACCCTTGAGTTCAGTCAAGGAGAGTACGGGGCCTCCGCGTGGTGTCATGAAGCATCAACAGACCTTAGGAACCTTAATTGAACTATCTTGGCCTCTTTAGGGTTTTGAGATAACTGACTTTGGTGCAGTCCGAGGTTGGTTGATACTCGATACTACACTCAATTGAGGGTTGCTTTCCTGGAATATTTCGGTCGCCAGTTCAGTGGCTAAATCAAAACGATGAACAATGAAAGCAATCTAGTGATATTGGGACCCTTAGAACCCGGTTACTTCTAATAGGACAGGTTGAGCCCACCAACTTCAAGAGGGTAATACCCAGACCTCATGCTGGCCTTAAACTCTAAGGGTTTCTCTTGTGTGACTTGTGTGCCTTCGTACTTGACTATTTGCATGCTTGTTGTCTGACACTTGAGCTTCTTGCAGGTTTTGTTTGTAGTCCTTAATTAGGACTCATAACAAGGTCTACCGAGTTTCTTGCAGGTTTCGTTTATAGTCCTTAATTGGGACTCATGACAGGGTTTACTAAGTTTCTTGCAGGTTTTGGTTTGCAGTCCTTAGTTGGGACTCATAACAGGGCTACTCACATTACCCCATGCATACCATAACATCATACCATTGCATACATCCTAACCCATTTCAAGGATCTCAAGGGCTTGTGATGCAGGTCATGGTGAATCAACTATCCCAGCAAGGGGCAAAGAGGATTTATTTTCCTCTAGCCAAAGTTGTCAGAGGCTATGACCCACTTGATATGGTGAGCTTTGACTCCTGAAGAAGGTTCCCCTAGCCAAGGTTGTTGGGAAAGTAAAATAAGGTTGATGACTTGAGTCAGGGGCTATGACCCACTTGATATGGTGAGCCTTTGACCCTTGGAAGAAAGACTCTCAACAAATATGAAGTTTCTTTCAATCAAGCTACCGGATCCAAATGCTAACAAATTTTCTTGTTTACCCCGCGAGATCCTTAAAAACATTGCATACATGCATATCATACATATCATTGCATAACAGGTATCCTTGTTGCAGGTCACTTACCTTTCTCGCTGTTTATTTCAGCAATGGCTTCACAACAAGATAACCAGGACCTTCACGCTCAAGAGACTCAGTTCAGGGAAATCTTCCCAGGTCTATCCAAGGGGCAGGAAGAGCTAAGGACCCTTCTCAGGGAGACCTTTGTCAAGAACAGTGTTGAGGATGAAAGGTTGAAACACCTACAAGCTGAGATGGATGCAATGAAAGCCCAAATGCTGGGGCAGAGGAATGCCATTCAAGGTTTAGCTCAAAGACAAGATGAGCTCCGGTTTCTCGTCGACCAACTGCTTCAGGGTAACCAACTGGGGCAAACATCTAAGGGTAAAAAGCCAGTCACCGTTCGACCATCTTTGAGACAAAGAGGCAAGGAGAAAGCTCCTCATATGGCTTCAGTATCACCAATTCAGTATCAACCTCACCAGCTTCAGCCAGACAAGCCCAAAAGGCAATTCACCAAGCTCAACGTGTCGCTGCCTTAGGCCTTACAACAACTGCTGAGGTTGAACTTGGTAACTCTAAAGGATCCTCCTAAGAATCCCAACAGGACACCTTCAAGGTATAACCCCAACGCTCACTGCGCCTATCATTCTGACAGCCCGGGGCATGCTACAGAGGATTGTTGGACTTTGAAGAATAAAATCCAGGATCTGATTGAGGAAGGAGCTGTGGAATTCACCCAAGATGGCCAGGCTGAGTGCTTCTACCATCCCTACAGGAGGCACCATTTGAAGTGACAAGCCCTGAGATTAGGAAATTTTGTTCATTCGAATGTTCAAGTTGCAATTTTCTTTTGTTCAAACCTTTATTCATGTTAAACATTGTTATCACATTAATGCATCGCTTATGTCTATTTTGAAACAATATATTTGTATTCACTATATGCAAATTATTTTCATATTTTTTCTGATGTTAACTCTGGATCTAAAATTCTAAGCCTCTTGAGGGAGGATGACGAAAACGATACCGCTATCTTTACAGTATGCTTTTGAACAGACCCCGCTGATGAGGTACAGGCATTGTTTCAATTCCTAAACACTGGAGTTATAAGGATGATAATCCCTCGTCAACCCCTCTGAGCCAAAGAAGTAGAAGTTTTTCTTTTCGAAATTTAAAACCCTTAATCATAACCTGGGGCAGGGTAGTCTCTCAGTTGATCCAAGTGCATAACAAATGGCACCAAAGAAGTCCTTACAAAACAAAGAAAGACAGTGATGGTTCCGAATAATCAATAAAGAAAGGCAGTCATTATCTCAAAAAATAAAAAACCCATTAAGTCAAAACCCATGAAGGAGACTTACAAAACTGGGGCATCCCGCTGACTGTGATTCCAAAAAAAAGGGAAACAGTTCAGGCAAAAAAGAAAGGGATAACAAAAATCAAGAAAGAGGTCTTACAAACCCTCAACAAAAAAGGGAATGACTGCCTATTCAGAATAAATCATCAATATCTGAACCATCATTGAAAAATCAGAGCAAAGACTCAAACAAGGTCTAACGTATGATCAACTGAGTTTAGGTTTGGAGAACATCACGAAGAGCGGGTGGGTACAAATAATTTGAGCCTTTATCCTTTGTTTCTTAAACCATGAACCAGGCCACGTTATAACCCTTAAAAGTCCTAGCTGAAGCATGGGTTAGTTCGAAAGCATACTGTTACGAAAGGTATCCTGACTCCTTAAGGCTTACGGTAAATACGGAGTTGACATCACGTTTTACAAACATTCACTGGTTTTATGAAAAAAAGAATGCATTTTCAAAATCTTCAAGACAGACATAAGCTTTGCATTTTTAACATAACTTTGTTTGCATATGACTTTTTGTTTGAACAACATAGAGATTCGCATGACGAAAGTCTAATGAACAAGAGTATCTCCAATCAAGGGGCATGGCATGATTACTGTCCATCATCTGGGGCAATCAAGTCAAGATTCGGAGAATCTCTCAAAGGCCAAATAGCCTGGGGCAAATCTCCGCCTGAGTCACTTGGGGCATTCCAGCAACGAATCCGGCCTGATCAAATACCTTCTGGTGGTGTGGCAAAACACTTCTAACAGGGGCAATTCCCTACATTCTGAGAGCGTGGACATAGTCGAAAAAATACTACGCAAAATCAAAGACCCGCTAGGTTGACACACCTAGGCAAAAATAAGGGCTTCCCGGCGAACCAAAAGGGTTCGGGCAAAATGAAGGGATGAAATGAAAAAATCTGTACACCCGGCAAGTCGAAAACCTGAAAAAGGCGGCTTGGGCAAAAATGGGTATCCCGTTGGACTGAAAACCCGAAAGGGCGGCCCAGGCAAAAATTAGGGATTAAAGCGTACGACTATGTCCCGGCGTCTTGTCACTTGCCTACCAGAAGAAGGTTTGTCCATCAGCACCTCACAGGTCTTCCTCTCCCACCTCAGAAACAGGGGCAATGATGAGTTGTCTAAGCAATCTAATTGTTTCATCCTCCAAGGTACCACGGTAGGTTCAGCTAAAGAATATAACCAGTATATATTAATTCCCCAGAGAATGATTCAGCAAAACAGTGCATTCTTCTCCAAGCAGAGTTATCAAATCTCAAGGAAGTTGGGCGTCCTCCAGCAGATCCCAACATTCCCCAGCAGCAATACATATATTCTTAACAAGCATCCCCGGCAGTCTTGGTCTAAAGATTGTTCCCCGGCGGCATATCAACATTCAAAGGGATCACTTCCCCAGCATATCAAAACTTCCCCAAGAGAGTCCAATCCAGTTTCCCCAGGAAAGATGGAATTCATATCCCCAAGCAGCAAGCTTATCCCCAGTAGATTCTGGAAGCTTATCCCTCGCAAGAGCACGAACGCGTCATCCGGCTTTATTTTAAAGAGTTATTTCCTTAACAGGATATAACTGGGTTATCCTCAGCCAAAAGCCACGGAAAAGATCGTCGTCGACAGAATCTTCTTATCCCCAGCGAAGTCTATCAACACTTCCAGCACAACAAGGATATCCTCAGCAAGTTATCAACAACTCAGCAAGGCATCCCTCTTCCCACAGAGTATTACTTCCCAGCATGGTCGCTAGAGTATCTTTTCTCCCCGCAGAATCTTCCATTTGCCAAGTTTATTCCTCAACGGAGTCATCCTCTCCTACCGGTATTCTTGCAGCTATCATCCCCAGCGGAAGCGAAGTCTATTCTTTCAACATCAGCCCGGGATATGACTTCCCGGCACCCGTCAAGGACTTAATTTCCTAAACGAAAACATACATTCATAAAACCTCACATACATCATTATAGCATGCATAGACGCATCACATCATACAAATCTCATTTATGTTGAGAACATCATTGCTTGATCAATATCATGCATTGCATATGACTGACTTTTACCTTTCAGGAAAGATGCAGTTAAATTCTCAATCATATTTCAAGACCTAGACCGGTTCAGTTAAATCGACCCTAAGATTTTCCTGATTCTTATCCAGTCCAAGGCCTTCTCTGGTTCAGTCAGATCGACCCTAAGATCTCCCTGATTCTTGTCCAGTTGAAGATATTTCAAGACCTAGACCGGTTCAGTTAAATCGACCCTAAGATTTTCCTGATTCTTATCCAGTCAAAGGCCTTCTCTGGTTCAGTCAGATCGACCCTAAGATCTCCCTGATTCTTGTCCAGTTGAAGACATTTCAAGACCTAGACCGGTTCAGTTAAATCGACCCTAAGATTTTCCTGATTCTTATCCAGTCAAAGGCCTTCTCTGGTTCAGTCAGATCGACCCTAAGATCTCCCTGATTCTTGTCCAGTTGAAGACATTTCAAGACCTAGACCGGTTCAGTTAGATCGACCCTAAGATTTTCCTGATTCTTATCCAGTCAAAGGCCTTCTCTGGTTCAGTCAGATCGACCCTAAGATCTCCCTGATTCTTGTCCAGTTGAAGATATTTCAAGACCTAGACCGGTTCAGTTAAATCGACCCTAAGATTTTCCTGATTCTTATCCAGTCAAAGGCCTTCCCTAGTCCAGCTAAATCGGCTCCCAACAGATTTTTCTGATGAAGACTCAGTAGAAGTTACCAGGTTATAATCTCCTATGGTTCCCTCTCCAACGGTGAGTGAGGTGATAATTCCTTTTCAGATGGTTCCCTCTCCAACGGTGAGTGAGGTGATAATTCCTTTTCAGATGGTTCCCTCTCCGACGGTGAGTGAGGTGATAATTCCTTTTCAGATGGTTCCCTCTCCGACGGTGAGTGAGGTGATAATCTCCTATGGTTCCCTCTCCGACGGTGAGTGAGGTGATAATTCCTTTTCAGATGGTTCCCTCTCCGACGGTGAGTGAGGTGATAATTCCCTTTCAGATTATAATTGCCTATGGTTCTCTTCCCGATACTACGAAGATGGTAATTCCCACCAAGATTTTCTCAACGAGCGTTGTTGAAGTTAAAGTCACCCAAGGTTCTCTTACCGTTCATGCTAAGGTAGTAACCATCCCTGGTTCATTCATCACCGTTTGAAGCTCCAGATCCAGCTCCTGCAACCAGTCAGGACACATCTATATCAAGCATCTGAAACCAGCTCCTGCAACGTGTCAGGTACTCATTTTTTCTATTTTGCAGGTATACAGGTTCTCGATAAGGAATCTCTTACACGATCAACACCCAGATGGCATCTATAAGCCCATCATCCTACCCATCAATCTCCAAATGGCATCTATAAGCCCATTCCCATCATCACATTGCTACTATGTGAGCGCAAATTTCTGGGCACTCTAGTGTTCAATCATCTTCTACCCTCGGATTACGAAAGGCACGTCAGCCAATCTGCATCCTCAAGTCTAAGAAGATTGAACAGGGGCAACTGTTGTACCCCAAAATTTGCCCTCCCATATTTCTCAAAACATTTCAAGAAAATTCACAAGTCCAACCTGGCGCGTCATATTCAGGTATTCTTTCGCCAAGATATCTCTGATAACGTATTCTCAAATTCAGGTTCGGCTCAAGAGTCAATTCTTTAAAGAAGGTATCCGACTGTGTGAGTTTTCTCGAAGAAATATGGTGAAAAAGTGTGCTGAAAGTGCAGTTTTTACGCGCTAAAAAATTCATAACTTGAAGATCGTGGCTCGTTTGGAACCCGTTCCGGTGGCCAAAATTCCGTCTTGACATTATCTACGTTTTCATCTCTCACGGCTGGAAGCCAATTTCGATCAGAAGGTCTTCAAAAATGTGGATTTATCAAGTATTTTCGCGCAGAAAATTTGTGACAGAAGTTTATTTGCGTCATGTTCAGAAAATCATAACTTGGTCGATTTTCATCGTATCGAGCTGGTTCTGGCGCCAAAATTTCACAAATTGAGTTGGCTACATTTTCACAGAAGGTATTGAGTTCAAACGGTATTCAAAAGGCCTCCGTTTTTTGCTCAGAGTGCGTGACACGCTGAAATCCTGAATGCTGAATATTATTTCATCTGAGCCGAAACTTCGAAAATTCATAACTCGGTCAATTTTTATCGGATTGGACTCATATTTTTACACAAGGTCACTGACTCATAGATCTACAACTTTGCTTCAAAATTCGAGACCAAATTATGCACCGATCAATACCAGTTTTTTATTGAAGAACGTGTCAGAAGCCCAAAATAAGTTTGTCTGAGCTGAAACTTCAAAAATTCATAACTAATTCACCGTTTATCCGATTGAGTCGATTTTCGGACAGGAGTTAGTTCTCGATGTCGGCTACATTTTGTTTTCACATCTCAACTTCAAAAAATGCACTTAAGTCCCTGCGATTTAGCCTGGAAAGTGACGAATTCAAGTGAATATTGGAGGCCCAATTGCACATTCAAAGCCCATTTGCTTTACCCTAATTTTCATTATATAATCACCTTCTTTTCACACAAACCAGGGAGAGAAAAAAGGAGAAAAAGAGAAGAAGAGGAAAAGAGAGAAAAAACCTTGCCACAACACTGTTGGAATATCAAACTCTTTCAAGAACCCTAAAACCTTGAAATCCTTATTACAAATCCCTCTCTCACTACAAACAAGCCATCACAGTTATAAACCAATACCTCACTACTTCTTCAGTAAGGATAAGGCTGACTTGATCTCCGTGATCCTAATTTTCCAGTAAGGCATAAAAGCATTCAAGTCACTAATTTTCCAGTAAGGGTAAGATTGATTTGATCTCCATGATCAAAAGGGTATAATCATTCATACATGTCATATTGTGCCTAAACATTAAATTTCTTCATATGTTGGTTTTATTTGAATTTTTAAGATTTTTTTTTAATGTGTTCATGAGGTTCAACACTGCAGATTTAGACAGGATCCCATGCAGGTTCATTAAGGAACGTTGAGGCCAAAAGCCAAATGGCCAAAAGGCCAAAAGCCAAATGGCCAAAACTAGAACAACTTATGCATGACACCAATACATGGCGAGACAGACATCCTGAGAAGATTAAGGAACGTTGAGGCCAAAAGCCAAATGGCCAAAAGCCAAAAGCCAAATGGCCAAAGTAGAAAAACTTATGCATGATGAGGCCAGAACACAAATGGCCAAACCACTCCAATTCACCTCCAAAAAGGGGACAGAAACCCCCCAAGGTATTGTATTTTCTTTCTTTTCCTTATTTTATTTATTTCAATTATTTCTTTTTTTTAATTAATTCCTTTAATTTAACTTATTTTCATAAAATATAAAAAATAGTAAAAAACAGAAAAGTCATAAAAATCAAAATATATTTATTTAATTAATGTTTTTTTTGTAAATAAATTTCACTAATAATTAATTATTTATTTTTATAAATCAAAATTGCATGTAAATAATTAGATTAATTTTAGGTTTAATTTTAACATGTTTTTCTTAATAAATAAAAAAAATTAGAATTAGGGTTAATATTTTAATTTCATTTAATCTTTCTCATAAAAATACATAAAAAACATAAATACCAAAAACTCAAAAAAAAAATAATTTCTTTTTTCTCTTTAATTTCATTAGTTTAATTATTTAATTTAATTTCATTAAAAAGGGTCCAACACCCTCGTTTCCAATTTTAATTCCTATTCGCGCATTTTTATTTATTTCCTTCTTTTAAATATTTATGTATCTCTCCCAAAGCCTTGTAAACTCGGACGTTCTAATTCCTCGCACTTTTAATTCTTTATTTTTCTGTCAAATCGGGTCCTGGAAATTTTGGCGATGTGGACCCGCGCCTTTTGTAATAGTTTAGAATTTTATCTTTCTCGCAATTTTTAACTGTTAACAAATGCATGCAAGAATGAATGGACAAAAATAAAAACAAACGCTAGATCACCAATAACATGACAAGATAAAATATCTGAATCTGACACACAAATCACACACCACCCTTAGGGTACGCCTCACTGTTGCCTTGCCTCGAAAGGTGATCGTCGAGTAGAGGACGTTTTAGTAAGTCCTCATGATCCAGGAACCTGGCATGAGGGTAGCTTCTAAGGTGTCTTCCCATTGCTCGGTGATCACACTGTTGCCTTGTCCCTCGAAACGTGGCCGTCGACTATAGGACGTCTTAGTGAGTCCTTGTGTCCATTGATCTAGTTGCCTAAAACAAGTTGCCTCGAATAAGTTGCCTCAGAATAAAAGATCAATGGCATAAGGGTAGCTTCTAAGGTGTCTTACCTTTGCTCGGTGACCACAATGTCCCTTAAACTCGAATTGACCCGAATACCTCCAACGGTGGTGCTACCTACCTCTCAATGGTGGGATGGCATTACTTTAAAGGACATTTACACAGACGAATTCCTTAGGGTAGGTAGACGACTCTAGATACTTGCTCCAAATTCAAAACAAATTCAAAAATACTTTTCACACCGACACCTTTTCAAAAAGCTTTCGAAAGCAATTTTTCAAACACTCTTGAGGACCGATACAAGAGTCGAACTGGAATTTTCAAAGAAACTTTTTAAAACCCACATTGAAAAGCAAACAAACCATTTTTGAAAACACAAATGAGCAAGTATCTAAGAGCCCATGGATAACCATGGATAGAAAGTGTGCTAACACCTTCCCTTTCTATAACCTACCTCCCGAACCGAGAGCAATCTCTATAAGGAATTTTTCTGTGCTTTTGTCCTTTCCATTTGGAGAAAATAAAAGACGGTGGCGACTCTTGCTTCCGCGACATTTCGCGAACCAGCGTTAAACAGTCTGTTCCAGATCCACCGATCACAGCTATGAAGCCTTTGCTCATTTGATGGAGTTCTTTCTCCCTTTTATTGATATGGAATCTCTTGTAGAGCAGTGCTTTCTCTTGTTACGACATTATTGTTGTTATGTGCTTCCCAAGTAGCTAGACAAGGGCAGTATATTTTTTAAGAAGTGTTGAAACAACTGTCAAGTTTTTGGGTTTTCTCCCGCCAACTGCTGGGTTTAATTTAAAATCCCCATAATTTTGACTTCTTACTGTAGTGTTAACTTCTTGGTTCCCCGTGAAGGTTCTCTCAGGTCATTTTGTTGGTATGTGCACAATCTATGTGTGTTTCTCGGATAGTTGAAGATGATACCAGTGGGTGCAAGGTACAGTATTTGGTTTGTGATCCTATTATCCCCAACCAAGTCTTGGTTCGCTTTTGATTTTGGGTTTGCATGGTCATAAGCCTCCATCCTAAGATTCCCCAGCGAAGTTTTCCCTCATATGATGAAAGGTTTTATTCCCTTGGTGTGCTAAGATATCGCTCTTTTTGCAGTATTGGCATTAGTGTTGACTTCTTGATTTCCCAGGAAGACTACACCAGGGCATCTTTTGTTGGAATAGGTTTGGTTGATATGAAGACTCAATCCAGTATTTTCCAGTGAAGGCCTTGTTTATTTGATAGAAGTTCTTTTTCCCCAGTGAAGAACGTATCTTGGTATCCCCTTGATGATATGGTGTTGACCTCCCCAATGAAGTCAGCATGAAGTCCCCGGTAGAGGTCTCGATGATGAAGTATTGTCTCCCTTAGTAAAGTCCGTATGTTTTTCTTCCTTCAAAGTGGGCCTGATTTCCCCAGTGAATGTTTTGACAATTTGGTTTCCATTTGCCTTATTCACAATCAGTATCGAAATCCCCAGTAGGAGTACGGACTGTGAAACATTTGTTTTCCCCATGGAAGTCTGTGTGTTATTCCCTGGGAAGGTTATCCCAAGGCATCTCTTGTTGGAAGGAGTATTCATGATGAAAAGTTTTCAATCCTCAGTTTTTTCTCTCCAGGGAAGTGGGTTTGAATTCCTCAGTGAGGTTTGGTTGTCTCGGCGTCAGTCTGCTTTATTTGAGACTAGTTTTGCAATCTTTAGTAGGCACGTTGTTTTTGGAAAACTGGTTTCTCCGATGAAAATGGAAGAAAGATGTTCTATCCCAATATCTGTTTGATTTAGCTACATCCGAATTATGTTTCTCCTCAGTGAAGTTAGGATAAACAATAGGTTTGGTTTCCACAGTTGCTTTTAACTTTCTTGGATTGATCTTTCTGGTTGAAGTTTAGACCAATGTTGTTAGTACCTGAGGCAGTTTTGTTCGATTATGTATCCTTTTACCAGCATATGCACGATATCACTCATACATTCATACATGCATCATGCATTGTTACAAATCATTTTTTATTGACATTGTGTTCAAACCTTTCTGCAGCGCTCCTTGCTTAGTTGGATTTGGTTTTCCCTCTTGAGTTTATTTCTCAAAGGATGTATCTTCTTTGGCTGTCTTGCTCCAGTTTGTTTCTAATTGGATTCGTGGTTGCATGACAATATTATTTACTCTGGATTTCTGAGGACTTTGAGCTTTGATTTGTGCATTTATTTTGCACGAGAAGACTTTATCTCTTCAGCAGGAATAATGTGGCATTTCCCCAGGAAGTCATATCTCATTTCCCCAGGAAGTCATATCTCATTTCCCCAGGAAGTCATATCTCATTTCCCCAGGAAGTCATATCTATTTCCCCAAGAAGCCACATTTCCATCCCCAGAAAGTTGTTTCTTTTTGCAATCCTCCATGATAACAAGCAACAGGTATCTTTGTTTGAGAAACTCGTGCTTCCCTGTACAAGTAGACGTAACTCTTTTTGCTATTTCCTCTATGAGTGGTTAGCTTGCAGTCCGTCGCCAGTTTACGCCATTGGATGGCAAGACTTTCAAATTCACAGAAATTGCTCGTTGTGAAATTTTTGTAAGTGGAAGTCTCTTTATTTGAGACAACTTACATATTACCCTTTCCAGGCGGAATTCCTTGGTTAAGGAAGAAGTTGAGACCCGTTCTAGGTGAAACACCAGAAGTTTGGGGAACATATGATATTTTTAAAATCTACCTTCAGTGAATGTTGGTAGTGCATCGGCAGTGAACGTCAATGTTTCTTATCTTTTTGCTATCATCAGTGAACGGTGGTGGTTCCTCGTCAGTGAACGATGATGGTATGATATTTTCAAAATCTACCTTCAGTGAACGTTGGTAGTGCATCGGCAGTGAACGTCGGTGTTTCTTATCTTTTTGCTATCATCAGTGAACGGTGGTGGTTCCTCGTCATTGAACGGCGATGGTATGATATTTTCAAAATCTACCTTCAGTGAACGTTGGTAGTGCATCGGCAGTGAACGTCGGTGTTTCTTATCTTTTTGCTATCATCAGTGAACGGTGGTGGTTCCTCGTTAGTGAACGGCGATGGTATGATATTTTCAAAAATCTACCATCAGTGAATGTTGGTAGTGCATCGGCAGTGAACATCGGTGTTTCTTATCTTTTTGCTATCATCAGTGAACGGTGGTGGTTCCTCGTCAGTGAACGGCGATGGTATGATATTTTCAAAATCTACCTTCAGTGAACGTTGGTAGTGCATCAGCAGTGAACGTCGGTGTTTCTTATCTTTTTGCTATCATCAGTGAATGGTGGTGGTTCCTCGTCAGTGAACGGCGATGGTATGATATTTTCAAAATCTACCTTCAGTGAACGTTGGTAGTACATCGGCAGTGAACGTCGGTGTTTCTTATCTTTTTGCTATCATCAGTGAACGGTGGTGGTTCCTCGTCAGTGAACGGCGATGGTATGATATTTTCAAAAATCTACCTTCAGTGAACGTTGGTAGTGCATCGGCAGTGAACGTCGGTGTTTCTTATCTTTTTGCTATCATCAGTGAACGTTGGTTGTTCCTCGTCAGTGAACGGCGATGGTATAATATTTTCAAAATCTACCTTTAGTGAACGTTGGTAGTGCATCGGCAGTGAACGTCGGTGTTTCTTATCTTTTTGCTATCATCAGTGAACGGTGGTGGTTCCTCGTCAGTGAACGACGATGGTATGATATTTTCAAAATCTACCTTCAATGAACGTTGGTAGTGCATCGGCAGTGAACGTCGGTGTTTCTTATCTTTTTGCTATCATCAGTGAACGGTGGTGGTTCCTCGTCAGTGAACGGCGATGGTATGATATTTTCAAAATCTACCTTCAGTGAATGTTGGTAGTACATCGGTAGTGAACGTCGGTGTTTCTTATCTTTTTGTTATCATCAGTGAACGGTGGTGGTTCCTCGTCAGTGAACGGCGATGGTATGATATTTTCAAAATCTACCTTCAGTGAATGTTGGTAGTGCATCGGTAGTGAACGTCGGTGTTTCTTATCTTTTTGCTATCATCAGTGAACGGTGGTGGTTCCTCGTCAGTGAATGGCGATGGTATGATATTTTCAAAATCTACCTTCAGTGAACATTGGTAGTGCATCAGCAGTGAACGTTCGTGTTTCTTATCTTTTTGCTATCATCAGTGAACGGTGGTGGTTCCTCGTTAGTGAACGGTGATGGTATGATATTTTCAAAATCTACCTTCAGTGAACGTTGGTAGTGCATCGGCAGTGAACGCCGGTGTTTCTTATATTTTTGCTATCATCAGTGAACGGTGGTGGTTCCTCGTCAGTGAACAGCGATGGTATGATATTTTCAAAATCTACCTTCAGTGAACGTTGGTAGTGCATCGGCAGTGAACGTCGGTGTTTCTTATCTTTTTGCTATCATCAGTGAACGGTGGTGATTCCTCGTCAGTGAACAGCGATGGTATGATATTTTCAAAATCTACCTTCAGTGAACGTTGGTAGTGCATCGGCAGTGAACGTTGGTGTTTCTTATCTTTTTGCTATCATCAGTGAACGGTGGTAGTTCCTCGTCAGTGAACGACGGTGACATGATATATTTTCTCTTCTACCTTCAACTATTGAGTTGGTAGTTTACTGTCATCTGTGAGTCGGTATATCTTCTTCTCTCTACCTTCAGTGAATGTTGGTAGACATTGGCAGTGAACGTCGATGCTTGTTATCCTCCTCTCTGGTTCTATTCTTTTGGTCCACCAGTGATTTATTTTCCTGGTGGGGTTGCTCCTTTGTTTCTTCATTTTTGTGGCATCCCCAGTGTTACTTTGCGTCTCTTTTGTTCTGTTCATATGCATCCATAATCATAAGCATTGCATGGCATCTTAGAGACAAAAATAGGACTTGTTTTATATTTAAGTATCTTCAATCGCGTCGACACGAAGATTTGTAACCTTCGTATCTCCGGATAGAAGACACTTAAATAAGGGCAGCTGTTGTATCCCAATTTTTGCCTCTAAGATTCCTCTATCATATCATGTCAACTCGATCATAACAAGATCACATTAGGGTTGGTTCTTCCTCTTTGTTCCTATCTTTAAGTTTGCTCTTGAGGAATCTCCAAGCACCTTGGTTGTGTATTTTGTATATGTGTTGTTGACTAACTTCTAATCAAAATACAAAAAATATTTGTCTTTGTCTTTGTATATTTTTGTTTTGTAGGTACCAAGTCGAAGCATCTGATAAATAAGGATTTCTAGTATTATTTTCCTAAAATCTCTATTTTGCAAAGAAAAAAAGAATTAAAAATTTTCATTTTTTTTCACTGATGCAATCAATTGCTCTTAAAGTGCAATCGATTGCACATAGTGTATTTTGTGCCATTTTTGAAAAAAATACACTGTGCAATCGATTTGCACTGTAGTGCAATCGATTGCACAACGTGAAAATTAAAAAAAAATCAGCATTTTAAACTTGTCAAATTTTGGCTCCAATTTTCCTTCACTTTTGAAAGATGTATAATTAATTCAAATTTTAGTGCCAATCTTTCATTTTTAAAAAGAATTATCATTAATTCAAATTTTGGCTCTAATATTTGAAAGAATTATCATTAGTTCAAATTTTGGCTCTAATTTTTGAAAGAGTTATCATTAATTCAAATTTTGGCTCCAAGAATCAATTACCAAATTACCACTAATCCCAATCCTAAAACTCTATAAATAGAGCTCTCATTTCATTCAAATTTCAAGCTTTTGATAGCCAAATCCACCTTGCTAAAAAATCTCTCAATTCTCTCCATCTACCAAATTCACTCAAAGCTCCATTTTCAAAAAGTTAGTAAGCTTTACATTGAAGCTTACTAATCTTTGAGCTAAACCTTCATCCAAACAATTTTTCTCCATCAATTCTCTACATCCAAGCTTGGTCAATTGATTCTTGTGGTTGAATTGAAGCAAATTCTTGAAGTTGTTTTGATGATTCTCTAGATCTACCTTTGGTAAGTTGGATAATTCATCTTTCACAATGTGATCTCTTGGTGGTCTTTGGGATTGATTCTTTGAGCATTATTTTGTGATTTCAATGGTGTTATTTTCTCATAATTTGATGGAATTTTCGTGCTCAAGTGGATCCATGATCATAAGGTGTTTGATGGAAAGTTTGAACAAGAAATTGCCCTTTTAAAATGTTGTTTTTGCTATTGTTACTGTGTGCAATCGATTTGCACTAAGTGTAAATCGATTGCACAGAAGCAATTTCACGTGAATTTTTGAAAACTGTACTGTGTAAATCGATTTACATAGTAGTGTAAATCGATTTACACCAGGACATAATGCATTTTTTGCCTTGTTTTGGGGCAGCTTTGATCCAAAATGCTTTTTCTACTCACTCCTTTTGATTGTTGGTTTGGATTGAAATTTTAAATGTCTAATTTGTCTTTAAACTCAATGGACTTTGTGATGTAGATGAAGTTGGATAAATGTTCATCAATTAAAATCTACCTAAGAGTGAATTATTTAATTCATTTTTGGTGCTTTGGATTAATGATATGTTTAGTGCTTTAATCCATCTAGAGGAGTGGTTGAATTTAAAGATGAAAGAATTTTGAAATGGTGATCAAAATTAGCTTATCATTCCCCTCCCTCTTCATCTTATCCCTTTCTTTTTTTAATTGTGCTACATGTTAAGGGATGGTGATCTCTATATCATTTATCCAAACATGAAGTACATAGATTGCTATTGACCGGCCTCAAAATAGGTGTGACTTCTACATAAGTCCACTTACGATTGCTTAACATAGCGCTAAATTTTGTCCCGATTCGAATAAATGATCATTCGTGGCCCAAACTTATGATTGCAAGCCCAAGTATGTTAATTTGATCTCTTTGATCCAATAACCTTGAGATTCATTGTGTGGAGGCTTTGGTTCTACCAATCCTCTAATGGATCTACAACACCTTTGGTCAACGCAGATCACTTAAACATCGTTGATCATTACATGTTGCCTTGTGAGAATTCCAAAATGGATGATATACTTGACAAAAAGCAAATGCAACTTGTTGTGTGGAGGCTTTGGTTCTACCAATTCTCTAATGAGTTCCAAATGCAAGTTTCAAGATGGTCATCCAACTAACCACTAATTATTAACAATTAACTTTACTTTACACTTTTATTTTCATGCTTTATGTACCATTTACTTTTAGCATTTTACATTTCATGCTATTTTCATCTTTGCTCACTTGAGCATTTACTTTCATGTCATTTTTATTTTGCTCACTTGAGCTTTTCTTTATTTTTAAAGACACCTAATAATCAACTTGAACCATAAAAATCATTAATGATACTTGGACTACATGGTTACTATCCTTTGTATTATGGAGTGATGGACTTCTTGGACTTAGGATTAGAGACCTTGGCCTATCTTGAAGACTTTGTGACTTTATTTGATATTTTGTCTGGAGTTATTGAGGTTTACCTCAAGACATTGGGTTGTTTGTTTGTTTTGTGTGCAGGTTATTGAGATTATGATCTTTGTTTGTAATCTGGAATTCACCCGTATACAGCCGTTACTCTGCCCAATTTTTGCGAAGACTTAAAACACTTGAAGTTTGGTTCTCTCAAGAGGTCTAGTATCTTTGCTTGCTTG
Organism: Vicia faba; assembly: GCA_948472305.1. Classification (NCBI taxonomy): domain Eukaryota; kingdom Viridiplantae; phylum Streptophyta; class Magnoliopsida; order Fabales; family Fabaceae; genus Vicia; species Vicia faba. Next base: position 382,016,862 of record OX451738.1, on the reverse strand, counting down.
GTTTCAATCCGAAGAATGGGAATTCTATATTGACTCATAATGTCAAGTATTGGCTTCTTGTTGGTTAGATGGTTCTTATCCCTAGCTTTTACCTTATGCTTTAGGATAGCCTCTTCTTCTCCTCCCATCTTCTTTAATTTCAAAAATCTTCCCCCTCTTTAAAAAAAAAACTCTTCTTGTTTCGAAACTTGAAACATTTTCATAATAAACTTGGACTTAGGTCCATGCATCTTCGAAACATTTTCATAAATAAATTTCAATCAATTTAATAATACCTTGACTTTTTTTTGTGAGAAGACTAAAAGTCAATCAATCTCATTTCAAACCATTTTGCCACTCTGGCTTTTATCTTTAAACTTTTCTCAAAAGATTAGACTCTTGTCAATCCTTGTAGTGATGCAAACAACTATACTTCTACAATATGTAGTGAAGTGAGATATTTTCCACTTGGGTGTTGAGTGAGGCATTGTTGATTTTAAAATCCAAGCCATATCCTCCACTTTGAGATGATGCAAATTCTCCTTTCTCATGATTGTGGGTAGTAAGTATGTTTTTTTCACACGGACAATTGTGATGATGTCTTATCTCATAAAATCAACCAACACACTTGTGTTTCAAATTTTTAAGAGGAACTACGTGTACCCTGATTCCCTATTGCACGAAAGGTGGTACGTAGGCACTAAAGGTTCGCAACCGCGACGGGTGCAAAAATCATAAAAAATTTCTTTTCTCACCTCCACCATCCATTTTATATACAACACATTTTTATAGCCAAATATACAGATTTTTCAAAGAGGTTCATGCGGAGTACCGTTGATGTTTAGGGTGCTAATACCTTCCATTTGCATAACCAATCCCCTTACCTTGAATCTTTCCCCCTCTTTTTTGGGTTATTCGCTCTTTTCCCATTCCTTTGGAAACAATAAAGCGCGATGGCGATTTTTATTTTGATTTGTATAAAGTCTAGTCAATCCAATGGCTTAATCTTGCACATTTCTACCGCTACAATACCCATTGGGATATAGTCAAATAGACGCACGTTGCTGATAGATGAAGGTTAACCTTTGTGGTTTTGACTTTCCTTGACCTTTTGATGGACAACCATTGTTGTATCCTTGGATGCACACTCTTGATGAGTTCTGAATGCTTGATCAGATTAGCTGAACATTACCCGCCCCAGGGTTAAAATGAGGGTTTTTTTCTGAATAGAAAGAAAACTCCTACTTCGAAGGCTCAAAGGGGTTAACGAGGGTCTATCTTCCTTATATCTCTGGTGTTTAGGGATTTGAAACAAGGCCTGTACATTGTCAGCAGGGTCTTACTCAAAAGCGTACCAACCAGAGATTTTTGCGTTTTCAGATTGTCATCCTCCTCCTTTGAATCTTTACCTAAGCACAAGACTAGGAAATCTGGCATCAATATGCAAGTAAAACATTTAAAGAGTGATAACGAATGGATGAGTAAAAATGAAAGGAACACTTCAAGACAAGCATACTTATCGCATTAAGATTTTCGTTCAAAAATAGACAAGTTTCTATATACCAGCAATGTTTAAACAAACAAGAAAGAATGCAAATGAAAATGTAGTAAAGAAACCAATTATTTCCATTGTTGAGGAGACTTGACTCTGTATGGACTTGCTGATTCTGACGACTTTCTGTAGTCTTGATACTCGAGTGTGCAAGAGAATTCCCCTTTAGATCTGATGTGAACACAATAGTCTCTGGATTGAGCCTGTCTTGGACATTGTCTTTGGATGACATACCATCTTCAATCGATTGGCCAGGTGCCCCAGTATAATATGCATCGCCAAGCATATCATGTCTTAAAGAAATAATAGACATCATCATCAGAGTTTCCATGACCTGGCTTATCTGAGTATTTAATCCATTATCTTCCTGCTTGAAGAAGTTTCTGACTACGAGCCAAAGCTTGCATGTACCACTCGGAGTTATTCCATAACTGATCTCTGAGCATGTGCGATGAGAAATCAGGTTGAACCTTTGGAGAGAAACCCAAGTATGAATAAGAATCCCCAATCTTCGGGTACCTGTCATGAATGCATGAATATGCATGGGGTGCGTGAATGAATGTCATGTCATGTTCTGCCATTTCCAAGGGATTTGCGTGCTTTGATTTTGATTTTGCGCAAGCAAGAGATGGAAGAGTTTAGCACAAGACTTGCAAATATGATTCCTTGGAAATAATATAACATGTATGTTAAGCATGTGGTTGGCCATGTTATGTATGCAAAGGCATGAGATCAAAGAGGATCAAGGTTCCATCATTTCTGAATATGATTACTGCACTGTTCTGAACTATATGAGTATCATCAGATCAAAGGTCTGACATAGCTTCCGCACATAAAAGAACCGAATACCATGTAGATCTCCCATTGTACGGGGTCAAGGCTTGAATATGCTGGGAATACCGAGATCGAAGGCTCGAATGAACCTCCAAGTAAACAAGTCAGGAACTCAGAAAATAAATATGAGAACCATACGGTCACCAACAGGATATAGCATCTGCATAAATTCATAACAGAAATCCAAAACATAGCCATCAGAACCAATAGTCACCGTCTGATCATAGTCATCATCTGAGCATGAGTAACCCTTTGAACATAGTCACCAACTGTACCTGTAATAAGAATTCCCTCCCCGCTCACGGGTGAAGACTAGGTCAGGGTAAGGCAATGGTAACTCGAAAATCACGGGTCCGCCTGAAAGTGCTATGGGCTTACCCACATACGTGGGTGCCGATAGTAATTCATCTGAACCTCATCCGAGCATGGTATATGACATGACTGCACTAATCGGACCACGTCCTATAGCCGTCATGCCCCCACTATATTCTTAGGTGTCCTAGTGCACTCTGGCCTGGGTACTGGGCCTCTTACCTCAATAGTAACACCCACCCAAACAAGAAGCAGATCCTGTACAACAGTAGTATATGGAAAGCAGTAAAATGCAATGCATATGTATGCTCAAATATATACAAAATGAATGAATAAACTGAAAGCATAAAGATAAACACCCAAAGAAAAGAAAGCAAGAGCTAGGAACGACTCCGGGATGAACCAGCATTTGGTCGACCTATTCCCCAGTGAAGTCGCCAGCTGAAACAACCGGCTGAAAATCATCCAAAACAATGAAGTCGCCATCGAACGTATTTTATCCCACATGTAGGGAAAGGTAAACATCGAGAAAACCTGAGAAGGGAGAAGTCACAGTCTCGCAACCGAGAGATCGGGTAAGGGAGTCTGTTACGCGAGGGGAAGGTATTAGCACCCCACACGCCCGTAGTACTCTACGGTATCCACTCTTGTTGTCTATCTTATGGGTGTGTTTAATCTATGCTTACTGTTTATTACTGCTAAAGGGAGAATGCATGCAAAAGAAAAGGGAAAAGAATGTAGGGAAAATAAAATTGTGCTCGCTTGGGCCCTACCCCAATGCCTACGTATCCGTTTTGAGGAATCAGAGCTACCGTAGTTCGGCTCATATGTTTTTGTTTGTTTGTGCTTTTTATGGACGAAGTTAATTCCGCCTTCTGCCGCAGCTCGACCTTTGGAGACTTATGCGTTGGCACAAAAGTAAATTAATCATGTCCTTACCTGATGAGGGTTTCTTAAAGAAAGGTGCTCGAGCGTACAAATGGTTTGAGTTGGTTTGTATTTTGTTATAGATAATGACTGATTGACCTCAAGAGAGAGATATTAGCCACTTTTCTACTTAGCTATGAAAGGAGTCTTTGAGAATTGAACCACACTTATACTTGAGCTGAAGAATAATAAGACCGAGAAGAGACCCGCTTATCATTTCCCATACTAAGCGAAGGCGTGATTCTCATCAATAGTTTTAAAGTGTTTTGAATTTTGAAAGAAAAAGAAGTTTTAGTTTTATATGCGTATGCAAAAGGGGAAGAAAAGTAAAAGGGGGACTAGCCTATTTCTACACCTAATGTTATTATGCGTTGTTAGACCTAAAGTTAGAATTTTGAGGGATTCTACCTAATGGTAGCACGCATATGGTTTACGATAAAGCCCTGCTTCTCATGATTTTTAGAAAGCGGTAAAGTGCGAGAATGAGGAATAAAAGTGAAGTCACGATGATACCGAATGGAGAAGGTCCGTTGCCTCTTCGAAGCCACGTAAGCAATAAGAAGACTCTACCGAAGTTGCTCTGCATGGGTGATCAAAAGTTAATCTCCAAGCATTTCCCATCGCGAAAGTTATATCAACACTATCACAAAATCTTAACTAAAAATGACAACGAAAATGATTATTAAACATGGAAATAATAAAAAATTCTAATAAAATTCTAAAGAGAATCTAAAAATATTTCCTAAAACATTATACTATTTTTGTATCATTTTATTATCAATTGAGAGAAAAAATTAAACTAGAAGAAAAACTAAAATATTAATGAGATTAGAAAAGTTAGGGGGTGTTGAGTTGAAATATGGGGGTGATACTCGACCAGGGCGCTAGGCCCATCAGAATGAAGTCCATCAAACTGTTTTTTATTGCACCAATGGCTTCAGGCTGACAAAAAAACGGGCCTAATGCCATGCAGTTTCGGTCCATGAGCCCTATTGTCTCAATCCATATGTTATCCATATTATATTCAGCATTTTTATTCAAATACTTATTTATATTCAGAATTATTAAAAAAAATAAAAACGAAAATGAGAATATTGAAATTGAAATAGGAATAGGGTTAGAAACTGTGACATCTGAGCTTCTCACTTCCCTTCCTCTCTCGCGCGGCGCCGCGAAACTCCATCATCGGCAGATTTGTCTCGTCACAGTCTCTGACTACTCCTTCATCTTGCAAGCGGCGCGACTTGGACGAACGGCGAACGGGATTCAGGTCCCCGGCCTCACTGCTCTCGATCATCTTACCTTCTTCCAGTTGATTCTGCTCGGTCTGATCTTCTCAGTCCCCAAATTGTTCTTCTCCGTGATACTCCGTGATTCTCCTCTTCCTTCAACGACACCGCGGAACCTTAAACCTACCGGAAAATAGTCCGGCGCTTCTTCAATCGTAAGGAAGACGAATAGAAATTAAAAGGTTCGCAACTCTGGTACACTCGTTCTTCGTCTTGATTTTTTGACTCTCTGTATCAGAGTTGAATCTGGTGAGTCTTTGTTCGTTCTTTATTTGATTATGCTTTTTCTTTCTCGCATTTACCCGTCTACAACTCCTCTATCTTCTTCTCTAAAATCTCCATGTATTCGTTATTACAGACTGAAGAAGTTGTTGATGTAGATATTGCAGCGGTGATGATGATGTGCGGTTGCGAATGAAGATGAAGATTCTCTATGAATTTTTGCGAATGATGGCGAGCTCAGAGAGAGAAGATTCAAATTTTTGTGATTTTCTTAGTGAATGATTGGTTATGGAGAGAGAGCAGAGGTAAGATGAAGGCGATGAATCTGAGAGAAGAAAAAATGGTGAAGGTTGTGGAGAATTTCAAAGAGTGATTGAAATTGGTGATTGAAGGTTGTTGAGAAGGTTGAAGATGAATGTGAGAAGGTTCTTGCAGAGAAGAAGTTCAAAAAGAGAGTCGTCAAGTTTTCTGGTGAGTTCTCCCTCTTTTTTTTGTGAATTTCGATCATGACTCCTCCCCCTCTCTCATTTTGTTATGATTCTATTATAGTTTGTTGAGAGTTGGTTAGAGATTAGAATCAATCTTTGCCTTTGATCGGAAAAAACGGTTAGGGAAATAGAAGGTTGGGATTTTTCTGTTTTTGACAGTTAGAGGGCTATTGCAGTTTGGACTGTTTAGAAGATGGTTATAGAAATTGGTTTTGTTGCAGGTTGGTAGTTAGGTAGTTAGAAACGGTTAGGCGGTTGTCATTTTGTTTGGTTATTGTTATAGAAGTTAGGAAATGGTTAGGTTGTTTGACAGTTGGTTGGTTATTCTGTTTGTGAATTCTATTTGAAATGATAGTTGGAATTGGTTAGGAGGCTGGCAGGGCTGGTTGGGGTTTGTTAGAAACGGTTGAGGAATGGAAAAAAATGGTTTTTTTGCTCTTTTCTATGGCTAGGCATGGTTATAAGCAAATTCTTGACAGTTTAATTAACTCTGTTTTTATCTATTATAGGAACATATGTAGGGCTGCCACGATTTGAATACAATTTTTTTTTTCATGTGATGATTTCGACTTGGTGATGTAATGCACAATTGGTCTCTTTTTCCAATGACTTTTGACTTGAATTTTTCTTTTTGCACATGGAGTTGGATGTGGACTGGTCATGATTTATAAAGGCAAACATGAAGATGGTAGGGAAGATTGAGTATGGCATGAAGAAATACCAGGCAAAGCTACTTGTAGTTTGATCTAAGTGAAGGAGAATTTGAAGATGGATACTTGGCAAGAATATGGAAGCATGAATATGTTTAGGACAATTAGGATAGATGTAGGTTTTTGATGTAAATGGAAGAATAGCGATGTTTTACCTTTGTAATGGTGATGATTAATCTTGTAATGATTTGGAATGTAGTGACTTGAACTTGAATGAATGGAAGCCTTAATGAATTGTAACTTGAAAATTGGATGATGTAATTCATTTGTAACCTTGAACTTTAAAATTGATTTTGAACTTCCAAATTCCTTTCCCTTCAATATTTCCTTTAGACGCCTTTGTATGAATTCAAATAATCATGGCACGAATCCAAATTTTTTTGCAAGGTAATCACGAAGAGACTTGAATCTTTAATGAGTTCTTGAATGACTATTTGGACGACACTTTGATTGTTGGATGAAACAAGTGAGTTTGATACATGCCTTTTTATTCTAAGAAATCCCACACAAATATTTAAGAACTTTTATTCACCCCAAATCCTCTTCAAATCTTAATGAACGAGTTCCGATCAAATTACAACTTCAATGAATCCCTAATTCAATTCAATTCCTCAATATAAACCAAACTTGTGTGTCAAGCAACAAGTATTTGAAATAATGACACCTTGATTACAATCCACATCTTATACCATGTCCCGACTATATGAGCACTAGAATAACGACGCCTTGGACCCCTGAAGATGATATTTAAGATGACTTTGAACTTAGACGTTAGTTCACATAGTCTTTACTTAAACCTTTAGTGAAACCCTAGTGATGCTGCCCTTGACGAGGATGACAACCTTATAGCTTGATGGGGGAGAAGTTAACAATGATTAAGAATCCAAACCCTAGTTTCATAAACCACAGTTACTCAGAAACCAACTGATTCAAGCCTGAGTGAAGATGAGAACCATCAAAGCCATGGAAACCCTAATTCCATCACATCCATGCCAAATTATGTTATTAGCGAATGTATGCAATGTTAAATGACCTAATAGAAATATGTACATGAGAAAAACGCGACAATGCGTAAACCAGATAAAAGTAGAAGGGTAGGACAAATTTGGGGTATTACACTAGAACACGAATGCTAAAGCTCAGAAACTCTCCCAAACACTCTATCACTGAAAATCTGCCATAACTTACAGTTTTGCACCTTACATAGCAATCTCAAAAACCACTCGTGCGTTTTGAGTTTTAACCACTTAAACACTTAATATACATCATATGTGTTGTACCCCAAAATTTTCCCTCCCATATTCTTCAAGATTTGCCAAGATCATGGTTCAAAATCTCTCAAAGATTGCACAGTCCAATTGCCTCCTAACACAGTCAAGATTAGGGTTTTGGTTCTTGCAAAGAAATTGAGGTTTTCAAGGGTCCAATCAAGTCCCACATGCCTACATACATTGTCAAGCATCCATATGACAAGTTTCAAGACTCACAGCATCAAATTGCACAGTCAAAAACCCTAAATGCTTCACAGTCAACTGTAGGGGCAAAATGGTCATTTGACAGTCAAAAGTCAAATTGTTTGGTCAAAATCTTATTTTGAAGCCAAAAACATCATTTGATCAATTCTTGATCATGATTCTCAAAGCATGGCTCAAAAAGTCTCAAGATGCAAAAGTTTCTATTTTTGGACAGTTGGAAAAGTCAACTGCAAATTGACCAGTGCATAACTTCTTCATGGTTTATCATAAAAATTCCATCCAAAGCTAATTTTGAATAGGATGACATTTCCTACAACTCATCTTCACACTTCAAGTCCAAGAAATGCTCTCACAAAAAGTTATCAATTTCAACATTATAGGTCATTTTCAAAAGTCAACAAAAAGGCACTTTAAGTCAAAGACCATAACTTGAGATTGGTAAATCAAAATGACATGGGACGAAAGGCATTGGTTAGAGGACTTCAAGACCTTTCCAAAATGTCGAAGAACATGTTCATAGCTTCAAAATTGAGCAAGATATGCCTTGGAGAAGTTGGGAAATTTTTGGGAATTTTGAAAAGTCAACTTTGCTTCAAAAGCTTCAAAAATGCTAATGGGCCTCAATTTCTTTCATGAATCACTACCCAAAGGCTATGCACGACCCATTGACCTCAAAGGGATTTATTTTCTTATTTTTGATTAATTATTTGAATTTTTATTATTATTTATTCATTTAATTAAATTTAAATATGAGAAAAATATCGAATCATGGTTTTAAATCTTTTTTGTGCAGCAAATATATTCATGATATGCAAAAGATCTCGTGCACCATCTCAAGGGGACAAAATCATCCATATTTGGCATGATTGGCATGGAAAAAGATTGAAAAAAGATGTGGAAAAATCAAAGATTGGAATCATTAATTCAATGGATTATGGGCTTGTTTCTTGACCTAATTCCATTCAGATACATAGGCACAACTCAAACCTAATGCATTACACACGAAAAACTGCACACAAGCTGCATACCAATTTGCAAAATTTCATCAAAAAGTTGGAAACTGAAATCCTAGTTACTGCACGTTTCAAAGCCTAAAATCTATTCCCACACATTGCTGGACCATCAAGGAAGCTTTTGCAATCAAGAATCAATCAAAACATGCCCAGAATCATAAAACATAGATCACACGGTTTGCCAAAATTTCTTGAATTCCACATGATGATTCATGCATTTTTAATCATGTTTCTTGAGTGATTTATACTAATGTTAACTTTCTGAAGCTAATGACATAACTCAATTGCATTATCAGGCCCTGTATCGTGATTCACCATTAACGTGTTTTAGGGTTTCAGAAGCTTCGAATTAGGGGTTTCCTCATATGGAAAAATTGGACCACCAAACCTATGCCATTAAACTCGTTGCAACAAGACGAAACTATTAATGACCTCGCGCTCAATTTATGTTAAGGCATATGCTAATCGCTATTTTTTCATGGCTGTGTTAGTGGGGTTTAAAGCCCACGCTATTTGTTTATATTACAGGAAGAAAGATGAAGACGATGCTGGCGTGTCAAGACATGACTGGGGGATTCAAATACTGGCGCGCAATTTTTTGTTAACACCACTAACTAACATTTTTTGTATATTATATTTTCCATGCATTATGTTAACAAAGAAACGCAATAGCCTGGTTGGTTGTTGAGGTGTCCTGCAGGTACTGGGACCTGGGTTCGATTCCCAGGTCCCCCACATATTCCATAATTTTTCTCTTAACGCGTTTCTATGCAGTGTTCCTTCAAGGCTTCACCATACATCCTCATGCGCTGGCCTGACAAGTGGCTTCAAGACCAATCTGAAGGCCAGAACGTGCAGTCCATGGTACACGCTAGTCAACCACTCCACATGTGATTCCTGAAAGTCAAAAAAGGCTTTATTCTGATGGGCCAAAATGCTTCAATACACCTCCTTTTGGGGCCTGAAACCCCCCTTTGTTTGCATCCTTTTTAATTTTATTTTATTTTCTTTTCTAATTCTTTTTTAATTGTTTTAATTGTTTTTTTTCACCATAAAATAATTTTCTATAATAAAAACAGAAAAATCAAAAAATACAAATATATTTAATTTCTTCACTAATTAATTTTTGTAAATAAACTCTAACATTAACTTAGTTAATCTAGGTTTTAATTTTAACACTTTTTCTTAATAAATAAAAAATATGTAGAATTAGGTTTTGACATTTTCATCTTTTTCTTAAATAAATTATTAATCATCATTATTTATCATTATTATTAATTATCATTAATTTTGTAAATAAACATGTAAATAAATTAATTAACTAGTAAATTAGGTTAACTTTAATATTTTCATTAATAATTAAAATAATCTAGATTTAGGGTTTCCTTTTAATTCTTTTTCTTTATTTTTCATAAATACAAAACACATAAAAAAAACACTTTCTTTTCTTTCTTTAAATAATTATTAGGCTTTAATTTAATTTAATTTCAAGCAAAGGGTCAAAATCCTCGGACGTCCTAATTTTAATTCTTTTCGCGCATTATTTTCTTATCAGTTATTATGTAACTGCTTTCCGGATGTAATAGTAATTAGGTTTACCGCATTTATTTACTTTCCGCATTTTTATTAAAACGGGTCTTTGTAATTTGGCGATGTATAGACCCGCCGCGCCTTGTAATAGCGTAGGATTTTACTTTCCGTATTTAAATTTCCGCACTTTTAAATTCTAATTGCATGAAAGAATGTATGGACTAATTAAAAACAATGCGTAGCTCACCATGCCATGATCAAAAGATAAATACTAAACTGAAAACAACACACAAATTCACACACCACTCTTAGGGTACGCCTCACTGCTGCCTTATCCTCGAAACGTGGTCGTCCAGTATAGGACGTTTTAGTAAGTCCTTATGTCCATGATCAATGGCATAAGGGTAGCTTCTAAGGTGTCCTACTGTTGCTCTGGTGACCACACTGTCCCTACAAACGAATTGACCCGAACACCTCCAACGGTGGTGCTACCTATCTCTCAATGGTGGGATGGCACTACCTTAAAGGACATTTACACATCCTAATTCCTTAGGGTAGGTAGATGACTCGTAGATACTTGCTCTATTCAAAACAAACAAAACTCTTTTCACACCGACACTTTTCAAAAAGCTTTCAAAACAATTTTTCAAACACTCTTGAGGACTGATACAAGAGTTATTCCGAAAACTTTAAACGAAACTTTTTTCAAACCCACACACACACATTTGAAAAGCAAGCATTTTTGAAAACATAAGAGCAAGTACCTAAGAGCCCGTGGATAACCACGGATAGAAAGGGTGCTAACACCTTCCCTTTCTATAAATCTACCTCCCGAACCGAGAAACATTCTCGAAAAGGAATTTTGCTGTGCTTTTGTCCTTTCCTTGTTGGAGAACATAAAAGACGGTGGCGACTCTTGCTTACCGCGACATTTCGCGAAACCAGCTTTAAACAGTCAGTTCTATTTCCACCGATCACAGAACTGGCGACTCTGCTGGGGAATATTTTAAAGTGAGGTGTACCTTAGGACTAAGATCACTTGTGTTTTCAATTGTCTGAATTGCTTGCTTTATTATTGTGGGACTGTCTTGGGAGTTCTATAGATCCTAACCCGGATCTGGGGGATACCTTCTTAGAAAGTAGCAACAAGGCTGTGAGGGAACTGTGCGGGGTATACCGACATGGTTGAAGCAGTCTGCTACGTTGATGTGGCACTTTGGTGTGTACCGGTAACCCTTGAGTTCAGTCAAGGAGAGTACGGGGCCGCCGCGTGGTGTCGTGAAGCATCAACAAACCTTAGGAACCTTAATTGAACCATCTTGGCCTCTTTAGGGTAGTGAGATAACTGACTTTGGTGCAGTCCGAGGTTGGTTGATACTCAATACTACACTCAATTGAGGGTTGTTTTCTTGGAATATTTCGGTCGCCAGTTCAGTGGCTAAATCGAAACGATGAACAATGAAAGCAATCCAATGATATTGGGACCCTTAGAACCCGGTTACTTCTGATAGGACAAGTTGAGCCCACCAACTTCAAGAGGGTAGTACCCCAGACCCCATGCTGGCCTAAACTCTAAGGGCTGTGGTGTGACTTGTGTGCCTTACCATGTTTGCTTTTGTGAATACTTGTGGTGTGTTTTATCATAGCATCATGACATCATACAACATCATATGCATTGACTAACCATTTCAGGGGTTCGAATCTTCATCTTTGTTCTTGTTTTGTAGGACATGGAAACTGTTCGCAGAAAGACAATTCAGATCAGCCTTGTAAGGGTCCCTCTTCAGCTTAAGGAGCTTATATCTAGGATTCCCGAGAGCTCCTCTTTCAGTGAGAGGCATGGAAGACTCATCAGCTTGGTCAACACCAACATTGAGGAAGATATGATAAAGGTCCTCTTCCAGTTCTTTGACCCTCTGCACCACTGTTTTACTTTCCTGGATTATCAACTGGTGCCTACATTGGAAGAGTTTTCCCGGCTTCTGAAGATCCCTATCCTTAGTCAACTACCCTACAACGGTACGGAAAAGGAACCCAAACTTGAAGAGATTGCTAAAGCATTACGCCTACAACCATCTGACATCAAGGGACATTGGGAAGTTAGAAGTGGTATCAAAGGGTTCTTAGCCAAGTTTCTGTTTGAGAAGGCCCAAGAATGTTGGAACTCCCTTGACTTACAAGCTTTTGAAGAAGTTGTGGCCCTCCTTGTCTATGGTTTGGTGTTGTTCCCTAATCCAGATCAGCTTATAGATATCAGTGATGTCCAGATCTTCATGTCCAGGAATCCTATACCTACGTTGCTTGGGGACATCCTTCACTCATGTTACACTCGAACCATGAGAAAAAGAGGTGTTCTTATGTGCTGCACTCCTCTCCTGGGAAGGTGGTTTATTTCGCACCTTCCACAATCAGTTTTGAAGAACGAGCGGGGTTTGAGATGGTCACAACGATTGATGACTCTTACACATGCAGATATACATTGGTGCTCTCGGTCCAGAGAGGACGTCACTATCATTGATCGTTGCGGGGAGTACCCTAATGTTCCTTTACTTGGAATCAGAGGAGGTATTACTTACAACCCGTGTCTGGCTTGGAGACAGTTTGGTTATGCTCGGAGGGACGGCCCTCATGACATGTTAATTCCTGACATAGTTTTTGACTTCGACAATGATGCCCAAGGACTTCGCCAGAGATTTATCAAAGCTTGGAGGATGCCCAACAAGATAGACAGCAAGACACTGGGGCATAGGAACTCCATCCCATTGGAGCCTTATCTCAAGTGGGTACGAGCCCGCTCCCAGAAGTTAGTAATGCCATATCCTCATGTTCTCCCTGTGATCAAAGAGCCAGTATTGGAAGGAGAGGTGTCCTACACCATTCAACATCCTGACATGCCTACATCCTGGGAAGAAATGCAGAAGAGTTGGATCCAGCTTAAGGAAGAACGAAATTCTCTTGAGACCAGTCTACATGCTAGTGAGAAGAAGGTCTTGGAGCTCACCCGCCTACTGCACGAGGAAAGGACTCTCAACACTTACATAGCTCCAAAGAGGATGCGTAGTGTCTTCTGGAATTGATTTGCTTTTGTAATATTTTGCCCATGAGGCCTTGATGTATTGAACAATTATTTCCTAATGATAACGTGTGTTTCTTTTTGTCTACAACAAATTTGAACTTTCGAACCCTTGAATGCATTGCATAAACACATATCATGCATCATGTGCATCATAGGTACTCTTCTTTTCAGGTTGCTTAATGTTCTTCGCTGTTTATTTCAGCATCATGAACCCTGAATCATCTACCGAGCAGTTCATCAAGGCCCTTCAGGCTCAGAACGCCCAGTTCCAAGAGCTGATTATGAGTCTGGCCCAAGGTCAAGAGGAATTGAAGGCTCTGCTGGTTAAGAAGAAGAAGAAGAAGAGAACTGTACTATTCAACACTGGCCGGAGGTTTGGCAACACACTGCAGAATGAGGTGGATCAAGCTGGATCTTCTGTGGGAAAAGGCAGTCCCCAGGGGGGAAGGGTTCCTAGTCCGGTGGTCTCTGACAACGAGACTGATTTTAATGAGGAGCAGTATCCTCCAGCTGAAGACAAGTACAAGCAGTTGGAAGACCGTCTGAATGCCATGGAAATTCAATAAGTGTCTGGTTTGGATTTCGGAGACTTGGGTCTATCTTCTGGTGTGGTCATCCCACACAAGTTCAAAGCACCATCTTTCGCAAAGTATGACGGGGCGTCCTGCCCTAAGCTACACCTCAGATCTTATGTGCGGAAGATTCAGCCGTATAATGTGGACAAGAACTTGTGGATCCACTTCTTCCAGGAGAGTCTTTCAGGGACTCATCTCGAATGGTTCTATCAGCTGGATGGAACCAAGGTTCGTAACTGGGAGGAGTTGGCTACTGCTTTTTACAAGCAGTATCAGTATAATGCCGACCTCGCTCCTACACGTACCCAACTCCAGGGTATGTCGCTAGGATCGAGAGAAGGTTTTAAAGAGTATGCGCAGAAGTGGAGGGACCTGGCTGGCAGGGTGCAGCCACCATTAACAGACCGTGAGCTAGTGGATATGTTCTTGGGGACCCTATCCGGGCCGTTCTTCAATCATCTCATTGGCAATTCATCTGCAGGGTTTACAGATCTCATCCTGACTGGGGAAAGGATAGAAGCTGGTATGAAATCAGGGAAAATTCAGAAAGGTGCGTCCTCAAGTTCCGAGAAAAAAACCTTTTAAAAAGGAGGCCAGTGCTGTGTATGGGCCTAGAAGGCAAAACAAACCGGAACTCCGCCAAGCTGTCAACGCGGTGGTTATTGCAAAGCCTACTGCCGCTCCTCGGCAACCTAACCAACCAAGGGGTGAGAGACCCAGAAGAGAATACACTCGGATGAGTATGACCTTGTCACAAATCTTGCCGCAATTGCTATCGACCAACTTGGTAACCGTCAGAGAGGCTCCGAAGGTTGTGAACACGACCTCTCCGAAGTATAATCCAAATGCCCGCTGTGCTTATCACTCCGATAGCCCGGGGCATTCTACTGATGATTGCTGGGCCCTAAGGAATAAGGTGCAGGACCTTATCGACGCCAAGGAAGTACAGTTCGAGGCGCCTGAGAAGCCTAATATGGTGACAGCTCCCCTGCCTGATCATGGGGTGAATGCTATCAGGGATGGTGACGAAGTGGAAAAATCTGAGTTCAACAGCTGGATCTGCCCGACGACCGATGGTGGACTGAACAATTGGACCGCAAAAGACCACATACCTATTACTTTTGTTACGCAGTAATGAATTCCTTTGTTTCTTTAATTTGTAATAAACAATAAACTGAAACTTTATGGCCCGGTGTCTTACCCGGGGCACCGTGGCTTCATTTGTGAGGGCTTATTAACTGTCATTTCCATATATCATGAATAAAGACATTGGACGTTTTTCGCATTTCAAATCTTGTGCTCCCTTTCTTTCTTTCTTTCGTTATATATTGCAAAACAACTATATTTACACACACTCACTCGTACAGGTTTCAATCCACTCTGGATCTCACTAGTAACGAATCTGCTACTGCCAGTTATGACTTTGAAAATCCGATAAACTTAGCCGAAGACGAAGGTGAAGATGATTGCGAAGTGCCTAGCGAGCTTGCAAGACTGTTACTCCAGGAAGAGAGGGCCATTCAGCCACATGAAGAGCCAGTGGAAACGGTGAATCTGGGTACTGAGACAGATAGAAAGGAGGTTAAGATTGGTGCCAATCTGGAGCTCAGTGTGAAACAACGGTTGATTCAGATGTTGCATGATTATGTGGAGATCTTTGCCTGGTCTTATGAAGACATGCCTGGGTTAGATACCGACATTGTGGTTCATCACCTGCCTACCAAGGAAGACTGCCCTCCGGTAAAGCAAAAGGTCCGCCGTATGCGTCCAGAGATGTCCGAGAAGATCAAAGCTGAGGTTATGAAACAATTCGATGTCGGGTTTCCAACAGTGACTTCTTACCCTCAGTGGGTTGCCAACGTGGTGCCGGTACCGAAGAAGGATGGTAAAGTCAGAATGTGTGTTGATTACAGGGATCTGAACAGGGCAAGCCCAAAGAATGACTTCCCTCTACCTCATATTGACGTCCTGGTTGACAATACAGCTCAGCACAAAGTGTTCTCCTTCATGGATGGTTTTTCAGGGTATAATCAGATCAAGATGGCTCCTGAAGACATGAAAAAGACTACCTTTGTTACTCAGTGGGGCACCTTCTGCTACAAGGTCATGCCATTCGGGCTGAAAAATGTTGGGGCAACTTACCAACGTGCTATGGTCGCTTTATTTCATGACATGATCCACCATGAGATTGAGGTGTATGTCGACGACATGATTGCAAGGTCTCAAACTGAGGAGGAGCACCTTGACCATCTGCAGAAACTATTTGACCGCCTGAAATTATACAAGCTGAGGTTGAACCCAAACAAGTGTACCTTTGGGGTAAGATCTGGAAAGTTGCTAGGCTTCGTCGTAAGCGACAAAGGTATTCAAGTGGACCCTGCCAAGGTTAAGTCCATACAAGAAATGCCGGTTCCCAAGATAGAGAAAGAAGTCAGAGGCTTTCTAGGACGTCTGAATTATATTGCTCGATTCATCTCGCATCTAACTGCTACCTGTGAACCAATCTTCAAGCTGCTGAAGAAAGATCAGGTAGTACGTTGGAATGATGAATGTCAGGCCGCTTTCGACAGAATCAAAGAGTATCTCCAAGAACCACCCATCCTTATGCCACCGATTGAAGGGAGACCTCTAATACTATACCTGACAGTACTTGACAGCTCAATGGGGTGTGTGCTGGGGCAGCATGACGAGTCTGGCCGAAAAGAGCACGCCATTTATTACCTTAGCAAAAAGTTTACCGACTGTGAGACCCGATACTCACTGCTCGAGAAAACTTGTTGTGCTTTGGTATGGGCTGCTCGCCGGCTGAGACAGTATATGCTGACTCACACTACTCTGTTGATATCAAAAATGGATCTGATCAAGTACATATTTGAAAAGCCTGCTCTGTCTGGAAGAATAGCAAGATGGCAAATGATCTTGACAGAATACGACATCCAGTACACGACTCAGAAATCTATCAAAGGGAGTGTATTGGCAAACCACTTGGCACACCAGGTAGTGGACGACTATTAGACAATGAGCTTTGAGTTCCCAGACGAGAGCATCATGGTAGTGACTGATTGTGAAGTACCTGGACCGGATGAAGGACCTGAGGAAGGATCCCGATGGTCTATGCATTTCGACGGAGCCTCCAACGCTTTGGGTAACGGCATCGGCGCTGTGATCATATCCCCTCAAGGCACTCATACTCCACTTACTGCCCGGCTATGTTTCAACTGCACCAACAACATGGCGGAGTATGAGGCGTGCATCATGGGTCTTCAAGCTGCGATTGACTTAAGGATCAAGTTTCTGAGTGTCTTCGGAGATTCCGCTCTCGTGATCAATCAGATCAAAGGCGAGTGGGATACGAAACATTCGAATCTTATTCCTTACAGAGAATGTGTGTTGACATTGATCCCCCATTTCACAGAGATAACTTTTGAACACTTCCCAAGAGAGGAGAATCAGTTGGCGGACGCGTTAGCTACGATGTCTTCCATGTTCAAAGTCAAGTGGGACAATGAGGCTCCCCGGATCATCATCTGGAAACTGGACGAACCGGCATATTGTTGTGATCTTGAGGCTGAGGTGGTAACTGAAAAACCCTGGTATCACGAGGTAAAGAGGTACTTGGAAGCTCAGGAATACCCTGAAGGTGCATATGTCAATGATAAAAAGTTTCTGAGAAGGTTCGCGGCAAAGTTCTTCCTCAGCAATGGCATTCTGTACAAGCGAAACCATGATTCGACCTTACTGCGTTGTGTGGATAAAACTGAAGCGGAAAAGATCATGGCAGAGCTACATGAAGGTACCTTCGGAACACATTCCAGTGGACACACCATGGCGAAGAAAATCCTTCGGGCAGGATATTTCTGGTCCACAATGGAAGCTGATTGTTACCAACATTCTCGGACATGTCATAAGTGCCAGATTTATGCAGATAAGGTGCACGTTCCTCCAGTCCCTCTGAATGTCTTGACTGCATCTTGGCCTTTTGCAATGTGGGGCATTGACATGATCGGCGAGATTAAACCTACGGCATCCAACGGGCATCGCTTCATTCTGGTGGCGATTGATTACTTTACAAAGTGGGTTGAAGCAGCTTCCTACGCTACAGTAACCAAGAACGTCGTGGCACGGTTCATTCGGCATAATCTGATCTGTCGATACGGTGTCCCGGAAAGGATCATTACAGACAACGGTACCAACCTTAATAACAAGATGATCACTGAGCTCTGCGAGCAATTCAAGATACAGCACCACAACTCTTCCCCTTACCGGCCGAAGATGAATGGGGCTGTAGAAGCAGCGAATAAGAATATCAAGAAGATTGTGCAGAAGATGACAGTGACCTATAAAGATTGGCACGAGATGTTACCGTTCGCTCTTCATGGGTACCGTACCTCAGCAAGGACGTCAACCGGGGCAACTCCTTTTTCCTTGGTCTATGGCATGGAAGCAGTCTTGCTGATTGAAGTGCAGATACCCTCTCTCCGGATAATGAAGGATGCAGATCTGAGCGAAGATGACTGGATCTAGACCCGACTTGATCAGTTAAATCTAATTGACGAAAAGAGACTCGCTGCTATTTGTCATGGTCAGACATACCAAAAACGGATGATCAGGGCATTTAACAAGAAAGTCAGACCACAAGAGTATCAAGTTGGGGACCTGGTAATCAAGCGCATCATTCTTCCTCAGAGTGATCTCAGGGGAAAATGGACCCCTACGTACGAAGGGCCATTTGTGGTTAAACATGTGTTCTCAGGAGGAGCCATGATTCTAACCACCATGGATGGTGACGACCTTCCTCACCCCGCCAATGTAGACATAGTAAAAAGATACTACGCATGATAAAAGACCCGCTAGGTTGACATACCTAGGCAAAAATTAGGGCTTCCCGGTGAACCAAAAGGGTTCGGGCAAAATGAGGGATGAAATGGAAAAAATCTATACACCCGGCAAGTTGAAAACCTGAAAAGGCGGCTTGGGCAAAAATGGGTATCCCGGTGGACTGAAAACCCGAAAGGGCGGTCCAAGCAAAAGTTAGGGATAAAGCGTAATACTATGTCTCATTGGATCACCTTGCATCCAGAATCCGGTATCAACTATCAAGTTCAGACGGCATCGATCAATCAACTTCATCTTCAACCGAGCAGCCAAGTGATGAGACGCTCGAAGATATAAAGGCGATAGCAGAGTTGGAACCCAATGGGGTTATTCCTTTCACATAGCTGTTTTGTTTTCCCTTTTCACAAAAGTGTATAAACTTTGTTGTTCGGCGGCGTTCTCTTACTAGGATTTCAGCCTCTTGTACATAAAACGCCTATTTACAGGCAAATTCAAAATCAATACAAATTCACTTTTCAGACCAATTGCCAATTGTTTTTACTTTTATGTTTTGTTTTGCGAAGAACGTCCAATGTTCAATTTTTGATATATGCATTTGACACTAATTGCTAACTCATAAATACTTGCATACGAAACAAAGGATTAATTACAGGTAACATTAGAAACAAGGGCAATAATGAGTGGTTTAAGCGATCTGATTGCTCTGTCCACCAAGGTACCAAGGTAAGTTCAGCTGAAGAGTGTAACCAAGATACCTTAGTTCCCCAGAGAGTGAGCCAAGATTCAACCATTCTCCCAAGGAGTTGGTCTCCCATTAGACCTGAACAAGGCATAGTATTCTCCAGCAAGTCAACAATACTCTCCCCCAAGCAGAGTTAGCCTACTCTATCAGCCTTAAGGAAGTTGGGTATCCCCAGCAGATCTCAACATTCCTCAGCAGAGTATACAAACGTTCCTAACAAGCGTCCCCGACAATCTTGATCTAAGATTGTTCCCCGGAGGTATACCGGACATTCAGTGGAGCCACCTCCCCAGTACATCTCAAAAAAATTTCCCCAGGAGAGTCCAGTCCAAAAGTCTCCCCAGGAGAACTCAATCCATATCCCCAGCAGGTCTTAAAGCTTATCCCCAGTAGATTCTGGAAGCTTGTCCCCTGCAGAGTACGAACGCTCCCCCGGCTTTATTCAGAAGGTTATTTCCCCACCAGGATATAACTGGGTTATCCTCAGCCAATAACCATGGAAAGATCGTCCCCGACGAAGTTCTTCCTATCCCCCAGCGGAGTTCATCAATTCCTTCAATATAACACATCAATGGTATCCTCAGTAGAGTTATCATCAACCTCAGCAAAGTATCTCTCTCTCCCCACAGAGTTCACTCCCCGCAGAGTAATCTATTCGCCAAGTTTATTCCCCAACGGAGCCATCTTCTCCTACCGGTATTCTTGCAACTATCATCCCCAGCGGAAACGAAGAACGCTACTCTTCAACATCAGCCCAGGATCCGACGTCCCGGAACCCGTCAAGAATTTATTTTCCTAGACGAAAATACATTCATAAACATCATATCCTCATACATTATAGCATGCATATACGCATCATGAACATACAATCTCATTCATTCCGAGAACATCACGCATGTCATACATCATGACATCGCATATAACTAACGTTTTGTCTTTTCAGGACAAAGGTTAATACAAAGATGATTACTATCAACGGTCGCCACTAAGGATCCGATTCCTGTATCTTGCCAGGGTGTATCTGTTGACGACTAATTCCAGACTCGATTCCTGTATCTTGCCAGGGCACGTCTGAAGAGTTCGAAGATCCGATTCCTGTATCTTGCCAGGGTGTATCTGTTGACGACTAACATTACCAGACTCGATTCCTGTATCTTGCCAGGGCACGTCTGAAGAGTTCGAAGATCCGATTCATGTATCTTGCCAGGGTGTATCTGTTGACGACTAACATTACCAGACTCGATTCCTGTATCTTGCTAGGGCACGTCTGAAGAGTTTGAAGATCTGATTCCTGTATCTCTCCAGGGTGTATCTGTTGACGACTAACATTACCAGACTCGATTCCTGTATCTTGCCAGGGCACGTCTGAAGAGTTCGAAGATCCGATTCCTGTATCTTGCCAGGGTGTATCTGTTGACGACTATATTCTCCGGACTCGATTCCTGTATCTTGCCAGGGCACGTCTGAAGAGTTTAAAGATTCGATTCTTGTATCCATCCAGGGCACATCTACATAAAGAGTTTGAAGATCAACTCCTGTAACAGGCCAGGTAATTATATTCTTTCTCAGGTACGCAAGTTCTCGCTAAGGAATATCTTACGCGATCGACACTTAGATGGCATCTATAAGCCCATCCACGCAACAAATGTCTCTAGATGGCATCTATAAGCCCATTCCCACCATCACACTGCTGACATTCTACTATGTGAGTGCAAATTTCTGGGCACTCTAGTGTTCAATCATCTTCTACCCTCGGATTACGAAAGGCACGCCAGCCAATCTACATCCTCAGGTCTAAGAAGATTGAACAGGGGCAACTGTTGTACCCCAAAATTTGCCCTCCCATATTCTTCAAGATTTGCCAAGATCATGGTTCAAAATCTCTCAAAGATTGCACAGTCCAATTGCCTCCTAACACAGTCAAGATTAGGGTTTTGGTTCTTGCAAAGAAATTGAGGTTTTCAAGGGTCCAATCAAGTCCCACATGCCTACATACATTGTCAAGCATCCATATGACAAGTTTCAAGACTCACAACATCAAATTGCACAGTCAAAAACCCTAAATGCTTCACAGTCAACTGCAGGGGCAAAATGGTCATTTGACAGTCAAAAGTCAAAAATTTTGGTCAACATCTTATTTTGAAGCCACAAACATCATTTGATCAATTCTTGATCATGATTCTCAAAGCATGGCTCAAAAAGTCTCAAGATGCAAAAGTTTCTATTTTTGGACAGCTGGAAAAGTCAACTGCAAATTGACCAGGGCATAACTTCTTCATGGTTTATCAGAAAAATTCCATCCAAAGCTCATTTTGAAGAGGATGACATTTCCTACAACTCATCTTCACACTTCAAGTCCAAGAAATGCTCTCACAAAAAGTTATCAATTTCAACATTATAGGTCATTTTCAAAAGTCAACAAAAAGGCACTTTAAGTCAAAGACCATAACTTGAGATTGGTAAATTAAAATGACATGGGACCAAAGGCATTGGTTAGAGGACTTCAATACCTTTCCAAAATGTCAAAGAACATGTTCATAGCTTCAAAATTGAGCAAGATATGCCTTGGAGAAGTTGGGAAATTTTTGGGAATTTTGAAAAGTCAACTTTGCTTCAAAAGCTTCAAAAATGCTAATGGGCCTCAATTTCTTTCATGAATCATTACCCAAAGGCTATGCACGACCCATTGACATCAAAGGGATTTATTTTCTTATTTTTGATTAATTATTTGAATTTTTATTATTATTTATTCATTTAATTAAATTTAAATATGAGAAAAATATCAAATCATGGTTTTAAATCTTTTTTGTGCAGCAAATATATTCATGATATGCAAAAGATCTCGTGCACCATCTCAAGGGGACAAAATCATCCATATTTGGCATGATTGGCATGGAAAAAGATTGAAAAAAGATGTGGAAAAATCAAAGATTGGAATCATTAATTCAATGGATTATGGGCTTGTTTCTTGACCTAATTCCATTCAGATACATAGGCACAACTCAAACCTAATGCATTACACACGAAAAACTATACACAAGCTGCATACCAATTTGCAAAATTTCATCAAAAAGTTGGAAACTGAAATCCTAGTTACTGCACGTTTCAAAGCCTAAAATCTATTCCCACACATTGCTGGACCATCAAGGAAGCTTTTGCAATCAAGAATCAATCAAAACGTGCCCAGAATCATAGAACACATATCACACGGTTTGCCAAAATTTCTTGAATTCCACATGATGATTCATGCATTTTTAATCATGTTTCTTGAGTGATTTATACTAATGTTAACTTTCTGAAGCTAATGACATAACTCAATTGCATTATCAGGCCCTGTATCGTGATTCACCATTAACGTGTTTTAGGGTTTCAGAAGCTTCGAATTAGGGGTTTCCTCATATGGAAAAATTGGACCACCAAACCTATGCCATTAAACTCGTTGCAACAAGACGAAACTATTAATGACCTCGCGCTCAATTTATGTTAAGGCATATGCTAATCGCTATTTTTTCATGGCTGTGTTAGTGGCGGTTTAAAACCCTCGCTATTTGTTTATATTACAGGCAGAAAGATGAAGACGATGCTGGCGTGTCAAGACATGACTGGGGGATTCAAATACTGGCACGCAATTTTTTGTTAACACCACTAACTAACATTTTTTGTATATTATATTTTCCATGCATTATGTTAACAAAGAAACGCAATAGCCTGGTTGGTTGTTGAGGTGTCCTGCAGGTACTGGGACCTGGGTTCGATTCCCAGGTCCCCCACATATTCCATAATTTTTCTCTTAACGCGTTTCTATGCAGCGTTCCTTCAAGGCTTCACCATACATCCTCATGCGCTGGCCTGACAAGTGGGTTCAAGACCAATCTGAAGGCCAGAACGTGCAGTCCATGGTACACGCTAGTCAACCACTCCACATGTGATTCCTGAAAGTCAAAAAAGGCTTTATTCTGATGGGCCAAAATGCTTCAATACACCTCCTTTTGGGGCCTGAAACCCCCCTTGGTTTGCATCCTTTTTAATTTGATTTTCTTTTCTTTTCTAATTCTTTTTTAATTGTTTTAATTGTTTTTTTTCACCATAAAATAATTTTCTATAATAAAAACAGAAAAATCAAAAAATACAAATATATTTAATTTCTTCACTAATTAATTTTTGTAAATAAACTCTAACAATTAACTTAGTTAATCTAAGTTTTAATTTTAACACTTTTTCTTAATAAATAAAAAATATGTAGAATTAGGTTTTGACATTTTCATCTTTTTTTTAAATAAATTATTAATCATCATTATTTATCATTATTATTAATTATCATTAATTTTGTAAATAAACATGTAAATAAATTAATTAACTAGTAAATTAGGTTAACTTTAATATTTTCATTAATAATTAAAATAATCTAGATTTAGGGTTTCCTTTTAATTCTTTTTCTTTATTTTTCATAAATACAAAAAACATAAAAAAACACTTTCTTTTCTTTCTTTAAATAATTATTAGGCTTTAATTTAATTTAATTTCAAGCAAAGGGTCAAAACCCTCGGACGTCCTAATTTTAATTCTTTTCGCGCATTATTTTCTTATCAATTATTATGTAACTGCTTTCCGGATGTAATAGTAATTAGGTTTACCGCATTTATTTACTTTTCGCATTTTTATTAAAACGGGTCTTTGTAATTTGGCGATGTATAGACCCGCGCCTTGTAATAGCGTAGGATTTTACTTTCCGCATTTAAATTTCCGCACTTTTAAATTCTAATTGCATGAAAGAATGTATGGACTAATTAAAAACAATGCGTAGCTCACCATGCCATGATCAAAAGATAAATACTAAACTGAAAACAACACACAAATTCACACACCACTCTTAGGGTACGCCTCACTGCTGCCTTATCCTCGAAACGTGGTCGTCGAGTATAGGACGTTTTAGTAAGTCCTTATGTCCATGATCAATGGCATAAGGGTAGCTTCTAAGGTGTCCTACTGTTGCTCTGGTGACCACACTGTCCCTACAAACGAATTGACCCGAACACCTCCAACGGTGGTGCTACCTATCTCTCAATGGTGGGATGGCACTACCTTAAAGGACATTTACACAGCCTAATTCCTTAGGGTAGGTAGATGACTCGTAGATACTTGCTCTATTCAAAACAAATAAAACACTTTTCACACCGACACTTTTCAAAAAGCTTTCAAAACAATTTTTCAAACACTCTTGAGGACTGATACAAGAGTTATTCCGAAAACTTTAAACGAAACTTTTTTCAAACCCACACACAAACATTTGAAAAGCAAGAATTTTTGAAAACATAAGAGCAAGTACCTAAGAGCCCGTGGATAACCACGGATAGAAAGGGTGCTAACACCTTCCCTTTCTATAAATCTACCTCCCGAACCGAGAAACATTCTCGAAAAGGAATTTTGCTGTGCTTTTGTCCTTTCCTTGTTGGAGAACATAAAAGACGGTGGCGACTCTTGCTTACCGCGACATTTCGCGAAACCAGCTTTAAACAGTCAGTTCTATTTCCACCGATCATAATATGTAAGTGTTCCAGACCCATGTTCCCTCACAGTAACTCCTCCTTCTCCATCTTCCATTTTTACATTTCAAGCTTGCAGGTTGACTTGAGTAGGGAGATTCAGGAACTTTCAAGGCAAAGTAAGGATTGGAATACACTCAGGAAGGTCCAGGCAAGCTAAACAGATCCTCAGGCCTTCTCAAAACTTGCTCAAACTCCCTTCACGATCTCAACTGAAAGAGGTAAAAACTCAAACTTCTATCTCTTCATACAAGCATCCTTTGGTCTCGATTTGTGAAAACAAAATGTAGATTGTTAGAACAATGTTTGAATCTACTACCCTATATTTGAGTTTTGATGATAACAAAGTGAAAAGATATAGTAGTTATAAGTTTCATGAATGAACTATATGCTGCCTAAAAGTATTATGTTCTGACTTGCAGATACTCTGATTAGTATAAGCAAGATCACGTCTTTTCAGCATCAGAATTTGATTTCATACACCAGCATCAGAAGTTGCTACATCAGAACGTCAAGATCAGATAATCAACTCACGTACATGCTGAAGCTTGATGAACAGAACTGCGCTCAAACACTCTGATACAGAAACACAATAGTTCATCAGCAGCGAAGCAGAATCAGAATGAGCCAAGCCAGAACTTGCGTTAAAGAAGCAACGGTACTGTGCATTGAAAGCTAATTAATTCCAACGGCCTCATTCTAGACAAGATCTGCTCAAAAAGGAAAGCTTGTTATTAGCATTGAATCAAGAATATTGCATTCAACGTTCATCTTCTCAAGTGCTATATATACAAGGCTTTGAAGATTATAATGGCTAATGCTCTCCAACTCTCTACACGCACAAAAGCTATAATCTTCGTTCAATCAGTTTTGCTAAACCACAAACTCTGATACTTCATTATTGTTTAGCAATCTAGTTTCTAAGCTTCATTTTGTGTATACATCACGGTTGTGATAAAGTTTTGTAGAAAACATTCACACACATTGTTTTATACCTTTGTAAGAAAGTGTTGCCTTGACAAACCGGGTTGTGGTTTGAATCAAGAAGGCTTTAGCTGTTGTTAAAGCAGTCTGTAATATTCAGTTGAATATAGTGAATTAAGACCTCGTTGGAGAGAGGCGAAATCACCTTGACGGGTGGACTGGAGTAGTTTGAGATCAAACGAACCAGGATAAAAATATCTTGTCAATTGCTTTAAGATTTCAGTTTTACAATTCAACCCCCCCTTCTTGTGTTTTTCACCCCTTCAATTGGCATCAGAGCGCCTGGTTCTGAGCTAAAACACTTAACCGTGTCAGTACAAGATCCAGCGTCAGAAAAACACAATGGCAGGAAACAATTCTCACTTCAGCAATGACAATAACGAGGACAGAGACAGATTCAGCGGCAAACCTCCAGTCTTTGATGGAGAAAACTTTGATTACTGGAAAGACAGAATTGAAAGCTTCTTTCTAGCACATGATGCTGATCTGTGGGATATGGTGACAGATGGATACACGCACCCTGTGAATGCAAGTGGTCAGAAGATTGATAGAAAATCAATGACTGATCAACAAAAGCGTGACTTCAAGAATCACCATAAGGCTAGAACCATCCTCCTCAGTGCCATCTCCTATACTGAGTATGAAAAGATCTCCAACAGAGACACAGCAAAGAACATCTTTGATTCTCTCAGAATGACGCATGAGGGCAACGTTCAAGTCAAAGAAACAAAAGCTCTGGCGCTCATTCAGAAGTATGAGGCGTTCAAAATGGAAGAATCTGAATCCATTGAAAATATGTTCTCTAGATTCCAGATTCTGGTAGCTGGTCTCAAAGTTCTGGACAAAGGATACTCTACTGCTGACCATGTCAAGAAAATCATCAGAAGTTTACCCAAGCAGTGGAGACCTATGGTTATAGCTCTGAAGCTAGCTAAAGATCTCAACAAAATCACTCTGGAGGAACTTATCAGCTCCCTCAGAAGCCATGAGATAGAGCTAGAAGCTGACGAGCCACAGAAGCAAGGTAAGCCTTTAGCATTAAAATCTAACAGAAAATCTGTTTCTAAAGTTTTGCAGGCAGTTGAAGAAACATCTGATGGATCATCATCAGAAGAAGACGAACTCTCCCTCCTCTCCAGAAGAGTAAATCAACTGTGGAAGCAGAGGCAAAAGAAGTTCAGAAATCCCAGAAGATCTGATCAGAACGAGTCTTCTTCCAGATACAGAAGGACAGATTCTTCTTCTGGATACAGAAGATCTGAAGGCTCCTCCAGTAGCAAGAAGCCAAATACCAAAGACATCATCTGCTACGAGTGCAATGAGCAAGGACACTACAAGAGTGACTGCCCAAAGCTTCAGAGGGAAAAGCCCAAAAAGAAGTTTGGAAGAGAGAAGAAGAAAAGTCTCATGGCCACATGGGATGACTCTGACTCGTCTGAAGCTGACTCAGAATCAGATGATGAAAGGGCAAATATAGCGCTCATGGCTAACATTTCAGAAGATAGTGGAGCTTCTGAATCAGACTCAGAATCAGACACAGAAGAGGTATTTCCTAACTTCGCTGTTAATTTTACAAAGGCTGAACTTGCTGAAAGCCTTAATGAAATTCTGGAACGTTATCAGCAGATTAGAGCTAAATTCAGAGACCTGAAAAGGAATCTTGAATCTGACTCTAATAAGTCTGAGAGTCTCAAATTGGAAAACTCTGAGCTGAGAGATAAAATTTCAAAATTAGAAAACTCTTTACAAAACTCTCAGAAGGAACCAATTTCTGAAACTCCCAGCAACGCTGATGAGATCATCAAGGAGTATGATCACAGTTTCCAGAAGTTCCTAGCTAAAAGCATAGATAGAAGCAGAATGGCTTCAATGATCTATGGAGTTAGCAGAAACGGAAGGAAAGGTATAGGATACCAAGGTAAGGTTCCTACACCAAAGAATGTCATGGATTTAACCATTAAACACACTCCTCTAAATTCACACTTTGTGTATGGTCACACACATGACATCAAATATACTAGCAGTAAGCACTCTGTGAAACCAAAATTCAACCAGAGTTTTGGTAAAACTAACAAATCAGGACCCAAGAAGATCTGGGTACCTAAGGACAAAATAATACATGTTGCAGATATCTTTAGCAGCAAGTCAGAAACACCAGTCATGGTACCTGGACTCTGGCTGCTCACGACACATGACGGGAAGAAGGCATATGTTCCAAAGCCTGGAACTTAAGCCTGGAGGCCACGTTGGCTTTGGAGGCAACCAGAGGGGAAAGATTATTGGCTCTGGAACTGTAGGTAATGGAAATCTTCCCTCTATTAATAATGTTCTGCTAGTAGATGGATTGATGCATAATCTGTTATCCATAAGTCAATTAAGTGATAACGGTTATGATATAATCTTTAATCAAAAATCATGTAAAGCTGTTAGTCAGAAAGATGGGACTATCCTATTTAATGGTAAGAGGAAAAACAACATTTACAAAATCAAACTTTCTGAACTAAAGAGTCAGAATGTAAAATGTCTTCTGTCTGTTAACAACGAGCAGTGGATCTGGCACAGAAGATTGGGGCATGTTAGTATGAGAAGAATATCTCAGATTAACAAACTCAATCTGGTCAGAGGACTTCCTAATTTGAAGTTCAATTCAGATGCTCTATGTGAAGCATGTCAGAAAGGCAAATTTGCAAAACCTTCTTTTAAATCCAAAAATGTTGTTTCCACCTCTAAGCCATTAGAACTTCTGCACATTGACTTATTTGGACCAGTTAAAACTGCTTCAGTCAGTGGAAAGAAGTATGGGTTAGTAATCGTAGATGACTATAGCAGATGGACATGGGTAAAGTTCTTAAGACACAAGGACGAGTCACACTCTGTGTTTGTTACCTTCTGTAACCAAGTTCAGAATGAAAAAAGATCTTAGAATCGTTAAAGTCAGAAGTGATCATGGTGGAGAATTTGAAAATAAAGATTTTGAGTCATTCTTTAATGACAAAGGCATTCTGCATGATTTCTCTTGTCCTAGAACTCCCCAACAAAATGGAGTTGTAGAACGAAAGAACAGAACATTGCAAGAAATGGCCAGAACCATGATCAATGAGACAAACGTTGCTAAGACTTTCTGGGCAGAGGCAATAAACACAGCGTGCTACATTCAGAATAGAATCTCAATAAGACCTATTCTGGAAAAGACTCCATATGAATTGTGGAAGAACAGAAAGCCCAACATTTCATATTTCCATCCATTTGGATGTACTTGCTTTATATTAAATACAAAGAATTATTTGAACAAGTTTGACTCTAAAGCACAGAAGTGTATTATGTTAGGATACTCTGAACGCTCAAAAGGGTACAGAGTATACAATACAGAAACACAGATTGTGGAAGAATCAATCAGTGTTCGTTTTGATGATAAGCTTGACTCTGAAAAGTCAAAGCAGAATGAAATTTTTGCAGGTATAGAAATTGAATTTGCAGGTTCTGAAGACAAGTCATCAGAAGCTCTCAACACAGACATTCCTTCAACGTCTGAAAGGAGCACTGCTAGCAATCCTACAACAGCTGCTGATCAACCTCAGAAGAGATTACTCAGAAGCAGTTTGGATCACCCAGAAGAGACTATCCTAGGAAGAAAGGAAGATCCAATCAGAACAAGAGCAAGCTTCAGAAACTCTGAAGAAACCCTGATGGGACTTGTGTCTCTGATTGAACCTTCTTCTATTGATGAAGCACTTCTGGATAATGACTGGATTCTGGCAATGCAAGAAGAGCTGAATCAATTCACCAGAAACGACGTATGGGATCTCGTTCCTAGACCAAAAGGTTTCAACGTCATTGGAACAAGATGGGTGTTCAGAAACAAACTAAATGAACAAGGCGAAGTCATCAGAAACAAGGCACGACTGGTTGCACAAGGTTATAGTCAGCAAGAGGGGATAGACTATACAGAAACCTTTGCCCCAGTCGCCAGGTTAGAATCTATCAGACTTTTAATTTCATTTGCTGTTAATAGAGGCATCACTCTGTATCAGATGGATGTCAAAAGTGCATTCTTAAATGGTTATATAGAAGAAGAAGTTTATGTTCACCAACCCCCAGGTTTTGAAAATACAAAACATCTAGAATATGTTTTCAAACTAAAGAAGTCACTGTATGGTCTGAAACAAGCTCCCAGAGCTTGGTATGAAAGGCTAAGTAACTTTCTGTTAGAAAATGAATTCACCAGAGGGAAAGTGGACACTACTCTTTTCTGTAAATCAGTTAAGAATGACATCTTAGTCTGTCAAATTTATGTTGATGATATTATTTTTGGTTCTACTAATCCTTCTCTTGGAAGAAAATTTGCTAAGTGTATGCAGGCAGAATTTGAGATGAGCCTCATGGGGGAACTGAAATTCTTTCTAGGAATTCAGATCAATCAAACTCCAGAGGGAACTTACATTCATCAGAGCAAATACATCAGAGATCTTCTGAAGAAATTTGACCTCTCAGAATGTAAGCCATCAAAGATTCCAATGCATCCCACGTGCATTCTGGAAAGAGAAGAGGTAAGCAAAAGTGTAGAACAGAAAGTCTACAGAGGTATGATTGGTTCTCTCCTCTATCTGACTGCTTCAAGACCTGACATATTATTCAGCGTTTGTATTTGTGCTAGATTCCAATCAGATCCTAGAGAATCTCACTTAACAGCTGTTAAGCGAATTTTCAAGTATCTGAAAGGTACTACTAATCTGGGTCTGTTTTATAGAAAATCTAGTGACTACAGCTTAGTAGGCTACTGTGATGCTGATTTTGCTGGAGACAGAGTGGAACGTAAAAGTACTTCTGGAAGCTGCCAGTTTCTGGGAGAAAATCTGATCTCTTGGTCCAGCAAAAGGCAATCAACAATTGCTCTGTCAACAGCAGAAGCTGAGTACATAGCAGCAGCAGGATGTAGCACACAAATGCTCTGGATGAAAAGTCAGCTTGAAGACTTCCAGATTTTTGAGAGTAACATTCCTATACTTTGTGATAATACTTCTGCTATTTGCTTAAGTAAGAATCCCATTTTGCATTCTAGAGCTAAGCATATAGAAATAAAACATCACTTCATTAGGGACTATATTCAGAAAGGTATTTTGAACTTAAAATTTATAGATACAGACCATCAATGGGCTGATATCTTTACTAAACCCCTTTCAGAAGATAGGTTTAATTTCATTCTGAAACATCTCAACATGAAAGTATGCCCAGAATGAAAATGTTTTAATTCCATATATTTACCTTCAGAATGTAATTATTTTATTGTGAACTTCTGATCAATCTTCCTTCAGAAAGATAGAACATGCAGATTGTATCAGATGCAAGTCTAAAGATCTGAGAGCCTGTTCTCACGCATGCCCCCTCAACCTTAAATCTTTTTCATGCATAACTTTTTCATGTTTTCTTCATTTTCTGATGTACTGTTTTGATTTTGTTTTGTAATGTTTGCTCTGATTCTGAACTATTTCAATATAATTTGTTTTTCTGATCAAAATTGTTTTAGCACATCACCAACACTTTTTGATTGCTGACAAAAAGGGGGAGAACAAGAATGATATTTAAAATCAATAACGGGCTAACTAGACAGAAACTCTCAAACATTCTAACTCTATTACTTGAAATGTTTTTGTTTTGTTTTGTGTAAAAGTCTACAGGCACAAGGAAGCTCCTGGACACTCTGAAGACTAGAAGCTCTAATCAAAATGTAGAAGCTCTGATCAATGTTGCTCTGATCAATATAAAGTTCTGATCGACCTAATACTCTGATCCAAAGCAAAGCTCTGACAAGTCAAAGACTCTTATAATCTGATGTTCAAAGAAAGAAAAAGATCTGATCCTGAAGAACACATATATCAAAGGGAAGTAATAAACTCAGGGGGAGTATCTCTTAACTCTGACTTCTCCGTACTTCTTAACTCTAATATCTTCTTATCTTTTACCTCTCACTCTGATACCTTTTCACGTTATTTTCATTTTAAAATATCTAGTTTTTGTCATCATCAAAAAGGGGGAGATTGTTAGAACAATGTTTGAATCTACTACCCTATATTTGAGTTTTGATGATAACAAAGTGAAAAGATATAGTAGTTATAAGTTTCATGAATGAACTATATGCTGCCTAAAAGTATTATGTTCTGACTTGCAGATACTCTGATTAGTATAAGCAAGATCACGTCTTTTCAGCATCAGAATTTGATTTCATACACCAGCATCAGAAGTTGCTACATCAGAACGTCAAGATCAGATAATCAACTCACGTACATGCTGAAGCTTGATGAACAGAACTGCGCTCAAACACTCTGATACAGAAACACAATAGTTCATCAGCAGCGAAGCAGAATCAGAATGAGCCAAGCCAGAACTTGCGTTAAAGAAGCAACGGTACTGTGCATTGAAAGCTAATTAATTCCAACGGCCTCATTCTAGACAAGATCTGCTCAAAAAGGAAAGCTTGTTATTAGCATTGAATCAAGAATATTGCATTCAACGTTCATCTTCTCAAGTGCTATATATACAAGGCTTTGAAGATTATAATGGCTAATGCTCTCCAACTCTCTACACGCACAAAAGCTATAATCTTCGTTCAATCAGTTTTGCTAAACCACAAACTCTGATACTTCATTATTGTTTAGCAATCTAGTTTCTAAGCTTCATTTTGTGTATACATCACGGTTGTGATAAAGTTTTGTAGAAAACATTCACACACATTGTTTTATACCTTTGTAAGAAAGTGTTGCCTTGACAAACCGGGTTGTGGTTTGAATCAAGAAGGCTTTAGCTGTTGTTAAAGCAGTCTGTAATATTCAGTTGAATATAGTGAATTAAGACCTCGTTGGAGAGAGGCGAAATCACCTTGACGGGTGGACTGGAGTAGTTTGAGATCAAACGAACCAGGATAAAAATATCTTGTCAATTGCTTTAAGATTTCAGTTTTACAATTCAACCCCCCCCTTCTTGTGTTTTTCACCCCTTCATAGATATCCTTGTACTAAAGCCAACCATGTTCATAGATTTCATTTATATTCATTGAGTATAGAGAATTTTGGATTTGAAATTTCTGTAAAAATTAGGTTTCAAATTAGGGCCAGTAAAATTAGCTTTGATCTTTTACTTTTAATTTACATAAATTATATGTTTGAAATCGTGGGAAGAAATACTATCACTTTCATGTTTGGATTTTCCATTTTCATGGAGAAATGAGAGAGATACAGGTGGTCCGGCCATGGCTCAAGGTTGAAGATGAAGTTGCCTTCAGGAGGTGTTTTCTAATATATATTTGTGCTTTTGTTTATATTAACGGATGTACAGCCACCCCAGTGGTAAGGCAACGCGTAAAATTTCCATAGGTCATGGGTTCGAGCCTTGGCGCCTACCTTTTGCAATTTTCTCATGTTTTTTCACTTTTTTTGGTTTCTTGCAGCGTGGGCTTTTGGATATTGGGCTCTGTTTGTTTTTTCTAACATTTTACCCCCCATTTACTTGTATACACCTCTGGCCCATATATTTTCATTATTTATTTTTTACTTTCATTTTATTTTATTAAATATATTTTTCTTAATATTAAAAATCACAAAAAGTATAAAAATGATAGATTTAAATTTTGACTTGTTTTATTTTATTTTTATTTAGTTATATATTATTTATTTTTTATCAAATAAACTTGTAAATTAAATTATAATTAGTTTGATATACATATTTTTTATATTTATTAAACATATTATTTTAATACAAAAAGACCAAAGTACCTCATAAATACCATATATTATTTTTCAAGACAAAAAATATAAAAAATACTTACCTTTTCTTAAAGAAATTTATTTCTTTTTAATAAAATAGAATTAGGGTTTAACCAAAATCCCTTCTAAAAATAATTTCCTTTCCTGATTAATTTGAGTTTAATTTTGATTTATTTATTAGGTTTAGGTCAAAACTTTTTCACATAAAAAAACAAACAAAATCTTCTTTTGCATTTACATATCTTTGCATATTTAAATTATCTTGTACATTCTTTATTCCAATATTTGTACAAATTCAATTTGGTTGTAATAGATTAACTAGGTTTATATTATTGCAACCCCCATTCATAAATTGTATACCCCCCTCCCACAAAGTGTTGCAATAGCGTAGTAATCGTTAAATTTCGCAATTTATCGCTTTTATATAACATGCTAGTAATTAGGGTTTGTATGGCAAGATAAAACCAATCAAATAGAAAATCCTAATTCAAGACAAAATCAAACATGAAAATGACACACTTGCACACAAGCACCCTTAGGGTTACTCCACTTGGTTGCCTTATACAAAAAATGGTCATATTACGCATGCAAGGTATCTTAGCAAAACAAACAAAAACAAGATCATAGTCCCTCTATGACGCTATTCAAAGTTGCCTTACAAAAATGATCTTAGTCCCTCAAAAATGCTAAGATACTTTGCAACATTGCTAATCATGGTTATACGATGACCCACGCCCATCCCGTTTACATCCAAAGATAGGGTTGCTTACCAAATCAATGGTAAGACAACAATATCAAAGGAAAAGAAAATGAACAAGAAAGACATTTGAGTAGGTAGATTACTTTTAGTTACTTGCTCCATTTCAAACAAATATCCTTGCTATTTTCAAAACAAACACACACATTTCCAAACATCTTACAAACATTGAAAACATTTTCAAAAAGATAAACATCTTTGTATACATTCTTACGAACGAGAATCATTATAAAGATTGCCTAAACAATGGCCTCTTTTACAAAATACTTTCAAAAACCACACTGTGATACGGTGGGAGAACTGACTGTGAGTTTTGCGTTTGTTTTCGCAAATGTTTCGGTTGAGCAAGAGTCGCCACCGACTTTTTATTTTATCCTAAGGAAAGGTTAAAAAGCACAGCAAAAACCTTTGAGATGTTTTCTTGGGTTCGGGGAGTAGATTATAGAAAGGGAAGGTATTAGCACCCTTTCTATCCATGGTTATCCATGGGCTCTTAGTTACTTGCTTAGATCACTTGCCTTTTTTCAATTGTTTGAAATGGTGCTTTCAATTGTTTGAAATGGTGCTTTGTGTGTGTGGGTTTGAAAAATGTTTTGAAAAGAGGCCAATGTGGTGGCAACCTTTGTAATGATCCATGTTGGGATGTATACAAAGGTGTATGTCTTTTGAAAAGTTTTCAATGTTTTTGAAAGTTGTTTTGAAAGTGTGTTGTGATGTGTGGTTTTGAAAAATAGGCAAGTGTTTTTGTTTTGCAAGTTGGCAAGTAACCAAGAGCTATCTACCCTAAATTTCTCAAAGATCTTTCCTATGTTTTTAACCCTTTTAACAATTTTGTTCCACCATTGTATTTGGTGGACAATCTTGTGTTAGGATGTGAAAGGGACGGGCGCAGGTCATCGTTTAGACCATAATTGCAATGGTGCTAAGTATCTTTGGGCATTTTCTTTAAGGGACTTGATCATTTGTGTAGGCAATATTTTGAAAGCGTCATCGAGGGACCATGATCATTTGATTTGTGTTTGTTTTGCCCAAAGAGACCTAACATGCAATATGGCCCAATTTTGAAAGGCAACAAGTGGAATACCCTAGGGGGTGCAAGTGTGATTTGTGTGTCCATTTTCATGCTTGTTTATCTTGAAATTAGGTCAAAACTATTTTTCGTTATTTTTCGCATACAAACCCTAATTCTAACATGGTATAATTAGAAAGCAATAAAGTGCGAAAATAAATTTACTAAGCTATTACAAAACCATATATGGGAAGGGGGGTACAAATGTTTGAATGGGGAGATATTTAGACAAAGAAATTAAACCTAGCTATTACATCATTTTTGGATTATTTGCAACATAATTAAAGGCATAAATTAAATACAAATAAAACAAATATGCAAGAATGCAAAAAAGGTTTTTTATATGTATGAAAAAAAAGGTATTATTTATGTCACAAAAAATAAAAAATAAAAGTATTTTTTTTTTGGAGTTTTTCATGTTTAGGGCAAAACCCTAATTCTATTAAATAAAATGTATTATTTATTCAATATATACAATATTTATTATTTGTGTACAAAAATAAAATAAAAATGAAGTCTATTTGTGAAAAATGTACTTTTAATATTAAATATTAATAAAATAAAAATATGTATATTTTTGGTATTTTATTCTAAGTATACTAATATATATGTATTTATTTGTATTATTTACAAAATATGTATTATATATACTAATTAATAATATTTAATATTTAATAAAAAAAGTATTTTTTTTTTATAAAATATTTTCAGAAAGTAGAACAAAATAAAAGTGTATAAAAAATGTATTTTGCACTATTTTAGTATTTTAAATAAAAAAAGTATATGTATTTATTGATTTATGTACAAACTAAAAGAAAAAATCAAATAAATGCCTAATAAATTCAAAAATGGTGAGAAAAAATATTTTTATATTTTTAATATCATGAGAAAAAATAAATGAGTCAATCAAAAAAAAGAAAAAAATCAAAAACATTAAAAATAAACCAAATGGGCTCAGGGGGTTCAGAAGCAAAAAGAGTGTGTGAAAAGGAAATACAAAAACAGGCCCAGCCCAGATGACCTTTCTTCAACCTCTGGCCAAACAATGTCAAAAAACGCGCGCCTGGTTCCCTGATTCAAACATCTTGATTCCTGGCTTTTTAATGAAAACTCATAACATAAAAAATGTTCAGCATCAAGAGACGAATCCAACCATATGCAGAAATTGTCTTAACTCTCTAAGATGAGGGAGAATTTCTTCTCCCCCAAATCCTGACCTAGATTTTCCTCCATGTTCAAACTCAAAATTCTTGCAACACACATAATATAAATAAAATCTAATTATATGGGCATGTTCAGGGCAATGATTGTGACATATTCTCTTCACAAACCTAAAGCTAACAATGCCTAATAAGAGAGATACGAATTCAAAAACTTACCTGTTCAGTTGAAGTTCTATCTGGCAATGGAGAAGCTTTCAATGCAAGGTGATGATTGGGATAGTTTCCTTGAGGTCCAGGGATGCTATTCCAAGCTTTACTTTGTCTTGAAAGCTTTTGAATCGTGCTAGAGCACTTCACCTGCAAATCAGAAAAGTGAAAATGGTGGAACCAGTTAGAGGAATTACAGGTCGTGTTTTAGGTTTTGGTTAGCTTGCATAGATGGTATGGAAGGTGTGTGAACTGGTTTGGGCAAGAAAGCTTGAGAGGAATGAAAGATGGCACTCAAACTGCAGGCCCTGCCCTGTTCTTGCAGTTTGAAGGTGATTCTGAGAATGGGAGTGTATGAGGGATGTTAGGGTCGTGTACTAGCTCAGTTGGTATCTCTTGAATGTGTTTTGCAAGTTTGCTTAAGTGTTTGTAAGCTGATATGAGAGTTGGTACCAGTTATGCAATGTTTCTTCTTTCTTAAGCAACAAAAGGCAAGTTGATGTTCTAGACTGATGCAGGCCCCCATAACATGCTGCAAAACCTTGTCTTGATCAGTGCAATGTGTCTCATAACTTGTGCCTAGAAGATTTTGACTGTACCACTTGGATTTGCAAAATGGACATAAAGTTCTACTTTTTCAAAATGGAAATAATGCTTTATCTATAAATGGATTAATCTTCTAGGCAATGCTTGAATACACAAAACATGGTCTTGGCACAAAGGTTTGACATTAAATTTATGAGTGTCAAAGGGTTTTAGGACCTGTAATGTAGCACAAACTATGCTGACTTGAAAATGGCCTAAGTTATGAACATGTACATGCTCAATTCAAAAGTGAGTTTTTGCCATATTGTGAAATTCGATTCTCCCAAGTTATGAGGTTGTTTGATGAGTTCTTGGACATTTTGGAAAGCTTGGAATGTGTAATACAATCCATCTTTGAAATGCAAATTGAAATTCCAAGTGGAAGTGTATGGAAAATGGCCTTGAAGTCAGGTAGAAAACCTTGCCAAAAAGGTCAAATTTTCACTAAGTTAAGAATGGTTTAGTACCCTTATTCCAAAAATCATAACTTGAGATACAAGCTTCTTTTGGGAAAACTTTGTGAATCAAAGTTGTAGATTTTGCAACAAGCTACAACTTTCATGTTTTGACTTTTGCTTTAATCCAAATAAATCATGGTGAGAAAGTGGGGGAAAGTTGGGAAAAAATTAGGGTTTTCCATAACTTAGAAAAATTCTAAGTTATGAAAAATTTCCATTTCAAACCCTAATTTGCATTTCTTGATTTCTTGATGAACAAGTTTCATGATTTGGCATGTTTTGATGAAAAATGAATCTTGACTCTTGATTTTGACCAAAAAGTCAAAGTTTGACTTTTCAGTATACAGTCAAAATTGATCAATTGACTGGGAAATTCAACTGTCAATCTTGTGTACTTGGGATCTTTTGAGTTTGTTGAGCATGTCAAGATAATTCCATGGGGTCCTTGAGTCCATATGTGAGCTTGGTTTGCCATTGGCTAGGTCAAACAGTCAAAAATTGCCTTTGTGCAGTCAAAACCCTAAAAATGACCATTTTGCCCTTTTGATGATCTGATCAAATTTCTTGTGGAATTGTGATCCAAACTTGATCAAATGGTCCATGTGAGTTCATAATGTTGATGTGGGTCAATTTTCATGAGATTTGACTGTCAATTGGCCACAGTTGACTTTTTCTCCAATACAGTTGATTTCTAGGTCAACTGTCCAATTGACTGGGAAAAATTTGGAATCAAGGCTTGAAACTTGGTATGGATAAATTTGGGAGTCCAATATGAAGCATGAAAGTCATCTTAGGCATTTTAGGTCAAAATCTCTTTGTGCAATCACAAACCCTAATTTGGGTCAACAGTGCAAGGAGAAGTCTTGAGCAGAGGAAACCCTAACTGGATCTTGAGCTCCAAGAGTTTTGTGATGAGAAAATGTTGAGGAAATGGGAGGGAAAATTTTGGGGTACAACACACACCAAGCATAATTTCAAACAAAAGCAAGTGATCCGGCAAGTAACTAAGAGCCCATGGAAAACCATGGATGAAAAGGGTGTTAATACCTTCCCTTTTCATAGTCTACCCCCTGAACTCAAGAAAAAATCTCAAAGGTCTTTCCTGTGCTTTTTCACCTTTCCTTTTAGATAAAAGAAAAGTCGGCGACAACTCTTGCTAACTGCAACATTTGAGATCAAACACAAAACCTTCAAGTCAGTTCTCCCACCGTATCACAATCTTCATCATAAAACCTAACTTGGTTAAGAAGATCCAACAACATTCAAGCATAAGTAATTGCATATTCTTCATCCTAGCATCTCTCTGAAGCTATTTGGATCCTTATCTTATCTTAATTCACCTTTATAAGGCGCATCAGGCGCACTTCGATTGGAAAGTTTTCTTTACTCCGAACTTCATCAATTCATCGTCATTTCACTGATTTCTTTTTGTGATTAGATTGGCGTTGTGTTTGTGAGTATTAACCTTAAGTTTTTGTTCATTTATCATGCTTATTTGGAATTTAATTTCTGATAAAATGAATTAGGGTTCGCTGCGTGTTTTGATGTGCTCTTGAGTTTGTTTGATTTTCAGTTCAATTAATTGGTATATTTGAACTCAACATGAAATTTGGAACAAGTTTGATGTAGAAGTTTTTGGTGTTTTGAGGCACTACGCCATCATGTGTGGTGGTGCAGCGGTGGCCGGAAAATTGGAATGGATGAATAGGTTGGGGTCGATTTTTTGCTTCATTTTGAATTCAAAATTTTGATCTGGTAGCATGTGATTGGTCCATGTTATTTCTCTTATTTTTAGTTTTTATTATTACTTGATATTTCTGGAAATATTTTTTTAAAATAAAATGAAAACTAGAGAAATAGAGAAGGAAATGGAAGTTGATCAAGTCTCTTCACAGTGCATTGGGCCTTTTATTTTTACACCCACCACTCTAGCCCACTCATCAATTTTTGTTTGAACTAGAAACAATTTTTTGGACATTTATTACTGGACCCTGGCGCCTTGGGCTTAACACTGTTGCTCTTCACTATCCAATTCTACACCTGCACCTCCCTACGTCTTTGCATTATTTTAATTTCTTATTTCAATTTTAATTGATTTCTCTTCCAATTTTCTTTTAATATTTTAATTCCTAAAAAACTCAAAAATATTTTCATCTTGATTTTATTGTCCATTTTATTTTAGCAATTATTTTCATATTTTTGCTATTATTTCTTTTAATTGTTTAATTGATTTTAATTCAAAAATATGCTTTGTCCTTGATCATTCTCCTTGAATTTTTTGATGAGTTTTTTAGTGATGATCTCTTGATGATTGTTTTCCCTTGCTTGAATGCTTGATTTATTGATTTCTTGATCATTTGTTGACTACTTACTTGCTAACATGTTCCTTTAGGATTATTAATTCAATTTTAATCTCTTGATTAATTTGAATTAATTAAACCTTAGGATTTTAACCCAAACATGAAAACATTAGGGTTTTAATTCCCTTTATCCCAAATCTAAGTTCATGATGCATGATAACATTAGGGTAGACTTTCCATGTTGTACCCCAAAATTTGCCCTCCCATATTTCTCAACACATGGCAAGTGAGGTCCCCAAATTGCTCAAGGAAGTTCAAGAATTGACCAGACAAATTCTCTCCTAAAGTAGTATACCCAAATTAGGGTTTCTATTTTCATCAAGATGTGTAAAACACAAAGTACTCAAATGCTCACCATTGTCCTAATATGTTCTCAAGATCATCCATGTCAAGTTTCAAGCCTTGCAGAAGAAGTTTGCTCAGTCAATTGCTCAAATGCCTAAAAATCAACTATATTAGGTCAAAAGTCAATTGTGGCCCACATACAGTCAAACTTCAAGATTTTTGGTCAACATCCTCATTTTGAAGTATTATCCATCATTTTATCAAGGGTTGATCATGATTCCTCAAGGATTGCTCACAATTCATCAAAACCCAAAAGTTGCTAAATTAGGGTTTTACAGGAAAAGTCAACTCAACTTTGACCAAGCATAAATTTCTCATACTTTATCAGAAATGACCCATCCAAATATCATTTTGAATAGGATGCAATTCCCTACAATTCATATTCAGCTCCCAAGTCCAGAATATGCACTCACAAAAAGACATGAATTTTGACATTATAGGTCCTTTTGAAAAGTCAACAAAAACACCTTTTAGGTCAAAGCTTCATACATGAAAATGGAAGACTCAATTGAGATGAGACCAAAAGGGTTGTTTAGAGGACATACTAATATTTCTAAAAAGTCCAAGAACACCTCTCTAGGGTCAAAATTGAGAGAGTTATGCATTGGCCAAGTTGACCATTTTTGCAAAATTGCCAAAAGTCAAATGTGCTCAAATTTGCATTTTTTGCTAAATGGGCCCAACTTTTTATGCTTGCACCTCAACTATAATGTGGTCCATGACTAAAATGTTCACTCACCCATTATGTGCTTCATTTTTCAATTTATTTTGATTTTTCATTAATTAAAAAGTGAATTAAATCAAATAAATGATGAAAATTATCAAAGATATGATTTATTTGTTTTTTTGACAGATTGGCAATCAAGATATGCTGAGTTAACAAGATCAATTCGAATCAAGGTCAATTGGTACAAGAAAGGCATGATTTGGATCAAAACACCAACATATGATATAGATTGCAAACCAAATCAAATCTTGGATAAATGCAAAGATTTAGTCCAAGTTTGTTAACCTAATTCACTCTAGGTTATATAGTGAACAATTCCAGATCAAAATACAGGGGTTAGAGGTCGTGAGAGGCATAGAACAAAACTCAAAAAAGTTGGCAA
Organism: Vicia faba; assembly: GCA_948472305.1. NCBI lineage: Eukaryota > Viridiplantae > Streptophyta > Magnoliopsida > Fabales > Fabaceae > Vicia > Vicia faba. The sequence continues at coordinate 381,974,965 of OX451738.1, read as the reverse complement.
AAGTGTGATTCAGTTTTCAGGTTAGGGGACGATTCAAAGCAATTTAAGGCCAGCAATCTCTTTCTGGGTGTGCACTGAAGCTATTCCAATCACTCCCAAGTCTTCAAACCATCAGAAACGCAAGCTACACATCACGTGTTGCATTCTCTGAACTCAAACTTGTTCTTCTAGTTTTATGCGTTTTCAGTCCAATTTGTTTGTATATACATGTTTATGATCATGCCAGGAAGCTTTTTGATAGCCTAGATTTAAGCTTTGATGCAGGAATAGCTATTTGCCATTACTAGGGTTCGAAAGCTCAAAATTGGGGTTTCCTCTTTCAGGGCAAATTGAGAGGAATTCTGGACACTATTAGACTCAGGGCTTAATTCCTGATTGACCCCTAGCTTTGTTTTCAATTTATATTGCCTATATCACATATTTGAATCACGCAGGTTTTTAGCTACAAACCAAATCCGTCATTATAGCTTATAGTGACGGGAAACTTTCGTTGGTAAAAGTTTGTTGCCTAATGCCACGAGTCAGTGAAGAAGATGATGGCGTGGAGGCGAAGGATTGGTCCATTCAAACTGGCGCGCGCTTTTTCTGTTTTGTCCACTAACTCATGTTTTAATACATATTATGAATTGTTGTTATTATGTTGATCATAAGGACCTGGGTTCGATCCCCAGGTCCCAACATTTCATTTATATTATTTTCATTCAATAGATCCAGCGCGTTGCTTTTCCTGATAACCACCATACTCCATCAACATCCATCCATTTGATCCAGCGTGTCATCAGATCCAACGCTCCATCCATGAGGGACCATAGTACACATTCAAGTTAACGCTACACAGAATCAGGCAGGTCAACCTGGGCTTAGCTTTTTAGGCCTGGAAATTCAGATGTGCACCCTCAGATTTGCTAACAACATACAGGCCCATTTTTATTTCTTTCTTATTTTTATTTCCTTATTTAATTATTTTGCTTAATTATTTTTCCACAAAAATTAATATTTTTTTTATTTAATCATAAAATCAGTAAATCACAAAATACCAAAAAAAAGCATTTTCTTTAATTTAATTAGAAATCTAGGTTAATTTAATTTCTTTTCTATAATTAAAATCAAATGGAATCTAGGTTTTAATTTTACATTTATATTTCTTTTCTCAAATAAAAAACCAAAAAATACAAAAATCTTTTTATACAAAATACTTTTCTTGAAATTATTTAATTAGGAAATTAGGCTAATTTAATTTCTTTCATAATTTAAAAACAATTATAAATTAGGTTTAATTAATTTTCAATTAATTGTTTTCTCAAATAAACATCCACAAGAGCAAAAATCTTTTTCTCTCAATTAGAGTTTTAGGTTATCTTTTCAATCGTCCTCGTATTTAATTTGCCGCGCGCTTGTTGATTAATTTGCCATTATTTTGTAACTGTTCGGGGTTTGTAATAGTTAACTTAGGGTTTTTATTTACTGTTTAAATCCCCGATTTTTGGTTATGTAATTAATCCCCCTCCCCGAAGCCTTGTAATAGCTAGGTTTATTTTCTCGCATTTTTAATTCTCGCAAATACTTAACTGTTAGATGTATGTTTAGGATTGTATGGCAAGAATGCATGACAAAATTAAAATGGTTAGAAAACCCTAATGTGTAAAGATAATAAACTGAAAATAAATCACTCGCACATATTCACTCTTAGGGTATACTCTCACTTCGGTTGCCTTCGATAAACGATCATTAAGTATATGGTGTCTTAGTGGTTGCCCTCCCGTCTAAAAAGATCAAATGTCCCATTCGAATGTTGCCTCAGAAATGTTGCCTCGAAAAGATCTTAAGACTCTAGGGTTATGTGATCGGTGGATCTGGAACTGACTGTTTAACGCTGGTTCGCGAAATGTCGCGGAAGCAAGAGTCGCCACCGTCTTTTATTTTCTCCAAATGGAAAGGACAAAAGCACAGAAAAATTCCTTAAAGAGATTGCTCTCGGTTCGGGAGGTAGATTATAGAAAGGGAAGGTGTTAGCACCCTTTCTATCCATGGTTATCCATGGGCTCTTAGATACTTGCTCATTTGTGTTTTCAAAAATGTTTGCTTTTCAAGTGTGAGTGGGTTTGAAAAAGTTCCGTTTAAAGTTTCAGATCGACTCTTGTATCAGTCCTCAAGAGTGTTTGAAAAGTTGTTTTGAAAGCTTTTTAAAAAGTGTAAGGTGTGAAAAGTATTTTTGATTTGTTTGAAAAGAGCAAGTATCTATGAGAATCTACCTACCCTAAGGAATTCGTCTATGTAAATGTACTTTAAAGTAGTGCCATCCCACCATTGAGAGGTAGGTAGCACCACCGTTGGAGGTGTTCGGGTCAATTCGAGTTTTTAGGGACATTGTGGTCACCGAGCAAAGGTAAGACACCTTAGAAGCTACCCTTATGCCATTGATCTTTCATTCCGAGGCAACTATTCCGAGGCAACTTATTCGAGGCAACTTTGTTTTTAGGCAACTTTGTTTTAGGCAACTAGATCAATGGACACAAGGACTCACTAAGACGTCCTATGGTCGACGGCCACGTTTCGAGGGACAAGGCAACAGTGTGATCACCGGAGTAATGGGAAGACACCTTAGAAGCTACCCTCATGCCAAGTTCCCGGATCATGAGGACTTACTAAGACATCCTCTACTCGACGATCACCTTTCGAGGCAAGGCAACAGTGAGGCGTACCCTAGGGGTGGTGTGTGTGATTCGTGTGTCGTTTTCGTTTGTATTTATCTTGTCATGTCATTGGTGCTCTACGCATTGCTTTTATTTAGACATTCATTCTTGCATGCTTTGTTTAACAGTTAAGAGTTGCGAGGAAAAGTAAATCTAAAGCTATTACAAATGGCGCGGGTCCACATCGCCAAAATTAAACCGGACCCGATTTGACAGAAAAAATAAAGAAATTAAAAGTGCGAAAAGTTTAGTTACATGGCTTCGGGAGAGATACATAGGTATTATAATGAAAGAAAATAAATACGCGAATTAATGAGAAATTAAGCGAAACGAGGGCGTTGGACCCTTTTGCAACAATTTAAAATTAAATGGAATTAATTAATTAAAGAGAAAAGAAAGAAATTGTTTTTTGGTGTTTTTAATATTTTATGATTTAATATAAGAAGAATTAATCAAAATACGATGCAAACCCTGATTCTAATTATTTTTACTTTATTAAAAAGTATTGAAGTTTTTTAACCTAATTTAAACCTAATTTTTATATGCAATTTAATTATAAAAATAAATAAAATAAATAATATTATTGTGAAAAAGAAAAATTAAAAAGGAATAAAGCATTAATTAAACCTATTTCTACATTTTTTAGATTTTTTATTAAAAGAATTAAAATTAAAACCCTATTTTAAACTAATTAATTTACATGCATTTATTTACAAGAAATATTAAAATGAAATATTTATTATATTTTTTATCTTTTCTGATTTTTATGCATTTTTTTTATATTTATGAAAAATAGTTAATTAACTGAATAAATAATAATTAAAAGGAATAAAAAATAATAATACAAAAAAGTAAAGAAAATAAAAAGAATGTGCAAACCTGGGGGTTCAGACCCCAATATGGAGGTTTGGCCTTAGTAATCTGGCCCATTTAGCAAGGCCTGGTGGACTTTTACTAGGCACGTGCAGAGGCGTTGACTCAAGCCTATGGTGCTCATCAATTTTCAGCCTTTGATCTGATCTCCAGGAGCACGTGGGTGGCTGGATTAAGAGGTGTATCATGATCCTCAACATAAGCGCTGCACGTGAACGTTAAAGGAAAAATAACATGGAAATTATTGAAGACCTGGGGCTCGAACCCAGGTCATGGATGTTGCCAGCGTATGCCTTGCCACTGAACCACTTGTTGCGCTTTGTGTATAACATAAATGAAGAATAATATAATAAGAAGCAATAGTTAGTGGTTCAAAAACGCGCGAAATTTAAAAGAACCAACCAACGTTTGCCAACACATCATCTTCCTCGCGTGTTTTATTTTTTTCTGAAACAAGAACACTTCGGCCACGGTTTTGCAAATGCTCTCTTAGGCCTGCTATTAGAAAATAGCGATTAGGCCTATAGTGTTCATAAATTGATCGCGAGTGCTGCATCTTCTTCGTCCAGTCATGATGATTCTAATGGTAATGGCCAAAGGTTCCAATTTTTCTTCGTTTCAAAATCCCCAATTTCAAACTCTGCAAACCCTAAAACTCAAACATGGTATAATCGCGTATAGCAAATAAAAAGACAATTAAATGCATTGGTTAGCTTCAGAATCAAATGAGGAATAAGAATCCATGAATAAAATGTTATGAAAATGCCTAAATTTGAGAATACGATTATGAGTTTTTCATGACATATTTGGAATGCTGTATACCAATTCCTTGCGTTTTGATTGTTCTTTTTGATTGGAATATGTCCAATGACCTTTAAGCAAGCTATTGAAACACAAATTCTGCCTTGAATCGCCCTGGAAGTGTATTTTCAGTTTTGACTTTTTAGAGAGAAATTTCAAGTTCTACAATGGCTCTTGGGCGCAGCTCAGTGTGTATTTGCATTAGGGTTATGATCCTGGCATATGTAGTAGTGAATTAGGTCAAAGAAACCACTCCAAATCTCTTGCATTCATTGATTGAAGATTTGATTTTTTCACCATAATTTCCATATCTTTTTCCATGTGTTTTTGGTTCAAATCATATCCAATTGCTCCAATTCTTTCCATATTGACTTATGCACGAAATCTTGAGAATAAAACAAGTACAAAAAGATTTGAGACTTTAAGTTAGCATTTTTCATACATTTATTTTGATTTAAATGAATTAATATGAATAAAAATTCAAATAAATAAATAAAAAATGAGAAAATACTTCCCTTTGAGCCAAGTAGTCGTGCACATGTCATGGATGATGAATCATGGAAGAAAAATGGGCCCATTAGCAATTTTAGGTCATTTGAATCAATGTTGACTTTTCAAAATATCCAAAAATTTCCCAACTTCTACAAGGCATAACTTGCTCAATTTTTAAGTTTTGCTCATGTTCTTGGACATTTTGGAAAGGTCTTTGAGTCCTCTAACCAATGCCTTTGGTCCCATGTCATTTTGATTTTCCAATCTCAAGTTATGGCCTTTGACTTAAAGTCCCTTTTTGTTGACTTTTGAAAAAGACCTATAATGTTGAAATTGATAACTTTTTGTGAGAGCATTTCTTGGACTTGAAGTATGAAGATGAGTTGTAGGAAATGTCTTTCTCTTCAAAATGAGCTTTGGATAGAATTTTTCTGATAATCCATGTGAAAGTTATGCCCTGGTCAATTTCAGTTGACTTTTTCAGCTGTCCAAATAAGGAAACTTTTGCATCTTGATGATTTCTGAGCCAAATTTTGAGAATCATGATCAAGCATTGATCAAATGATGTTTGTGGCTTCAAAATTATATGTTGACCAAAATTTTGAACTTTTGACTGTCAAATGACCATTTTGCCCCTACAGTTGACTGCAGTGCAATTTAGGGTTTTGACTGTGCAATTTTGTACTGAAAGCCTTGAAACTTGATATGAGGATGCTTGACCATATTTGTAGGCACATGAGACTTGATTGGACCTTTGAAAACTTCATTTTCTTGATCAGAACACAAACCCTAGTTTTGACTGCATGGGAGACCTTTGCACTGTGCAGCCCTTGGGGAATTTTGCAGCTTTGATTTGGCAATTTCTTGAAGAATATGGGAGGGCAAATTTTGGGGTACAACAGTTGCCCCTGTTCAATCTTCTTAGACCTGAGGATGCAGATTGGCGGACGTGCCCTTCGTAATCCGAGGGTAGAAGATGATTGAACACTAGAGTGCCCAGAAATTTGCGCTCACATAGCAGCAGTGATGGTGGAATGGGCTTATAGATGCCATTTAGAGATTGATGGGGGATGATGGGCTTATAGATGTCATCTGGACGTTGATCGCGTAAGAGATTCCTTAGCGAGAACCTGTATACCTGCAAAAGAAATATGAGTACCTGACACGTTGCAGGAACTGGTTTTCAGATGGTTGGTATAGATGTGTCCTGACTGGTTACAGGAGTTGGATCTGGAGCTTCAAACGGTGATGAATGAACCAGGAGCGGTTACTACCTTAGCATGAACGGTAAGAGAACCTTGGGTGACTTTAACTTCAACAACGCTCGTTGAGAAAATCTTGGTGGGAATTACCATCTTCGCAGTATCGGGAAGAGAACCGTCGACAATTATAATCTCAAAAGCGGACGTTTGAGAAGAACCTGGAATGGAATTAGAAAGGTTGGTGAATTGTCTCTACTGACAGGTTATTTCCATGGACGGGTGGTCTTTAACGACGAGTGTCTATAACGACGAGTGTCTATAACGACGAGTGTCTATAACGACGAGTGTCTATGACGACGAGTGTCTATAATGACGAGTGTCTATGACGACGAGTGTCTATGACGACGAGTGTCTATGACGACTAGTGTCTATGACGACGGGTGTCTATAACGACGAGTGTCTATAACGACGAGTGTCTATAACGACGGGTGTCTATAACGACGAGTGTCTACGACGACAAGTGTCTATGACGATGAGTGTCTATAACAACGAGTGTCTATGACGACGAGAGTATATAACGACGAGTGTCTATGACGACAAGTGTCTATAACGACGAGTGTCTATGACGACGAGTGTCTATAACGACGAGTGTCTATAACGACGAGTGTCTATGACGACGAGTGTCTATGACGACGAGTGTCTATAACAACGAGTGTCTATGACGACGAGTGTCTATGACGACGAGTGTCTATGACGACGAGTGTCTATAACGACGAGTGTCTATAACGACGAGTGTCTATAACGACGAGTGTCTATGACGACGAGTGTCTATGACGACGAGTGTCTATAACGACGAGTGTCTATAACGACGAGTGTCTATGACGACGAGTGTCTATAACGACGAGTGTCTACGACGACGAGTGTCTACGACGACGGGTTGTTTATAACGACGGGTGTCTATAACGACGGGTGTCTATAACGACGGGCGGAAGTAATTTTAACTGGACTTGTCTTCTTTTGACTGGATTTGTCTACTTTGACTGAATTTGTCTTTTTTGACATTGCTGATCATTTAACTGTATCCTTCCTGAAAGGTAAAGGTCAGTCATATGCAATGCATGGTACGGATCAAGCGGTGATATTCTCAGCATAAATGAGATTATGTGATATGATGCATGCATGCTATAATGTATGAAGAATGCGATGTTTATGAATGTATTCTCGTCTAGGAAAATAAATCATTGACGAATGCCGGGAGCTTGTTGAATCCTGGGCTGATGTTGGAGAATGGATTTTGCTTCCGCTGGGGATGATAATTGCAAGAATACCGGTAGGAGAAGATGACTCCGTTGGGGAATAAACTTGGCGAATGGATTACTCTGCGGGGAGAAAAGTATTCTAGCGATCTTACTGGGGATGTCTTTACTGTATTGGAAGTGTTGATAGACTTCGCTGGGGATAAGAAAGAAACGTATTGACGGCGACCTTTCCGTGGCTTTTGGCTGAGGATAACCTAGTTATATCCTGTTAAGGAAATAACTCTTTGAATAAAGCCGGACGACGCGTTCGCTTTTGGTCGCATTCTTCAGCTGAACTTGCCTTGGCACTTCGGTGGACAGAGCAACCGGATCATTTAGACAATTCAATATTGCCCCAGTTTCTGATATTGGAGAGGAAGACCTGTGAGGCGCTGATAGCTGTTGATGGACAAACCTTCTTCTGGTGAGCAGGTAATAAGATGATAGGACATAGCCGTACGCTTTGATCCCTAACTTTTGCCTGGACCGCCCTTTCGGGTTTTCAGTCCACCGGGATACCCATTTTTGCCCAAGCCGCCTTTTCAGGTTTTCGACTTGCCGGGTGTACAGATTTTTTCCATTTCATCCCTTCATTTTGCCCGAACCCTTTTGGTTCGCCGGGAAGCCCTTAATTTTGCCTAGGTATGTCAACCTAGCGGGTCTTTGATTTTGCGTAGTATCTTTTCGACTATGTCCACGCTCTCAGAAAGTAGGGAGTTGCCCTTGTTAGAATGGCGTTGTCATGCCACCAGAAGATATTTGACCAAGCAGGATTTGTTGTTGGAATGCCCCAAGTGACTCAGGCGGAGATTTGCCCCAGGCTATTTGGCCTTTGAGAGATTCTCCGTATCTTGATTGGACTGCCCCAAATGATGGACAATGGTCATGCCATGCCCCTTGACTGGAGATACTCCAGTTCATTAGACTTTCATTGCGCGAATTTCCCTGTTGTTCAAACAAAAAGTCATATGCAAACAAAGTTATGTTAAAAATGCAAAGCCTATGTCTGTCTTGAAGATTTTGAAAATGCATTTTCTTCAGTAAAAGCAAGTGGATTTTTTTTGTAAACTGTGACGTCAACTCGTTATTTTACCGTAAGCCTTAAGGAGTCAGGATACTTTTCGTAACAGTATGCTTTCGAACTAACCCATGCTTCAGCTAGGACTTTTGAGGGTTATAATGTGGCCTGGTTCACGGTTTAAGAAACAAAGGATAAAGGCTCAAATTATTTGTACCCACCCGCTCTTCGTGATGTTCTTCAATCCTAAACTCAGCTGACCATGCATCAGACCTTGTTTTGGTCCTTGCTTTGATATACCAGTGATGGTTCGGATGTCGACAATTTATTTTGAATAGGCAGTCATTCCTTTTTTGTTGAGGGTTTGTGAGACCTCTTTCTTTTCTGATTTTTTTTGTTATCCCTTTCTTTTTTTTTTGCCTGAACTGTTTCCTTTTTTGGAATCACAGTCAGCGGGATGCCCCAGTTTTGTAAGTCTCCTTCATGGGTTTTGACTTAATGGGTTTTTATTTTGAGAAGTAATGACTGCCTGTCTGTATGATTGTTCGGAACCATCACTGTCTTTTGTTTTGTAAGGACCTCCTTGGTGCCATTCGTTATGCACTTGGATCAACTGAGAGACTACCCTGCCCCAGGTTATGATTAAGGGTTTTGAATTTCGAAAATAATAACTCCTACTTCTTTGGCTCAGAGGGGTTGACGAGGGATTATCATCCTTATAACTCCAGTGTTTAGGGATTGAAACAATGCCTGTACCTCATCAGCGGGGTCTGTTCAAAAGCATACTGTAGATCATGGTATCGTTTTCGTCATCCTCCCTCAAGAGGCTTAGAATTATTAATTCAGAGTTGATCATCAGAAAAATATGAAAACAGTTTGCATATAGAGGATACGAAATAATTACTTCAAAACAGACATGTGTAATGCATTAATGAAATAACCAAGTTTAACATGAAAATGTTTGAACAAAAGAAAATTACAACTTGAATTCAAATGAACAAAAAAGTGCTTTCTATCCTAGCCATGTTTTGGCAAGGGAGTAGTGATCACATTCGGAGCTTCTGGAGAGTCGAGCTGGACTTCCTTTGCGTCAATCAGATCTTGAACCCTATTTCTCAAAGTCCAACAGTCATCTGTAGCATGCCCCGGGCTGTCGGAATGATAGGCGCAGCGAGCATTGGGATTGTACCTTGAAGGTGTCCTGTTAGGATTCTTTGGGGGATCCATGAGAGTTACCAACTTGGTTTCCAGCAGCTGTGGCAATATCTGTGACAAGGTCATGCCGAGGGGAGTGAATTGCCTTTTGGGTCTCTCTTCCCTTTGTTGATGGTGACGCTGAGGAGCACCGGCCGGCTTTACAATAGCTACTGCGTTGACCGCACTAGATTCTCTCTTGGATGATTTCTTCTCAATGTTCGAGGAATCACCATTTTGTATTTTCCCTGACTTGATGCCAGCTTCTATTCTTTCCCCGGTCAAGACCAAATCTGTGAACCCAGCAGCAGAATTCCCAATCAGGTGGTTGAAGAATGGACCAGACAGGGTCCCCAAGAACATGTCGACGAGCTCGCGGTCAGTTAGAGGTGGTTGTACCCTTCCAGCAAGGTCCCTCCATTTTTGAGCATACTCTTTAAAGCCCTCTCCTGTACCCATAGACATTCCCTGGAGCTGAGTGCGTGTGGGAGCAAGGTCGGCATTATACTGGTATTGCTTGTAAAATGCAGTGGCTAAGTCTTCCCAGGTACGGATGTTGGCTCCATTCAGTTGATAGAACCACTCGAGCTGAGTCCCTGAAAGACTCTCTTGGAAGAAATGGATCCATAAGTTTTTGTCAGTTGTATAGGGCTGGATCCTCCTTGTGTAAGCCCTGAGATGCAACTTAGGACAGGATGCCCCGTCGTATTTAGCAAAGGCAGGTACCTTGAATTTGCGCGGGATTACTACCCCAGAAGACAGACCTAGATCCTCGAAGTCCAGGCCAGGCACCTTTTGTATCTCCATAGCACTTAGCCGGTCTTCCAACTGTTTATACCTGTCCTCAGCTAGAGGGTACTGCTCGTCATTGAACTCGGTCTCGTTGTCGGAGACCACTGGACTAGGAACCTCCCTTTCTTGGGGACTGTCTCTCCCCACAGATGGAGTTGTCCTCTCAGCTTGATCCTGCAGGGTGTTCCCAGATCTGCGTCTAGGGCTGAACAGAACAGTTCTCTTCTTCTTCTTCTCCTTCTTCAAGAGCAGAGCCTTCAGATCTTGTTGCCCCTGGGTCAAATTCATGATCAGCCCTTGGAACTGGGCGTTCTGAGCCTGGAGGGCCTTGATAGTGTGCTCGGTTGAGGATTCAGGATTCATGACGAGACTGCTGAAATAAACAGCGAAGAAGGTAAGTAGCCTGCAGAGAAAGGGTACCTGTTATGCAATGATATGTATGATATGCATGCAATGATTTCAAGGACCTCGCGGGGTAAACAGAGAAACTTGTTAGAGTTGAGAACTAGTAACTTGATTGAAGGTACTTCATGTTGTTGAGAGTCCTTCGTCAAGGGTCAAAGGCTCACCATATCCAGTGGGTCATAGCCCCTGACAGCTTTGGCTAGAGGAAAATAAATCCTCTTTGCCCCTTGCTAGATGTTTGATTCATCATGACCTGCATCACAAGCCCTTGAGATCCTTGAAATGGGTTAGGATGTATGCAATGGTATGATGTCATGCTATGCATGGGGTGATATAGGTAAACCCTTGTTATGAGTCCCAATTAAGGACTATGAACAAACCCTGCAAGAAATTCAGTATACTTTGTTATGAGCCCCAATTAAGGACTACAAACAAAACCTGCAAGAGACTTAGTAGACCCTGTTATGAGCCCTCATTAAGGACTACAAACAAAACCTGCAAGACTTAATAACCCTGTTATGAGTCCCAAATAAGGGCTATAAACAAAACCTGCAAGTAGTTCATGTGTCAGATAACAAGCATGCAAGTAGTCAAGTACGAAGGCACACAAGTCAAACAAGAGAAACCCTTAGAGTTTAGGCCAGCATGAGGTCTAGGTATTACCCTCTTTCAGTTTGTTGGTTCATACCTGTCCTATCAAAAGTAACCGGGTTCTTAGAGGATCCCAATATCATTGACTACCCTCAATCGGTCATAACTTCAGCATCGCAATCTTTTCTTGCGGCCAGAACCATCGCGAGAGTTTAACCTCAATGGGCGTAGCATACTGCTACTGTTCTAATGGCCAAGTTGGGTCATTTAAGGTTCTAAGGTCTGTTGGTGCTTAATGACTCATTGGAAGACCCATATTCTCCCCGTTTCAACACGAGGGATATCGGTACAGACCAAGGCGCCACACCAACGTAGCCACTGCTTCACCCATGTCGGTATACGCCGGACAGGTCCCTCACAGCTTATGCTACCTAAACAGGGTATCCCCAGATCCGGGTTAGGATCTATGTAACTCCGATGCAACCCACAATAATAAAGCAAGCAAAGAAGACAATTGAAAACACAGTGATCTTAATCCTAAGGTACACCCCACTTTATAAGATATTCCCCAGCAGAGTCGCCAGTTCTGTGATCGGTGGATCTGGAACTGACTGTTTAACGCTGGTTCGCGAAATGTCGCGGAAGCAAGAGTCGCCACCGTCTTTTATTTTCTCCAAATGGAAAGGACAAAAGCACAGAAAAATTCCTTAAAGAGATTGCTCTCGGTTCGGGAGGTAGATTATAGAAAGGGAAGGTGTTAGCACCCTTTCTATCCATGGTTATCCATGGGCTCTTAGATACTTGCTCATTTGTGTTTTCAAAAATGTTTGCTTTTCAAGTGTGAGTGGGTTTGAAAAAGTTTCGTTTAAAGTTTCAGATCGACTCTTGTATCAGTCCTCAAGAGTGTTTGAAAAGTTGTTTTGAAAGCTTTTTAAAAAGTGTAAGGTGTGAAAAGTATTTTTGATTTGTTTGAAAAGAGCAAGTATCTATGAGAATCTACCTACCCTAAGGAATTCGTCTATGTAAATGTCCTTTAAAGTAGTGCCATCCCACCATTGAGAGGTAGGTAGCACCACCGTTGGAGGTGTTCGGGTCAATTCGAGTTTTTAGGGACATTGTGGTCACCGAGCAAAGGTAAGACACCTTAGAAGCTACCCTTATGCCATTGATCTTTCATTCCGAGGCAACTATTCCGAGGCAACTTATTCGAGGCAACTTTGTTTTTAGGCAACTTTGTTTTAGGCAACTAGATCAATGGACACAAGGACTCACTAAGACGTCCTATGGTCGACGGCCACGTTTCGAGGGACAAGGCAACAGTGTGATCACCGGAGTAATGGGAAGACACCTTAGAAGCTACCCTCATGCCAGGTTCCCGGATCATGAGGACTTACTAAGACATCCTCTACTCGACGATCACCTTTCGAGGCAAGGCAACGGTGAGGCGTACCCTAGGGGTGGTGTGTGCGATTCGTGTGTCGTTTTCGTTTGTATTTATCTTGTCATGTCATTGGTGCTCTACGCATTGCTTTTATTTAGACATTCATTCTTGCATGCTTTGTTTAACAGTTAAGAGTTGCGAGGAAAAGTAAATCTAAAGCTATTACAAATGGCGCGGGTCCACATCGCCAAAATTAAACCGGACCCGATTTGACAGAAAAAATAAAGAAATTAAAAGTGCGAAAAGTTTAGTTACATGGCTTCGGGAGAGATACATAGGTATTATAATGAAAGAAAATAAATACGTGAATTAATGAGAAATTAAGCGAAACGAGGGCGTTGGACCCTTTTGCAACAATTTAAAATTAAATGGAATTAATTAATTAAAGAGAAAAGAAAGAAATTGTTTTTTGGTGTTTTTAATATTTTATGATTTAATATAAGAAGAATTAATCAAAATACGATGCAAACCCTGATTCTAATTATTTTTACTTTATTAAAAAGTATTGAAGTTTTTTAACCTAATTTAAACCTAATTTTTATATGCAATTTAATTATAAAAATAAATAAAATAAATAATATTATTGTGAAAAAGAAAAATTAAAAAGGAATAAAGCATTAATTAAACCTATTTCTACATTTTTTAGATTTTTTATTAAAAGAATTAAAATTAAAACCCTATTTTAAACTAATTAATTTACATGCATTTATTTACAAGAAATATTAAAATGAAATATTTATTATATTTTTTATCTTTTCTGATTTTTATGCATTTTTTTTATATTTATGAAAAATAGTTAATTAACTGAATAAATAATAATTAAAAGGAATAAAAAATAATAATACAAAAAAGTAAAGAAAATAAAAATAATGTGCAAACCTGGGGGTTCAGACCCCAATATGGAGGTTTGGCCTTAGTAATCTGGCCCATTTAGCAAGGCCTGGTGGACTTTTACTAGGCACGTGCAGAGGCGTTGACTCAAGCCTATGGTGCTCATCAATTTTCAGCCTTTGATCTGATCTCCAGGAGCACGTGGGTGGCTGGATTAAGAGGTGTATCATGATCCTCAACATAAGCGCTGCACGTGAACGTTAAAGGAAAAATAACATGGAAATTATTGAAGACCTGGGGCTCGAACCCAGGTCATGGATGTTGCCAGCGTATGCCTTGCCACTGAACCACTTGTTGCGCTTTGTGTATAACATAAATGAAGAATAATATAATAAGAAGCAATAGTTAGTGGTTCAAAAACGCGCGAAATTTAAAAGAACCAACCAACATTTGCCAACACATCATCTTCCTCGCGTGTTTTATTTTTTTCTGAAACAAGAACACTTCGGCCACGGTTTTGCAAATGCTCTCTTAGGCCTGCTATTAGAAAATAGCGATTAGGCCTATAGTGTTCATAAATTGATCGCGAGTGCTGCATCTTCTTCGTCCAGTCATGATGATTCTAATGGTAATGGCCAAAGGTTCCAATTTTTCTTCGTTTCAAAATCCCCAATTTCAAACTCTGCAAACCCTAAAACTCAAACATGGTATAATCGCGTATAGCAAATAAAAACACAATTAAATGCATTGGTTAGCTTCAGAATCAAATGAGGAATAAGAATCCATGAATAAAATGTTATGAAAATGCCTAAATTTGAGAATACGATTATGAGTTTTTCATGACATATTTGGAATGCTGTATACCAATTCCTTGCGTCTTGATTGTTCTTTTTGATTGGAATATGTCCAATGACCTTTAAGCAAGCTATTGAAACACAAATTCTGCCTTGAATCGCCCTGGAAGTGTATTTTCAGTTTTGACTTTTTAGAGAGAAATTTCAAGTTCTACAATGGCTCTTGGGCGCAGCTCAGTGTGTATTTGCATTAGGGTTATGATCCTGGCATATGTAGTAGTGAATTAGGTCAAAGAAACCACTCCAAATCTCTTGCATTCATTGATTGAAGATTTGATTTTTTCACCATAATTTCCATATCTTTTTCCATGTGTTTTTGGTTCAAATCATATCCAATTGCTCCAATTCTTTCCATATTGACTTATGCACGAAATCTTGAGAATAAAACAAGTACAAAAAGATTTGAGACTTTAAGTTAGCATTTTTCATACATTTATTTTGATTTAAATGAATTAATATGAATAAAAATTCAAATAAATAAATAAAAAATGAGAAAATACTTCCCTTTGGGCCAAGTAGTCGTGCACATGTCATGGATGATGAATCATGGAAGAAAAATGGGCCCATTAGCAATTTTAGGTCATTTGAATCAATGTTGACTTTTCAAAATATCCAAAAATTTCCCAACTTCTACAAGGCATAACTTGCTCAATTTTTAAGTTTTGCTCATGTTCTTGGACATTTTGGAAAGGTCTTTGAGTCCTCTAACCAATGCCTTTGGTCCCATGTCATTTTGATTTAACAATCTCAAGTTATGGCCTTTGACTTAAAGTCCCTTTTTGTTGACTTTTGAAAAAGACCTATAATGTTGAAATTGATAACTTTTTGTGAGAGCATTTCTTGGACTTGAAGTATGAAGATGAGTTGTAGGAAATGTCTTTCTCTTCAAAATGAGCTTTGGATAGAATTTTTCTGATAATCCATGTGAAAGTTATGCCCTGGTCAATTTCAGTTGACTTTTTCAGCTGTCCAAATAAGGAAACTTTTGCATCTTGATGATTTCTGAGCCAAATTTTGAGAATCATGATCAAGCATTGATAAAATGATGTTTGTGGCTTCAAAATTATATGTTGACCAAAATTTTGAACTTTTGACTGTCAAATGACCATTTTGCCCCTACAGTTGACTGCAGTGCAATTTAGGGTTTTGACTGTGCAATTTTGTACTGAAAGCCTTGAAACTTGATATGAGGATGCTTGACCATATTTGTAGGCACATGAGACTTGATTGGACCTTTGAAAACTTCATTTTCTTGATCAGAACACAAACCCTAGTTTTGACTGCATGGGAGACCTTTGCACTGTGCAGCCCTTGGGGAATTTTGCAGCTTTGATTTGGCAATTTCTTGAAGAATATGGGAGGGCATATTTTGGGGTACAACAGGTTACTACTAAGGTGTCCTCATATTGCTTTAGTGACCGTACGTCCCTTTCGAATTGACCCTTACAAACTCCAACGACGGGTCTACCTATTTCTCGATAGTAGGATAGCGCTGTCTAAAGGAAACAAGAATAAAAACGATCTTTTTTTGAGTGGGTAGATACTAGTAGGTGCTTGCTCAAATCAAAAAATTTCACACTTACACTTTTCAAACAAATTTTCAAAATAACTTTGTCACACCCTTGAGGACTGATACAAAGGTTATCACGAAGTAAAACATTTTTCAAAAACAAGCACACAAACACAAGCAATTTTAAAATGAGCAAGTACCTAAGAGCCCATGCAAAACCATGGATAAAAAGGGTGCTAACACCTTCCCTTTCTATAATCTACCCCCCGTACTCAAAATCTCGAAAAGGATTTTTTCTGTACTTTTTTCCTTTTCGGTTGGATGAAATAAAAGTCGATGGCGACTCTTGCTTATCGCGATATTTTGCAAACACAAAACGCAAAACGCAAACCAGTAAAAACAGTCGGTTCTGCCACCGTATCACATTCCCCTTTGTTTTTCCTGTTGCATTGCATCCCTTTTCTTTTATTAAAACAAAAAAATCTATTCTTTATCAAATTTAAAACACTAATAAATGTGATACGTATAATACGTCATGAGCCTTAAGTACATGAAGAAGACTTTGAATCCAAGGTGTTTGACTCGATCATTCAAAGGCCTTCATGTTATAGACTTTAGTATAATACTTATCTCAAACAATTTCAAAATTAAAGGAGATGAATTTAAGTACCCCTAGAGACCACTTGAGGGATATCCTAACAAAAGACTCTCACAAATTCAAAACTTTTTTGCCTCTTGGCTTTTCTCTTTAAAACCTTTTCAAAAGGGCATGTTACTTTCGTTCTACTGCAATATAGGTAACTCATGAGTCTCCACACAGTGAGCAGCAACAGCTAATGCTAGAACGCGAACAGTAATATCGTCCACTAAAAAACCCTCAACAAACCAACATTTTTTAGAAGAACTATGGAGTTCTGGTTTATTCATTGCACTATGAGGATACGTATGTGTTGTACCCCAAAATTTGCCCTCCCATATTTCTCAAAACATTACAAGAAAGATCCTCAAGGTAGTCCAAGGGTTGGCCAGACAAGCTCTCTCCTAAGGCAGTCTATCTCAAACTAGGGTTTCATGTTGCATCAAGATACTTGAGTCCAAGTGATCCCAAGTGCTCACCAATGTCCTAATATGTTCTCAAGATCATCCATGCCAAGTTTCAAGCCTTGCAGAGGAAGTTTGCCTAGTCAATTGCTCAAAAGCCTGAAAATCGACTGTGCTAGGGCCAAAGTCAACTGTGACCCACATACAGTCAAACTTCAAGATTTTTGGTCAACATCATCATTTTGAAGTATATTTCATCATTTTATCAAGGGTTGATCATGATTCATCAAGGATTGCTCATAATTCATCAAGACTCAAAAGTTGCTAAATTAGGGTTTTGCAAGAAAAGTCAACTCAACTTTGACCAAGCATAACTTTCTCATACTTTATGATAAATGACCCATCCAAAGCTCATTTTTGAAGAGGATGCAATTCCCTACAATCAATCTTCATCTCCCAAGTTCAAAATATGCACTCACAAAAAGTTATGAATTTGGACATCATAGGTCATTTTGAAAAGTCAACAAAAACACCTTTTATGTCAAAGCTTCATACATGAACATGGAAGACTAAATTGAGATGATACAAAAAGGGTTGCTTAGAGGACATCTTAACCTTTCTAAAAAGTCCAAGAACACCCTCATAAGGTTAAAATTGAGAGAGATATGCATTGTCAAAGTTGGACAGTTTTTGAAAAAATGCATGAAGCAAATATTGACCAAACTTGGATTTTTTCCAAATGGGCCTATCCTTTCAAGTTTGAAACTCATTCCTAACATGGTCCACAACCTCTAAGCCCACCCATTCATTTTTCTACTATTTATGCTATTTATTTTGATATTTTATTCATTAAAATTCATAATTAAATAAATAAATAATAAAAATAATGTAAATTTTGATGTAAATCCATTTTAGGCAAGTTTTATGCTGGTTTATGTCAATTTATTTCATGCAATAACCCTTCAAATATGTCCAGGTTCATCCACATGTGAAAATGGCATAAAATCATCAAATATGGCATTTTTTTCAAATTTTGATCATGGTCTTAAAACACAACATTATGAGGGAGATTCTTTCCATGTTTTCTTGTCTCCTCATTCTCCTCTATAAATGTAGAGCCATACAAGCTTGAAAGACACGAAGTTCCTCTCTAAAAATCTCTCAAAAAGCTCTTCAAAAAGCTCTCCAGAAATCAAAGAATTGGTGCAAGTCATATCTCGAGGTTTCGGTCTCTCGCAATTGACATCAAGCCTCAAACCATCCTCTTGAAGTCCTCAGGAGTCTTACAAGGCCCAAGAGAAATCCATCACACGCCTAGCACGCCCCCATTTGACAACACCGGTTTGGTAAAATTCTAAATTTCGAATCTCTAATTTTAATCACATTTTATGGTATGCTAACGTTTGTTTGAGTTTATATAGAACAGTTATGGATGGTTGAATCATAGGTTCCACGCAAGAATAAAAAAAACACCATAGTTAGAGCATGAAGCTTTCGAAGATTCGGGCTCAGGAATGCTCTTTACACCTCCCAAAAATGTTGTTTCACGCCCATTTCTCACTCTTTATTTGTTTTTTATATTTTCAATTTATTTATTTATTATTTATTTTACTAACCAAATAATTATTTTCTTTTTATCAAAAAATCACAAAAATATTATTTTTCACAATTAGGGTCTAGATTTTATTTTTATTAAAAAAAAATCAATTAATTTAATTAGGTTATTAATTTTAGACAATTTTAATTTCCTTTTGTAAATAATTAAAATCAATTAGAATAAATAGGTTTTATGGCTAACTTAATTATTTTATTTCTTTCCTAAAATAACAAAAACCCAAAAATATGTCATTTAATTATTTTCATTAATTAATTTAATAACAAATTAATTTTGCTTTTATTTTAAGGACTTGATTTCTTTTCTTAAAAAATATTAAAAACAACAAAAACATTTTCTTTTTAATTAGGATAGAAGGGTCAAAACCCTAATTTATCGTTGATCTAATTTTTAATCGCGCGCTTTATTATTATTTTGCCCAATTATTGTATCTGCCCACAGTTTGTAATAATTTTAATTAGGACTTTTACATTTACCGCTTTTAATTTCAAAGGGTTTGTTTTTGGCTATGTAAATACCCGAAGCCTTGTAATAGCTTAGTTTAAATTCCTCACTTTAATTTCTGCAAATATTTAACTGCTAGATATGTGAATAATTAGGGTTTACATGACAAGAATGTATGTTTAATCTTAAAACAGTTAGATCACCTTAAACACGTGCAAAGATAAATAAATCTGAAACTGAAACACTCGCACATGCGCACTCCTAGGGTACACTCCCACTTGGTTGCCTTTGTAAACGGTCATTGAGTATAGGTTGTTTTAGAGGTCGCCCTCTTGTCTAAAAGATCATAAGTTGCCTCAGAAAGGTTTCCTCGGACATTGTCGCCTCGGATAAATGATCTAAGACATTAGGGTTACCCCTAAGACGTCCTAACATTGCTTTAGTGACCGTATGTCCCGCTTTCGAATTGACCCTCAAACTCAACCGACGGTGCTACCTACTCACTAATAGTAGGATAGCATTGTCTAAAGGAAACAAACATATAACGATTCCTTTTTTAGAGTAGGTAGATTAGTTCTTAAGTACTTGCTCAAATAAAATAAAACTTTTTCACACTTACACTTTTACGAACAAGTTTTCAAAAACACTTCATTACACTCTTGAGGACAAAAGCAAGAGTTAAATCAAAGTTAAAAAAAAACTTTTCAAAACCCACAAACACAAAGAAAACAATTTTGAAAACAATGAGCAAGTACCTAAGAGCCCGTAGATAACTACTGATAGAAAGGGTGCTAATACCTTCCCTTTCTATAATCTACCCCACGTACTCAGAAAATATCGAAAAAGGAATTTTTCTGTGCTTTTTTCCTTTCCTGTTGGATAAAATAAAAGTCGGTGGTGACTCTTGCTTACCGCGACATTTTGCGAACATAAACGCAAACCAGCAATTCCTTAAAAAAGGGAAACACGTCCCGGTTCTGGCCACCGTATCACAGAACTTCTACTGGGGAGTTAATAAGTGGGGTGTACCTTAGGATTAGTTCATCATATTGTTTTCAATTGAATGATTTGTTTGCTTTATCTTTGTGGGTTTGAATCGGAGTTACTATAGATCCTAACCCGGATCTGGGGATACCTTTTAGGTAAGTAGCAATGGACTGTGAGGGAACTGTACGACATAGACCGATACGGTTGAAGCAGTAGCTACGTTGGTGTGACACTTTAGTTTGTACGGATATCCCTTGTGGCAGAACAAGGAGAATATGGGGCTGCTAAGGGGTCATTAAGCACCAACTAACCTTAGAATCTATAATTGACCAACTTGGCCATAGAAAAGTAGCAGTATGCTACACTCATTGAGACCAAACTCTCGCGATGATTCCGGCCGCAAGAAAAGGTTGCTAAACTAGAATCACGACCGATCGAGGGTGGTCAGTGATATTGTGATCCTCTAGAACCCAGTTACTATTACTAGGACAGGTTGAACCAACTAAACTGAAAGAGGGTAATACCTAAACTCCATGCCAGTCTGAAATCTAAGGGCTTTTGTGTGACTTGTTTGCCCTTACCATGTTTGCTATCTGTGAATACCTGTGGTGTGTTTCTATCATGACATCATGCATCATGACATTGCATGCATATTGCATTGGACTAACCATTTCAAAGACCAATGGGATTCATCTTTGTTCTGTTTTGCAGATCATGGCATCTATGCGTAGAAACACTATTTGGATCAGCTTTGTACAGATTCCTACTCAGCTTAGAGATTTGGTTTCCAAGGTTCCTGGAACTTCCTCTTTTGACAGAAGACATGGTCACCTCCTCATTCTAGTCACTTCCAAGCTGGATGAACAGATGATGAGCGTCTTATTCCAGTTCTTTGATCCATTGCACCATTGCTTCACCTTCCCGGACTATCAGTTGGTGCCTACCTTGGAAGAGTTCTCTGATCTACTCGGCATCTCTATTCTAGAGCAGACCCCATTTACAGGTTTGGAGATAGCTCCTAGGCCCGAAGATATTGCTTCAGCCCTCCATCTTACAAGGGTTGATGTGGTGTCTAATTGTGAAACTCGGAGTGGGATAAAAGGCTTCTTGGCTAAGTTCTTGGTTGATCAGGCTAATCAGTTCTGGGACAGTTTAGACTTTCAGGCGTTTGAAGACATCCCGACTCTTCTCATTTATGGTCTGGTTCTCTTCCCCAATTCAGATTCTTTTGTCGACGTGAATGCAGTGAAGATTTTCATGTCTCGTAATCCAGTGCCCACTCTCTTGGGTGATATTCTGCATACTCTTTATGCCCGTACTGCTCGGAATCGGGGAACCCTTATGTGTTGTGCACCATTGCTGGCGAGGTGGTTTATTTCTCACATCCCCAAATCTGTTTTGAAGAACAAGAAGGCATGAGTTGGGCCTACCAGATTATGTCCCTTGCTCACACGGACATCATCTAGAGTACTAAAGACATGGAAGAAGTATCTATTATTGATCGCTGTGGGGATTACCCTAATGTTCCATTGCTGAGAATTAGAGGAGGGATCACCTATAACCCTTGTTTGGCCTTACGACAATTTGGGCGAGCTAGGAGGGATGAACCTCATGAGTTGCTGCTTCCAAGCATTGTCTTTGACTTCCAGGGAGATGTTGAGGGACATCGCCGCAGATTCATACGAGCCTGGGATAGGGTCAACAGGTCTTATCCGCATGAGCTAGGCATGAAGACTTCTCTCCCAATGCCACAGTATCTCTGGTGGGTTCGAGCCCGCGCTCAAAAGCTGGGGATGCCGTATGAAGCTGTCTTGCTGGTAATTGTTGAGAGTACTGATGAAGAAGGGGTTCCTCATACCATCCTCCATCCCTACATGCCTACTGACGTTGGGGCATTAAAGAGGTCTTGGATCCAGCTAAGGGAATAACGAACACTTACAGAGAAAAGTACCATGAGCAGGAGTGGAAGGTCCTGAAGCTTACAAGGCAGCTGGAGAATGAGAGGGTCCTCAACGACTATGTCAGCACCAAAGGAAAACGACCATGGGAGCGCTTATGTCTTTTATTGTTTTTAGCTTAGATTTTCTTTCTAGTATTTCTTTTTGTAACGCCTTAAAGGCATCTGTTAAACATTGATTTCAAGTTTTTTATCTAATAAAGTGTGTTTCATTTTGGTTTACGAATTTAAATCTCCCTAAAGTCTTTGAAATCATATCATATCATACGCATTCCATTCCCATGCACCTCATTACAGGTACCCTTACAGGTTTGTCATCTTCTTCGCTGTTTATTTCAGCAATCATGTCTTCTGAAACATCAACTGATCAAGCCATCAAGACCCTGCAAGCTCAGAACGCCCAGTTCCAAGAAATGTTCATGAACTTGGCCAAGGGTCAGCAAGATCTGAAGACTCTTATCTTGAAGGATAAGAAGAAGAAGAAGACGGTCCTCCTGAATATGGGTGTGATACGGTGGGAAAGAACTGACTGTTTTTTGGAATGCTGGTTTGCGTTTTGCGTTTATATTCGCAAAATGTCACGGTAAGTAAGAGTCGCCACCGACTTTTATTTTATCCAACAAGGAAAGGAAAAAAGCACAGAAAAATTCCTTTTTCGAGATATTTCTCGGGTTCGGGGGTAGATTATAGAAAGGGAAGGTGTTAGCACCCTTTCTATCCGTGGTTATCCACGGGCTCTTAGGTACTTGCTCATATTGTTTTCAAAATATTGCTTTCTTTATGCTTGTGGGTTTGAAAAAGTTTTTATTTGAAACTTCGATTTAACTCTTGCTTCTGTCCTCAAGAGTGTAATGAAGTGTTTTTGAAAACTTTGTTCGAAAAGTGTAAGTGTGAAGAGTTTTTGTTTTTGAAAGAGCAAGTACTTAAGAACCATCTACCTACTCGAAAAAGGAATCGTTCTGTGCTAATATCCTTTAGACAATGCTATCCCGCTATTGATGAGTAGGTAGCTTCGTCGTTGGAATTTAAGGGTCAATTCGAATGCGGGACTTGCGGTCACTAAAGCAATGTTAGGACGCCTTAGCGATAACCCTAATGTCTTAGATCATTTGTTTGAGGCAACAATATCCGAGGCAACCATTTTGAGGCGACTATGATCTTTAGACAAGAGGGCGACCTCTAAAACGACCTATACTCAATGACCGTGTACGAAGGCAGCCAAGTGGGGTGTACCCTAAGAGTGTGCATGTGCGAGTGTATCGTTTTCAGTTAATTTTATCTTTGTACATGTTAAAGGTGATCTATATTGATTTTAGGTTAAACATTCATTCTTATCATGCATCCCTATTATCAAACATCTAACAGTTATATTTTGCAGAAAATAAATTGCGGAAATTAAATTACAAGGCATCGGGTATTTACATCGCCAAAAGCAACCCTTTGAAATTTAAATGCGGAAAATAAATAACGCGATAAAAATAGTCCTAATCATCTATTACATCCTGGGAACAAATACAATATCGAATAAAATGGATCGCGTGCGTGAAATTAAATCGAATGCGAGTTCTAGGGTTTTGACCCTTTGTTATTTAAAGAAAAGATTTTTGTTGTTTTTGAATTTTAAGAAATAAACTATCCTAAATTAATTATTATATTAAATAAATAAATAAATTAATGTAAATAAATATTTTTGGTTTTTTTGTTATTTAAAGAAATAAAAATTAATTAATGTTAGTAAAAATCTAATTAAGTCTAATTGATTTTAATTATTGACAAAATATATTAAAGTTATTCCTAATTAATGGCCTAAATTAATTAAATTAATGTTTGTTAATAAAAATTAAAATTTGATTTTATGAAGAAAATATTTTTTGGTTTTAATTTTATAAAAGAAGAAAAAAGTTTGATTGGTTAGAAAATAATAAAAATAATTAAATCAAAATATAAATAAGCAAATAAATAATAAAAAGAGTTAGGGGGTATGGGCCTGAATAGGAGGTCAGAGTAGCAATTCCATGGCCCATTAACATGCTGGCCTTGTTGACTTTGAGAGATCCAGTGGGTACACGCTGACCTGGTCCATGGTAGACCATCAATTTCTGGCCACCAGATTTTGCCTATGGCCATCTGGCCATCAGATGCTTGAGGGTGTATGGTGTGCTTCGCGTTTGGATTTGCATGAGATAACCTGAAGAAAAAATACATTGAGGAATTTGGAGGACCTGGGATTCGAACCCAGGTCCTATAGGCGTTTGGATGCACACGTTTACCACTCAGCCATTGTGTTCTAATTGTTAATATATTAAGCAATAATAATAATAAGAGATAATGCGCCATATGCCAGAAAAAAATAAAAACGCGCAAATTATTTGAACCAGCCACTGGGGAGATGACACGTCATCGTCCCTACCTCCAGCCCCTGTAACTTTACCTGCGGATTTAGATCCACAGCTAAATGCGCAGGTCGATCCCAAAATTAATTCCAGGCCATATAAACTCCTCCCAAGACCATGGTTGCGTTCGTCTTTCTCTTCTGGTCATGTCCATGGCCATCATTGGGGATAATTTTACCTGTAAGAGAAACGCCCAAAAACGAACCACAAAACCCTAGATATGGTACTTGGCTTTACAGGTCAGATAAATAAAATTAACTAATGCAAAAAGCTTTGAAATGCCATGAGGATCACGAATATATCAACGATTTGCCTAGAGGATGCAAGAATGGAGAGTTAAGATTTCAAATACAGGGGTGAAAAACGTGATGCTTACAGTGCGTTTTGGTGTGTATGAGAGCTTGCTTTGGATTGTAGAAGGTTGAGTAGACACCCAGCAATCGATTGGTATCAAGCTTTGCTTCTGAAAACGCCTCAAAGTAGGATTTTGGTTTCACACTTTTTTGTGAATTTTGCAAGTTTTGCTTTGCTTATTTCTGCAGCCTCTAGCCTTGTTTTCGTGCCCTCTAGCCTCCTTATGTAATGTGGAATGCATTAGGTTAACAAGTGTGCTTTGAATCTTTCCACATCAATGCCATGAGATTTGATTTGATTCACCATTACTAAACCTTCCAAAATTGTCAAAACTCTATCTTTTTGCACATGGAATGCTTGATACGAGTTTGATACCTTTGATGATGATGATCCAGTCCTGAAATAGCCAAAAAGATATCAAGTAATCAATATTTGGATTTGATTTGATTTAAAATGAAATAATTCAATAAAAAATCAAATAAAATAATAAAAAAGAAATATGATCTCAAGGATGAAGCTAGGACACGTGTGCAATGGGGCAAGCTCAAATCAAGTGGAAAAGAATGGGCCCATTTGACAAAAATTGAAGTTTTGGGGATAGTTGACTTTTGGCAACTTTACAAAAATGCCCAACTTCAACAATTCATAACTTCTTCAATTTTGAACTTTTGGAAGTGTTCTTTGACTTTCTAGAAAGCTTGAGATGTCCTATAACCAACCCTTTTGGTATCATCTCATTTTGATACTCCATGCTCAAGTTATAAGCTTTGGCAAAAAAAGGTGTTTTTGTTGACTTTCAAAAATGACCTATAATGTCCAAATTTATAACTTCTTGTGAGTGCATTTTCTGATCTTGGGGTGTGAATATGGATTGTAGGAAATTGCATCCTCTTAAAAATGAGCTTTGGATGGGTCATTTCTCATAAAGTATGAGAAAGTTATGCTTGGTCAAAGTTGAGTTGACTTTTCCTACAAAACCCTAATTTAGCAACTTTTGAGTCTTGATGAATTTTGAGCAATCCTTGATGAATCATGATCAAACCTTTATCAAATGATGAAACATCCTTCAAAATGAGAATGTTGACAAAAAATCTTGAAGTTTGACTGTTTGTAGGTCACAGTTGACTTTTGCCCTAACACAATCGATTTTTGGACCCTTTGAGCAATTGACTGAGCAAACTTCCTCTGCAAGACTTGAAACTTGACATGGATGACCTTGAGAACATATTAGGACATTGGGGAGCACTTGAGGTCATTTTTACTCAAAGATCTTGATGCAACACAAAACCCTAATTTGGGGTTGACTGCCTTAGGAGATAGCTTGACTGTCCAACTCTTGAGCAATCTTGAGATACTTGGAGATTTTTCTTGCAGTGTTTGGAGAAATATGAGAGGGAAAATTTTGGGGTACAACAGCTGACCCTGTTCAATCTTCTTATACCTGAGGATGTAGATTGGCTTTCGTGCCTTTCGTGATCCGAAGGTGCAAGATGATTGAACACTAGAGTGCCCGGAAATTTGCACACGCCTGAAGTGGTATCAGCCTTGTGATGTCAGGAATGGGCTTACAGATGCCATTTGGATATTGTTGGTAGGAGGATGGGCTTATAGATTCCATTTGCAGGAGCGTCGATCATATAAGAGATTCCCTAACGAGAACTTGCATACCTGTTGTTTGTAGAAGATTCCGTTGGGGAAGTCTAACTTTTATTGATATCTAGGAACTCGCCTGTACCTCAGCTGAGAGAATATATTTGTTGAGTCTTAAGAACTTGTCCAAAATTCAACTGGGGGGAAACATCTTCATCAAGATCTAGGAACTTTCTGGTCTTCAACGTTGTATACCGTTGAGATTGTAGAACTCATCCACACTATGACGGAGGAAAAACATCAAGATCTAGGAACTGTCTGGTCTTCAACGTAGTATACCATTGAGATTGTAGAACTCGTCCACACTTTAACAGGGGGAAACATCTTCATCAAGATCTAGGAACTGTCTAGCCTTCAATGTAGTATACCGTTGAGATTGTAGAACTCGTCCACACTTTAACGTAGGGAAACATCTTCATCAAGATCTAGGAACTGTCTGGTCTTCAACGTAGTATACCGTTGAGATTGTAGAACTCGTCCACACTATGACGGAGGAAAACATCAAGATCTAGGAACTGTCTGGTCTTCAACGTAATATAACGTTGAGATTGTAGAACTTGTCCACACTTTGACGTAGGGAAACATCTTCATCAGGATCTAAGAACTGTTTGGTCTTCAACATAGTATACCGTTTAGATTGTAGAACTCGTCCACACTATGACGGAGGAAAACATCAAGATCTAGGAACTGTCTGGTCTTCAACGTAGTATACCGTTGAGATTACAGAACTCGTCCATACTATGACAAAGGAAAATTGTCGAGATTAAGAACCTTATCTGAAATTCAACCGAGGATAATTCAGTTGAGATTTAAGAACCGGTCAGGTCTTCGACTGCTGAGAACTTAACTGCATCCTTCCTGAAAGGTAAAGGTCAGTCATATGCAATGCATGATATGGATCAAGCAATGATGTTCTCAAACTAAATGAGGTTGTGTTGTATGATGCGTATATGTATGTATCATGATATATGGAAATGTAATGTTTTTAGCTGGGGAAAATAAATCCCGGATAGCTGTTGGAGAATAAAGTTGGATTCTTCGTTTTCGCTGGGGATGGTGAACAGAGATGATTGTGAGAATAAACCTGCAGGAGAGGATAACTCTGTTGGGAAATAAACTGATAAGGAGATTAATCTGTGGGGAAGAGATGCTCTGCTGAGGATTCCACCGATAAAATTCCGCTGGGGATGAATTACCGCTGCTGGTGATATTGAATCCTGTTGGGGCTTTGAATTCTGTTTGTGAAAGGAAAGAACTCCGTTGGGGACGATCTTTCAGTTGCGACTTCACTGGGGATAACCTTTTAGACTCTAATGGGGATAATCCTTTGAGCTTTGCCGGGGACAATCTTCCTTTGAACTCGGCTGGAGATATTTATTTTTATACTCCGCCGGGGATGAACTTCCAGAGTCTACTGGGGATGATTCTTCAACTCTACTGGGGAAGCTTTTTCGGACTGTGCTGGGAATATTTTAACTCCACTGGGATATCTTGTATTCTGCCGGGGAATGTCCTTATACTCCGTTGGGAAATATTAAGACTGCCGGGGATATTAAGCCTTTTCAGTGTTGATGGTAGATAAACTCTGCTTGGGGAGAATATTATCGATTCATTTACAGTTGTAAGTCTCAGTTGGGGAGAGCTATCATCATTGTCTTACTCTGCGGGGAGTGAAAGTATCTTAGCCATATTCTTCAGCTGAATCTACTGTTGTACCTTGGCGGATAGAGCAACTGTAAAGCTTGGACAACTCTCATTTGCCCCTGTTTCTGATATTACCAGTAATCATCTTTTTGTTTCGCATGCAAATATTTATGAGCAGCAATTAATGTCAAGTGCATATATCAAAAATGAACATTGGACGTTCTTTGCAAAACAAAACAGATAAAGGAAAAACAGTTTGAAATTTCTTTGAAAATAAACTGTATTGATTTTGAAGTTTGGCCTGTAAATAGGCGTTTTTGTACAAGAGGCTGACGTTCTAGTAAGAGAACGTCGTCGAACAAATAGAATTTACACAATTTATGAAAAACTAAACAAAATAGCTATGTGAATAATCCCACTGGATTCCAACTCTGCTATTGCCCTTATGTCTTCGAGCGTCTCATCACTTTGCTACTGGTTGAAGGTAGATCAGATGGATTAGTATCGTCCGAGCTTGATAGTCGATACCGAAGTCTGGATGCAAGGTGATCCAATGAGACACAATGTTACGCTTTAATCCCTAATTTTTTCCTGGACCTCCCTTTCGGGTTTTCAGTCCACCGGGATACCCTTTTTTGCCCAAGCCGCCTTTTCAGGTTTTCGACTTGCCGGGTGTACATATTTTTTCATTTTCATCCCTTATTTTTGCCCGAACCCTTTTGGTTCGCCGGGAAGCCCTTATTTTTGCCTAGGCCAGTCAACCTAGCGGGTCTTTGATTATGCATAGTATCTTTTCACTATGTCTGCATTGACGGGGTGAGGAAGGTCGTCACCATCCATGGTGGTTAGAATCATAGCTCCTCCTGAGAAAATGTTCTTAACCACAAATGGCCCTTCGTAAGTAGGGGTCCATTTGCCCCTGGGATCACCAACTTGATACTCTTGTCGTCTGACTTTCTTGTTAAATACCTTGATCATTCGTTTTTGGTACGTCTGACCATGACAAATAGCAGTAAGCCTCTTTTCATCGATTAGGTTCAGCGGATCAAGCCGGGTCTGAATCCAGTCATCTTCACTCAAACCCGCATCCTTCATGATCCGAAGAGATGGTATCTGAACTTCAATGGGAAAGACTGCCTCCATACCATATACCAAGGAATAGGGTGTTGCCCCTGTTGACGTCCGTGCTGAGGTACGGTACCCATGAAGAGCAAATGGTAACATCTCGTGCCAGTCTTTGTATGTCATTGTCATCTTCTGCACAATCTTCTTAATGTTCTTATTAGCTGCTTCTACAGCCCCATTCATCTTCGGCCGGTAAAGGGAAGAGTTATGATGCTGTATCTTGAACTGCTTGCAGAGCTCGGTGATCATTTTATTGTTGAGATTGGTACCATTATCCGTAATGATCCTCTCTGGTACACCATATCGACAAATCAAGTTATGCCGAATAAACCGTGCCACGACGTTCTTGGTCACAGTAGCAAAGGAAGCTGCTTCAACCCACTTTGTGAAGTAATCAATAGCTACCAGGATGAAGCGATGTCCGTTGGATGCCGTAGGTCTGATCTCGCCGATCATATCAATGCCCCATATTGCAAAAGGCCAAGGTGCCGTCAAGATGTTCAGAGGTACTGGAGGTTTGTGCACCTTATCAGCATAGACTTGGCACTTGTGACATGTCCGAGAGTGTTGATAACAGTCGGCTTCCATTGTGGAACAATAATATCCTGCCCGAAGGATTTTCTTTGCCATGGTGTGTCCACTGGAATGAGTCCCGAAAGTACCTTCATGTAAATCTGCCATGATCCTTTCTGCTTCATTCTTATCCACACAACGCAGTAAGGTCGAATCATGGTTACGCTTGTAAAGAATGCCATTGCTGATGAAGAACTTTGCCGCAAACCTTCTCATAAACTTCTTGTCATTAACAGACGCACCCTCAGGGTATTCCTGAGCCTCAAGATATCTTTTCACCTCATGAAACCAGGGTTTATCTGCTACCTCTTCAGTCTCAATGTCACATCAATGTGCAGGTTCGTCCAATCTTTCAATGATAATTCGGGGATCTTTGTTGTCCCAGTTGACTTTGAACATAGAAGACATCGTAGCCAGCGCGTCTGCCAGTTGATTCTCCTCTCTTGGGAAGTGTTCAAAGGTTATCTCCTCAAAGTGAGGAAGCAACGTCAATACATACTCCTTGTAAGGAATAAGATTAGGGTATTTCGTATCCCACTGGCCTTTGATCTGACTGATCACGAGAGCGGAATCCCCGAAAACACTCAGAAACTTTATCCTTAGGTCAATCGCTGCTCGAAGACCCATGATGCATGCTTCATACTCCGCCATATTGTTGGTGCAGTTGAAACATAGTCGGGCGGTGAACGGAGTATGAGAACCCTTAGGAGATATGATCAAGGCGCCAATGCCATTGCCCAAAGCGTTCAAAGCTCCATCAAAGTACATAGACCATCAGGATCCTTCCTCAGGTCCTTCATCCGGTCCAGGTGTCTCACAGTCCGTTACTATCATGATATTCTCGTCCGGAAATTCAAAGTTCATAGACTGGTAATCATCCACTGCCTGATGTGCCAAATGGTCTGCCAACACACTTCCCTTAATTGCCTTTTGGGTCGTATATTGGATGTCATACTCAGTCAAGATCATCTGCCATCTCGTTATTCTTTCGGACAAGGCAGGCTTTTCGAAGATATACTTGATTGGATCCATCTTTGATATCAATAGAGTAGTGTGAGTCAGCATATACTGTCTCAGCCGGCGAGCAGCCCATGCCAAAGCGCAGCAAGTTTTCTCGAGCAACGAGTATCGGGTCTCGCAGTCGGTAAACTTTTTGCTAAGGTAATAAATAGCATGCTCTTTTCGGCCAGACTCGTCATGCTGCCCCAGCACACACCCCATTGAGTTGTCGAGTACTGTCAAGTATAAGATCAAAGGTCTCCCTTCAATTGGAGGCATCAGAATGGGTGGCTCTTGGAGATACTCCTTGATCTTTTTGAAAGTGGCTTGACATTCATCATTCCATTGTACCACTTGATCTTTCTTCAGTAACTTGAAGATTGGTTCACAAGTAGCAGTCAGGTGCGAGATGAATCGGGCAATGTAGTTCAGACGTCCCAGAAAGCCTCTGACTTCTTTCTCTATTTCGGGAGCTGGCATTTCCTGTATAGCCTTCACCTTGGCAGGATCCACTTGAATACCCTTATCGCTTACGATGAAACCCAACAGCTTACCAGATCTCACCCCGAAGGTGCACTTGTTCGGGTTTAACCTTAGCTTATACAACTTCAACCTGTCAAATAGCTTCTGAAGATGGTCAAGGTGTTCTTCCTCAGTTTAGGATCTTGCAATCATGTCGTCGACGTATACCTCAATCTCATGATGGATCATATCATGGAACAAAGCAACCATGGCACGCTGATACGTTGCCCCATCATTCTTCAGTCCAAAAGGCATGACTTTGTAGCAAAAGGTACCCTATTGAGTAACAAAGGTTGTGTTTTCCATGTCTTCGGGAGCCATTTTAATCTGATTATAACCGGAGAAACCATCCATAAAGGAGAAAACCTTATGTTGTGCGGTGTTGTCAACCAGAACGTCGATATGATGCAGAGGGAAATCATCTTTGGGGCTTGCCCTGTTCAGGTCCCTATAGTCAACACACATCCGAACCTTACCGTCCTTCTTTGGCACAAGAACCACATTGGCAACCCACTGCGGGTAAGAAGTAACTGCTAGAAAACTGGCGTCAAACTGTTTCATAACTTCAGCCTTGATTTTCTCGGACATATCTAGGCGCATTCGGCGAACCTTCTGTTTTACTGGAGGACAGTCTTCCTTGGTAGGCAATCAGTGAACCACAATATCGGTATCCAACCCAGGCATATCTTCATAAGACCAGGCAAAGATCTCAACATAGTTACGCAGCATCTGAATCAACCGTTGCTTCACACTAAGCTCCAGATTTGCCCCGATCTTGACCTCTTTCTTGTCCTCTTCTATACCCAGATTTACCGTTTCCACCGGCTCTTCGTGTGGCTGAATAGCCCTCTCTTCCTGAAGTAACAGTCTAGCAAGTTCACCAGGCACTTCACAATCATCTTCACCTTCGTCTTCGGCTAAGTTGATCGGACTTTCGAAGTCATAACTGGAAGTAGTAGATCGTTACCAGTGATATCCAGAGTGGATGTAGACCTGTATATGTGAGTGTGTGTAAAATAGCTATTTTGCAATATAATAAAAGAAAAACAAGGAACGCAAGATTTGAAATGCAAGAAACGTCGAATGTTTTTATTAATGATATATGAAAATGACACACATAAAACCTTCACAAATGAAGCCACGGTGCCCCGGGTAAGACACCGAGCCATAAAGTTTAAAACATTGTCTGTTACAAATTCAAAACAAAAAGTCTCATTACTGGGTAACAAAAGAAATTGGGATGAAGTCCTTTGTTGTCCAGTTGCCTAGTCCACCATCAGTAGTAGGATAGATCCAGCTGTCGAACTAAGACTCTTCCACATCATCTTCAATGGCATTCACTCCCGAATTGCTGATGAACAAGGGAGGCCTCCCGATCTGTGCATTCCGAACAGCCTTCTGAGCTTCTGCAGTGAAACCCAAACCAAATTTGTTAGTCTTCTGTGCAAAATCAGGGAGTTGGCCCCAATTCGCACACCCACCTTTCTCGACAACAGCCCGAGCATCCTTGAAGGAAGCCATCTTCATAGGAGGATTTTCAACAACAGTCTCAGTCGACGCCAGTGTCTGGGGAACCTCTTCAAAATGTTGGAATGGGGTCTCAATGAACTCCCCATCCATCTCTACATATCAGAAAGAGTTGAGGTGGCTCACCATGTACTCCTCTTCTCCTTGCACTATCACAATTTTCCCTTTCACCGGGTACTTTAGCTTCTGGTGGAGCGTAGACGTCACTGCCCCAACTTTGTGGATCCATGGGCGACCGAGCAAACAAGAATAAGATGGCCGAATGTCCATCACATAGAATGTAGATGCGAAAACCTGAGAACCAACCTTAATCGGGATATCAACTTCTCCATGTACCATTCTCTTAGACCCATCAAAGGCCCTGACAACAATGTTACTTGGCTTCAACTCTAAACCTTCACAGTCCAACCGGTCTAGAGCTTTCTTAGGCAAAACATTCAATGAGGAACCAATATCCACTAATACATGAGCAAGAGTAGTGCCCCTGCATTCAATAGAGACATGCAGGGCATCATTGTGATTCTTCCCTTTAACAGTTAAGTCGGCGTCAAAGAAACCCAACCCATTATCAGCAGTCAGACTAGCCACGCAGTCTTTAAACTGATCAGCTGATGTTTCTTGAGGTACGTGTGCAGTCTTCAGGAAAGCAATCAGAGCCTTGGCATGGGCCTCTGAGCATAGCAACAGTGATAACATGGAGATTTTGGATGGGGTTTTCCCCAGCTGCTCGACCACGTTGTAGTCGCTCTTTTTGATGATTTTCAAAATTTCCTCCATCTCTTGCCTAGAGGCTTCAACAACAATCTTCTTCGGCGCCCCAGTCTGGGCAGGCTCATCAGTGGTCCTTTTGCGCCGAGTATCGGATGACTCGGAAACAGGGGCAAGAATGGGAACTTGAACATGAATAGCAGCAGGTACACTGGCAGGTGTAATAACAACAGGTTTCCGGGTAGTTGGTGGAGATATATCAGGGGAGAAAAGTCTTCCGTTGCGGGTGACTTTGGCAGGTCCAACAATTTTGCTGATGTCAGTATCAACATCCAAATCTTGTTTAACTCCGTGATAATAAACATCAGCCCCGTAATGCCAAGGGACAACTTTATCAGATGTATAAGGGATAGGCCCTGGAACAGTAATGATCAACGACGCGATTCTTGGAACAAATGTAATTCTAACAGGCTTCCTCGAGGGAGCCTTGGAAGAATTGTCGAAAATGGTGATAATGGCAACTTCTTCAGTAGGGATCAAAGGAACAAGAGTCTTCTCAAACAGAATTTCTCTATTATCCATCAGGCGCTGGACACCTGACTTCAAAAGATGGCAACTGGTAGGTAGGACAAAACACATACGGCAACCTTCGTCACAGCCCGGAAATAAACCGGCTAGCAAAAGGTTCTTCTTCATAGTCATTAAAGGGGTAACAATGTCGTTCACAGATACCACAAACGAGTCTTCATCTATAGCATTCACTCCATGCTTGGGCATAAGAGCAGTTACAACATTAAGTCTTGTAGGTGCTTCGAACTCAATCTCCTTCGCATCAATCAGGTCCTGTACCTTGTTCTTCAAAACCCAACAATCATCTGTATCATGCCCCGGGCTATCAGAGTGAAAAGCACAGCGGGCATTAGGGTTATACTTTGGTGATGTAGTGTTGGGATTCTTCGGGGCCTCCCTTGGAATCACTAGATTGGTTTTCAATAATTGTGGCAGAATCTGAGATAAAGTCATGTTGAGCTGAGTGAATTGCCTTCACGGTCTCTCGGCCTTTGGCTGATTGTTGTGCTAAGGAGCACCAACAGGTCTTGAAATAACAACCGCATTAACAGCTTGGCGGCGTTCAGGTTTATTCTGGCTTTTCGAACTGTAAACAGCACTGGACTCCTTCTTAAAAGGCTTCTTCTCGATGCCTGATGAAGCACCCTTCTATATTTTACCAGACTTAATACCAGCCTCAATCCTTTCCCCGGTCATAATCAGCTCCGTAAACCCGGACGAAGAACTTCCAATCAGATGGTTGAAATACGGACCAGACAAGGTCCCCAGAAACATATCCACTAACTCCCTATCAGCCAAGGGTGGTTGCACTCTTCCAGCGAGGTCCCTCCACTTCTGAGTATAATCTTTGAAACCTTCTCCCGCACCCATAGACATACCCTGGAGTTGGGTACGCGTGGGAGCGAGGTCGGCATTATATTGGTACTGCTTGTAGAAAGCAGCAGCCAAATATTACCAACTACGGATACTGGCTCCTTCTAGCTGGTAAAACCATTCAAGCTGAGTCCCTGAGAGACTGTCTTGAAAGAAGTGGATCCATAGGTTCTTGTCAGCGGTGTACGGCTGAATTTTCCTTACATACAACCAGAGGTGCAGTTTTGGACAAGAAACTCCGTCGTATTTAGCAAAGGCTGGTGCTTTGAACTTATGGGGAATCACCACCCCAGATGACAGACCCAGATCACCAAAGTCCAGACCAGGCACTTTCTGTACTTCCATCGCACTCAACCGGTCTTCCAGTTGTTTGTATCTATCCTCAGTCGGAGGATACTGGTCTTTGTCGAAGTCTGTCTCGTTGTCTGAAACTACAGGGCTAGGAGCCCTCCTTTCTTCCTGGCTATCTTTCCCTCCAGATGAGGTGGTCAAATCAACTTCATATCGTAGCCTGTTCCCAAACCTATGGCCCATGTTCAGAAGGACCGTCTTCTTTTTCTTCTTCTTCTTCTTCTCTTTCAAGATAAGGGCCTTCAGATCTTACTGACCCTTAGCCAAATTCATGAACAACTCTTGGAATTGGGCGTTTTGAGCCTGCAGAGCCTTGATTGCTTATTCAGTTGATGGTTCAGAAGACATGATGCTGAAATAAACAGCGAAGAAGATGAGAAAACCTGTAAGGGTACCTATTATGAGGTGTATGGAATGAAGTGCATATGATATGATTTCAAAGACGTCGAGAGATTCAAATTCGTAAAAAAGAAATGAAACACACTTTTATTAGATAAACTTTGAAATTCAAATTGTTCAACAAATTGCCCTTAAGGAGTTACAAGAAAGGAAATACTGAAAAGTAAATAAAAACGGGAAATAAACAAAGGACATCAGCGCTCCCATGGTCGTTTGCCTTTAGTGCTGACATAGTCGTTGATGATCTACTCCCTCTCCAGCTGCCTAGTCAACTTTTGAATCTTTCGCTCTTGCTCGTGATACTTTTCTCGGTAAGTATCCCGCTCTTCCCTTAGCTGCATCCAGGACCTCTTTAATGCCCCAATGTCAGTAGGCATGTAAGGGTGTAAGATAGTAGGAGGAACCCCTTCCTCATCAGCAACTTCAACAATAATAGGCAAGACGGCTTTATAGGGCATTCCTAACTTTTGGGCACGTATGCGAACCCATCGGAGATATGGTTCCATTGGTAAAGAATTTTTCACACCCAGCTCGTGTGGATCAGATCTGCGTACTCTATCCCAAGCTCTTATGAATCTGCAGCGTTGCTCGTCACTATCCCCTTGGAAGTCGAAGATTATACTAGGCATTAGCAGCTCATGAGATCATTCCCTTCTGGCTCGCCCAAACTAACGTAAGGCCAAGCACGGATTATAAGTGATCCCTCCATTGGTTCCTATCAGCGGAACATTGGGGTATTCCCCACAACGATCAATAATAGCCACCTCGTCCATACCCTTAATAGTCCAGATGATGTCATTGTGAGAGAGAGACATAACCCTATAAGCCCAGCCCATGCCTTCCTTGTTCTTTAAAACTGATTTGGGGAGGTGAGAAATAAACCACCTCGCCAATAACGGAGAACAGCACATCAAGATTCTCCGCTTCCGAGCAGTACGGGCATACAGCTGATGAAGAATGTCACCCAAGAGAGTGGGTACAGGATTACCAGAGATGAAGATTTTTACCACATTCACATCAACAAAGGAGTCAGAGTTAGGAAACAATACCAAGCCATATATCAGAAGAGCCAGAATATCTTCGAATGCCTGGAAGTCTAGACTATCCCAGAAGTGATTAGCCTTAACAACCAAAAACTTAGTCAGAAAGCCCTTTGCTCCACTACGAGTTTCCCAATTAGCCATTACCTCATCCTTTATCATATGAAGGGCTGAAGCAATCTCTTCTGGTCTAAGGATCTTCTCCCAACCTGTAAACGGGGTCTGCTCCAGAATAGAGATACCGAGCAGATCAGAGAACTCCTCTAAGGTGGGGACCAACTAGTAGTCCTGAAAAGTAAAGCAATGGTACAGTAGATCATAGAACTGGACTAGGACACTCATCATCTGCTCGTCCAATTTGGAGGTAACCAAACCAAGAATATTCCCATGTCTTCTGATGAAGGAGGTAGTATCAGACATCTTTGCAACCAATTCTTTAAGCATAGTGGGAACCCGGACAAAGTTGATCCGGATGGTGTTCCTACGCATAGGTGCCATGACCTACAAAACAGAACAAAAATGAATCCCTCCTGTCTTTGAAATAGGTTAGTCCAATTCAAGATGTATGCAATGTTATGATATCATGATGTCATGATAGAAAGCACACCACAGGTATCCACAAATAGCAAACATGGTAAAGGCACACAAGTCACACAGAGAGCCCTTAGATTTCAGGCTGGAAAGGAGTCTAGGTACTACCCTCTTTCAGTTCAGTTGGTTCAAACCTGTCCTAAAAATAGTAACCGGGTTCTAGAGGATCTCAATATCAATGACTACCCTCGATCGGCCATAATTCCAGTTTAGCAACCTTTTCTTGCGGCCGGAATCATCGCGAGAGTTTAGTCTCAATGAGTGTAGCATACTGCTACTGTTCTATGGCCAAGTTGGTCAATTTAAAGGTTCTAAGGTCAGTTGGTGCTTCATGACCCCTTAGAAGACCCACATTCTCCTTGTTCCAACACAAGGGATATCGGTACAAACTAAAGTGCCACACCAACGTAGCTACTGCTTCAACCGTATCGGTCTATGCCATACAGTTCCCTCACAGTTTATTGCTACTTACCTAAAGGGTTTCCCCCAGATCCAGGTTAGGATCTATAGTAACTCCAATACAAGCCCACAAAGATAAAGCATACAAGTCAAGCAATTGAAAACATTATGAACTATTCCTAAGGTACACCCCACTTATTAATTTATTCCCCAGCAGAGTCGCCAGTTCTGTGATACGGTGGGAAAGAACTGACTGTTTCTTGGAATACTGGTTTGTGTTTTGCGTTTGTATTCGCAAAATGTCGCGGTAAGCAAGAGTCGCCACCGACTTTTATTTTATCCAACAAGGAAAGGAAAAAAAGCACAGAAAAATTCCTTTTTCGAGATATTTCTTGGGTTCGGGGGGTAGATTATAGAAAGGGAAGGTGTTAGCACCCTTTTTATCTGTGGTTATCCACGGGCTCT
Source organism: Vicia faba (assembly GCA_948472305.1). Classification (NCBI taxonomy): domain Eukaryota; kingdom Viridiplantae; phylum Streptophyta; class Magnoliopsida; order Fabales; family Fabaceae; genus Vicia; species Vicia faba. The sequence continues at coordinate 381,936,743 of OX451738.1, read as the reverse complement.
TAGGTACTTGCTCATATTGTTTTCAAAATATTGCTTTCTTTGTGCTTGTGGGTTTGAAAAAAATTTTATTTGAAACTTCGATTTAACTCTTGCTTCTGTCCTCAAGAGTGTAATGAAGTGTTTTTGAAAACTTTGTTCGAAAAGTGTAAGTGTGAAGAGTTTTTGTTTTTGAAAGAGCAAGTACTTAAGAACCATCTACCTACTCGAAAAAGGAATCGTTCTGTGCTAATATCCTTTAGACAATGCTATCCCGCTATTGATGAGTAGGTAGCTTCATCGTTGGAATTTAAGGGTCAATTCGAATGCGGGACTTACGGCCACTAAAGCAATGTTAGGACGCCTTAGCGGTAGCCCTAATGTCTTAGATAATTTGTTTGAGGCAACAATATCCGAGGCAACCGTTTCGAGGCGACTATGATCTTTAGACAAGAGGGCGACCTCTAAAACGACCTATACTCAATGACCGTGTACGAAGGCAACCAAGTGGGGTGTACCCTAAGAGTGCGCATGTGCGAGTGTGTCGTTTTCAGTTAATTTTATCTTTGTACATGTTAAAGGTGATCTATATTGATTTTAGGTTAAACATTCATTCTTGTCATGCATCCATATTATCAAACATCTAACAGTTATATTTTGCGGAAAATAAATTGCGGAAATTAAATTACAAGGGGTCAGGTATTTACATCGCCAAAAGCAACCCTTTGAAATTTAAATGCGAAAAATAAATAACGCGATAAAAATAGTCCTAATTATCTATTACATCCTGGGAACAAATACAATATCGAATAAAATGGATCGCATGCGGGAAATTAAATCGAATGTGAGTTCTAGGGTTTTGACCCTTTGTTATTTAAAGAAAAGATTTTTGTTGTTTTTGAATTTTAAGAAATAAACTATCCTAAATTAATTATTATATTAAATAAATTAATTAATTAATGAAAATAAATATTTTTGGTTTTTTTGTTATTTAAAGAAATAAAAATTAATTAATGTTAGTAAAAATCTAATTAAGTCTAATTGATTTTAATTATTGACAAAATATATTAAAGTTATTCCTAATTAATGGCCTAAATTAATTAAATTAATGTTTGTTAATAAAAATTAAAATTTGATTTTATGAAGAAAATATTTTTTGGTTTTAATTTTATAAAAGAAGAAAAAAGTTTGATTGGTTAGAAAATAATAAAAATAATTAAATCAAAATATAAATAAGCAAATAAATAATAGAAAGAGTTAGGGGGTATGGGCCTGAATAGGAGGTTAGAGTAGCAATTCCATGGCCCATTAACATGCTGGCCTTGTTGACTTTGAGAGATCCAGTGGGTACACACTGACCTGGTCCATGATAGACCATCAATTTCTGGCCACCAGATTTGGCCTATGGCCATCTGGCCATCAGATGCTTGAGGGTGTATGGTGTGCTTCGCGTTTGGATTTGCATGAGATAACCTGAAGAAAAAATACATTGTGGAATTTGGAGGACCTGGGATTCGAACCCAGGTCCTATAGGCGTTTGGATGCACATGTTTACCACTCAGCCATTGTGTTCTAATTGTTAATATATTAAGCAATAATAATAAGAGATAATGCGCCATATGCTAGAAAAAAAATAAAAACGCGCGAATTATTTAAACCAGCCACTGGGGAGATGACACGCCATCGTCCCCTACCTCCAGCCCCTGTAACTTTACCTGCGGATTTAGATCCGCAGCTAAATGCACAGGTCGATCCCAAAATTAATTCCAGGCCATATAAACTCCTCCCAAGACCATGGTTGCGTTCGTCTTTCTCTTATGGTCATGTCCATGGCCATCATTGGGGCTAATTTTACCTGTAAGAGAAACGCCCAAAAACGAACCACAAAACCCTAGATATGGTACTTGGCTTTACAGGTCAGATAAATAAAATTAACTAATGCAAAAAGCTTTGAAATGCCATGAGGATCACGAATATATTAACGATTTGCCCAGAGGATGCAAGAATGGAGAGTTAAGATTTCGAATACAGGGGTGAAAAACGTGATGCTTAGAGTGCGTTTTGGTGTGTATGAGAGCTTGCTTTGGATTGTAGAAGGTTGAGTAGACACCCAGCAATCGATTGGTATCAAGCTTTGCTTCTGAAAACGCCTCAAAGTAGGATTTTGGTTTCACACTTTTTAGTGAATTTTGCAAGTTTTGCTTTGCTTATTTCTGCAGCCTCTAGCCTTGTTTTCGTGCCCTCTAGTCTCCTTATGTAATGTGGAATGCATTAGGTTAACAATTGTGCTTTGAATCTTTCCACATCAATGCCATGAGATTTGATTTGATTCACCATTACTAAACCTTCCAAAATTGTCAAAACTCAATCTTTTTGCACATGGAATGCTTGATACGAGTTTGATACCCTTGATGATGATGATTCAGTCCTGAAATAGCCAAAAAGATATCAAGTAATCAATATTTGGATTTTATTTCATTTAATTTGATTTAAAATGAAATAATTCAATAAAAAATAAAATAAAATAATAAAAAAGAAATATGATCTCAAGGCTGAAGCTAGGACACGTGTGCAATGGGGAAAGCTCAAATCAAGTGGAAAAGAATGGGCCCATTTGACAAAAATTGAAGTTTTGGGGATAGTTGACTTTTGGCAACTTTGCAAAAATGCCCAACTTCAACAATGCACAACTTCTTCAATTTTGAACTTTTGGAAGTGTTCTTAGACTTTATATAAATATTGAGATGTCCTCTAACCAACCCTTTTAGTCTCATCTCATTTTGATACTCCATGCTCAAGTTACAAGCTTTGGCAAAAAAAGGTGTTTTTGTTGACTTTCAAAAATGACCTATAATGTCCAAATTTATAACTTCTTGTGAGTGCATTTTATGATCTTGGGGTATGAATATGGATTGTAGGAAATTGCATCCTCTTCAAAATGAGCTTTGGATGGGTCATTTCTCATAAAGTATGAGAAAGTTATGCTTGGTCAAAGTTGAGTTGACTTTTCCGACAAAACCCTAATTTAGCAACTTTTGAGTCTTGATGAATTTTGAGAAATCCTTGATGAATCATGATAAACCCTTGATCAAATGATGAAACATACTTCAAAATGAGAATGTTGACAAAAAATCTTGAAGTTTGACTATTTGTAGGTCACAGTTGACTTTTGCCCTAACACAGTCGATTTTTGGACCCTTTGAGCAATTGACTGAGCAAACTTCCTCTGCAAGACTTGAAACTTGACATGGATGACCTTGAGAAAATATTAGGAAATTGGGGAGCACTTGAGGTCATTTGGACTCAAAGATCTTGATGCAACACAAAACCCTAATTTGGGGTTGACTGCCTTAGGAGATAGCTTGACTGTCCAACTCTTGAGCAATCTTGAGATACTTGGAGATTTTTCTTGCAATGTTTGGAGAAATATGAGAGGGAAAATTTTACGGTACAACAATGGGTCACAGGTTCGGGAACATATTAAGACAGGATGTTGATTTATCTCACTCATCTGGAGGGGGAGAGAATCAAGAAGAAAGGAGGGCTCCTAGCCCTGTGGTTTTTGACCATGAGACCGACTTTGATGAAGACCAGTATCCTCCTACAGAGAACAGGTATAAGCAACTTGAAGACCGGTTAAGCGCAATGGAGATCCAGAAGGTACCTGGGCTGGACTTTGGAGATTTGGGTTTGGCATCTGGGGTGGTGATTCCCCACAAGTTTAAAGCACCAGTCTTTGCTAAATACGACGGGGTCTCCTGCCCAAAGCTGCATCTCCGTTCGTATGTCAGAAAGATTCAACCATATACTGCTGATAAGAACCTCTGGATTCATTTCTTTCAAGATAGTCTTTCAGGGACTCAACTTGAATGGTTCTACCAACTTGAAGGAGCTAACATCCGTAACTGGGAGGACCTTGCCTCTGCTTTTTACAAGCAACACCAGTACAATGCCGACCTTGCTCCCACGCGTACCCAACTTCAGGGTATGTCTATGGGTGCGAGCGAAGGTTTTAAGGACTACACTCAGAAGTGGAGAGATCTGGCAGGAAGAGTACAACCCCCTCTGGCTGATAGGGAGTTGGTGGATATGTTTCTTGGGACGCTGTCTGGTCCATATTTCAATCATTTGATCAGTAGCTCATCGTCCGGGTTTACTGAGCTGATTATGACCGGGGAAAGAGTCGAAGCCGGTATCAAAACTGGCAAGATACAGAAAGGTGCTTCGTCAAATACCGAGAAGAAGCCTTTCAAGGAGTCTAGTGCAGTTTACAACTCAAGGAGCCAAAACCGACCCGAGCGCCGCCAAGCAGTGAATGCGGTGGTTTTATCAAGGCCTGCTGTTGACCCACAACGCAATAATTAGCCAAGAGAAGAAAGGCCACAGAGACAGTTTACTCGGCTCAGTATGACCCTGTCTCAAATTCTGCCGCAGTTGTTGAAGACCAACTTGGTGATTCTAAAGGAGGCTCCCAAGAACTCCAACACCACATCACCGCTGTATAATCCGAACGCCTGATGTGCTTACCACTCTGATAGCCCAGGGCATGATACCAATAACTGTTGGGCTTTAAAGAATAAAGTGCAGGATCTGATTGATGCTAAGGAGATTGAGTTTGAAGCGCCGGAAAATCCTAATGTTATGACTGCTCATATGCCCAAGCATGGAGTGAATGCTGTAGATGATGACTCATTTGTGACTTCCGTAAAAGACATTGCTACTCCATTGATGACTGTGATGAAGAACCTTCTATTAGCCGGTTTATTTCTGGGCTGTGGCAAAGGTTGCCATCTGTGTTCCGTCCTACCTACTGGTTGCCATCTTTTGAAGTCAGGTGTCCAACGCCTGATGGATAACAAAGAGATTATGTTTGAGAAAACATTGGTTCCATTGATTCCTTTTGAAGAAGTTTCTATAATCACCATTTCCGCCAATTCTTCCAAGGCTTCCTCGAGAAAGCCTGTTAGAATTACATTTGTTCAGAGAACCGCTCCATTGATCATCACCATTCCTGGACCTATCCCTTACACGTCAGATAAGGCTATCCCGTGGCACTATGGGGCTGATGTGTATTATCATGGGATTAAACAAGATTTGAAGGGTGAAGAGGTTGATACTGACGTCAGCAATATTGTTGGATCTAGCAAGGTCACCCGCAGCAGAAGACTTTTCTCTCTTGAAATTTCCCCACCAACTGTTCGGAAGCCTGTCGTTATTACACATTGTTGTACCCCAAAATTTGCCCTCCCATTTCCTCAACATATTCTCATCACAAAAACCCTTGGAACTCAAGATCCAGTTAGGGTTTCCTCTGCTCAAGACTTCTCCTTGCATTGTTGGCTCAAATTAGGGTTTGTGGTTGAACAAAGATGTTTTGACCTAAAATGCCTAAGATGACTTTCATGCTTCATATTGGATTCCCAATTTCATCCATACCAAGTTTCAAGCCTTAACTCCAAATTTTGCCCAGTCAATTGGACAGTTGACCTAAAAATCAACTGTATTGGGGAAAAAGTCAACTATGGTCAATTGACAGTCAAACCTCATGATTTTTTGACCCACATCAACATTATGAACTCATATGGACCATTTGATCAAGTTTGGATCACAATTCCCCAAGAAATTTGATCAGATCATCAAAAGGGCAAAATGGTCATTTTTAGGGTTTTGACTGCACAAGGTTAATTTTTGACTGTTTGACCTAGCCAATGGCAAACCAAGCTCACATATGGACTCAAGGACCCCATGGAATTGTCTTGACATTCTCAACAAGCTCAAAAGATCCCAAGTACACAAGATTGACAGTTGAATTTCCCAGTCAATTGATCAATTTTGACTGTACACTGAAAAGTCAAACTTTGACTTTTTTGGTCAAAATCAAGAGTCAAGATTCATTTTTCATCAAAATATGCCAAATCATGAAACTTGTTCACCAAGAAACCAAGAAATGCAAATTAGGGTTTAAAATGGAATTTTTCATAACTTAGAATTTTTCTAAGTTATGAAAAACCCTAATTTTTTCCCAACTTTGCCCCACTTTTTCACCATGATTCATTTGGATTCAAACAAAAGTAAAAACATGAAAGTTGTAGCTTGTTGCATAATCTACAACTTTGATTCACAAAGTTTTCTCATTTGAAGCTTGTATCTCAAGTTACAAATTTTTGAATAAGGGCACTAAACCATTCTTAACTTAGTGAATTTTTGACCTATTTTGACAAGTTTTTCTACCCCACTTCAAGGCCATTTTCCATACACTTCCACTTGGAATTTCAAATTGCACTTCAAAGATGGATTGTAGTACACATTCCAAGCTTTCCAAAATGTCCAAGAACTCATCAAACAACCTCATGGTTAGGGAGAATCGAATTTCACAATATAGCAAAAACTCACTTTTGAATTGGCCATTTTTCATGTTCATAAGTTATGCAAACTTCTCAAAACCAGCATGCCCTTGAGTACAGGTCCTTAAACCAAGTTACACTCAATAATTTAATGCTTGTTCATTGTGTCAAAGTGTTATTCTATGAGTTCAAGTATTATATGCAAGTTTAATCCATTTTTAGATAAAGCAAAATAGCCATTTTTGAAAAGTCATGCTTTATGTCAATTGGTAAATCAAGCAAGTACAAACCAAAATCTCTTTAGCACAAGATTATGAGTAAATCACTCTGATCAAGAGAAGCTTTGCAGCAGGATTAGGGTCCTCTACTGACCTAGAAACACAAGTTGGCTTTTGTTGCTTAAGAAAGAAGAAAAGTGTCATAGCATCACAACTCTCATCTCAGCAAAAACCAGCTTAGGCAAACTTGTCAAACACATTCCAAACAATCATCTTGCCCTAAAACACGAGCTAAACACCTTCCAAACATCATCAAACCAAAAAAACACCATCAAACTGCAAAAACAGAGTTGCCTCTGCAGTTTGAGTGCCAACTTCTATTTCTCTCAAGCATTCTTGCCAAAACCAGTTCACACACCTTCCATACCATCTATGCAAGCTAACCAAAAGCCAAAGCACGACCTGTAATCACTCTAACCACTTCCACCATTTTCATATTTCTGACTTGCAGGTGAAGTTCTCTAGCTTGATTCAGAAGTTTTCAAGACAAAGTGAACATTGGAATAGCATCCCTGGACTTCAAGGAAGCTTCTCCAATCATCACCTTGCACTGAAAGTTCCTACATCTCCAGATAGAACTTCAACTGAACAGGTAAGTTTTTGAATTCGTATCTCTCTTATTAGGCATCATTAGCTTTAAGTTTGTGAAAAAACAAGGTTCTACTCATGCCACTGAACATGTACATGTTTTTACTTTTCATTTCTTTTGCTTGAGTTGTGAGAATTTGGAGTTTGAAAATGGCAGAAAAACTAGGTTAGGATTTGGGGGAGGAGAAATTCTCCCTCATCTTAGAGAGTTAGATCAAGTTATGCATATGGTTAGAATCGTCTCTTCATGCTGAACATTTTTTATGTTATGAGTTTTTGCTAAAAAGCCAGGAATCAAGAGTTGGAAGATGAGGAACAGGGCGCGCGTATTTTCAAACATTGTTTGCTGGAGGTTGAAGACAGGTCTTCTGGGCTGGGCCTGGAACATTTTTCTTATTTGCACCACATAATTGCTTTTACACCCCCAAGGCCCATTTGCTTATTTCTTTGACTTTTTGACCTTTTTCTTTTTTGATTGACTTTGTTTATTTTTTCTCATGACATAAAAAAATATAAAAATATTTTTTCTCACCATTTTTAATTTATTAGGTATTTATATGATTTTCTTTTGATTAATACTTAGATAAATAAATATATACATTTCATTAAAATATTGAGAAATAGGTAAAAATACTTTTATTTTCATTTTTATTTTATTATACCCTCTGAAAATATTTTACATAAAAAATACCTTTTTTTATATATATTAAAAATTATTATTATTTATATATATAATACATATTTAGAACTTAATACATATATACATATATTTATTAATATATTTAGGATAAATACAAAATATATACCCTTTTATTTTTATAATTAATATTTAATATAAAAAATGCATTTTTGACAAAAAATACTTTACTTTATTTTATTTTGTACATAATAAATAATACTTGCACCTATTAAATAATTAATGCATTTCATTTAATAAAAATTAGGGGTTTGCCCTAAATTCAAAAAAAACTCCAAAAAATAATACCTTTTTATTTTCTTTTTATTTTACATAAATAATTCCTTTTTTTTCCATACATATACAAAACATTTTTTTTTGCATCTTGCATATTCTTATTCCATTTTTATTTAATTATTGTACATTAATTAAATTGTATAAATTCAAAATTGATGTAATAGTTTTAGGTTTAAATTTCTTGTCAAATATCTCCCCATTTGAACATTTGTACCCCCCTTCCCATATTTGGTTGTGTAATAGCTTAGTAAATTTATTTTCGCACTTTATTGCTTTTTAATGATAACATGTTAGAATTAGGGTTTGTATGCAAAAAAACGACAAAAAATAGTTATGACCTAATCTCAAGACAAACAAGCATGGAAATGAACACACAAATCACACTTGCACCCCCCTAGGGTATTCCACTTGTTGCCTTTCAAAATTGGGCCATATTGCATGTTAGGTCTCTTTGGGCAAAATAAACACAAATCAAATGATCATAGTCCCTCGATGACGCTTTCAAAATGTTGCCTACACAAATGATCAAGTCCCTTAAAGAAAATTGCCTAAAGACACTTAGCACCATTGCAATTATGGTCTAAACGATGACCCGCGCCCGTCCCTTTCACATCCTAACATGAGATTGTCCACCAAATGCAATGGTGGAACAAACTTGTTAAAAGGGTTAAAACATAGCACTAATCTTTGAGAAATTTAGGAGTAGACAACCTCTTAGTTACTTGAATCAAAACTTGCAAAACAAAACACTTGCCTATTTTCTAAAACCACACATCACAACACTTTCAAAACAAACTTTCAAAAACAAATGAAACCCTTTTCAAAAGACGTACACCTTTGTATACATCCCAACATGGATCATTATAAAGGTTGCCACCACATTGGCCTCTTTTCAAAACAATTTTCAAACCCACACACACAAAGCACCATTTCAAACAATTGAAGACAAAAGGCAAGTTATCTAAGCAAGTAACTAAGAGCCCATGGATAACCATGGATAGAAAGGGTGCTAATACCTTCCCTTTCTATAATCTACTCCCCGAACCCAAGAAAACATCTCAAAGGTTTTTGTTGTGCTTTTTAACCTTTCCTTAGGATAAAATAAAAAGTCGGTGGCGACTCTTGCTCAACCGAAACATTTGCAAAAACAAACGCAAACCATAGTCAGTTCTCCCACCGTACCACAGAACTGGCGACTCTGCTGGGGAAATTTTTAAAAGTGGAGTAACCTTAGGGCTTATATCACCCTTGTTTTCAATTGTTTGCCTTGTTTGCTTTTATAATTGTGGGCTTTGCATCGGAGTTTCATAGATCCTAACCCGGATCTGGGAAATACCCCTTTTAGGTAGCAAAATCTGTGAGGGACCTGTCCGGTGTAGACCGACATGGGTGAAGCAGTGGCTACGTTGGTGTGACACCTTGGTCTGTACCTATATCCCTTGTGTTGCAACGGGGAGAATGTAGGTCTTCTAAGGAGTCATTAAACACCAATTGACCTTAGAACCTTAAATTGACCAACTTGGCTATTAGGACAGTAGCAGTATGCTACGCTCATTGAGGCTAAACTCTCGAGATGGTTCTGGCTGCGAGAAAAGATTGCGATGCTGGAGTTATGACCGATTGAGGGTAGCCCATGATTTGAGATCCTCTAGAACCCGGTTACTTTTTGATAGGACAGGTTTTAACCAACGAAACTAAAAGAGGGTAATACCTAAACTTCATGCTGGCCTGAAAACTAAGGGTTGTCTTGTGTGACTTGTGTGCCTTATCATGCTTGCCTGTGTGAATACTTGTGGTGTGCTTCATCATAGCATCATTCCATCATACCATTGCATGCATCCTGTACAAAGGACTAACCCATTTCAAAGACAAAAAGTTTCATCTTTGCTCTGTTTTGTAGGACATCATGATGCCCGTGCGTAGGAATACTGTCCGACTCAACTTTGTTCAACCACCAGCTTTGCTCAAGGATTTGGTTGGTAGGATTCCAAACACTTCCTCCTTCATCAACAGACATGGTTCTCTCCTTGGCTTGGTCACTGCAAAGTGGGACCAACAACTGATAAGTGTTCTGACCCAGTTTTATGACCCTCTGTATCATTGTTTCACCTTTCAAGACTTCCAGTTGGTTCCTACCCTGGAAGAGTTCTCTTATCTGCTTGGGATCCCTGTCTTGGAACAAACCCCTTTCACTGGTTTGGAAAAGACTCCTAAGCCTGAAGAGATTGCTGCAATTCTCCCCTTGACCAAAAAAGAGGTATTAGCTAACTGGGAAACTAGAAATGGGGTCAAGGGCTTTTTGGTCAAATTTCTGGTTGGCAAGGCTAATGGTTTCTGGAATGATTTGGACTTCAAGGCGTACGAGGATATTCTGGCCCTTTTGATCTATGGTCTGGTATTATTTCCCAATCCTGACACCTTTATCAGTGTCCATGTCATAAGGATCTTCATGTCTCGGAATCCTGTACCCACTCTTTTGGGTGATATTCTACAACAACTCTATGCTCGTACCGCTTGAAAACGGGGAACTCCGTGGTGTTGTGCTCCTTTGCTAGTGAGGTGGTTTATTTCGCACCTTCCTAAGTTCGTGCTGAAGAATGAAGAAGGAAAGGGTTGGGCTCAAAGATTAATGTCCCTCACTGATAAGGACATCACTTGGACTCTCATAGGTTTGGATGAGGTAGCTGCTATTGATCGTTGTGGAGAATACCCTAATATTCCATTGATTGGTATCCAAGGGGGAATCTCTTACAATCCATGCTTAGCCCTCCGTAAGTTTGGAAGAGCCAGAGGAGATGGGCCTCATGAAATGCTGGTTCCTCACTTCCATTTTGAGTTTCAGGAAGACAGTGATAAACTACGCCGTGGATTCATTAGAGCTTGGGATAGAATTCACAAGGCCGACCCACATGAGTTGGGACCAAAGACTTCTCTACCATTGGAACCTTATTGCAAATGGGTCCGCATCCGCGCTCAGAGATTGGGTATGCCGTATGAAGCAGTCAGACCTATCATTCTTGAATCTCCTAATGAAGAAGGGGCTTCTCCAACTGTCCTCCCTCCTCAGATACCCACTGATTTTGACACAATGAAGAGATCTTGGGCACAGCTAAAAGAAGAACGGGATTTTTATCGAGAAAAGTTCAACGAGCAGGAACGGAAGGTCCAGAAGCTGACTAAGTAATTGGAAGAAGAGCGGGTTCTGAATAACTACATCAGCACTGAGAAGAGGAGGCCATGGGAGCATTGATGAGCTTTGGATATTTCCTTTTATAGCTTTTATTTCCTTTCCAGTATTTTTCATTCCTGTAATGCCCAAGGGCAAGTTATTGAACAATTAAAATTCTAATCTAATGAAGTGTGTTTCCCTTTTTGTCTACAAAGTTGAATCTTGTTTGTCTTTGAAAACATAAAACATACGCATTCCATTGCACCATATACATAGCAGGTACCCTATATCACAGGTTGCTTAATCTCCTTCGCTGTTTATTTTGAACAGTCATCATGAATCCAGACTCATCCAGTGAGCAAGCAATCAAGGCCCTTCAGGCCCAAAGTGCACAGTTTCAAGAGATGGTCCTAAGCCTAGCCCAAGGTCAGCAAGAGTTGAAGACCCTACTCCTGAAGAAGAAGAAGAAAAAGAGGACTGCGTTATTCAACACTGGACGCAGATTTGGGAACACACTCCATAATGAAGCTGATCCAACTACTTCTTCTGCTGAGAAAGACAGTCCCCAAGGGGGAGGGGCTCCTAGTCCTGCAGTCTCCGACAACGAGACGGACTACAACGACGAACAATACCCACCTGCTGCTGACAGATACAAGCAATTGGAAGACCGTTTGAGCGCCATGGAGATTCAGAATGTGCCGGGGCTGGATTTCGGAGATTTGGGGTTATCTTCTGGGGTAGTAATTCCACACAAGTTTAAGGCGCCTGCCTTTGCCAAATACGACGGAGCTTCCTGTCCAAAGTTGCATCTAAGGTCGTACGTAAGGAAGATCCAACCTTACACGGCGGATAAGAACCTTTGGATTCACTTCTTCCAAGATAGCCTTTCGGGGTCACAGCTTGAGTGGTTCTACCAACTAGATGGAACTAGCATCCGACACTGGGAAGATTTGGCAACTGCGTTCTACAGACAATATCAATACAATTCTGATCTCGCTCCTACGCGTACCCAACTTCAGGGTATGTCTCTAGGAACGGGCGAAGGGTTCAAAGAATATGCACAAAAATGGAGGGATTTGGCTGGCAGGGTGCAGCCTCCATTGACTGATCGTGAGCTGGTTGATATGTTTCTAGGGACTTTGTCTGGTCCATTTTTCAATCATTTGGTTGGTAACTCCTCCGCTGGGTTTACAGATTTGATTCTGACAGGAGAAAGAATTGAAGCTGGCATCAGGTCAGGAAAGATACAAAAAGCTGCCTCCACAAGTACTGAGAAAAGGCCTTTCAAGAAAGAAGCAAGTGCCGTCTATGGTCCTAGAAGACAAGTCAAGCCAGAAAGTCGCCAAGCCGTCAATGCTTTGGTCATTTCAAAACCTGTTGCTGCTCCTCAGCAGTACAATCAACAAAGAAGTGAAAGACCCAAGAGGCAGTATACTCGGCTGAGTATGACCCTATCTCAAATTTTACCCCAACTGTTATCAACCAACTTGGTGACCCTCAAAGAAGCTCCTAAGTTTGTCAACACTGCGTCTCCTAAGTATAATCCGAATGCCCGGTGTGCTTATCATTCTGATAGTCCCGGGCACACTACTGATGATTGCTGGGCCTTGAGAAACAAAGTGCAAGATCTAATCGACGCAAAGGAAATTCAGTTTGAAGCGCCTGAGAGACCGAATGTTGTAACTGCTCCTATGCCCCAGCATAGAGTAAATGCCATTGAGGAAGAATTGTATGCTGTTTCGGTGAATGAAGTTGTTACCCCTCTTTTGACTGTTAAGAGGAACTTACTACTAGCCGGTTTATTTCCGGGTTGTGGTAAGGGTTGCCTCCTGTGTGCTGTTATCCCTACCGGTTGTCCACTGCTGAAATCAGGAATCCAAAGCCTGATGGATAGCAAGGAAATTCTGTTCAAGAAAGCTGCTGTTCCGTCTGTTTCCATTGAAGAAATATCTGTTGTCACAATTTACAATCCTGCTAAAGCTCCCATGAAGAAGCCAGTCCAAATTATGTCTGTTGCACCCATCACTATTACTGTCCCGGGGCCTCTCCCATATGAGTCTGATAAAGCCGTTCCATGGCATTATGGGGCCGACGTGTATGTGCTTGGAGTGAAGCAGGAGTTCAACACCAGTACCAATACCAATATCAGTAACCTCACTGGTCCCGCCAAGATTACCCGCAGTGGCAGGCTCTTCTCGCCTGACATCGCACCGCCAGTTATCCGAAAACCTCTCACCATCACACCCGCAAGTGTGCATGTTCCGAATCAAGTTCCTGTGTCTACTACTGCCGCCGAGTCCTCTGATACTCGGGGCAAAGAAGTTGCTACCGATTTGCCTGCCAGGACGGAGGCACCAAAGAAGACTGCTGTGGAAGCCTCCCAACAAGAAATGGAGGAAATTCTTAAAATCATCAAGAAGAGTGACTTTAATGTTGTCGAGCAGTTGGGGCATACCCCCTCCAAAATCTCTATGCTATCACTGCTTCTATGCTCAGAGGCCCATGCAAAAGCCCTGATTTCATTTCTGAAAACGGCCCATGTGCCGCAAGAGACCTCCGCGGATCAATTCACCGACTGTGTGGCTAATTTGACAGCTGACAATGGCTTAGGGTTCTCGGATGCTGACCTTACCGCCAAAGGGAAAAATCACAATGACGCCCTGCATGTTTCCATAGAATGCAGGGGCACTACTCTCGCACACGTATTGGTGGATACCGGTTCTTCCCTGAATGTTTTGCCCAAGAAGGCATTGGATCGCTTGGATTGTGAGGATCTAGAATTGAAGCCTAGCAACATCATTGTTAGAGCCTTCGATGGTTCTAAAAGAATGGTGCACGGTGAAGTAGACATTCCTATTCGTGTGGGTTCCCAAGTTTTTGAATCAACGTTCTATGTAATGGATATTCGTCCATCTTACTCCTGCTTGTTGGGTCGACCCTGGATTCACAAAGCTGGGGCAGTAACATCCACTCTACACCAAAAGCTCAAATACCCTGTCAAAGGGAAGATTGTTACTGTGCAGGGTGAGGAGGAATACATGGTTAGTCACTTGAATTCATTCCGGTACATCGAGATGGACGGGGAGTTTATTGAAACCCCCTTTCAGCATTTTGAGGAGGTACCTCCAATATTGGCATCAGCTGAAGCAGTGGTTGAAGAAGACTTTCCGTTAAAGATGGCGTCCTTGAAGGATGCCCGGGCTGTAATCGAGAAAGGCAATTGTGCAAACTGGGGTCAGCTTCCTGACTTCACTCAAAAGAATGACAAGTTTGGGCTGGGCTTTACTGCAGAGGCTCAGAGGGCTATGCGCAAGGAAAAGATCAGAAAGGCTCTGGTGTTTATCTCCAACCCAAGGGTGAATGCTATCGAGGAGGATGTAGAGGAAGCAGAGTTCGACAGTTGGATCTACCCGACTACCAGCAACGGACCAAGCAACTGGACGGCAAAGGATTTTACTCCTATCACATTTGTCACGCAGTAATTGACTCTTTTGATTTTCAATTTGTAACAAACAAAATGTTAAAACTTTGTTGGCTCGGTGTCCTACCCGGGGCATCGTAGCTCCATTTGTGAGGGCCTTTTGTATGACATTTCCATATATCATCAATCAAAACATTGGACGTTTGTTGCATTTCAAATCTTGTGCTCTTTTTCTTTCTGTGTTATATATTGCAAAACAGCTATATTTACACACACTCACTTATACAGGTTTCAATCCACTCTGGATCTCACTGGTAACAGCTCTGCTACCACCAGTTATGACTTCGAGAATCCGATCAACTTGGCCGAAGACGAAGGTGAAGATGATTGCGAAGTGCCTGGCGAACTCGCAAGACTGTTACTCCAGGAAGAGAGAGCCATTCAGCCGCATGAAGAGCCGGTGGAAACAATTAACCTGGGTACTGAGACAGATAGGAAAGAGGTCAAGATTGGGGCTAATCTAGAGCTCAGCGTGAAGAAGCGATTGATCCAGATGCTACGTGATTACATGGAGATATTTGCTTGGTCCTATGAGGACATGCCGGGTTTGGATGCCGACATTGTAGTTCATCACCTACCGACAAAGGAAGACTGCCCTCCGGTAAAGCAAAAGGTCCGCCGTATGCGCCCAGAGATGTCCGAAAAGATCAAGGCTGAGGTTATGAAGCAATTCGATGCCGGGTTTCTAGCAGTAACTTCTTATCCTCAATGGGTTGCCAACGTGGTGCCAGTTCCAAAGAAGGACGGAAAAGTCAGGATGTGTGTCGACTATAGGGACTTGAACAGGGCAAGCCCCAAGGATGACTTCCCCTTACCCCACATCGACGTTCTTGTTGACAATACTGCTCAACACAAGGTTTTCTCCTTCATGGATGGTTTTTCAGGGTATAATCAGATCAAGATGGCTCCAGAGGATATGGAGAAGACTACCTTTGTGACTCAGTGGGGGACCTTCTGCTACAAGGTCATGCCATTCGGGTTGAAAAATGCTGGGGCAACTTACCAACGTGCCATGGTTGCTTTATTTCACGATATGATCCATCATGAGATTGAGGTATACATTGACGACATGATAGCAAGGTATCAAACTGAGGAGGAGCATCTTGATCATCTGAGGAAGCTGTTTGACCGACTAAAGTTGTACAAGCTGAGATTGAATCCCAACAAATGCACCTTTGGGGTAAGGTCCGGAAAATTGCTAGGTTTCATTGTAAGTGATAAGGGTATTCAGGTGGACCCTGCCAAGGTAAAAGCCATACAGGAGATGCCGACTCCAAGGACAGAGAAAGAAGTCAGAGGCTTCCTGGGACGACTGAATTACATTGCCCGTTTCATCTCACATCTGACTGCTACTTGTGAGCCAATCTTCAAATTACTGAAGAAAGATCAAGTGGTACGTTGGAACGATGAATGTCAGGCTGCTTTTGAAAAGATAAAGGAATACCTCCAAGAGCCACCCATCCTTATGCCACCAGTGGAAGGAAGACCTCTGATACTATACTTGACAGTGCTTGATAATTCAATGGGGTGTGTGCTGGGGCAGCATGACGAGTCTGGCCGAAAAGAGCACGCTATTTATTACTTAAGCAAAAAGTTTACCGACTGTGAGTCTCGTTACTCGCTGCTTGAGAAAACTTGCTGCGCTCTAGTATGGGCTGCTCGCCGGTTGAGACAGTATATGCTGACTCACACCACTTTGTTGATTTCAAAGATGGATCCCATCAAGTACATATTTGAAAAGCCTGCTCTGTCTGGAAGAATAGCGAGATGGAAAATGATCTTAACAGAATATGATATCCAGTATACAACTCAGAAAGCTATCAAAGGAAGTGTACTGGCAGATCATCTGGCACACCAACCTTTGGACGATTACCAATCATTGAACTTTGATTTTCCGGACGAAGACATCATGGTGGTAACTGATTGTGAAGTGCCTGGACCGGATGAAGGACCTGAGGAGGGATCCCGATGGTCTATGCATTTTGACGGAGCCTCCAATGCTTTGGGTAACGGCGTCGGCGCTGTCATCATATCTCCCAAAGGAACTCATACTCCTCTCATCGCCCGACTGTGCTTCAACTGCACCAACAACATGGCAGAATATGAGGCATGCATCATGGTTCTTCAAGCTGCGATCGACTTAAGGATCAAGTTTCTAAGTGTCTTCGGAGATTCCGCTCTCGTGGTCAATCAGATCAAAGGCGAGTGGGATACGAAACACCCGAATCTTATCCCTTACAAGGAGTATGTGTTGACATTGCTTCCCCATTTTGAAGAGATAACTTTTGAGCACTTCCCAAGAGAGGAGAATCAGCTAGCGGACGCACTGGCTACGATGTCTTCAATGTTCAAAGTTAAATGGGACAATGAGGCACCCCGGATCATCATCTGGAAGTTGGACGAACCGGCATACTGCTGCGACCTTGAGGCCGAAAAGGTGACTGAAAAACCCTGGTATCATGAGGTAAAAAGGTACTTGGAAGCTCAGGAATACCCTGAAGGTGCATCTGTCAATGACAAGAAGTTCATGAGGAGGTTTGCTGCAAAATTCTTCCTCAGCAACGGCATTCTCTACAAAAGGAATCATGATTCAACTCTACTGCGTTGTGTGGATAAGGCTGAAGCAGAGAAGATCATGATAGAATTGCATGAAGGAACATTCGAAACACATTCCAGTGGGCACACCATGGCAAAGAAAATCCTTAGGGCAGGATATTTCTGGTCCACAATGGAAGCCGATTGTTACCAACACTCTCGAACTTGTCACAAGTGCCAGATCTATGCTGACAAGGTGCATATTCCTCCAGTTACTTTGAACGTCCTGACGGCACCTTGGCCTTTTGCAATGTGGGGCATCGATATGATCGGTGAGATCCGACCAACGGCAACCAACGGGCATCGTTTCATCTTGGTGGCGATCGATTACTTCACGAAGTGGGTTGAGGCAGCTTCCTACGCCACAATAACCAAGAGCGTCGTGGCACGTTTCATCCGGCATAATCTGATCTGTCGGTATGGTGTCCCAGAGAGAATCATTACTGACAACGGTACCAATCTCAATAACAAGATGATCACTGAACTCTGCGAACAATTCAAAATACAGCATCATAACTCTTCTCCTTACCGGCCGAAGATGAATGGAGCTGTAGAAGCAGCTAATAAGAATATCAAGAAAATTGTGCAGAAGATGACAGTGACCTATAAAGATTGGCACGAGATGTTACCGTTCGCTCTTCATGGGTACCGAACCTCAGCAAGGACGTCGACCGGGGCAACTCCTTTCTCCTTGGTCTATGGCATGGAGGCAGTCTTGCCAATTGAAGTCCAGATACCCTCCCTCCGAATAATGAAGGATGCAGACCTGAATGAAGATGATTGGATCCAGACTCGACTTGATCAATTAAACTTGATTGACGAAAAGAGACTCACTGCTATCTGTCATGGTCAAACGTATCAAAAACGAATGATCAGGGCATTTAACAAGAAAGTCCGACCACAAGAGTATCAAGTTGGGGACCTGGTAATCAAACGCATCATCCTTCCTCAAAGTGATCCCCGGGGCAAATGGACCCTTACATATGAAGGGCCATTTGTGGTTAAGCATGTGTTCTCAGGAGGAGCCATGATCCTAACTACCATGGATGGTGACGACCTTCCTCACCCCGCCAATGCAGACATAGTGAAAAGATACTACGCATGAATAAATGACCCGCTAGGTTGACATACCTAGGCAAAAATAAGGGCTTCCCGGCGAACCAAAAGGGTTCGGGCAAAAATAAGGGATGAAATGAAAAAATCTGTACACCCGGCAAGTCGAAAACCCGAAAGGGCGGCTTGGGCAAAAATGGGTATCCCGGTGGACTGAAAACCCGAAAGGGCGGTCCAGGCAAAAGTTAGGGATAAAGCGTAACACTATGTCTCATTGGATCACTTCGCATCCGGAATTCGGCATCAACTATCTGGCTCAGATTTCGGCATCGACCAATCAACTTCATCTTCAACTAGGCAGCAAAGCGATGAGACGCTTGGAGACATAAAGGCGATAGCAGAGTTGGAACCCAGTGGGATTATTCACATAGCTGTTTTGTTTTTTTTCAAAATTGTAAATTATTCGGCGGCATTCCCTTACTAGGATGTCAGCCTCTTGTACAAAAACGCCTATTCACAGGCAAAATTCAAATCAATACAAATACACTTTTCAGACAAATGGCTAATCGCCTTTTTTCCTTTTGTTTTGTCTTGCGAAGAACGTCCAATGTTCATTTTTTGATATATGCATTTGTCGTTAAAATTGCTAATTCATAAATACTTGCATAAGAAACAAAAGACTAATTACAGGTAACATCAGAAACAGGGGCAATGTGAAGTTGTCTAATGCAGTCTGGTTGCTTTGTCCGCCAAAGTACCGAGATGGGTTCAACTGAAGAATGTGACCAGGTTATCTCCATTCCCCACAGAGTAAGATAAGTTTCAACAATACATCAGCCCTACAATGGGTGTCCTATTTCTCCAGCAAGTCAGCATTACCTTCCCAAGCAGAGTTGGTTCCCCGTCAATCCTGAGAAGGCACAACATTCCCCAGTAGGAGTATAGGCGTTTCATCAACAAGCATTCCCGACAGTCTTGATCTAAGATTGTTCCCCGGCGGTGTACAGGCATTCCTAATTTCCCCAGGAGAGTCCAATCCAAAAGGTTCCCCAGGAAAGCGGAATCCATTTCCCCGGCAAGAAGCTTATCCCCTGCAGAGTACGGACGTCTCTCCCGAGCTTTATTCAAAGTTATTCCTCACAAGGGCTTATAAATGGGTTATCCTCAGCTAACTGCCGCAGAAGATCATCCTCGACCAAGTTCTTTCAATCCCCAGCGGAGTGTATCTTCGGTATCCCCAGCGGAGTTTATCTTTGGTATTCCCAACGAAGTTCATCATTGAAACCCTCAGTGAAGCTTTTGTCAAACTTCAGCGAAGTATCTCTTCCACAGAACAATTCCCCGGCCGGTCGTCAAGGATTTATTTTCCTAAAGACAAAATTACATTCATAAACATTTCACACTTTCATACATCTTGCTTACATACATGATAAAGTGCATACAACACTATCTCATGTTGAAAATCATGACATCATGCATATCATACATCATGACATTGCATACCACTTATGTTTTTGCCTTTTCAGGGAAAAAGACAATCCCAAAGACAACTACCTTCAACTGCCACAATTCCAGATTCGATACCTGTATCTAGCCAGGGCACATCTGAGAGTGGTCAGTTTCCAGACTCGATTCCTGTATCTAGCCAGGGCACGTCTGAAGAGTTCAAAGATTCGATTCCTGTATCCAGCCAGGGCACATCTATCAACTACAACATTTCCAGATTCGATTCCTGTATCCAGCCAGGGCATATCTGTTGACCACATTTCCAGACTCGATTCCTGTATCTAGCCAGGGCACATCTGAAGAGTTCGAAGATTCGATTCCTGTATCCAGCCAGGGCATATCTGTTGACAACTATTTCTGGATCCGATTCCTGTATCCAGCCAGGGCACATCTGTGAACAACTGATTGTAGATTCGATACCTGTATCTAGCCAGGGCATATCTACATCAGGAGAGTGGAGATCAAACACCTGTAACAAGCCAGGAAAACATCTGTCTTTCTCAAACACACAAGTTCTCGCTGAGGAATCTCTTATGCGATCAACACTTCCAAATGGCATCTATAAGCCCATTCCCGACAAGTTGCTGTCACATCTCCAAATGGCATCTGTAAGCCCATTCCTGACATCACATTGCTGATACTTCAACATGTGAGTGCAAATTTCCGGGCACTTTAATGTCCAATCTCCTTTTACCTTCGAGTCACGAAAGGCAAACTTGCCAATCTAACTCTTCAGGTTCAAGAAGATTGAACAGGGGCAACTGTTGTACCCCAAAATTTTCCCTCCCATTTCCTCAACATATTCTCATCACAAAAACCCTTGGAACTCAAGATCCAGTTAGGGTTTCCTCTGCTCAAGACTTCTCCTTGCACTGTTGGCTCAAATTAGGGTTTGTGGTTGAACAAAGATGTTTTGACCTAAAATGCCTAAGATGACTTTCATGCTTCATATTGGATTCCAAATTTCATCCATACCAAGTTTCAAGCCTTAACTCCAAATTTTGCCCAGTCAATTGGACAGTTGACCTAAAAATCAACTGTATTGGGGAAAAAGTCAACTATGGTCAATTGACAGTCAAACCTCATGATTTTTTGACCCACATCAACATTATGAACTCATATGGACCATTTGATCAAGTTTGGATCACAATTCCCCAAGAAATTTGATCAGATCATCAAAAGGGCAAAATGGTCATTTTTAGGGTTTTGACTGCACAAGGTTAATTTTTGACTGTTTGACCTAGCCAATGGCAAACCAAGCTCACATATGGACTCAAGGACCCCATGTAATTGTCTTGACATTCTCAACAAGCTCAAAAGATCCCAAGTACACAAGATTGACAGTTGAATTTCCCAGTCAATTGATCAATTTTGACTGTACACTGAAAAGTCAAACTTTGACTTTTTTGGTCAAAATCAAGAGTCAAGATTCATTTTTCATCAAAATATGCCAAATCATGAAACTTGTTCACCAAGAAACCAAGAAATGCAAATTAGGGTTTAAAATGGAATTTTTCATAACTTAGAATTTTTCTAAGTTATGGAAAACCCTAATTTTTTCCCAACTTTGCCCCACTTTTTCACCATGATTCATTTGGATTCAAACAAAAGTCAAAACATGAAAGTTGTAGCTTGTTGCATAATCTACAACTTTGATTCACAAAGTTTTCTCATTTGAAGCTTGTATCTCAAGTTACAAATTTTTGAATAAGGGCACTAAACCATTCTTAACTTAGTGAATTTTTGACCTATTTTGACAAGTTTTTCTACCCCACTTCAAGGCCATTTTCCATACACTTCCACTTGGAATTTCAAATTTCACTTCAAAGATGGATTGTAGTACACATTCCAAGCTTTCCAAAATGTCCAAGAACTCATCAAACAACCTCATGGTTAGGGAGAATCAAATTTCACAATATAGCAAAAACTCACTTTTGAATTGGCCATTTTTCATGTTCATAAGTTATGCAAACTTCTCAAAACCAGCATGCCCTTGAGTACAGGTCCTTAAACCAAGTTACACTCAATAATTTAATGCTTGTTCATTGTGTCAAAGTGTTATTCTATGAGTTCAAGTATTATATGCAAGTTTAATCCATTTTTAGATAAAGCAAAATAGCCATTTTTGAAAAGTCATGCTTTATGTCAATTGGTAAATCAAGCAAGTACAAACCAAAATCTCTTTAGCACAAGATTATGAGTAAATCACTCTGATCAAGAGAAGCTTTGCAGCAGGATTAGGGGTCCTCTACTGACCTAGAAACACAAGTTGGCTTTTGTTGCTTAAGAAAGAAGAAAAGTGTCATAGCATCACAACTCTCATCTCAGCAAAAACCAGCTTAGGCAAACTTGTCAAACACATTCCAAACAATCATCTTGCCCTAAAACACGAGCTAAACACCTTCCAAACATCATCAAACCAAAAAAACACCATCAAACTGCAAAAACAGAGTTACCTCTGCAGTTTGAGTGCCAACTTCTATTTCTCTCAAGCATTCTTGCCAAAACCAGTTCACACACCTTCCATACCATCTATGCAAGCTAACCAAAAGCCAAAGCACGACCTGTAATCACTCTAACCACTTCCACCATTTTCATATTTCTGACTTGCAGGTGAAGTTCTCTAGCTTGATTCAGAAGTTTTCAAGACAAAGTGAACATTGGAATAGCATCCCTGGACCTCAAGGAAGCTTCTCCAATCATCACCTTGCACTGAAAGTTCCTACATCTCCAGATAGAACTTCAACTGAACAGGTAAGTTTTTGAATTCGTATCTCTCTTATTAGGCATCATTAGCTTTAAGTTTGTGAAAAAACAAGGTTCTATCATGCCACTGAACATGTACATGTTTTTACTTTTCATTTCTTTTGCTTGAGTTGTGAGAATTTGGAGTTTGAAAATGGCAGAAAAACTAGGTTAGGATTTGGGGGAGGAGAAATTCTCCCTCATCTTAGAGAGTTAGATCAAGTTATGCATATGGTTAGAATCGTCTCTTCATGCTGAACATTTTTTATGTTATGAGTTTTTGCTAAAAAGCCAGGAATCAAGAGTTGGAAGATGAGGAACAGGGTGCGCGTATTTTCAAACATTGTTTGCTGGAGGTTGAAGACAGGTCTTCTGGGCTGGGCCTGGAACATTTTTCTTATTTGCACCACATAATTGCTTTTACACCCCCAAGGCCCACTTGCTTATTTCTTTGACTTTTTGACCTTTTTCTTTTTTGATTGACTTTGTTTATTTTTTCTCATGACATAAAAAAATATAAAAATATTTTTTCTCACCATTTTTAATTTATTAGGTATTTATATGATTTTCTTTTGATTAATACTTAGATAAATAAATATATACATTTCATTAAAATATTGAGAAATAGGTAAAAATACTTTTATTTTCATTTTTATTTTATTATACCCTCTGAAAATATTTTACATAAAAAATACCTTTTTTATATATATTAAAAATTATTATTATTTATATATATAATACATATTTAGAACTTAATACATATATACATATATTTATTAATATATTTAGGATAAATACAAAATATATACCCTTTTATTTTTATAATTAATATTTAATATAAAAAATGAATTTTTGACAAAAAATACTTCACTTTATTTTATTTTGTACATAATAAATAATACTTGCACCTATTAAATAATTAATGCATTTCATTTAATAAAAATTAGGGTTTTGCCCTAAATTCAAAAAAAACTCCAAAAAATAATACCTTTTTATTTTCTTTTTATTTTACATAAATAATTCCTTTTTTTTCATACATATACAAAACATTTTTTTTTGCATCTTGCATATTCTTATTCCATTTTTATTTAATTATTGTACATTAATTAAATTGTATAAATTCAAAATTGATGTAATAGTTTTAGGTTTAAATTTCTTGTCAAATATCTCCCCATTTGAACATTTGTACCCCCCTTCCCATATTTGGTTGTGTAATAGGTTAGTAAATTTATTTTCGCACTTTATTGCTTTTTAATGATAACATGTTAGAATTAGGGTTTGTATGCAAAAAAACGACAAAAATAGTTATGACCTAATCTCAAGACAAACAAGCATTGAAATGAACACACAAATCACACTTGCACCCCCCTAGGGTATTCCACTTGTTGCCTTTCAAAATTGGGCCATATTGCATGTTAGGTCTCTTTGGGCAAAATAAACACAAATCAAATGATCATAGTCCCTCGATGACGCTTTCAAAATGTTGCCTACACAAATGATCAAGTCCCTTAAAGAAAATTGCCTAAAGACACTTAGCACCATTGCAATTATGGTCTAAACGATGACCCGCGCCCGTCCCTTTCACATCCTAACATGAGATTGTCCACCAAATGCAATGGTGGAACAAACTTGTTAAAAGGGTTAAAACATAGCACTAATCTTTGAGAAATTTAGGAGTAGACAACCTCTTAGTTACTTGAATCAAAACTTGCAAAACAAAAAACTTGCCTATTTTCTAAAACCACACATCACAACACTTTCAAAACAAACTTTCAAAAACAAATGAAACCCTTTTCAAAAGACGTACACCTTTGTATACATCCCAACATGGATCATTATAAAGGTTGCCACCACATTGGCCTCTTTTCAAAACAATTTTCAAACCCACACACACAAAGCACCATTTCAAACAATTGAAGACAAAAGGCAAGTGATCTAAGCAAGTAACTAAGAGCCCATGGATAACCATGGATAGAAAGGGTGCTAATACCTTCCCTTTCTATAATCTACTCCCCGAACCCAAGAAAACATCTCAAAGGTTTTTGCTGTGCTTTTTAACCTTTCCTTAGGATAAAATAAAAAGTCGGTGGCGACTCTTGCTCAACCGAAACATTTGCGAAAACAAACGCAAAACACTAGTCAGTTCTCCCACCGTATCACACCATGGATAACCATGGATAGAAAGGGTGCTAACACCTTCCCTTTCTATAGTGTTAAGCAACGGTTAATTCAGATGTTGCGTGACTACGTTGAGATCTTTGCCTGGTCTTATGAAGATATGCCTGGGTTGGATACCGATATTGTGGTTCACCGCCTGCCTACCAAGGAAGACTGTCCTCCAGTGAAACAGAAAGTTCGTCGAATGCGCCCAGAGATGTCTTAGAAAATCAAGGCTGAAGTTATGAAACAGTTTGATGCCAGTTTTCTAGCAGTTACTTCTTACCCGCATTGGGTTGCCAACGTGGTTCCGGTGCCGAAGAAGGATGGTAAGGTTCGAATGTGTGTTGACTATAGGGATCTGAATAGGGCGATCCCCAAGGATGATTTCCCTCTGCCTCATATCGACATTCTGGTTGACAACACCGCACAGCATAAGGTCTTCTCCTTTATGGATGGTTTCTCTGGTTATAATCAGATTAAGATGGCTCCCGAAGACATGGAGAAGACAACCTTTGTCGCGCAGTGGGGTACCTTTTGCTACAAAGTCATGCCTTTCAGATTGAAGAATGCTGGGGCAACGTATCAGCGTGCCATGGTCGCTTTGTTCCACGACATGATCCATCATGAGATTGAGGTATACGTTGACGACATGATTGCAAGATCCTAGACTGAAGAAGAACATCTGGACCACCTTCAGAAGCTATTTGACAGGTTGAAGTTGTACAAGCTGAGGTTAAACCCGAACAAGTGCACCTTCGGTGTGAGATCTGGTAAGCTGCTGGGTTTCGTCGTAAGTGATAAAGGTATTCAGGTGGATCCTGCAAAGGTGAAGGCCATACAGGAAATGCCAGCTCCCCGAACAGAAAAAGAAGTCAAAGGCTTTTTGGGACGGCTGAATTACATTGCCCGATTCATCTCACACCTGACTGCTACTTGTGAGCCAATCTTCAAGCTACTGAAGAAAGATCAAGTGGTAAAGTGGAATGATGAATGTCAAGCCGCTTTTGAAAGGATCAAAGAATATCTCCAAGAGCCACCTATTCTGATGCCTCTAGTTGAAGGGAGACCTCTGATCTTATACTTGACAGTACTCGATAATTCAATGGGGTGCGTGCTGGGGAAGCATGACGAGTCTGGCCGAAAAGAGCATGCTATTTATTACCTTCGCAAAAAGTTTTCCGACTGTGAGACCTGATATTCACTGCTCGAGAAAACTTGTTGCGCTTTGGCATGGGTTGCTCGCTGGCTGAGACAATATATGCTGACTCACACTACTCTATTGATATCAAAGATGGATCCAATCAAGTATATCTTCGAGAAGCCTGTATTGTCCGGAAGAATAGCAAGATGGCCGATGATCTTGACTGAGTATGACATCCAGTACACGACCCAAAAGGCAATTAAGGGAAGTGTGTTGGCAGATCATTTGGCACATCAGGGAGTGGATGATTACCAGTCCATGAACTTTGAATTCCCCGATGAGAATATCATGATAGTGACTGATTGTGAAGAACCTGGACCGGATGAAGGACCTGAGGAGGGATCCCGATGGTCTATGTACTTTGATGGAGCTTCAAACGCTTTGGGTAATGGCATTGGCGCCGTGATCATATCTCCTGAAGGCTCTCATACTCCGTTCACCGCCCGACTATGTTTCAACTGCACCAACAACATGGCAGAGTATGAAGCATGCATCATGGGTCTTCGAGCAGCAATTGACCTAAGGATTAAGTTTCTGAGTGTTTTCGGAGATTCCGCTCTCGTGATCAGTCAGATCAAAGGCTAGTGGGATACGAGACACCCAAATCTTATTCCTTACAAGGAGTATGTATTGACGTTGCTTCCGCATTTCGAGGAGATAACCTTTGAACACTTCCCTAGAGAGGAGAATCAGTTGGCGGACGCGCTAGCTACGATGTCTTCTATGTTCAAAGTCAGGTGGGACAATGAGGCTCCCCAGATTAACATTGAAAGATTGGACGAACCCGCACATTGCTGCAACATTGAAACTGAAGAGGTAGCAGATAAACTCTGGTTTCACGAGGTAAAGAGGTATCTTGAGGCTCAGGAATACCCCGAGGGTGCATCTGTTAATGATAAAAAGTTTATGAGGAGGTTCGCGGCAAAGTTCTTCATCAGTAATGGTCTCCTTTACAAGCGTAACCATGATTCAACCTTACTTAGATGTGTGGATAAAATCGAGGCAGAAAGGATTATGGTATATTTACATGAAGGTACTTTTGGAACTCATTCCAGTGGACACACCATGGCAAAGAAGATCCTACGGGCAGGATATTATTGGTCCACCATGGAAGCCGACTGTTATTAACATTCTCGGACCTGTCACAAGTGCCAAGTCTATGCTGATAAAGTGCACATACCTCCAGTTCCTCTGAACGTCTTGACAGCTCCGTGGCCTTTTGCAATGTGGGGTATAGATATGATCGGCGAGATCAGACCTACTGCGTCCAACGAGCATCGTTTCATCCTGGTAGCAATTGATTACTTTACGAAGTAGGTTGAAGCAGCTTCCTTTGTGTTGTACCCCAAAATTTGCCCTCTCATATTTCTCCAAACATTGCAAGAAAAATCTCCAAGTGGCTCAAGGTTGCTCAAGAGTTGGTCAGACAAGTCATCTCCTAAGGCAGTGAACCCCAAATTAGGGTTTTGTGTTGCATTAAGATCCTTGAGTCCAAATGACCTCAAGTGCTCCCCAATGTCCTAATATGTTCTCAAGGTCATCCATGTCAAATTTCAAGCCTTGCAGAGGAAGTTTGCTCAGTCAATTGCTCAAGGGTCCAAAAATCGACTGTGTTAGGGCAAAAGTCAACTGTGACCTATAAACAGTCAAACTTCAAGATTTTTTGTCAACATCCTCATTTTGAAGGATATTACATCATTTGATCAAGTTTTGATCATGATTCATCAAGGATTGCTCAAAATTCATCAAGACTCAAAAGTTGCTAAATTAGGGTTTTGTAGGAAAAGTCAACTCAACTTTGACCAAGCATAACTTTCTCATACTTTATGAGAAATGACCCATCCAAAGCTCATTTTTAATAGTATGCAATTTCCTACAATCCATATTCATACCCCAAGATCAGAAAATTCACTCACAAGAAGTTATAAATTTGGACATTATAGGTCATTTTTGAAAGTCAACAAAAACACCTTTTTTGCCAAAGCTTATAACTTGAGCATGGAATATTAAAATGAGATGAGACAAAAAGGGTTGGTTATAGGACATCTCAAGCTTTCTAAAAAGTCCAATAACACCTCCAAAAGTTCAAAATTGAAGAAGTTATGCATTGTTGAAGTTGGGCATTTTTGCAAAATTGCCAAAAGTCAACTATCCCCAAAACTTCAAATTTTGTCAAATGGGCCCATTATTTTCCACTTGATTTGAGCTTGCATTATTGTCCACGTGTCCTAGCTTCATCCATGAGCCCATATACTATTTTTATTATTTAATTTGATTTTTAATTGAATTTATTCATTTTAAATCAAATAAAATTATATAAAATCAAAAGTATTTATAACTCATGATTTTTTGGTTGATTTAGGCTTTGAATACAACTATTATGTGAGTCAAATTCGCATCAAGTGCATTGGTTACAAGAAGATATGATTTAGGCCAAATTTGGAAGGTTGTAATGGTGGAATCAAATCCAATTCATGAGCATTGATTTAGAGAGATTTGTACCAAGTTTCTTACCCTAATGCAATATACATTACATAAGGAAGGCAAAGGCACGAAAATAATGGTTGGAGGCTGCAAGAAGAGGCAGAACAAAAGTTTGAAAAAGTGGTAAAAAGCTTGAATTCGAGATCATAACAAGAGGCGTTTTCAGAAGCCAAAAGCTATCCCAATCGCTTCCTGGGTGTTCACTCAACCTTCCTAGATCAAGAGCAAGCATTCTCACATACCACAAAGCACTGTAAGTATCACGAAAATCACCTTGGTTCTTGAATTCGTGATTCATTATTCTTGCATCATTTGAACAAATTGCTTGCATATTCGTAACCCTCATGACATTTGTAAACTTTTTGCATTATTCAATTTGGTTTATAGGCGCTGTAACCCCAAAACACCATAGCTAGGGTTGCGTGTTTGTTTTTAGGGCTTTCTTTTTCAGGAAAAACCAGGACTCAAGAAGGACATAATGTTAACCAGGAAGCCAAGACGAACTCAACCATGTTTTTGGAATGTATTTATGTGGCCTAGGGAAGATTTTAGAGCAAGCTTGCGTATTTAGTTGCGGATCCAAATCCGCAGGTAATATTTACAGGATTTGGAGGTAGAAGACGACGAGCTGTCGTTCTCCCATTGGCCAATTCAAATTAATTTTCGCGCATTTTTATTTTCTGGCATATAATTTGTTTTGTTTATATTATAATTTCTTTGTATTTTACTAACAATAGAATCAAAGCAGTGCAGTGGCAAGCGTGCAAGCATATCACTTTCAAGACCTGGGTTCAAATCCCAGGTCCCCCACTTTCTTTATTATTTTCATTCTTCAGGTAATTACATGCATATTCAAGCGCGCAGAACACCATACGCCTTCACATATCCAGTTGCCAGATGGCCTAAGGCCAAATCTGATGGCCAATAATTGATGGTTCACCATAGACAAAGTCCATGCACGCCTACTGGATCTCAAAAGTCAAACAAGGCCAATACATTTGGGCCTCAGCATTGCTATTCACACCATGGAAACATGCCCATATTCCTTTCTCTCATATTATTTTGCTTATTTGTTTTATTTCATTAATTGCCTAATTATTTTTATTTAATTTACTAACCAATTAAAAAATTCTTTTTTTTATAAAATAAAATCACAAAAATATTTTCTTCATAAAATCAAATTTTAATTTTTATTAACAAATACCAATTAAATTAATTTAGGTTCTTAATTAGAATAACTTTAACATTTTTGTAAATAATTAAAATTAACTAGACATAATTAGGTTTTAATTACTAACTTAATTATTTTATTTTCTTCCTTTAAATAACAAAAACCCAAAAATAATTTATTTTTATTAATTAATTAATTAATTTAATCTAGTAATTAATTTAGATTTATTTCTTTCTTAAAATAAAAAACCACAAAATATTTTCTTTATCAAATTAAATTCTAACTTTTATTTTTGTTAATAAACACTAATTAAATTAATTTAGTTTTTTTTAGAATAACTTTAACTTTTTTTTGTAAACAATTAAAATTAAATTAGAATTAATTTAGGTTTTAATTACTAACATTAATTTTTGATTTCTTTCTTAAAATACCAAAAAATCCAAAAAATAACTTTTCTCATTTAATTAATTTATTTATTTAATTAAATTTAGTAATTAACTTAGAATTTATTTCTCTCTTAAATAAAAACAACAAAAAAAAGATACTTTCTCTCAAAAAGGGTCAAAACCCTAGAACTTTGCGCTCGATTTAATTTCCCGCACGCGACTTATTTCCTTTTATCTTATTAATGTACTTGCTCCCGGTTTGTAATAGTTAATAGGACCTTTATTTATTTTTTATCGCTTTATTTATTTTCAAGAGTTTGTCTTTGGCGATGTAAATACCCGACGCCTTGTAATTTAGATTCCGCATTTTATTTCCGCAAATTATAACTGTTAGATGTTTGATAATAGGGATGCATGACAAGACTGAATGTTTTAACTTAAAATCAACGTAGATCACCATTAACATGTACAAAGACAAAATAACTGAAAACGACACACTCACACATGCGCACTCTTAGGGTACACCCCACTTGGTTGCCTTCGTACGCGGTCATTGAGTATAGGTCACTTTAGAGGTCGCCCTCTTGTCTAAAAGATCATAGTCACCTCGAAACGGTTGCCTCGAATATTGTTGCCTCAAAACAAATGATCTAAGACATTAGGGTTACCGCTAAGGCATCCTAACATTGCTTTGGTGACCGTAAGTCCCTAAATTCGAATTGACCCTTAAACTCCAACGACAGTGCTACCTACTCATCAATAGTAGGATAACATTGTCTAAAGGACGATAGCATAGAACGATTCATTTTTCGAGTAGGTAGATGGTTCTTAAGTACTTGCTCTTTCAAAAAAACAAAAACTTTTCACACTTACACACTTTTCAAACAAAGTTTTCAAAAACACTTCATTACACTCTTGAGGACAGAAGCAAGAGTTAAATAGAAGTTTTCAAACAAAAACTTTTTCAAACCCACAAGCACAAAGAAAGCAATATTTTGAAAACAATATGAGCAAGTACCTAAGAGACCGTGGATAACCACGGATAGAAAGGGTGCTAACACCTTCCCTTTCTATAATCTACCCCCCAAACCCGAGAAATATCTCGAAAAAGGAATTTTTCTGTGCTTTTTTTCCTTTCCTTGTTAGATAAAATAAAAGTCAGTGGCGACTCTTGCTTACCGCGACATTTTGCGAAAACAAACGCAAAACGCAAACCAGCATTCCAAAAAACAGTCAGTTCTTCCCACCGTATCACAGAACTGGCGACTCTGCTGGGGATATTTTATAAGTGGGGTGTACCTTAGGAATAGTTCATAATGTTTTCAATTGCTTGATTTGTATGCTTTATCTTTGTGGGTTTGAATCGGAGTTACTATAGATCCTAACCCGGATCTGGGGGATACCTTTTAGGTAAGTAGCAATAAACTGTGAGGGAACTGTACAGCGTAGACCGATACGGTTGAAGCAGTAGCTACGTTGGTGTGGCACTTTAGTTTGTACCGATATCCCTTGTGGCGCAACGAGGAGAATATGGGTCTTCTAAGGGGTCATTAAGCACCAACTGACCTTAGAACCTATAATTGACCAACTTGGCCATAGAATAGTAGCGGTATGCTACACTCATTGAGACCAAACTCTCGCGATGATTTCGGCCGCAAGAAAAGGTTGCTAAACTGGAATTATGACCGATCGAGGGTGGTCAGTGATATTGAGATCCTCTAGAACCCGGTTACTATTTCTAGGACAGGTTGAACAAACTGAACTGAAAGAGGGTAATACATAAACTTCATGCCAGCCTAAACTTAAGGCTGTTTGTGTGACTTGTGTGCCTTCAAACTTGAACTACTTGCACATTCTTGTTATCTGACAACATGAGTTCATTGCAGGTTTTGTTTACAGTCCTTATCCAATAGTTTGTATTTATTGCAGGGTTTACTTACATCACCTTACATTTTTGCTTAAACGCATAGCATACACATCATAACATCATGCCTTAACATTTCCTTAACCATTTCAAGGATCTCAAAGGTTTATGATGCAGGTCATGGTAAATCAAATGTCTAACAAGGGACAAAGGGGATTTATTTTCCTCTAGCCAATTCCGTCTAGAGATCAAAACACGATAACTTGAGTCAGTGGCTATGACCCACTCGATATGGTGAGCTTGACTCTTGAAGAAGGACTCTTAACAACATGAAGTTTCTCCAATCAAAGCTGCAAAATTCAAATTCTAACAAGTTTCTTGTTTACCCCGCGAGATCCTTGAAAACATTACATCTATATATCATACATATCTTTGCATAACAGGTCTCCCAGTACAGGTCTCTCATGTTCTTGTTGTTTATTTCAGCAATGGCTTTCCAACAAGACAACCAAGATCTTCAAACTCAAGAAGCTCAGTTCAGGGACGTATTCCTAAACCTATCCAAGGGGCAGGAAGAGTTGAAAACACTCCTCATGGGAACTTGGTCAAGAAAAGTCCTGAAGACAATAAGGACGAACGGCTGGAACAACTGCAAGCTGAGTTCAGTGCCATGAAAACCCAGATGCTGGGGCAGATGGCTCTTATCCAAGGCTTAGATCGGGAACAAGAAGAGCTGAGAACCATTATCAACCAGCTTCATCAAGACAGATACAACAACATGAAGCAAACAGTCAAGGCCGGGGACCAAGTCATTAATCAACTTCTAAGAATTCAAAGGTTTGGTTTGATGAAGAATAGACCTCTCCAAGTTGCTGCTACCTCACGGGTCCAACAACGACCTCGCCAAGAACAACGGGTTGATCAGAGTAAGCCAAATATGCCCAAGAGGAAATTTACCAAGCTCAACATGTCGCTGTCTCAGGCTTTACAACACCTGTTGAGATTGAATCTGGTGACGTTAAGGGACCCTCCTAAGAATCCCAACATAGCCTCCCCAAGGTACAATCCTGATGCAAGGTGTGCATATCACTCCAACAGCCCGGGGCATGATACTAACATCTGTTGGGTGTTGAGCAACAAAATTCAAGACTTGATTGATGAAGGAGCATTGGAACTCACACAAGACGGTCAAATTGAATTCTTTTGCCATCCCCCAAGGTTCACCATTTGAAGTGACAAGTACTGAGACGAGAAGACTTTTTGTTCATTAGAATTTTCAAGTTGTAATTTTCTTTTGATTGTTCGAACATTTATTCATGTCAAGCTTTATTAATTTATCAATGCATTGCATATGTCTGTTTTTAATCAATCCATTCGTATTTCACTATATTCAAATTGCTTTCATTTTTTGTGATGATCAACTCTCGATTAAAAAATTCTAAGCCTTTAGAGGGAGGATGACGAAAATGATATCAAAATCTCTATAATATGCTTTTGAACAGACCCCGCTGACGAGGTACAGACATTGTTTCAAATCCTAAACAGTGGAGTTATAAGGAAGATAATCCCTAGTCAACCCCTTTTAACCAAAGAAGTTGGAGTTTTTCTTTTCACAAATTAAAACCCTTAATTATAACCTGGGGCAGGGTAGTTTTCTCAGTTGATCCAGGTGCACAATGAATGGCATCAAAGAAGTCCTTCCGAAACAAAAGACGGTGTTGGTTCCGTATAATCGTAAGGACAGGCAGTCATTATCTCTCAAAATAAAAGCCCAATAAGTCAAAACCTGTGAAGGAGACTTAAGAAAAACTGGGGCATCCCACTGACTGTAATCACAAAAAGAAACAGTTCATGCAAAAAACAGGGATAATAAAAACCAAAAGGGAAGAGATCATGCAAACTCTCAACAAAATGACTGCCTGTTCAAAATAAATTGTCAGTATCTGAACCATCACTGGTATATCAGAGCAAAGACTCAAACAAGATCTAATGCACGATTAGCTGAGTTTAGGATCGAAGAACATCACGAAGAACGGGTGGGTATAAATAAAATTTGAGCCTTTATCCTTTGTTTCTTAAACCGTGAACCAGGCCACGTTATAACCCTTAAAAAGTCCTAGCTGAAGCATGGGTTAGTCCGAAAGCATACTGTTACAAAAGGTATCCTGACTCCTGTAGGGCTTGCTGTAAATCCTGAGTTGACGTCACATTTTACAAAATTTTCCTATCTTACTGAAAAAATGCATTTTCAAAAACTTCAAGACAGACATAAGCTTTGCATTCTTAAAATAACATTGTTTGCATATGACTATTTGTTCAAACAGCAGAGAAATTCGCACGACGAATATCTAGTGAACAAAAACCTTTTCAATAAAAAGGGCCACCTCAAGTGAAAAAAAACACTTCCAACCAAGGGGCACAGCTTGAGCATTGTCCATCATCTGGGGAAGTTAAGTCAAGATTCAAGGAATCTCTCAAAATGCCAAATAGTCAGGGGCAAATCTCCATCTGAATCAATTGGGGCATTGGACATGAATTCCAGCAACGAATCTTGCATGATCAAACGAAGATCTTTTGGTAGTATGGCAACACAACACTACCGACAGTGACACCTCCCTACATCCTGAGAGCGTGGACATAGTCAGAAAATACCGCGCATGAATAAAGACCCGCTAGGTTGACTGGCCTAGGCAAAAATAAGGGCTTCCCGGCGAACCAAAAGGGTTCGGGCAAAAATTAGGGATGAGAATGAAAAATTGTACACCCGGCAAGTCGAAAACCTGAAAAGGCGGCTTGGGCAAAAAAGGGTTTCCCGGTGGACTGAAAACCCGAAAGGGCGGTCCAGGAAAAAATTAGGGATCAAAGCGTACAACTATGTCTCGTCATCTCGTCACTGGCCTACCAGAAGAAGACTTGTCATTTTGACCGAAAGATACCAAGCACCTCATAGGTGGGGATAATACTCGATCCACAGGGCCTCCGCAGGCACCTTCTCCCGCAGAAACAAGGGCAAAAAAGTCTCGATGCAAGCCATCGTCATATCCTTAGCACGCGTCCCAGTAACATTCACTCCCCGCAGAGTAAGACAGTAAAGATAGCTCTCCCCAACTGAGGCTTGCAACTATGAATGAGTCGGTAATATTCTCCCAAGCAGAGTTTATCTACCATCAACACTGAAAAGGCTTAATATCCCCGACAGTCTTAATATTCCCCAACGGAGTATAAGAATATTCCCGGCAGAATACAAGATATCCCCAGTGGAGTTAAAATTTTCCCAGCACAGTCTGAAAAAGCTTCCCCAATGGAGTTGAAGAATCATCCCCAGTAGACTCCGGAAGTTCGTCCCCGGCAGAGTATAAAAATAAATATCCCCAGCCGAGTTCAAAGGAAGATTGTCCCCAGCAAAGCTCAAAGGATTATCCCCACAAGAGTCTAAAAGGTTATCCCCAGTGAGGTCGCAACTGAAAGATCATCCCCAACGGAGTTCTTTCCTTTCACAAATAGGAATTCAATCCCCAACAGGATTCAGTATCACCAGCAACGGTAATTCATCCCCAACGGAATTTATCAGTGAATCCTCAGCAGAACATCTCTTCCCCACAGAGTAATCTCCTCATCAGTTTATTCCCCAACGGAGTTATCCTCTCCTGCAGGTTTATTCTATCAATCACCTTCGTTCATCATCCCCAGCGGAAACGAAGAATCCAACTCTATTCTCCGGCAGATATCCGGGATTTATTTTCCCCAGCAACAAACATCATATTATCATACATCATGATACATGCATATAAGCATCATACAACACAATCTCATTTATTTTTAGAACATCATTGCTTGATATGTGTCATGCATTGCATACGACTGACCTTTACTTTTCAGGAAAGATACAGTTAAAGCTCTCAGCTATGTCGAAGACCTGACCGGTTCTTAAATCTCAACTGAATTGTCCTCGGTTGAATTTGAGATAAGGTTCTCAATCTCGACAAATTTCCTCCGTCAAAGTGTGGACGAGTTCTACAATCTCAACGGTATACTACGTTGAAGACCAGACAGTTCCTAGATCTTGATGAAGATGTTTCCCTCCGTCATAGTGTGGACGAGTTCTACAATCTCAACAGTATACTACGTTGAAGACCAGACAGTTCCTAGATCTTGATGAAGATGTTTCCCTCCGTCATAGTGTGGACGAGTTCTACAATCTCAACGATATACTACGTTGAAGACCAGACAGTTCCTAGATCTTGACAATTTTCCTCCGTCATAGTGTGGACGAGTTCTACAATCTCAACGGTATACTATGTTGAAGACCAGACAGTTCCTAGATCTTGACAATTTTCCTCCATCATAGTGTGGACGAGTTCTACAATCTCAACGGTATACTACGTTGAAGACCAGACAATTCCTAGATCTTGATGAAGATGTTTCCCTCTGTCATAGTGTGGAGGAGTTCTACAATCTCAACGGTATACTACATTGAAGACCAGACAGTTCCTAGATCTTGACAATTTTTCTCCGTCATAGTGTGGATGAGTTCTACAATCTCAACGGTATACTACATTGAAGACCAGACAGTTCCTAGATCTTGATGAAGATGTTTCCCTCCGTCATAGTGTGGACGAGTTCTACAATCTCAACGGTATACTACGTTGAAGACCAGACAGTTCCTAAATCTTGACAATTTTCCTCCGTCATAGTGTGGACGAGTTCTACAATCTCAACGGTATACTACGTTGAAGACCAGACAATTCCTAGATCTTGATGAAGATGTTTCCTTCCGTCATAGTGTGGACGAGTTCTGCAATCTCAACGGTATACTACGTTGAAGACCAGACAGTTCCTAGATCTTGATGTTTTCCTCCGCCATAGTGTGGACGAGTTCTACAATCTCAACGGTATACTACGTTGAAGACCAGACAGTTCCTAGATCTTGATGAAGATGTTTCCCCCGTCATAGTGTGGACGAGTTCTACAATCTCAACGGTATACTATGTTGAAGACCAGACAGTTCCTAGATCTTGATGTTTTCCTCTGTCATAGTGTGGACGAGTTCTACAATCTCAACGGTATACTACGTTGAAGACCAGACAGTTCCTAGATCTTGATGAAGATGTTTCCCCCCATCATAGTATGGACGAGTTCTGCAATCTCAACGGTATACTACGTTGAAGACCAGACAGTTCCTAGATCTTGATGTTTTCCTCTGTCATAGTGTGGACGAGTTCTACAATCTCAATGGTATACTACGTTGAAGACCAGACAGTTCCTAGATCTTGATGAAGATGTTTTCCTCCGTCATAGTGTGGACGAGTTCTATAATCTCAACGGTATACTACGTTGAAGACTAGATAGTTCCTAGATCTTGATGAAGATGTTTCCTTCCGTCGTAGTGTGGACGAGTTCTGCAATCTCAATGGTATACTACGTTGAAGACCAGACAGTGCCTAGATCTTGATGTTTTCCTCCGTCATAGTGTGGACGAGTTCTACAATCTTAACGGTATACTACGTTGAAGACCAGACAGTTCCTAGATCTTGATGAAGATGTTTCCCCCCGTCATAGTGTGGACGAGTTCTACAATCTCAACCGTATACTACGTTGAAGACCAGACAGTTCCTAGATCTTGATGTTTTCCTCCGTCATAGTGTGGACGAGTTCTACAATCTCAACGGTATACTACGTTGAAGACCAGACAGTTCCTAGATCTTGATGAAGATGTTTCCCTCCGTCATAGTGTGGACGAGTTCTGCAATCTCAACGGTATACTACGTTGAAGACCAGACAGTTCCTAGATCTTGATGTTTTCCTCTGTCATAGTGTGGACGAGTTCTACAATCTCAACGGTATACTACGTTGAAGACCAGACAGTTCCTAGATCTTGATAAAGATGTTTCCCTCCGTCATAGTGTGGACGTGTTCTACAATCTCAACAGTATACTACGTTGAAGACCAGACAGTTCCTAGATCTTGATGAAGATGTTTCCCTCCGTCATAGTGTGGACGAGTTCTACAATCTCAACGGTATACTACGTTGATGACCAGACAGTTCCTAGATCTTGACAATTTCTCTCCGTCATAGTGTGGACGAGTTCTACAATCTCAACGGTATACTATGTTGAAGACCAGACAGTTCCTAGATCTTGACAATTTTCCTCCGTCATAGTGTGGACGAGTTCTACAATCTCAACGGTATACTACGTTGAAGACCAGACAATTCCTAGATCTTGATGAAGATGTTTCCCTCCGTCATAGTGTGGACGAGTTCTACAATCTCAACGGTATACTACATTGAAGACCAGACAGTTCCTAGATCTTGACAATTTTCCTCCGTCATAGTGTGGATGAGTTCTACAATCTCAACGGTATACTACATTGAAGACCAGACAGTTCCTAGATCTTGATGAAGATGTTTCCCTCCGTCATAGTGTGGACGAGTTCTACAATCTCAACGGTATACTACGTTGAAGACCAGACAGTTCCTAGATCTTGACAATTTTCCTCCGTCATAGTGTGGACGAGTTCTACAATCTCAACGGTATACTACGTTGAAGACCAGACAGTTCCTAGATCTTGATGAAGATGTTTCCTTCCGTCATAGTGTGGACGAGTTCTGCAATCTCAACGGTATACTACGTTGAAGACCAGACAGTTCCTAGATCTTGATGTTTTCCTCCGCCATAGTGTGGACGAGTTCTACAATCTCAACGGTATACTACGTTGAAGACCAGACAGTTCCTAGATCTTGATGAAGATGTTTCCCCCGTCATAGCGTGGACGAGTTCTACAATCTCAACGGTATACTACGTTGAAGACCAGACAGTTCCTAGATCTTGATGTTTTCCTCTGTCATAGTGTGGACGAGTTCTATAATCTCAACGGTATACTACGTTGAAGACCAGACAGTTCCTAGATCTTGATGAAGATGTTTCCCCCCGTCATAGTGTGGACGAGTTATGCAATCTCAACGGTATACTACGTTGAAGACCAGACAATTCCTAGATCTTGATGTTTTCCTCTGTCATAGTGTGGACGAGTTCTACAATATCAACGGTATACTACGTTGAAGACCAGACAGTTCCTAGATCTTGATGAAGATGTTTTCCTCCGTCATAGTGTGGACGAGTTCTATAATCTCAACGGTATACTACGTTGAAGACTAGATAGTTCCTAGATCTTGATGAAGATGTTTCCTTCCGTCGTAGTGTGGACGAGTTCTGCAATCTCAATGGTATACTACATTGAAGAC
This sequence comes from Vicia faba, assembly GCA_948472305.1. Taxonomy (NCBI): domain Eukaryota; kingdom Viridiplantae; phylum Streptophyta; class Magnoliopsida; order Fabales; family Fabaceae; genus Vicia; species Vicia faba. The sequence goes on along the minus strand of OX451738.1, from coordinate 381,897,526 downwards.
CAGACAGTGCCTAGATCTTGATGTTTTCCTCCGTCATAGTGTGGACGAGTTCTACAATCTTAACGGTATACTACGTTGAAGACCAGACAGTTCCTAGATCTTGATGAAGATGTTTCCCCCCGTCATAGTGTGGACGAGTTCTGCAATCTCAACGGTATACTACGTTGAAGACCAGACAGTTCCTAGATCTTGATGTTTTCCTCCGTCATAGTGTGGACGAGTTCTACAATCTCAACGGTATACTACATTGAAGACCAGACAGTTCCTAGATCTTGATGAAGATGTTTCCCTCCGTCATAGTGTGGACGAATTCTACAATCTCAACGGTATACTACATTGAAGACCAGACAGTTCCTAGATCTTGATGTTTTCCTCCGTCATAGTGTGGACGAGTTCTACAATCTCAACGGTATACTACGTTGAAGACCAGACAGTTCCTAGATCTTGATGAATATGTTTCCCCCCAGTTGAATTATGGATAAGTTCTTAAAACTCAGCAGAGATGTTCTCTCAGTTGAAGTACATGCAAGTTCCTAAATCTCAATAAAAGTTAGACTTCCCCAGCGGAATCTTCTACAACAACAGGTATGCAAGTTCTCGCTAAGGAATCTCTTATGCGATTGACACTCCTGCAGATGGCATCTTTAAGCCCATCCTCCCTCCAGCAATCTCCAAAAGGCATCGGTAAGCCCATTCCCGACATCACAAGGCTGATACCACTTCATGCGAGTGCAAATTTCTGGGCACTCTAGTGTTCAATCCTCTTCCACCTTCGGATCACGAAAGGCACGAAAGCCAATCTACATCCTCAGGGTTAAGAAGATTGAATAGGGGCAACTGTTGTACCCCAAAATTTTCCCTCTCATATTTCTCCAAACATTGCAAGAATAATCTCCAAGTGGCTCAAGGTTGCTCAAGAGTTGGTCATACAAGTCATCTCCTAAGGCAGTCAACCCCAAATTAGGGTTTTGTGTTGCATTAAGATCCTTGAGTCCAAATGACCTCAAGTGATCCCCAATGTCCTAATATGTTCTCAAGGTCATCCATGTCAAATTTCAAGCCTTGCAGAGGAAGTTTGCTCAGTCAATTGCTCTAGGGTCCAAAAATCGACTGTGCTAGGGCAAAAGTCAATTGTGACCTATAAACAGTCAAACTTCAAGATTTTTTGTCAACATCCTCATTTTGAAGGATATTTCATTATTTGATCAAGGGTTGATCATGATTCATCAAGGATTGCTCAAAATTCATCAAGACTCAAAAGTTGCTAAATTAGGGTTTTGCAGGAAAAGTCAACTCAACTTTGACCAAGCATAACGTTCTCATACTTTATGAGAAATGACCCATCCAAAGCTCATTTTGAATAGGATGAAGTTTTCTACAATCCATCTTCATACCCCAAGATCAGAAAATGCACTCACAAGAAGTTATAAATTTGGACATTATAGGTCATTTTTGAAAGTCAACAAAAACACCTTTTTTTCCAAAGCTTATAAATTGAGAATGGAATATCAAAATGATATGAGACCAAAAGTTTTGGTTAGAGGACATCTCAAGATTTCTAAAAATTCCAAGAACACCTCCAAAAGTTCAAAAATGAAGAAGTTATGCATTGTTGAAGTGTGGCATTTTTGCAAAATTGCCAAAAGTCAACTATCCCCAAAACTTCAAATTTTGTCAAATGGGCCCATTCTTTTCCACTTGATTTGAGATTGCATCATTTTACACGTGTCCTAGCTTCAGCCATGAGCCCATATCCTATTTTTATTATTTAATTTGATTTTTAATTGAATTTATTCATTTTAAATCAAATAAAATCATATAAAATCAAAAGTATTTATAACTCATGATTTTTTGGTTGATTTAGGCTTTGAATACAGCTATTATGTGATTCAAATTCGCATTAAGTGCATTGGATACAAGAAGATATGATTTAGGCCAAATTTGGAAGGTTGTAATGGTGGAATCAAATCCAATTCATGAGCGTTGATTTAGAGATATGTGTACCAAGTTTCTTACCCTAATGCAATATACATTACATAAGGAAGGCAAAGGCATGAAAATAATGGTTGGAGGCTGCAAGAAGAGGCATAACAAAAGTTTGAAAAAGTGGTAAAAAGGTTGAATTCGAGATCATAACAAGAGGCGTTTTCAGAAGCCAAAAGCTATCCCAATCGCTTCCTGGGTGCTCACTCAACCTTCCTGGATCAAGAGCAAGCGTTCTCACATACCACAGAGCACTGTAAGTATCACGAAAATCACCTTGGTTCTTGAATTCGTGATTCATTATTCTTGCATCATTTGAACAAATTGCTTGCATATTCATAACCCTCATGACATTTGTAAACTTTTTGCATTATTCAATTTGGTTTATAGGCGCTGTAACCCCAAAACACCATAGCTAGGGTTGCGTGTTTGTTTTTAGGGCTTTCTTTTTCAGGAAAAATCAGGACTCAAGAAGGACATAATGTTAATCAGGAAGCCAAGACGAACTCAACCATGTTTTTGGAATTGATTTATGTGGCCTAGGGAAGATTTTAGAGCAAGCTTGCGTATTTAGCTGCGGATCCAAATCCGCAGGTAATATTTGCAGGATTTGGAGGTAGAAGACGACGAGCTGTCGTTCTCCCATTGGCCAATTCAAATTAAGTTTCACGCATTTTTATTTTCTGGCATATAATTTGTTTTGTTTATATTATAATTTCTTTGTATTTTACTAACAATAGAATCAAAGCAGTGCAGTGGCAAGCGTGCAAGCATATCACTTTCAGGACCTGGGTTCGAATCCCAGGTCCCCCGCTTTCTTTGTTATTTTCATTCTTCAGGTAATTACATGCATATTCAAGCGCGCAGAACACCATACGCCTTCATATATCCAGTTGCCAGATGGCCCAAGGTCAAATCTGATGGCCAATAATTGATGGTTCACCATATACAAAGTCCATGCACGCCTACTGGATCTCAAAAGTCAAACAAGGCCAATACATTTGGGCCTCAGCATTGCTATTCACACCATGGAAACAGGCCCATATTCCTTTCTCTCATATTATTTTGCTTATTTGTTTTATTTCATTAATTGCCAAATTATTTTTATTTAATTTACTAACCAATTAAAAAATTCTTTTTTTTATAAAATAAAATCACAAAAATATTTTCTTCATAAAATCAAATTTTAATTTTTATTAACGAATACCAATTAAATTAATTTAGGTTCTTAATTAGAATAACTTTAACATTTTTGTAAATAATTAAAATTAACTAGACATAATTAGGTTTTAATTACTAACTTAATTATTTTATTTTATTTCTTTAAATAACAAAAACCCAAAAATAATTTATTTTTATTAATTAATTAATTAATTTAATCTAGTAATTAATTTAGATTTATTTCTTTCTTAAAATAAAAAACCATAAAATATTTTCTTTATCAAATTAAATTCTAACTTTTATTTTTGTTAATAAACACTAATTAAATTAATTTAGTTTTTTTTAGAATAACTTTAACTTTTTTTTGTAAACAATTAAAATTAAATTAGAATTAATTTAGGTTTTAATTACTAACATTAATTTTTGATTTCTTTCTTAAAATACCAAAAAATCCAAAAAATAACTTTTCTCATTTAATTAATTTATTTATTTAATTAAATTTAGTAATTAACTTAGAATTTATTTATCTCTTAAATAAAAACAACAAAAAAAAGATACTTTCTCTCAAAAAGGGTCAAAACCCTAGAACTTTGCGCTCGATTTAATTTCCCGCACGCGACTTATTTCCTTTTATCTTATTAATGTACTTGCTCCCGGTTTGTAATAGTTAATAGGGCCTTTATTTATTTTTTATCGCTTTATTTATTTTCAAGGGTTTGTCTTTGGCGATGTAAATACCCGACGCCTTGTAATTTAGATTCCGCATTTTATTTCCGCAAATTATAACTGTTAGATGTTTGATAATAGGGATGCATGACAAGACTGAATGTTTTAACTTAAAATCAACGTAGATCACCATTAACATGTACAAAGACAAAATAACTAAAAACGACACACTCGCACATGCGCACTCTTAGGGTACACCCCACTTGGTTGCCTTCGTACGCGGTCATTGAGTATAGGTCACTTTAGAGGTCGCCTTCTTGTCTAAAAGATCATAGTCACCTCGAAACGGTTGCCTCGAATATTGTTGCCTCAAAACAAATGATCTAAGACATTAGGGTTACCTCTAAGGCATCCTAACATTGCTTTGGTGACCGTAAGTCCCTAAATTCAAATTGACCCTTAAACTCCAACGACGGTGCTACCTACTCATCAATAGTAGGATAGCATTGTCTAAAGGACGATAGCATAGAACGATTCCTTTTTCAAGTAGGTAGATGGTTATTAAGTACTTGCTCTTTCAAAAAACAAAAACTTTTCACACTTACACACTTTTCAAACAAAGTTTTCAAAAACACTTCATTACACTCTTGAGGACATAAGCAAGAGTTAAATCGAAGTTTTCAAACAAAAACTTTTTCAAACCCACAAGCACAAAGAACGCAATATTTTGAAAACAATATGAGCAAGTACCTAAGAGCCCGTGGATAACCATGGATAGAAAGGGTGCTAACACCTCCCCTTTCTATAATCTACCCCCCGAACCCGAGAAATATCTCGAAAAAGGAATTTTTCTGTGCTTTTTTTCCTTTCCTTGTTGGATAAAATAAAAGTCGGTGGCGACTCTTGCTTACCACGACATTTTGCAAAAACAAACGCAAAACGCAAACCAACATTCCAAAAAACAGTCAGTTCTTCCCACCGTATCACACTTTGCTACTGTAACCAAGAACGTCGTGGCACGTTTCATTCGGCATAATCTTATCTGTTGATATGGTGTACCAGAGAGGATCATTACGGACAATGGTACAAATCTCAACAATAAAATGATCACCGAGCTCTGCAAGCAGTTCAAGATACAACATCACAACTCTTCTCCCTACCGGCCGAAGATGAATGGAGTTGTTGAAGCGGCTAATAAGAACATTAAGAAGATTATGCAGAAGATGACGGTGACATATAAAGACTGACACGAGATGCTACCATTTGCTCTTCATGGATACCGTACCTCAGCGCGAACGTCAACAGGGGAAACACCTTATTCCTTGGTATATCGTATGGAGGCAGTCTTGCCCATTGAAGTTCAGATACCCTATCTTCGGATTATGAAGGATGCAGGTTTGAGCGAAGATGACTGGATTCAGACCCGGCTTGATCAGTTGAACTTAATCGACGAAAAAAGACTTACCGCTATTTGTCATGGTCAGACGTATCAAAAACGGATGATCAAGGCATTTAACAAGAAAGTTAGACGACAAGAGTATCAAGTTGGGGATCTGGTGATCAAGCGCATCATCCAACCACAAGGTGATCCCAGGGGAAAATGGACCCCTACTTACGAAGGGTCATTTGTGGTTAAGAACATTTTCTCAGGAGAAGCTATGATTCTAACCACCATGGATGGTGACGACCTTCCTCACCCCGTCAATGCAGACATAGTGAAAAAATACTATGCATAATCAAAGACCCGCTAGGTTGACTGGCCTAGGCAAAAATAAGGGCTTCTCGGTGAACCAAAAGGGTTCGGGCAAAAATAAGCGATGAAAATAAAAAAATCTGTACACCCGGCAAGTCGAAAACCTGAAAAGGCGGCTTGGGCAAAAAAGGGTATCCCGATGGACTGAAAACCCGAAAGGGCGGTCCAGGAAAAAATGAGGGATCAAAGTGTAACACTATGTCTCATTGGATCACCTCGCGACCAGACTTCGGTATCAACTATCAAGCTCGAACGACACTAATCAATCTGATCTACCTTCAACCAAGTAGCAAGGTGATGAGATGCTCGAGGACATAAGGGCAATAACAGAGTTAGAACCTAGTGGGATTGTTCATATAGCTGTTTTTCTTTGTTTTTCATAAATTTTATAAATTCTATTTGTTCGGCGGCGTTCTCTTACTAGGACGTCAGCCTCTTATACAAAAACGCCTATTTACAGGCCAAACTTCAAAATCAATACAATTCATTTCCAAAGAAATTTCAAACTGTTTTTCCTTTTTCTGTTTTTTTTTTCAAAGAACGTCCAATGTTCATTTTTGATATATGCATTTGACAATAAACTGTTGCTCATGAATATTTACATGCGAAACAAAAGACGATTACTCGTAATATTATGAACAAGGGCAATAAGAATTGTCCAAGCTTTACAGTTGCTCTATCCACCATGTACAAAGGTAGATTTAGCTGAGGAATATGACTGAGTAACATTCACTCCCCGCAGAGTAAGAGAAAGACAATAATGTTAAATCTCCCCAGCTGAGGCTCGCAACCGCGAATGAGTCGACAACATTCTCCCCAAGCAGAGTTTATCCATCATCAGCACTAGACAATTATCCCCAGTGGAGTTTGGAGAATCATCTCCAATAGACTCTGGAAGTTTGTCCCCAGTAGAGTCTAAAAGGTTATTCCCAGTGAAATCGCAACTGAAAGATCATCCCTAGCGGAGTTCACTCCTTTCACAAATGGAAACTCAATCCCCAACAGGATTCAATATCGCCAGCAACGGTAATTCATCCCCAGTTGAATTTATCAGCGGAATCCTCTACAGAGCATCTCCTCCCCACAGAGCCATCTCCCCATCCGTTTATTCCCCAACAGAGTTATCCTCTCCTGCAGGTTTATTCTCACAATTATCTTCATTCACTATCTCCAGCGGAAGTGAAGAATTCAATTCTTTTCTCCAGCAGTAATCTGGGATTTATTTTCCCCAGCTAAAAACATCACATTTCCATACATCATGACATGCATACGCATCATGCGACATAATCTCATTTATTTTGAGAACATCATTTGCTTGATACATATCATGCATTACATACAACTAACTTTTACCTTTCAGGAAAGATACAATCAAATTCTCACAAAAAAAATCAAGCTTTGAAGCTTTTACCTCAGTTGAATTACGAACAAGTTCCTAAATCTCAGCAAAAATATTTCCTCAGTTGAATTACGGACAAGTTCCTAAATCTTGACAAAGATGTTTCCTCAGTTGAATTACGGACAAGTTCCTAAATCTTGACAAAGATGTTTCCTCAGTTAAATTACGGACAAGTTCCTAAATCTCAGCAGAGATGCTTCCTCAGTTGAATTACGGACAAGTTCCTAAATCTCAGTAAAAATATTTCCTCAGTTGAATTACGGACAAGTTCCTAAATCTTGACAGAGATGTTTCCTCGGTTGAATTATGGACTAGTTCCTAAATCTCAACAAAGATGTTCCTCAGTTGAATTACGGACAAGTTCCTAAATCTCAGCAGAGACGTTTCCTCAGTTGACTGTATGTAGGCCACAGTTGACTTTTGCCCTAGCACAGTCAATTTTTGGACCTTTGAGCAATTGACTGAGCAAAATTTCTCTGCAAGGCTTGAAACTTGACATGGATGATCTTGAGAACATATTAGGACATTGGTGAGCACTTGGGATCACTTGGACTCAAGTATCTTGATGCAATATGAAACCCTAGTTTGAGGTAGACTACCTTAGGAGAGAGCTTATCTGGCCAATCCTTGGACTACTTTGAGCAACTTGAGGATCTTTCTTGCAATGTTTTGAGAAATATGGGAGGGCAAATTTTGGGGTACAACAGCTGCCCCTGTTCAATCTTCTTAAACCTGAGGATGTAGATTAGATTTCGTGCCTTTCGTAATCCAAAGGTGGAAGTTGATTGAACACTAGAGTGCCCAGAAATTTGCACTCGCATGAAATGGTAATTGTCTTGTGATGTCGGGAATGGGCTTACAGATGCCATTTGGAGATTGCTGACGGGAGATGGGCTTAAAGATGCCATCCGAAGGAGTGTCGATCGCATAAGAGATTCCTTAGCGAGAGCTTGTATACCTGTCGTTGTGGAAGATTCCGCTGGGGAAGTCTGATCTTTGTTGAGAGAAGTAGAAATTTAGGAGCTTCGACGTCCGTTATTCTGTTGGTGAGTCGTCTCTATTGATATTTAGGAACTTCGACCGTCCTTACTCAATGGAGGAATCATATCTGCTGATATTTAGGAACTTCGATCGTCCGTACTCAACGGAGGAATCATCTCTGCTGATATTTAGGAACTTCGATCGTCCGTACTCAACGGAGGAATCATCTCTGCTGATATTTAGCAACTTCGATCGTCCGTACTCAACTGAGGAAATATTTTTGCTGAGATTTAGGAACTTGTCCTTAATTCAACTGAGGAAGCATCTCTGCTGAGATTTAGGAACTCGTCTGTAATTCAACTAAGGAAACGTCTCTGCTGAGATTTAGGAACTTGTCCGTAATTCAACTGAGGAACATCTTTGTTGAGATTTAGGAACTCGTCCGTAATTCAACTGAGGAAACATCTCTGTCAATATTTAGGAACTTGTCCGTAATTCAACTGAGGAAATATTTTTACTGAGATTTAGGAACTTGTCCGTAATTCAACTGAGGAAGCATCTCTGCTGAGATTTAGGAACTTGCCCGTAATTCAACTGAGGAAACATCTTTGTCAAGATTTAGGAACTTATCCGTAATTCAACTGAGGAAACATCTCTGTCAAGATTTAGGAACTTGGCCGTAATTCAACTGAGGAAATATTTTTGCTGAGATTTAGGAACTTGTTCGTAATTCAACTGAGGTAAAAGCTTCAAAGCTTGATTTTTTTTGTGAGAATTTGATTGTATCTTTCCTGAAAGGTAAAAGTTAGTTGTATGTAATGCATGATATGTATCAAGCAAATGATGTTCTCAAAATAAATGAGATTATGTCGCATGATGCGTATGCATGTCATGATGTATGGAAATGTGATGTTTTTAGCTGGGGAAAATAAATCCCAGATTACTGCTGGAGAAAAGAATTGAATTCTTCACTTCCGCTGGAGATAGTGAATGAAGATAATTGTGAGAATAAACCTGCAGGAGAGGATAACTCTGTTGGGGAATAAACGGATGAGGAGATGGCTCTGTGGGACGGACATGCTCTGTAGAGGATTCCGCTGATAAATTCAGTTGGGGATGAATTACCGTTGTTGGCGATATTGAATCCTGTTGGGGATTGAGTTTCCGTTTGTGAAAGGAGTGAACTCCACTAGGGATGATCTTTCAGTTGCGATATCACTGGGAATAACCTTTTAGACTCTACTGGGGACAAAATTCCAGAGTCTACTGGGGATGATTCTCCAAACTCCATTAGGGATAATTGTCTAGTGCTGATGATGGATAAACTCTGCTTGCAGAGAAGGTTTCCGACTCATTCGTGGTTGCGAGCCTCAGCTGGGGAGAGTTAACATTACTGTCTTTCTCTTACTCTGCGGGGAGTGAATGTTACTCAGTCATATTCCTCAGCTAAATCTACCTTTGTACCTGGTGGATAGAGCAACTGTAAAGCTTGGACAATTCTTATTGCCCCTGTTCCTGATATTACGAGTAATCGTCTTTTGTTTCACATGTAAATATTCATGAGCAACAGTTTATTGTCAAATGCATATATCAAAAATGAACATTGGACGTTCTTTGCAAAACAAAACAGAAAAAGGAAAAATAGTTTGAAATTTCTTTGGAAATGAATTGTATTGATTTTGAAGTTTGGCCTGTAAATAGGCGTTTTTTGTACAAGAGGCTGACATCCTAGTAAGAGAACGCCGCCGAACAAATAGAATTTATGCAATTTGTGAAAAACAAAGAAAAACAGCTATATGAACAATCCCACTAGGTTCCAACTCTGCTATTGCCCTTATGTCCTCGAGCATCTCATCACCTTACTACTTGGTTGAAGGTAGATCAGATTGATTAGTGTTGTCCGAGCTTGATAGTTGATACCGAAGTCTGGTCGCGAGGTGATCCAATGAGACATAGTGTTACGCTTTGATCCCTCATTTTTGCCTGGACCGCCCTTTCGGGTTTTCAGTCCACCGGGATACCCTTTTTTGCCCAATTCGCGTTTTCAGGTTTGCGACTTGCCGGGTGTACAGATTTTTTTATTTTCATCGCTTATTTTTGTCCGAACCCTTTTGATTCGCCGGGAAGCCCTTATTTTTTCCTAGGCTAGTCAACCTAGCGGGTCTTTGATTATGCGTAGTATTTTTTCACTATGTCTGCATTGACAGGGTGAGGAAGGTCGTCACCATCCATGGTGGTTAGAATCATAGCTCCTCCTGAGAAAATGTTCTTAACCACAAATGGCCCTTCGTAAGTAGGGGTCCATTTGTCCCTGGGACCACCTTGTGGTAGGATGATGCGCTTGATCACCAGATCCCCAACTTGATACTCTTGTCGTCTAACTTTCTTGTTAAATGCCTTGATCATCCATTTTTGATACGTCTGACCATGAAAAATAGCGGTAAGTCTCTTTTTGTCGATTAAGTTCAGCTGATCAAGCCGGGTCTGAATCCAGTCATCTTTGCTCAAACCTGCATCCTTCATAATCCGAAGAGAGGGTATTTGAACTTCAATGGGCAAGACTACCTCCATACCATATACCAAGGAATAGGGTGTTGCCCCTGTTGACGTTCGCGCTGAGGTACGGTATCCATGAAGAGCAAATGGTAGCATCTCGTGTCAGTCTTTGTATGTCACCGTCATCTTCTTCACAATCTTCTTAATGTTCTTATTAGCCGCTTCAACAACCCGATTCATCTTCGGCCGGTAGGGAGAAGAGTTGTGATGCTGTATCTTGAACTGCTTGTAGAGCTCGGTGATTATTTTATTGTTGAGATTTGTACCATTGTCCGTAATGATCCTCTCTGGTACACCATATCGACAGATCTGATTGTGCCGAATGAAACGTGCCACGGCGTTCTTGGTTACAGTAGCAAAGGAAGCTGCCTCAACCCACTTCGTAAAGTAATCAATTGCTACCAGGATGAAACGATGCCCGTTGGACGCAGTAGGTCTGATCTCGCCGATCATATCTATACCCCACATTGCAAAAGGCCACGGAGCTGTCAAGACGTTCAGAGGAACTGGAGGTATGTGCACTTTATCAGCATAGACTTGGCACTTGTGACAGGTCCGAGAATGTTGATAACAATCGGCTTCCATGGTGGACCAATAATATCCTGCCCGTAGGATCTTTTTTGCCATGGTGTATCCACTGGAATGAGTTCCAAAAGTACCTTCATGTAAATCTACCATAATCCTTTCTGCCTCGCTTTTATCCACACATCTCAGTAAGGTTGAATCATGGTTACGCTTGTAAAGGAGACCATTACTGATGAAGAACTTTGCCGCGAACCTCCTCAGAAACTTTTTATCATTAACAGATGCACCCTCGGGGTATTCCTGAGCCTCAAGATACCTCTTTACCTCGTGAAACCAGGGTTTATCTGCTACCTCTTCAGTTTCAATGTCGCAGCAATGTGCGAGTTCGTCCAATCTTTCAATGGTAATCTGGGGAGCCTCATTGTCCCACCTGACTTTGAACATAGAAGACATCGTAGCTAGCGCGTCCGCCAACTGATTCTCCTCTCTAGGGAAGTGTTCAAAGGTTATCTCCTCGAAATGCGGAAGCAACGTCAATACATACTCCTTGTAAGGAATAAGATTTGGGTGTCTCGTATCCCACTCGCCTTTGATCTGACTGATCACGAGAGCGGAATCTCCGAAAACACTCAAAAACTTAATCCTTAGGTCAATTGCTGCTCGAAGACCCATGATGCACGCTTCATACTCTGCCATGTTGTTGGTGCAGTTGAAACATAGTCGGGCGGTGAATGGAGTATGAGAGCCTTCAGGAGATATGATCACGGCGCCAATGCCATTACCCAAAGCATTTGAAGATCCATCAAAGTACATAGACCATCGGGATCCCTCCTCACGTCCTTCATCCGGTCCAGGTTCTTCACAGTCAGTCACTATCATGATATTCTCATCTGGGAATTCAAAGTTCATGGACTGGTAATCATCCACTGCCTGATGTGCCAAATGATCTGCCAACACACTTCCCTTAATTGCCTTTTGGGTTGTGTACTGGATGTCATACCCAGTCAAGATCATCTACCATCTTGCTATTCTTCCGGAAAATACAGGCTTCTCAAAGATATACTTGATTTGATCCATCTTTGATATCAATAGAGTAGTGTGAGTCAGCATATATTGTCTCAGCCGGCGAGCAGCCCATGCGAAAGCACAACAAGTTTTCTCGAGCAGTGAGTATTGGGTCTCACAGTCGGAAAACTTTTTTCTAAGGTAATAAATAGCATGCTATTTTCGGCCAGACTCGTCATGCTGCCCCAGCACGCACCCCATTGAATTATCGAGTACTGTCAAGTATAATATCAGAGGTCTCCCTTCAACTGGAGGCATCATAATAGGTGGCTCTTGGAGATATTATTTGATCCTTTCGAAAGCGGCTTGACATTCATCATTCCACTTTACCACTTGATCTTTCTTCAGTAGCTTGAAGATTGGCTCACAAGTAGCAGTCAAGTGTGAGATGAATCGGGCAATGTAATTCAGCCGTCCCAAAAAGCCTCTGACTTCTTTTTCTGTTCGGGGAGTTGGCATTTCCTGTATGGCCTTCACCTTTGCAGGATCCACCTGAATACCTTTATCACTTACGATGAAACCCAGCAGCTTACCAGATCTCACCCGAAGGTGCACTTGTTCGGGTTTAACCTCAGCTTGTACAACTTCAACCTGTCAAATAGCTTATGAAGGTGGTCCAGATGTTCTTCTTCAGTCTGGGATGTTGCAATCATGTCGTCTACGTATACCTCAATCTCATGATGGATCATGTCGTGGAACAAAGCGACCATGGCGCGCTGATTCGTTGCCCCAACATTCTTCAATCCGAAAGGCATGAATTTGTAGCAAAAGGTACCCCACCGCGTGACAAAGGTTGTCTTCTCCATGTCTTCGAGAGCCATCTTAATCTAACTATAACCGGAGAAACCATCCATAAAGGAGAAGACCTTATGTTGTGCGGTGTTGTCAACCAGAACGTCGATATGAGGCAGAGGAAAATCATCCTTGGGGCTCGCCCTATTCAGATCCCTATAGTCAACACACATTTGAACCTTACCGTCCTTCTTCGGCACCGGAACCACGTTGGCAACCCAATGCGGGTAAGAAGTAACTGCTAGAAAACTGGCATCAAACGGTTTCATAACTTCATCCTTGATTTTCTCAGACATCTCTGGGCGCATTCGACGAACTTTCTGTTTCACTGGAGGACAGTCTTCCTTGGTAGGTAGGCGGTGAACCACAATATCGGTATCCAACCCAGGCATATCTTCATAAGACCAGGCAAATATCTCAACGTAGTCACGCAACATCTGAGTCAACCGTTGCTTAACACTAGGTTCTAGATTTGCACCGATCTTGACCTCTTTCTTGTCTACCTCTATACCCAGATTCACCGATTCCACTAGCTCTTCATGCGGCTGTATGGCCCTCTCTTCCTGAAGTAACAGTCTAGCAAGTTCCCCAGGCACTTCACAATCATCCTCACCTTCGTCTTCGGCTTGGTTGATCGGACTTTCGAAGTCATAACTGGCAGTAGCAAAGCCGTTATCAGTGGGATCCAGAGTGCATGTAGACCTGTATATGTGAGTGTGTGTAAGACAAATAGCTGTTTTGCAAGATAGAAAAGAAAAAACAAGGAGCACAAAATTCATAATGCAAGAAAAACGTCCAATGCTTTTATTAATGATATTTGGTAATGACACATATAAAGCCCTCACAAACAAAGCCACGGTGCCTCGGGTAAGACACCGGGCCGTAAAGTTTAAAAATTGTCTGTTACAAACTCAAAACAAAAGTCTGATTACTGTGTAATAAAAGAGATTGGCACGAAGTCCTTTGCCTTCCAATTTCTTAACCCACCGTTGGTAGTCGGGTAAATCCAGCTGTCAAACTCAGACTCTTCATCATCGTTTTCAATCGCATTCACTCCCGAATTAGTGATAAACAGGGGAGGTCTTCCAATCCGTGCACACCAAACGACCCTTTGAGCTTCTGCAGTAAAACCCAAACCAAACTTGTCAGTCTTATATGCAAAGTCAGGGAGTTGGCCCCAATTCACACACCCACCTTTTTCAACAACAGCCCGAGCATCCTTGAGGGACGCCATCTTCATTGGAGGATCTTCAGCAACCGTTTCAGTCGACGCCAGTGTCTGGGGGACTTCTTCAAAGTTTTGGCACAAAGTTTCAATGAACTCCCCGCCCATTTCCACATACCGGAAAGAGTTGAGGTGGCTCACCATGTACTCCTCTTCTCCCTGTACTGTAACAATTTTTCCCTTCACTGGATACTTCAGCATCTGGTGGAGCGTAGAAGTTACTGCCCCAGCTTTGTGGATCCACGGGCGACCCAGCAAAAAGGAATAAGACGGTCGAATGTCCATCACATAGAATATAGACGCGAAAGGCTGGGAACCAACCTTGACAGGAATATCCACTTCTCCATGTACCATCCTCTTGGACCCGTCAAAGGCCCTAACCATAATATTGCTTGGCTTCAGTACCAACCCTTCACAGTCCAACCGGTCTAACGCTTTCTTGGGTAAAACGTTCAACGAGGACCCAATGTCCACCAGCACGTGAGCCATAGTAGTGCCCCTGCACTCGATTGAAACATGTAAAGCGTCATTTTGATTCTTTCCCTTGGCAGTCAAGTCTGCATCGGAGAAACCCAACTCATTATCAGCAGTCAAACTAGCCACGCAGTCTTTGAACTGATCAGCAGATGTTTCCTGGGGCACGTGCGCAGTTTTCAGGAAAGCAATCAGAGCCTTAGCATGGGCCTCTGAGCACAACAATAAAGACAACATAGAGATCTTCGAAGGGGTTTGCCCCAACTTTTCAACTACGTTTTAGTCGCTCTTTTTGATGATCTTCAAAATTTCCTTTATCTCCTGTCTAGAGGCTTCAACAGTAATCTTCTTCGGTGCCTCCGTCCGGGCAGGCTCACCGGTGATCCCTTTGCCCCGAGTGTCAGATGACTCGACGAAAGGGGTAATGATTGGAACTTATACAGGGACAGTAGCAGATGTACTGGCAGGTGTAATAACGATAGGCTTCCGAACAGTTGGTGGGGAAATTTCAGGAGAGAAAAGTCTTCCACTGCGGGTGACCTTGCTAGATCCAACAATATTGCTGACGTCAGTATCAGCCTCTTCACCCTTCAAATCTTGTTTAATCCCATGATAATACACATCATCCCCATAATGCCACGGGACAGCCTTATCTGACGTGTAAGGGATAGGTCCAGGAATGGTGATGATCAATGGAGCGATTCTCGGAAAAAATGTAATTCTAACATGCTTTCTCGAGGAAGCCTTGGAAGAATTGGAGGAAATGGTGATTATAGAAACATCTTCAAAAGGAATCAATGGAACCAAAGTTTTCTCAAACAGAATCTCTTTGTTATCCATCAGGCGTTGGACACCTGACTTTAAAAGATGGCAACCAGTAGGTAGGACGGAACACAGATGGAAACCTTCGCCACAAACCAGAAATAAACCGACTAACAGAAGGTTCTTCTTCACAGTCATCAATGGAGTATCAATGTCTTTTACGGAAGTCACAAACGAGTCATCATCTACAGCATTCACTCCATGCTTGGGCATAGGAGCAGTCATAACATTAGGCTTTTCCGGCGCTTCGAACTCAATCTCCTTAGCATCAATCAGATCCTGCACTTTATTCTTTAAAGCCCAGCAGTTATTGGTATCATGCCCTGGGCTATCAGAGTGGTAAGCACAGCGGGCGTTCGGATTATACAGCGGTGATATGGTGTTGGAGTTCTTGGGAGCCTCCTTTGGAATCACCAAGTTGGTCTTCAACAACTGCGGCAGAATTTGAGACAGGGTCATACTGAGCCAAGTAAACTGTCTCTACAGACTTTCTGCTCTTGGATGATTATTGCATTGTGGGGCAACAACAGGCCTTGATATAACCACCACATTCACTGCTTGGCGGCGCTCGGGTCGGTTTTGGCTCCTTGAGCTGTAAACTGCACTAGACTCCTTCTTGAAAGGCTTTTTCTCGATACTTGACGAAGCACCTTTCTGTATCTTGCCAGTTTTGATACCGGCTTCGACTCTTTCCCCGGTCATAATCAGCTCAGTAAACCTGGACGATGAGATACCGATCAAATGATTGAAATACGGACCAGACATCGTCCCAAGAAACATATCCACAAACTCCCTATCAGCCAGAGGGGGTTGTACTCTTCCCTCCAGATCTCTCCACTTCTGAGCGTAGTCCTTAAAACCTTCGCTCGCACCCATAGACATACCCTGAAGTTGGGTACGCGTGGGAGCAAGGTCGGCATTGTACTAGTATTGCTTGTAAAAAGAAGAGGCAAGGTCCTCCCAGTTACGGATGTTAGCTCCTTCAAGTTGGTAGAACCATTCAAGTTGAGTCCCTGAAAGACTATCTTGAAAGAAATGAATCCAGAGGTTCTTATCAGTAGTATATGGTTGAATCTTTCTGACATACGAACGGAGATGTAGCTTTGGGCAGGAGACCCCATCGTATTTAGCAAAGACTGGTGCTTTAAACTTGTTGGGAATCACCACCCCAGATGCCAAATCCAAATCTCCAAAGTCTAGCCCAGGTACCTTCTGGACCTTCATTGCGCTTAACCGGTCTTCAAGTTGCTTATACCTGTTCTATATAGGAGGATACTAGTCTTCATCAAAGTCGGTCTCATGGTCAGAAACCACAGGGCTAGGAGCCCTCCTTTATTCTTGATTCTCTCCCCCTCTAGATGAGTGAGATAAATTAACATCCTGTCTTAATCTATTCCCAAACCTGTGACCCATATTCAGGAGGACCGTCTTCTTCTTCTTCTTCTTCTTCTTATCCTTCAAGATAAGAGTCTTCAGATCTTGCTGACCCTTGGCCAAGTTCATGAACATTTCCTGGAACTGGGCGTTCTGAGCTTGCAGGGCCTTGATGGCTTGATCAGTTGATGTTTCAGAAGACATGATTGCTGAAATAAACAGCGAAGAAGATGAGAAACCTGTAAGGGTACCTGTAATGAGGTGCATGGGAATGGAATGCGTATGATATGATTTCAAAGACTTTAGGGAGATTCAAATTCGTAAACCAAAATGAGACACACTTTATTAGATAAAAAACTTGAAATCAATGTTTAACATATGCCTTTAAGGCGTTACAAAAAGAAATACTGGAAAGCAAATCTAAGCTAAAAACAATAAAAGACATCAGCGCTCCCATGGTCGTTTTCCTTTGGTGCTGACATAGTCGTTGAGGACCCTCTCATTCTCCAGCTGCCTTGTAAGCTTCAGGACCTTCCGCTCTTGCTCATGGTACTTTTCTCTGTAAGTGTCCCGTTCTTCCCTTAGCTGGATCCAAAACCTCTTTAATGCCCCAATGTCAGTAGACATGTAGGGATGGATGATGGTAGGAGGAACCCCTTCTTCATCAGTACTCTCAACAATTACCGGCAAGACAGCTTCGTACGGTATCCCCAGCTTTTGAGCGCGGGCTCGAACCCACCGGAGATACTGTGGCATTGGGAGAGAAGTCTTCATGCCTAGCTCATGCGCATCAGACCTGTTGACCCTATCCCAGGCTCGTATGAATCTGCGGCGATGTCCCTCAACATCTCCCTGGAAGTCAAAGACAATTCTTGGAAGCAACAACTCAGGAGGTCCGTCCCTCCTAGCTCGCCCAAATTGTCGTAAGTCCAAACAAGGGTTATAGGTGATCCCTCCTCTAATTCCCAGCAATGGAACATTGGGGTACTCCCCACAACAATCAATAATAGCTACTTCTTCCATGTCTTTAGTACTCCAGATGATGTCTGTGTGAGCAAGGGACATAATCCGGTAGGCCCAACCCATGCCTTCTTCGTTCTTCAAAACAGATTTGGGGAGGTGAGAAATAAACCACCTCGCCAGTAATGGTGCACAACACATAAGGGTTCCCCGTTTCCGAGCAGTACGGGTATAAATAGTATGCAAAATATCACCCAAGAGAGTGGGCACTGGATTACGGGACATGAAAATCTTCACCACATTCACGTCAACAAAAGAATCTGAATTGGGGAACAGAACCAGACCATAAATGAGAAGAGCCAGGATGTCTTCAAACGCCTGAAAGTCTAAACTGTCCCAGAACTGATTAGCCTGATCAACCAAGAACTTAGCCAAGAAGCCTTTTATCCCACTCCGAGTTTCCCAATTAAACACCACATCAACCCTTGTAAGATGGAGGGCTGAAGCAATATCTACGGGCCTAGGAGCTATCTCCAAACCTGTAAATGGGGTCTGCTCTAGAATAGAGATACCAAGTAGATCAGAGAACTCTTCCAAGGTAGGGACCAACTGATAGTCCGGGAAGGTGAAGCAGTGGTGTAATGGATCAAAGAACTGGAATAAGACGCTCATCATCTGTTCATCCAGCTTGGAAGTAACTAGACTGAGGAGGTGACCATGTCTTCTGTCAAAAGAGGAAGTGTCAGGAACCTTGGAAACCAAATCTCTAAGCTGAGTAGGAATCTGTACAAAGCTGATCCGAATAGTGTTTCTACGCATAGATGCCATAATCTGCAAAACAGAACAAAGATGAATCCCATTGGTCTTTGAAATGGTTAGTCCAATGCAATATGCATGCAATGTCATGATGCATGATGTCATGATAGAAACACACCACAGGTATTCACAGATAGCAAACATGGTAAGGGCAAACAAGTCACACAAAAGCCCTTAGATTTCAGGCTGGCATGGAGTTTAGGTATTACCCTCTTTTAGTTTAGTTGGTTCAACCTGTCCTAGTAATAGTAATCAGGTTCTAGAGGATCTCAATATCACTGACCACCCTCGATCGGTCATAATTCCAGTTTAGCAACCTTTTCTTGCGGCCGAAATCATCACGAGAGTTTGGTCTCAATGAGTGTATCATACTGCTACTTTTATATGGCCAAGTTGGTCAATTATAGGTTCTAAGGTCAGTTGGTGCTTAATGACCCCTTAGCAGCCCCATATTCTCCTTGTTCCACCACAAGGGATATCGGTACAAACTAAAGTGTCACACCAACATAGCTACTGCTTCAACCGTATCGGTCTACGTCGTACAGCTCCCTCACAGTCTATTGCTACTTACCTAAAAGGTATCCCCAGATCCGGGTTAGGATCTATAGTAACTCCGATTCAAACCCACAAGAGATAAAGCAAACAAATCAAACAATTGAAAACAATATGATGAACTAATCCTAAGGTACACCCCACCTATTAACTCCCCAGCAGAGTCGCCAGTTCTGTGATACGGTGGCCATAACCGGGATTGTTTTTGGAATGCTGGTTTGCGTTTTGCGTTTGTGTTTGAAAAATGTTGTGGTAAGCAAGAGTCGCCACCGTCTTTTATTTTATCCAACAAGGAAAGGAAAAAAGTACAGAAAAATTCCTTTTTCGAGATATTTCTGAGTATGAGGGGTAGATTATAGAAAAGGAATGTATTAGCACCCTTTCTATTTGTAGTTATCTACGGGCTCTTAGGTACTTGCTCATCATTTTCAAAATTGTTTTCTTTGTGTTTGTGGGCTTTGAAAAGTTTTTGTTTTAAACTTTGATTTAACTCTTGCGTCTGTCTTCAAGAGTGTAATGAAGTGTTTTTGAAAACTTGTTTGTAAAAGAGTGTAAGTGTGAAAAAGTTTTGTTTTGATTGAGCAAGTACTTAAGAACTAATCTACCTACTCGAAAAAAGAATCGTTCTATGCTTTTTCTTTTAGACAATGATATCCCACTATTAGTGAGTAGGTAGCACCGCTATTGGAGTTTGAGGGTCAATTCGAAAGGGACATACAGTCACTAAAGCAACGTTAGGACGTCTTAGTGGTAACCCTAATGTCTTAGATCATTTATCCGAGGCAACAATATCCGAGGCAACTTTTTCGAGGCAACTTAGGATCTTTTAGACAAGAGGGCGACCTCTAAAATAACCTATACTCAATGACCGTTTTAACAAAAGCAACCAAGTGGGAGTGTACCCTAGGAGTGCGCATGTGCGAGTGTTTCAGTTTCAGATTTATTTTATCTTTGCACATGTTTAGGGTGATCTAACCGTTTTAAGATTAAACATACATTCTTGTCATGCAAACCCTAATTATTCACATATCTAGCAGTTAATATTTTGCAAAATTAAAATGCGGAAAGTAAACTAAACTATTACAAGGCTTCAGATATTTACATAGCCAAAAACAAACCCTTTGAAATTGAAAGCGGTAAAAGTAAATAAATGTCCTAATTAAATTATTACAAACTGTGAGCAGATACAATAATTGGGCAAAATAATAATAAAGCGCGCGATGACAAATTAAATCGACGAGAAATTAGGGTTTTGACCCTTCTATCCTAATGAAAAGAAAACTTGTTTTTTTGTTGTTTTTAATATTTTTTAATAAAAAGATTAGGTTCTAAAAATTAAATGCTAAATTAATTAGTTATTAAATTAATTAATGAAGATAATTAAATGACATATTTTTGGGTTTTGCTATTTTAGGAAAGAAATAAAATAATTAAGTTAGCCATACAACCTATTTATTCTAATTGATTTTAATTATTTACAA
The DNA here is from genome assembly GCA_948472305.1 of Vicia faba. Lineage (NCBI taxonomy): Eukaryota > Viridiplantae > Streptophyta > Magnoliopsida > Fabales > Fabaceae > Vicia > Vicia faba. The sequence continues at coordinate 381,876,941 of OX451738.1, read as the reverse complement.
AAGGAAATTAAAATTGTCTAAAATTAATAACCTAATTAAATTAATTGATTTTTTTTAATAAAAATAAAATCTAGACGCTAATTGTGAAAAATAATATTTTTGTGATTTTTTGATAAAAAGAAAGTAATTATTTGGTTAGTAAAATAAATAATAAATAAATAAATTGAAAATATAAAATTGAAATAAAGAGTGAGAAATGGGTCTGAAACAACATTTTTGGGAGGTGTAAAGAGCATTCCTGAGCCTGAATCTTCGAAAGCTTCATGCTCTAACTATGGTGTTTTTTTTATTCTTGCGTGGAACCTATGATTCAACCATCCATAACTGTTCTATATAAACTCAAACAAACATTAGCATACCATAAAATGTGATTAAAATTAGAGATTCGAAATTTAAAATTTTACCAAACCGGTGTTGTCAAATGGGGGCGTGCTAGGCGTGTGATGGATTGCTCTTGGGCCTTGTAAGACTCCTGAGGACTTCAAGAGGATGGTTTGAGGCTTGATGTCAATTGCGAGAGACCGGAATCTCGAGATATAACTTGCACCAATTCTTTGATTTTTGGAGAGCTTTTTGAAGAGCTTTTAGAGAGCTTTTTGAAGAGCTTTTTGAGAGCTTTTTAGAGAGGAATTTCGTGTCTTTCAAGCTTGTATGGCTCTATATTTATAGAGGAGAATGAGGAGACAAGAAAGCATGGAAAGAATCTCCCTCATAATGTTGTGTTTTAAGACCATGATCAAAATTTGAAAAAAAATGCCATATTTGATGATTTTATGCCATTTTCACATGTGGATGAACCTGGACATATTTGAAGGGTTATTGCACAAAATAAATTGACATAAACTAGCATAAAACTTGCCTAAAATGGATTCACATCAAAATTTACATTATTTCTATTATTTATTTATTTATTTCTGAATTTTAATGAATAAAATATCAAAATAAATAGCATAAATAGTATAAAAATGTATGGGTGGGCTTAGAGGTCGTGGACCATGTTAGGAATGAGTTTCAAACTTGAAAAGATAGGCCCATTTGGAAAAAATCCAAGTTTGGTCAATATTTGCTTCATGCATTTTTTCAAAAATTGTCCAACTTTGACATTGCATATATCTTTCAATTTTAACCTTATGAGGGTGTTCTTGGACTTTTTAGAAATCTTAAGATGTCCTCTAAGAAAACCTTTTTGTATCATCTCAATTGAGTCTTCCATGTTCATGTATGAAGCTTTTACATAAAAGGTGTTTTTGTTGACTTTTCAAAATGACCTATAATGTCCAAATTCATAACTTTTTGTGAGTGCATATTTTGAACTTGGGAGATGAAGATGGATTGTAGGGAATTGCATCCTCTTAAAAATGAGCTTTGTATGGGTCATTTCTCATAAAGTATGAGAAAGTTATGCTTGGTCAAAGTTGAGTTGACTTTTCCTACAAAACCCTAATTTAGCAACTTTTGAGTCTTGATGAATTATGAGCAATCCTTGATGAATCATGATAAACCCTTGATAAAATTATGAAATATACTTCAAAATGAGGATGTTGACCAAAAATCTTGAAGTTTGACTGTATGTGGGTCACAATTGACTTTTGCCCTAGCACAGTCAATTTTCAGGCTTTTGAGCAATTGACTGGGCAAACTTCCTATGCAAGGCTTGAAACTTGGCATGGATGATCTTGAGAACATATTAGGACATTGGTGAGCACTTGGACTCAAGTATCTTTATGCAACATGAAACCCTAGTTTGAGATAGACTGCCTTAGGAGAGAGCTTGTCTGGCCAACCCTTGGACTACCTTGAGCAACTTGAGGATCTTTCTTGTAATGTTTTGAGAAATATGGGAGGTCAAATTTTGGGGTACAATAGCTACCCCTGTTCAATCTTCTTAAACCTGAGGATGTAGATTGGCTTTCGTGCCTTTCGTAATCCGAAGGTGGAAGTTGATTGAACACTAGAGTGCCCAGAAATTTGCACTCGCATGAAGTGGTAACTGTCTTGTGATGTCGAGAATGGGCTTACATATGCCATTTGAAAATTGATGATGAGGAGATGGGCTTAAATATTCCATTCGAAGGAGTATCGATCGCATAAGGGATTCCTTAGCGAGAGCTTGTGTACCTGTTGTTAAGGAAGATTCCGCTGGGGAAAGTTGATCTTTGTTGAAAGAAGTAGAATTTTAGGAACTTCAGTCGTCCATATTCTGCTGGTGAGTCGTCTTTGTTGATATTTAGGAACTTTGGTCGTCCGTACTCAACTGAGGAGTCGTCGCTGTTGATATTTAGGAACTTCAGTCGCCCGTACTCAATTGAGGAATCATCTCTGTTGATATTCAGGAACTTCGATCGCCCGTACTCAACTGAGGAATCATCTCTGTTGATATTTATGAACTTCGATCGTCCTTACTCAACAGAGGAGTCATCTTTGTTGATATTTAGGAACTTTTGGTCGTCCGTACTCAACTGAGGAGTCGTCTCTGTTGATATTTAGGAACTTTTGGTCGTCCGTACTCAACTGAGGAGTCATCTCTGTTGATATTTAGGAACTTTGGTCGTCCGTACTCAATTGAGGAGTCATCTCTGTTGATATTTAGGAACTTTGGTCGTCCGTAATCAACTGAGGAATCATCTCTGTTGATATTTAGGAACTTCGATCGTCCGTACTCAACTAAGGAGTCATCTCTGTTGATATTTAGGAACTTCAGTCGTCCGTACTCAACTGAGGAGTTATATCTGTTGATATTTAGGAACTTTGGTCATCCGTACTCAACTGAGGAATCATCTCTGTTGATATTTAGGAACTTCAGTCGTCCGTACTCAACTGAGGAATCATCTCTGTTGATATTTAGGAACTTTGGTCGTCCGTAATTCAACTGAGGAAACATCTTCGCTGAGATTTAGGAACTCGTCCGTAATTCAACTGAGGAAACATCTCTATTGAGATTTAGGAACTCGTCCGTAATTCAACTGAGGAAACACCTTCGCTGAGATTTAGGAACTCGTCCGTAATTCAACTGAGGAAACATCTTTGCTGAGATTTAGGAACTCGTCCGTAATTCAACTGAGGAAACATCTCTGCTGAGATTTAGGAACTCGTCCGTAATTCAACTAAGGAAAAAGCTTTATAGCTTGAATTTTATGAGAATCTGGTTGTATCTTTCCTGAAAGGTAAAGGTTAGCTGTATGTAATGTATGATATGTATCAAGCAATGATGTTCTCAAAATAAATGAGATTGTGTTGTATGATGCGTATGCATGTCATGATGTATGGAAATGTGATGTTTTTAGCTGAGGAAAATAAATCCAGGATTACTGCTAGAGAAAAAAGTTGAATTATTCACTTCCGCTGGGTATAGTGAATGAAGATGATTGTGAGAATAAACTTGCGGGAGAGGATAACCCCGCTGGGGAATAAACTGATGAGGAAATGGCTCTGTAGGGAGGACATGCTCTACTGAGGATTCCGCTGATAAATTTAGCTGGGGATGAATTACTGTTGTTGGCGATACTGAATCCTGTTGGGGATTAAGTTTCTGTTTGTGAAGGGAATGAACTCCGCTGGGGATGATCTTTAAGTCGCGACTTCATTGGGGATAACCTTTTAGGATCTACTGGGGACAATCCTCCATCTCTACTGGGGATAATTCTCCAAACTCCACTAGGGATAATTTTCCAGACTCCGCTGGGGATAACTGTCTAGTGCTGATGATAGATAAACTCTGTTTGGGGAGAATATTTCCGACTCATTTGCGGTTGCGAGCCTTAGCTGAGGAGAGTTAACTCTACTGTCTTTTCCTTACTCTGCGGGGAGTGAATGTACCTTAGCCATATTCTTCAGCTAAATCTACCTTTGTACCTGGTGGATAGAGTAACTGGAAAGCTTGGACAATTCTTATTGCCCATGTTCCTGATATTACGAGTAATCGTCTTTTGTTTCGCATGTAAATATTCATGAGCAGCAATTATTGTCAAATGTATATATAAAAAATGAACATTGGACGTTCTTTGTAAAACAAAACAGAAAAAGGAAAAACAGTTTGAAATTTCTCTGAAAATGAATTGTATTGACTTTGAAGTTTGGCCTGTAAATAGGTGTTTTTTGTACAAGAGGCTGACGTCCTAGTAAGAGAACGCCTCCGAACAATAGAGTTTATACAGTTTATGTAAAAGAAAGAAAAAAAGCTATGTGAATAATCCCACTGGGTTCCAACTCTGCTATTGCCTTTATATCCTCGAACATCTCATTACTTTGCTACTTGGTTGAAGGTAGATCAGATTGATTAGTGTCGTCCGAGCTTGATAGTCGATACCGAAGTCTGGTTGTAAGGTGATCCAATGAGACATAGTGTTACGCTTTGATCCCTAATTTTTGCCTAGACCGCCCTTTCGGGTTTTCAGTCCACCGGGATACCCTTTTTTTGCCCAAGCCGCCTTTTCAGGTTTTCAACTTGCCGGGTGTACACATTTTTCATTTTCATCCCTTATTTTTTCCCGAACCCTTTTGGTTCGCCGGGAAGCCCTTATTTTTGCCTAGGCCAGTCAACCTAGCGGGTCTTTATTCATGCGCGGTATTTTCTGACTATGTCCACGCTCTCAGAGTGTAGGGAGTTGTCACTGTCGGCAGTGTTGTGTTGCCATACTACCAGAAGATGTTCGTTTGATCATGCAAGATTCATTGCTGGAATTTATGTCTAATGCCCCAAGTGGTTCAAATGGAGATTTTCCCCTGGCTATTTGGCATCTTTGAGATATTCCTTGAATCTTGACTTGACTGCCCCAGATGATGGACAATGATCATGCCGTTCCCCTTGGTTGGAAGTGTTTTTCCACTTGAGGTGATCCTTTTTATTGAGAAGGATTTTTGTTCACTAGATATTCGTCGTGCGAATTTCTCTGCTGTTGAACAAATAGTCATATGCAAACAATGTTATTTTAAGAATGCAAAGCTTATGTCTGTCTTGAAATTTTGAAAAATGCATTTTTCAGTAAAACAGATAAATTTTGTAAAATGTAATGTCAACTCAGGATTTACAGCAAGTCCTACAGGAGTAAGGATACCTTTTTGTAACAGTATGCTTTCGAACTAACCCATGCTTCAACTAGGACTTTTAAGGGTTATAGCGTGGCCTGGTTCATGGTTCAAGAAACAAAGGATAAAGGCTCAAAATGTATTTGTACCTACCCATTCTTCGTGATGTTCTTCGATCCTAAACTCAGCTAATCGTGCATTAGATCCCGTTTGAGTCTTTGCTCTGATATTCCAGTGATGGTTCGGATACTGACAATTTATTTTGAATAGGCAGTCATTTTTGTTGAGAGTTTGCAGGACCTCTTTCTTTTTGATTTTATTATCCCTGTCTTTTGCCTGAACTGTTTGTTTTTGTGACTACAGCCAGCGGGATGCCCCAGTTTTTCTTAAGTCTCCTTCATAGGTTTTGACTTAATGGACTTTTATTTCGAGAGATAGTGACTGCCTGTCTTGATGATTATAGGGAACCATCACTGTTTTTTGTTTCGGAAGGATTTCTTTGATGCCATTCATTGTGCACATGGATTAACTGAGAAAACTACCCTACCCCAGGTTGTGATTAAGGTTTTTAATTTATGTGAAAAGAAAAACTCCTACTTATTTGGCTCAAAGGGGTTGACGAGAGATTATCTTCCTTATAACTCCACTGTTTAGGATTTGAAACAATGCCTGTACATCGTCAACAGGGTCTGTTCAAAAGCATACTGTAGTGATTTTTGATATCATTTTCGTCATCCTCCCTCTAAAGGCTTAGAGTTTTTTAACCGAGAGTTGAACATCACAAAAAGGAAATCAATTTAAATATAGTGAATACGAATGGGTTGATTCAAAACAGACATATGTAATGCATTGATAAAGTAACAAAGTTTGACATGACTAAATGTTTGAACAATCAAAAGAAAATTACAACTTGAAAATTCTAATGAACAAAAGGCTCTCTTGTCAGAACTTGTCACTTCAAATGGTGAGCTCTGGAGGGATGGCAGAATAACTCAATCTGACCGTCTTGTGTGAGTTCCAATGCTCCTTCATCAATTAGGTCTTAAATTTTGTTTTTCAATGCCCAACAGTCATCAGTATCATGCCCCCGGCTGTTGGAATGGTACACACACCTTGCATCAGGATTGTACCTTGGGGAGGCTGTGTGGGGATTCTGAGGAGGGTCCCTTAACGTCACCAGATTCAATCTCAACAGGTGTTGTAAAGCTTGAGACAGCGGCATGTTAAGCTTGGTAAACTGCCTCTTGGGTATATCTGGCTTACTCTGATTTACCCGTTGTTTTTAGCGACGTTGTTGTTGGACCTGTGAGGTAGTAGCAACTTGGAGAGATCTATTCTTCATCAAACCAAACCTTTGACTTCTCGGAAGTTGATCAATGACTTGGTCCCCAGCCTCGACCGTTTGCTTCATACTGTTATATAGGTCTTGATGAAGTTGGTTGATAATGGTTCTCAACTCTTCTTGTTCTCGGGCTAAATCTTGGATAAGAGCCATCTGCCCCAACATATGGGTTCTTATCGCATCTACCTCAGCTTACAGATGTTTCATCCGTTCGTCCTTATTGTCTTCAGGACTTTTCTTGACCAAGTTCCCAACGAGGAGTGTTTTCAACTCTTCCTGCCCCTTGGATAGGTTTAGGAATATCTCCCTGAACTGAGCTTCTTGGGTTTGAAGATCTCTGTTGTCTTGTATGAGAGCCATTGCTGAAATAAATAGCGAGAACATGAGAGACCTGTACTGGAAGACCTGTTATGCAATAATATGTATGATATATGTATGCAATGTTTTCAAGGATCTCACGAGGTAAACAAGAAATTGTTAGAATTTGAATTTCATAGTTCTGATTGAAGAAACTTCGTATCATTAAGATTCCTTCTTCAAGAGTCAAGCTCACTATATCGAGTGGGTCATAGCCCCCGACTCAAGTGATCTTGTTTTGATCTCTAGACGACATTGGCTAGAGGAAAATAAATCCATTTTGCCCCTTTCTAGACGTATGATTTACCATAACCTGCATCATAAACCCTTGAGATCCTTGAAATGGTTAAGGAAATGTTTAGGCAATGATGTTATGATGTGTATGCTATGCGTTTAAGCAAAAGTGTGAGGTGATGTAAGTAAAACCTGCAATAAATCTAAATTATTGGATAAGGACTGTAAACAAAACCTGCAAGGAACTCATGTTGTCTGATAACAAGAATGTGCAAGTAGTTCATGTTTGAAGGCACACAAGTCACACAAACAGCCTTAGGTTTAGGCTTGCATGGGGTCTAGGCATTACCCTCTTAAAGTTCAGTTGGTTCAACCTGTCCTAGTAATAGTAACCGGGTTTTAGAGGTTCTCAATATCACTGACCATCCTCGATCGGTCATAATTCCAGTTTAGCAACCTTTTCTTACGGCCGGAATCATCTCGAGAGTATGGTCTCAATGAGTGTAGCATACTGCTACTTTATATGGCCAAGTTGGTCAATTATAGGTTCTAAGGTCAGTTCATGCTTAATGACCCCTTAGCAGCCCCATACTCTCCTTGTTCCTCCACAAGGGATATCGATACAAACTAAAGTGTCACACCAACGTAGCTACTGCTTCAACCGTATCAGTCTACGCCATATAGTTCCCTCACAGTCTATTTCTACTTACCTAAAGGGTATCCCCAGATCCGGGTTAGGATCTATAGTAACTCTGATTCAAACCCACAAAGATAAAGCAAACAAATCAAACAATTGAAAACAATATGATGAACTAATCCTAAGGTACACCCCACTTATTAACTCCCCAGCAGAGTCGCCAGTTCTGTGATACGGTGGTTAGAACCGGGACATGTTTCCCTTTTTTAAGGAATTGTTGGTTTGCGTTTTGCATTTATGTTTGCAAAATGTCATGGTAAGCAAGAGTCGCCACCGACTTTTATTTTATCCAACAGGAAAGGAAAAAAGCACAGAAAAATTCCTTTTTCGAGATTTTCTGAGTACGGGGGGTAGATTATAGAAAGGGAGGGTATTAGCACCCTTTCTATCCGTAGTTATCTACGGGATCTTAGGTACTTGCTCATTGTTTTCAAAATTATTTTCTTTGTGTTTGTGGTTTTGAAAAGTTTTTGTTTTAACTTTGATTTAACTCTTGCGTCTGTCTTCAAGAGTGTAATGAAGTGTTTTTGAAAACTTGTTCGTAAAAGTTTAAGTGTGAAAAAAATTTGTTTTATTTGAGCAAGTACTTAAGAACTAATCTACCTACTCTAAAAAGGAATCGTTCTATGTTTGTTTCCTTTAGACAATGCTATCCCACTATTAGTGAGTAGGTAGCACCGTCGTTGGAGTTTAAGGGTCAATTCGAAAGAGGGACATACGGTCACTAAAGCAACGTTAGGATGTCTTAGTGGTAACCCTAATGTCTTAGATCATTTATCCGAGGGGACAATGTCCGAGGCAACCTTTCCGAGGAAACTATGATCTTTTAGACAAGAGGGCGACCTCTAAAACAACCTATACTCAATGGCTGTTTACGAAGGCAACCAAGTGGGAGTGTACCCTAGGAGTGCGCATGTGCGAGTGTTTTGATTTCAGTTATTTATCTTTGCACATGTTTAGGATGGTCTAACTGTTTTAAATTTAGCCATACATTCTTGTCATGCAAACCCTATTATTAAACATCTAACAGTTGAATATTTGCGGAAATTAAAGTACGGAATTTAAACTAAACTATTACAAGGCTTCGGGTATTTACATAGCCAAAAAACAAACCCTTTGCAATTTAAAAGCGGTAAAAATAAATAAATGTCCTAATTTAATTATTAAAAACTCGGAGCAGATACAATAATTGGATAAAAATAAAGCGCGCGAGAAAATTAGATCGAATGCGAGAACTAGGGTTTTGACCCTCTTAATTAAAAGAAAACGTTTTTGTTGTTTTTAATATTTTTTAAGAAAAGAAATTAAGTCTTAAAATTAAATGCTAAATTAATTAGTTAATTAAATTAATAAATGAAAAAATAATTAAATGACATATTTTTTGGGTTTTTGGTTATTTTAGGAAAGAAATAAAATAATTAAGTTAGTAATAAAAACCTATTGATTCTAATTAATTTTAATTATTTGCAAAATAAATTAAAGTTATCTAAAAAATTAACCTAATTAATATTTATTGATGAAAAATAAAAATTCTGATTTTAATTGGGCATAAAATATTTTTTGGTGATTTTTGATAAAAAGAAAATTGTTTTTGGTTAGTAAATAAAATAAATAAATAATTAAATGAAAATATAAACAAAAAAGAAAGAGAGAGATGGGCCTGAATATTGGGGGTGTGAATAGCAAGAATTCTGGCCCATTAGTGCTGATCCATATTGACTTTTGTGGATCCTGTGCATTGCGTTTGACTGGGCTCATGGTGGACTCCCAATGATGGCCACCAGATCTGGCCATCTGGCCATCTGGCGCGTTGGAGGATGAGAGAGCGTGATGGACATCCTGGCTTCACTTGCACTGAATCACCTGAAATAATATAGGAAAAATAACAAATGCTGGAGGCAGGGATCGAACCCCTGACCTCCAGCCTCCCAAAGCCTTAACGCTTAGCTGGCTTCCGCTGGGACACTTGTTTCTATCTGTTCATAAAATATGCAATAATAATAATATATAAAACAAGCGTAATAATGAGATTTTAGCGCTCCAATTCAAACAAGCCAATGGAAGTTGGCCACGTCTTCGTCCCTGTTATGGCACCGTCGCTAAAAGTCCATTGGCCTATACCTATGAACAAATGTCCGTTGCTACAAACCAAGCATTCTCAAAACCTTCCACAGACCATGGAAATAACATCTAACACCATGGTTAGACTCGTCTCGTCCTCCTGATCACAACCATACCCATTATGAAGGCTAATTGTTCCTGAAATAAAAAGCCCTAAACCAAAGTCCGAAACCCTAACAATGGTGGATTTCGTTACATACCATATAAACGCAATTGAATGATACAGAAAGTTTGCAAATGCTTCATAGATCAAGAATGTATGATTAATTCCATCTAACAATGCCTAAAATATGAGATTCGAATTCAAGAACAGGGCGAAGTTGTGAGCGACTTACAACGTGTTCTGGGACCGGAACGGACTTGTTATTGATAACTTTAGCTTGCTGAGAGTGCCAGGAAGCGATTGGGACAGATACCAAGCCTTGAGGATGCCTCTAACCACTAATTCGATCTCACACTTTTTGCTAGTTTTTTTCAAATTCTGTTCTTTCTCTGCGCCTGATTTCCAACCCTTTTTTTGATCTGCACGCACTCCTTATGTATTAGTGAAGGGATTAGGGTTACAAAACTGGTTCAAATCTTCTTCTTTCAATGATTTTGGATTTGATTTGACACACTTTGAAGATCTTTCCAAACATGGATTATTTTGAATCTTTTTGTGCACACAAGCCTTTACACGAATTTGAATGTCTTGCTAGCTGTAATTAGAGCCTGAAATCATCACAAAATCCTTGGTTTCAATGTTTTTGGATTTTATTTGATTTATTTTGATTTAAATTGAATTAATTCAAATAAAAACCAAAATAAATAATAAAAATAAAATATGGACAAGTGGCCAAGGTTAGAGCACGTGGGCTATAATGCCAACTCAAAACAAGTGAAAAAGATTGGGCCCATTTGGCAAAATTTGAAGTTTTAGGGATAGTTGACTTTTGGCAATTTTGCAAAAAAGGTCAACTTCACCAATGCATAACTTCCTCAATTTTGACTCTTTGGAGGTGTTCTTGGACTTTTTAGAAAGCTTGAGATGTCCTATAAGCAACCCTTTTGGTCTCATATCATTTTGATATTCCATGCTCATGTATGAAGCTTTGACAAAAAAGGTGTTTTTGTTGACTTTTCAAAATAACCTATAATGTCCAAATTCATAACTTCTTGTGAGTGCATATTTTGAACTTTGGAGATGAATATGGATTGTTGGGAATTGCATCCTCTTCAAAATGAGCTTTGGATGGGTCATTTATCATAAAGTATGAAAAAGTTATGCTTGGTCAAAGTTGAGTTGACTTTTCCTACAAAACCCTAATTTAACAACTTTTGAATCTTGATGAATTATGAGCAATCCTTGATGAATCATGATCAACCCTTGATCAAATGATGAAATATACTTCAAAATGAGGATATTGACCAAAAATATTGAAGTTTGACTGTATGTAGGCCACAATTGACTTTTGCCCTAGCACAGTCGATTTTTGGACCTTTGAGCAATTGACTTAGCAAACTTTCTCTGCAAGGCTTGAAACTTGACATGGATGATCTTGATAACATATTAGGACATTGGTGAGCACTTGGGATCACTTGGACTCAAGTATCTTGATGCAATATGAAACCCTAGTTTAAGGTAGACTGCCTTAGGAGAGAGCTTGTCTGCCCAATCCTTGGACTACTTTGAGCAACTTAAGGATCTTTCTTGCAATGTTTTGAGAAATATGGGATGAAAATTTTTGGGGTACAACAGTAGGCACTGGGTTTCAAAACCTTGGCAAACTCGATAATAAAAATCTTTTCTTTTTCCCAATAATTCATTCTTGCATTCCCTTAGCAAGTTAAGCTTTAGATAGACACACCCTTAGAAACAAACAACCGAAGTGGATCCCATTGAGTATAACGAATGTGAGGGGTGCTAATACCTTTCCCTTTCATAACTGACTTTTGTACCCTTTATCTTTGTCGCAAGACCATCTTATGCTTCCTTTTGGGGGGTTTTCTCGATATTTTCCCTTTCTTCAGAATAAATAAAGTTTAATGGTGACTATGTGTTTTTTCCCAGTGCGACAGTATAGACTTAAGGTGACTACCATACAAGAAGCTAGAGACTTAAACAAGATAAGTCGAGAAAGTCTTATTAGAAATCTCCAGAGCCATGAGATGAAGCTTATTGGAGATGAACTTGTCATGAGTCACACCGTCTATTGCTTTGAAGTCTATTGATCATTCTACCAAATCTTCTCAAGTCTGAAAATATGAAGAAACTACTCATGAAAGAGGTTTCAGAGAAGATTCATAAGATGAAGAAATGGCATTCATAATTAAGAGATTTAAATATATGGCCAATAAGAAGAACATAAGATTCTTAGGCAGAGGCAATGGCTTCAGACGGTCAAGCTTCATAGTCAATAAAGATGATCAGAAGGGATGCTTCAACTGCAAGAAGCCTTGTCACTTTACTCCTAATTATCTAGAGCTTCAGAAGGACCACTCAAAGAAAGGAATCTTTCAGAATAACAACTTCAAAAACAATGTCAAGAAGAGTCTCATGGCAACATGGGACGAAGTTGATAAAGAAGGAGAATTTGACAAAGATGAATAAGAAGCCAATTTGGCTCTGATGGCTTCAACATCTTCAGATAGATAATTTGACTCAAGTTTTGGCTCAGATTCTGAAGAATATTATGAGGTACTCCCTCTGTAACAATTTATAAGCAAATTTGACAATTAATGTATCTAGTCTCTCTCTCTCTCTCTCTCTCTCTCTCTCTCTCTCTCTCTCTCTCTCTCTCTCTCTATATATATATATATATATATATATATATATATATATATATATATATATATATATATATATATATATATATATATATATATATATATATATATATATATATATATATATATATATATATATATATATATATATATATATATATATATATATATATATATATATATATATATATATATATATATATATATATATATATATATATATATATATATATATATATATATATATATATATATATATATTAGATATATTACTTGTCAAATGTATCAAAAAAAGTCAAATTTTCTTATAAATTATTACGGAGGGAGTATTCTCTAAATTATCTCTTTTCGATTTAACTACTTTCATTCAAGACCGTATGAGTCATTGTCAGGATGAAGCTAGACGTACGAAACTTATGAAAAAGCATCATGATATCATAAAAAATGAATTAGAATTTTATAAAAATAAAGTTGATGAATTTGAAAGATACCGTATTATTTTAATAAATGATATGCATGACAAACCCCTTAGTGAGTATGAAATGGCTCTTAAGGAGTTTGTCATTCCTGACTTTAAGAGGACAAAAATTGCTTATATGATTTATAATGTTAGTAGGAGCAGAAGAGAATGTCTTGGATATTCTAAAAGTCTTCTTATTCAAGGTCTGGAACCTAGATTAAACCAATGGAACATTATTCTCCTATTTCTTTTCAAAAAGGACTTTACTCTTAATTTGTATTTGTTGCTGACAAAGTGGAGGTTTTTAATCAATCAGAACCAAAGGCTGTAAAATCAAAAGTTTTCAAGAAATCAAAACCTGAAACCTAAAAGCCTAAGGTCTTGAAGACACCAAAATCAATGATTCTAAAGTCTAAAGTTCTGAAAAGACCAGAACCTAAGACATTAGAATATAAGGTTCTTAAAGGTTCAGAACCAAAGGACAGATTTATTCAAGACACAAAACTTTTAAATTGGAAGTCTTAAATGATTCCAAGCCTTACTACATGAAGGATAAGGTACAAGGTCACAAGATGCCTTTCATAAATAACCCTAGAGGACCCATCAGATTATGGGCACCCAGATTTGAAATTGTTTGTGCTACATATATGTTTAAGCGGAATAGAAAAACAACAATATTGGTACTTGGACAATGTTGGAACAAAATTGGTTAATACCATATCCTTGAGGTTTTGATGATAAAAAACTATTTAAATAATAATGGATAAACTAATGTGTGTTCAAGTGTGCATGTACAAATATCAATATACTGATTAAAAGCCAGTTCTGAAACCGCACTAAACATAAAAAGAGAAGCTCTGAAGAGGCAGATTATGAAGATCAGACTCTAAAGAATCAACTTTTGATCAAGATGATCAAAACCTGATGTCTCTAGACTCTGAAACACTAAACCTTAGAAGAGTCTGAGTCTGAAGGATCAGAAGCCAAGACTCAAACTCTAACAAACTAGAACCTAAACCCAGTCAAATCTCAAAAATCAAGGAATTCCTGACACGTCACTATCAGACTCTAAGGTCAATTTGTCCTATTTTAGTTATGTAATAACTCAGGAGAAAGTTACAAAATGATGAATGCTTGCAACTGATAATTCCTTTTGTAGCAAAGGAAGTTCAAATAAGTTTGCAATGACACTATGATAACGAGAAATCGTATTGTATAATTGCTACGTTTTTAGTCCGTTTTCATACTACATTAATCCATTTAACCCCCGATTGTTCCGAGTTTTTATGTCTTTTCACAGGTACAACATGTTTCAAGTCAATTTAGTGAAAAAGATCATAGGAAGAAAGTTAACATGAAAATCAGAAGAAAAGGAACAAATCTGCAAAATTCTGCAGATTTTGATGCTGTGACGGTCGTCATGGGAGTGTGACGACCGTAACGTGCGTAGTTCATGAAGAGTGCTCGTCACACAAAATTGACGAACGTAACGCGCTATTTAAGCGTCTTACGACCGTCACCTTAGCCTTACGACCGTCACACGCTTAAAACTAACGTTTTGGAGAACGTTGAGACGTGGGTGTGATACGGTGGGAAAGAACTGACTGTTTTTGAAATGCTGGTTTGCGTTTGTTTTTTCAAAATGTCGCGGTAAGCAAGAGTCGCCACCGACTTTTATTTTATCCAACAAGGAAAGGAAAAAAGCACAGAAAAATTCCTTTTTTGAGATATTTCTCGGGTCCGGGGGGTAGATTATAGAAAGGGAAGGTGTTAGCACCCTTTCTATCCGTGCTTATCCACGGGCTCTTAGGTACTTGCTCAAATTGTTTTAAAAAATTTGCTTTCTTTGTGTTTGTGGGTTTGAAGAAGTTTTTTTGTTTGAAAAGGAGTGTAAGTGTGAAAATTTTGTTTTGTTTTGAAAGAGCAAGTATTTAAGAACCATCTACCTACTCGAAAAAGGAATCGTCCTATGCTATCTTCCTTTAGACAATGATATCCCACTATTGATGAGTAGGTAGCACCTTCGTTGGATTTTAAGGGTCAATTCGATTAAGGGACGTGCGGTCACTAAAGCAATGTTAGGACGCCTTAGCGGTAACCCTAATGTCAGATCATTTTTCCGAGGCAACTATGATCTTTGGACAAGAGGACGACCTCTAAAACTTCCTATACTTAATGACCGCGTTCGAAGGCAACCAAGTGAGGTGTACCCTAAGAGTGCGCATGTGCGAGTGTGTCATTTTTCAGTTATTTTTGTCTTTGTATATGTCAATGGCTATCTATGTTGATTTTAAGTTTAAATATTCGATCTTGTCATGCATTCCCTATTATCAAACATCTAACAGTTTATAAGTTGCGGAAAATAAATTGTGGAAATTAAACTAACTATTACAAGGCGTCGGGTATTTACATCGCCAAAAGCAACCCTTGAAATTAAAATGCGGAAAATAAATAAAGCGGTAAAAATGTTTAAAGTCCTATTAAGCTATTACATTCCGGAAACAGATACAATATTGAAATGAAATGGATCGCGTGCGGGAAATTAAATCGGGCGAGTTCTAGGGTTTTGGCCCTTTGATTATTAAAGAAAGGATTTTTGGTTTGTTTTTGAATTAAAAAAGAAATTAAACTAAGTTAATTATTAAATTAAATTAAATTAATTAATGAAAATAAATGTTTTTGGGTTTTTGGTATTTAAAGAAATAAAAATAAATTTGGTCAATATTAATAAAACCTAATTGTCTAAATTGATTTTAATTATTGCAAAATATATTAAAAGTTATTCCTAATTAAAACTAAATTAATTAAATTATTTGTTAAATAAAAGAAAATATTAAAATTTAATTTAAATAAGAAAACATTTTTTGGTTTTTAATTTTGTTAAGAAAAAGTTTTGATTGGTTAGTTAAATAATAAAATTAATAACAATAAATAATTAAAAGAAATAATAAAAGAAAAGAGAAAAAAGGTTAGGGTTTTGGGCCTGATTAGGGGGGTGAGAATGGCAAATTCAAGGCCCATCACAAGCTGGCCTCGTTTGACTTTCTGGATCCCCTGTGCATTGGTTGACTGGATCTCATGGTAGGCTTTCATTCTGGACCACCAGATCTGGCCCGGGGCCATCTGGCAAGTGATTGGGTGAGGCTGTATGATAGACCACGCGCTTGAGTTTACATTGGATAACCTGTAGAAAAATAATAACAATGCAATATGGGGTACCTGGGATTCGAACCCAGGTCCTGTGGGATTTTGAACACACGCCTTTGCCACTCAATCATCATGCTTCATCTGTTAACATATTGGACAATAATAATAGTATAGGAAAACGCGTAATATGCCAGAAATAAATAAAAATAAAACGCGCGAAGTTTGAACCGGCCACTAAGATGGGGACACGTCTGTCGTCCCTGACCTTCAGACCTGTAATTTTTCCTGCGGATTCATATCCGCAGCTGAATTCGTAGGTTGATTCTAAAGTCCATTCTAGGCCATGAAAACGACCCCCAAGACCATGGTTGTGCTCGTCTAGGCTTCCTGAACAAACCTACATCCCTCTTGAACCTTGATTTCGCCTGTAAAAGAAATGCCCAAAAAATACACTAGAAAACCCTAGGTTCGGTTATAGGGCTACAGTCCATATAAATGCAATAAAACAACGCCAAAAGTTCAGAAATTTCATAAGCATCATAAATATATCAAAGATTTGCCAGGAAAATGCAAGAATATGGATCCACGAATTCAAACGAAAAGCGGTTTTTTGAGACACTTACAAAGCTTCTGGGCGTGTATGGAGACTGGCTTTGGGTTGGTTTTGCTTCAGGGATTGTCCAACAATTGATTAGTGTTGAGTTTTGCTCCTGAATTTGCCTCTAAGAATGATTTCAGTTTCACACTTTTTTGTCAATTTTTCAAGTTTGGTTCTTGATGTTCTTGCAGCCTCTAGGTCTTGAATTCGTGTCTTTGCCTTGTATATGTAATATGGAGTGTATTAGGTCAACTTTTGTGGACTGAATCCTTGCACATTGATGCCTTGAGATTGGATTTGATCCTCTATTGAAAACTTGCTTAATTTGCCAAAAATCCAATCTTTTTGCACATGGAATGATTGATACGAATTTGATCATGACATTGATGATGATTAGGTCCTGAAAATAGAAAAATATCTCATGTAATCAAGTTTTGGGATTTTATTTGGTTTAAATTGATTTAAAATGAAATAATTCAATAAAAAATCAAATAAAATAATAAAATTGATAAATGGATACAAGGCTGAAGCTAGGACACGTGTGTAGTGTGACAAGATCAAATCAAGTGGAAAAGAATGGGCCCATTTGACAAAATTTGAAGTTTTGGGGATAGTTGACTTTTGGCAATTTTGCAAAAATGCCCAACTTCAACAATGCATAACTTCTTCAATTTTGAACTTTTGAAAGTGTTCTTGGACTTTTTAGAAAGCTTGAGATGTCCTCTAACCAACCATTTTGGTCTCATCTCATTTTGATATTCCATGTTCAAGTTATAAGCTTTGGAAAAAAAGGTGTTTTTGTTGACTTTCAAAAATGACCTATAATGTCCAAATTTGTAACCTTTTGTGAGTGCATTTCTTGATCTTGGGGTATGAAGATGGATTGTAGGAAATTGCATCATATTCAAAATTAGCTTTGGATGGGTCATTTCTCATAAAGTATGAGAAAGTTATGCTTGGTCAAAATTGAGTTGACTTTTCCTACAAAACCCTAATTTAGCAACTTTTGAGTGTTGTTGAATTTTGAGCAATCCTTGATGAATCATGATCAACCCTTGATCAAATGATGAAATATCCTTCAAAATGAGAATGTTGACAAAAAATCTTGAAGTTTGACTATTTATAGGTCACAGTTGACTTTTGCCCCAGCACAGTCGATTTTTGGACCCTTTAAGCAATTGACTGAGCAAACTATTTCTGCAAGGCTTGAAATTTGACATGGATGAACTTGATAGCATATTAGGACATTGGGGAGAACTTGAGATGATTTGGACTCAAGGATATTGATGCAACACAAAACCCTAATTTGAGGTTGACTGCCTTAGGAGATAGCTTGACTGTCCAACTCTTGAGCAATCTTGAGCCACTTGGAGATTTTTCTTGCAATGTTTTGAGAGATATGAGAGGGAAACTTTTAGGGTGCAACAGCTGCCCCTGTTCAATTTTCTTAAACCTGAGGATGTAGATTGGCTTTCGGGCCTTTCGTGATCCGAAGGTGGAAGATGATTGAACACTAGAGTGCCCAGAAATTTGCACTCGCATGAAGTGGTATCAGCCTGGTGATGTCGAGAATGGGCTTACAGATGCCATTTGGAGACTGTTGATAGGTGGTCCGAACTTCGACTGGAATAGGAATCAGGGAGATCTTAGCGTTGATCTAACTGAACCAGAGAAGGTCTTGGATTAGCTTTGGATGGATAAGAATCAGAAAAATCTTTGGGTCGATTTAACTGAACCAGACGAAAGTCTTGGAATAACTTCAACTGGAATACGAATCAGGGAGATCTTCGCATCGATCTGACTAAACCAGAGAAGCTCTTGTTTTAACTTTGACTGGATAAAAATCAGAAAAATCTTCGAAATGATTTAGCTGAACCAGACAAAAGTCTTGGAATAACTTCAACTGGAATACGAATCAGGGAGATCTTCGCGTCGATCTGACTGAACCAGAGAACGTCTTGGATTAACTTTGGCTGGATAAGAATCAGAAAAATATTCGAATCGATTTAGCTGAACCAGACAAAAGTCTTGGAATAACTTCAACTAGAATACGAATCAGGGAGATCTTCGCGTCGATCTGACTGAACCAGAGAAGGTCTTGGATTAACTTTGGCTGGATAAGAATCAGAAAAATCTTCGGGTCGATTTAACTGAACCAGAAGAAAGTATTGGAATAACTTCAACTGGAATACGAATCAGGGAGATTTTGCATCGATCTGACTGAACCAGAGAAGGTCTTGGATTAACTTTGGCTGGATAAGAATCAGAAATATCTTCGGGTCGATTTAACTGAACCAGACGAAAGTCTTGGAATAACTTCAACTGGAATATGAATCAGGGAGATCTTCGCGTCGATCTGACTGAACCAGAGAAGGTCTTGGATTAACTTTGGCTGGATAAGAATCAGAAAAATATTCGGGTCGATTTAACTGAACCAGACGAAAGTCTTGGAATAACTTCAACTGGAATACGAATCAGGGAGATCTTTGTGTCGATCTGACTGAACTAGAGAAGGTCTTGGATTAACTTTGGCTGGATAAGAATCAGAAAAATCTTCGGGTCGATTTAACTGAACCAAACGAAAGTCTTGGAATAACTTCAACTGGAATACGAATCAGGGAGATCTTCACGTCGATCTGACTGAACCAGAGAAGGTCTTGGATTAACTTTGGCTGGATAAGAATCAGAAAAATCTTCGGGTCGATTTAACTGAACCAGACGAAAGTCTTGGAATAACTTCAACTGGAATATGAATCAGGGAGATCTTCGCGTCAATCTGACTGAACCAGAGAAGGTCTTGGATTAACTTTGGCTGGATAAGAATCAGAAAAATCTTCGGGTCGATTTAACTGAACCAGACGAAAGTCTTGGAATAACTTCAACTGGAATACGAATCAGGGAGATCTTCGCGTCAATCTGACTGAACCAGAGAAGGTCTTGGATTAACTTTGGCTGGATAAGAATCAGAAAAATCTTCGGGTCGATTTAACTGAACCAGACAAGAGTCTTCCATAGATATAATTTTTCTTTTGAGGGGACTACCAGGTCATATGAGTAGTCAACGGTATTTACTGATTCGTCTTTCCGTGAAACGGTAAAGAGTCAGTCATATGCAATGTCATGATGTATGAAATGCATGATATATCAAGCAATGATGCTCTCAACATAGATGAGATTGAGCTATATGATGCGTGTATGTACGTATCATGGTATATGGAAATGTAATGTTTTAGCTGGGGAAAATAAATCCCGGATAACTGTTGGAGACAAGAGTTGAATTCTTCGCTTCCGCTGGGGATGGTGAACGAAGGTGATTGCAAGAATAAACCTGCAGGAGAAGATAACTCCGTTGGGGAATAAACTGACGAGGAGATTACTCTGTGGGGAAGAGATGCTCTGCTGAGGATTCCACTGATAAATTCCGTCGGGATGACTTATCGTTGCTGGTGATATTGAATCTGTTGAGGATTGAATTCTGTTTGTGAAAGGAAAGAACTCCGCTGGGGACGATCTTTCAGTGGCGATGTTACTGGGGATAACCTGTTAGACTTTTGTGGGGATAATCCTCTGAATTCTGCTGGGAATGATCCTTTGAACTCGGCTGGGGAGGTTTATTTTGTATTCCGCTGGGGATAAACTTCCAGAGTCTACTGGGGATGATGCATCAACTCCGTTGGGGAAGCTTTTTTCAGACTGCGTTGGGAAAATTTTAACTCCACTGGGGGTATCTTGTATTCTGCCGGGGAACATTCTTATACTCCACTAGGGAATATTAAGTCTGCCGGGGATATCAAGCCTTTCTAGTATTGATGGTAAATAAACTCTGCTTGGGGAAAGCATTGCTGATTCATTCATAGTTGCAAGTCTCAGCTGGGGGAGAGCTACCATTACTGTCTTACTCTGCGGGGAGTGAAGGCATCTTAGCCATATTCTTCAGCTGAATTTACCGTCGTACCTGGTGGACAGAGCAACTATACATCTTGGACAATTCTATTGCCCTTGTTTCTGATATTACCAGTAATTCGTCTTTTGTTTCGCATGTAAATATTTGTGAGCAACAATTAATGTCAAATGCATATATCAAAAATGAACATTGGACGTTCTTTGCAAAACAAAACAGATAAAGGAAAAACAGTTTGAAATTTGTCTGAAAATGAATTTGTATTGATTTTGAAGTTTGGCCTGTAAATAGGCGTTTTTGTACAAGAGGCTGACGTCCTAGTAAGAGAATGCCGCCAAACAAATAGAATTTATACAATTTGTGAAAAGAAAACAAGACAGCTATGTGAATAATCCCACTGGGTTCCGACTCTGCTATTGCCTTTATATCCTCGAGCATCTCATCACTTTGCTATTGGTTGAAGGTAGATCAGATTGATTAGTGCCGTCCGAGCTTAATAGTTGATACCGAAGTCTGGATGCAAGGTGATCCAATGAGACATAGTGTTACGCTTTGATCCCTAATTTTTGCCTGGACCGCCCTTTCGGGTTTTCAGTCCACCGGGATACCCTTTTTTGCCCAAGCCGCCTTTTCAGGTTTTCGACTTGCCGGGTGTACAAATTTTTCATTTTCATCCCTTATTTTTGCCCGAACCCTTTTGGTTCGCCGGGAAGCCCTTATTTTTGCCTAGGCTAGTCAACCTAACGGGTCTTTGGTTATGCGTAGTATCTTTTCACTATGTCTGCATTGACGGGGTGAGGAAGGTCGTCACCATCCATGGTGGTTAGAATCATAGCTCCTCTTGAGAAAATATTCTTAACCACAAATGGCCCTTCGTAAGTAGGGGTCCATTTGCCCCTGGGATCACCTTGAGGTAAGATAGTGCGCTTGATTACCAGATCACCAACTGGATACTCTTGTTGTCTAACTTTCTTGTTAAATTCCTTGATCATCCGTTTTTGGTACGTTTGACCATGACAAATAGCAATAAGTCTCTTTTCCTCGATTAGGTTCAGCTGATCAAGCCGGGTCTGAATCCAGTCATCTTCACTCAAACTTGCATCCTTCATGATCCGAAGAGAGGGTATCTGAACTTCAATAGGCAAGACTGCCTCCATGCCATATACCAAGGAATAGGGTGTTGCCCCTGTTGACGTCCGCGCTGAGGTACGGTACCCATGAAGGGAAAATGGTAACATCTCGTGTCAGTCTTTGTATGTCACAGTCATCTTCTGCATGATCTTCTTAATGTTCTTATTATCCGCTTCTACAGCCCCATTCATCTTCGGTCGGTAAGGAGAAGAGTTATGATGTTGTATCTTGAACTGCTTGCAGCTTGCAGAGCTCAGCGATCATTTTGTTGTTGAGATTGGTACCATTGTCCGTAATGATCCTCTCTGGTACACCATATCGACAGATCTGATTGTGCCGAATGAACCGTGCCACGACGTTCTTGGTTACAGTAGCAAAGGAAGTTGCTTCAACCCATTTCGTAAAGTAATCGATTGCTACCAGGATGAAATGATGCCCGTTGAATGCCGTAGGTCTGATCTCGTCGATCATATCAATGCCCCACATTGAAAAAGGCCAAGGTGCCGTCAAGACGTTCAGAGGAACTGGAGGTATGTGCACCTTATCAGCATAGACCTGGCACTTGTGACATGTCCGAGAATGTTGATAACGGTCGGCTTCCATAGTGGACCAGTAGTATCCTGCCCAGAGGATTTTCTTTTCCATGGTGTGTCCACTGGAGTGAGTTTCGAAGGTACCTCCGTGTAAATCTGCCATGATCCTTTCTGCCTCGTTCTTATCCACACATCGCAGTAAGGTTGAATCGTGGTTACGCTTGTAAAGGATACCATTACTGATGAAAAACTTCGCTGCGAACCTCCTCAGAAACTTCTTGT
The DNA here is from genome assembly GCA_948472305.1 of Vicia faba. Lineage (NCBI taxonomy): Eukaryota > Viridiplantae > Streptophyta > Magnoliopsida > Fabales > Fabaceae > Vicia > Vicia faba. Next base: position 381,854,347 of record OX451738.1, on the reverse strand, counting down.
CATTAACAGATGCACCCTCGGGGTATTCTTGAGCCTCAAGGTATCTCTTCACCTCATGAAACCAGGGTTTATCTGCTACCTCTTCAGTCTCAAGATCACAACAATGTGCAGGTTCGTCCAATCTTTCAATGATAATTAGAGGAGCTTCATTGTCCCAATTGACTTTGAACATATAAGACATCGTAGCCAGCGCGTCCACTAATTGATTCTCCTCTCTAGGGAAGTGTTCGAAGGTTATCTCTTCGAAATGCAGAAGCAAAGTCAACACATACTCCTTGTAAGGAATAAGATTCGGGTGTTTAGCATCCCACTCGCCTTTGATCTGACTGATCACGAGAGAGGAATCTCCGAAGACACTTAGAAACTTAATCCTTAGGTCAATTGCTGCTCGAAGACCCATGATGCACGCTTCATACCCCGCCATATTGTTGGTGCAGTTGAAACATAGTCGGGCGGTAAACGGAGTATGAGAGCCTCTAAGAGATATGATCACGGCGCCAATGCCATTGCCCAAAGCGTTTGAAGCTCCATTAAAGTACATAGGCCATCGGGATCCTTCCTCAGGTCCTTCATCCGGTCCAGGTGTCTGATAATTAGTTACCAACATGATATTCTCGTCCGGGAATTCAAAGTTAATAGACTGGTAATCATCCACTGCCTGATGCGCCAAATGGTCTGCCAACACACTTCCCTTGATTGCCTTTTGGGTCGTATATTGGATGTCATACTCAGTCAAGATCATCTTCCATCTTGCTATTCTTCCAGACAGGGCAGGCTTCTCGAAGATATACTTAATTGGATCCATCTTTGATATCAACAGGGTAGTGTGAGTCAGCATATACTGTCTCAACCGGCGAGCAGCCCATGCCAAAGCGCAACAAGTTTTCTCAAGCAACGAGTATCGGGTCTCGCAGTCGGTAAACTTTTTGCTAAGGTAGTAAATAGCATGCTCTTTCCATCCAGACTCGTCATGTTGACCCATCACGCACCCCATTGAGTTATCGAGTACTGTTAAGTATAAGATCAAAGGCCTTCCTTCGACCGGTGGCATCAGAATAGGTGGCTCTTGGAGATACTCTTTGATCCTTTTGAAAGCGGCCTGACATTCATCGTTCCATCTTACCACTTGATCTTTCTTCAATAACTTGAAGATTGGCTCACAAGTAGCAGTCAGGTGCGAGATGAATCGGGCAATGTAGTTCAGTCTTCCTAGGAAGCCTCTGACTTCTTTCTCTGTTCTGGGAGCTGGCATCTCCTGTATGGCCTTCACCTTTGCAGGATCCACTTGAACACCTTTGTCGCTTACGACGAAAACCAGTAGCTTACCAGATCTCACCCCGAAGGTGCACTTGTTCGGGTTTAACCTCAGCTTGTACATCTTCAACCTGTCAAACAGCTTCTGCAGATGGTCAAGGTGTTCCTCCTCAATTTAGGACCTTGCAATCATGTCGTCGACGTATACCTCAATCTCATGATGGATCATGTCATGAAACAAAGCAACCATGGCACGCTGATACGTTGCCCCAACATTCTTCAGTCCAAAAGGCATGGCCTTGTAGCAAAAGGTACCCCACTGAGTAACAAAAGCTGTCTTCTCCATGTCTTCGGGAGCCATCTTAATCTGATTATAACCGGAGAAACCATCCATAAAGGAGAATACCTTGTGTTGAGCGGTGTTGTCAACCAGAACATCGATATGAGGCAGAGGGAAATCATCCTTGGGGCTCGCCCTGTTAAAATCCCTATAGTCAACACACATTCAAACCTTACCATCCTTCTTCGGCACATGAACCACATTGGCCACCCACTGCGGATAAGAAGTAACTGCTAGAAAACTGGCGTCAAACTGTTTCATCACTTCAGCCTTGATTTTCTCAGACATCTCTGGGCGAATTCGGCGGACCTTCTGTTTCACTGGAGGACAGTCTTCCTTGGTAGGCAGGCGATGAACCACAATATCAGTATCCAACCCAGGCATATCTTCATAAGACCAGGCGAAGATCTCAACGTAGTCATGCAGCATCTGAATCAACCGTTGCTTCACACTAAGCTCCAGATTTTCCTCGATCTTGACCTCTTTCTTGTCCTCTTCTGTACCCAGATTTACTGATTCCACTGGCTCTTCATGTGGCTGTATAGCCCTCTCTTCCTGAAGTAACAGTCTTGCAAGTTCACCAGGCACTTCGCAATCATCTTCACCTTCGTCTTCAGCTAAGTTGATCAGACTTTTGAAGTTATAACTGGCAGTAGCAGAGTCGTTACCAGTGGGATCCAGAGTGGATGTAGACCTGTATATGTGAGTGTGTGTAAAATAGTTGTTTTTGCAATATATAATAAAAGAAAAACAAGGAGCGCAAAATTTGAAATGCAAGAAACTTCCAATGCTTTTATTAATGATATATGAAAATGACACACATAAAGCCCTCACAAATGAAGCCACGGTGCCCCGGGTAAGACACCGGGCCATAGAGTTTAAAACATTGTCTGTTACATATTCAAAACAAAAAGTTTCATTACTGGGTAACAAAAGAAATAGGGATGAAGTCCTTTGTTGTCCAGTTGCTTGGTCCATCGTCAGTCGTAGGATAGATCTAGCTGACGAAATCAGACTCTTCCACATCGTCTTCAATGGCATTCACTCCCGAGTTGCTGATGAACACGGGAGGTCTTCCGATCCGTGCATTCTGAACAGCCTTTTGAGCTTCTGCAGTGAAACCCAAACCAAACTTGTTAGTCTTCTGTGCAAAATTAGGGAGTCGGCCCCAATTTGCACACCCACCTTTCTCGACAACAGCCCGAGAATCCTTAAAGGAAGCCATCTTCATAGGAGAATCTTAAACAACAGTCTCAGTTGATGCCAACGTCTGGGGAACCTCTTCAAAATGCTGAAATGGGGTCTCAATGAACTCCCCATCCATCTCTACGTATCGGAAAGAGTTGAGGTGGCTCACCATGTACTCTTCCTCCCCTTGTACTGTCACAATCTTCCCTTTCACTGGGTACTTCAGTTTCTGGTGGAGCGTTGAGGTTACAGCCCCAACTTTGTGGATCCATTGGCGACCCAGCAAACAAGAATAAGATGGCCGAATGTCCATCACATAGAATGTAGAGTTGAAAACCTGAGAACCAACCTTAATCAGGATATCAACTTCTCCATGCACCATTCTCTTAGACCCATCAAAGGCCCTGACGACAATGTTGCTTGGTTTCAACTCCAACCCTTCACAATCTAACCGGCCTAGAGCTTTCTTAGGCAAGACGTTCAATGAGGAACCAGTATCCACCAATACACGAGCAAGAGTGGTGCCCCTGCATTCAATGGAGACATATAGGGCATCATTGTGATTCTTCCCTTTAACAGCCAAGTCAGCGTCAGAGAAACCCAACCCATTATTAGCAGTCAAACTAGCCACACAATCTTTAAACTGATCAGCTGATGTTTCTTGCGGTACGTGTGCAGTCTTCAGGAATGCAATCAGAGCCTTGGCATGGGCCTCTGAGCATAGCAACAATGACAGCATAGAGATTTTGGACGGGGTTTGCCCCAACTGTTCAACTACATTGTAGTCACTCTTTTTGATGATCTTTAAAATCTCTTCCATCTCTTGTCTAGAAGCTTCAACAGTAATTGTCTTTGGTGCCTCCGTCCGGGCAGGCTCATCAGTGGTCCTTTTGCCCCGAGTATTAGATGACTCGGTGACAGGGTTAAGAATAGGAACTTGAACAGGAATAGTAGCAGGTACACTGGCAGGTGTAATAACAACATGTTTTCGGGCAGTTGGTGGAGAGATATCAGGTGAGAAAAGTCTTCTGCTGCGGGTGACTTTAGCAGGTCAAACAATATTGCTGACGTCAGTATCAGCATCTAACTCTTGTTTAACTCCATGAAAATAAACATCGGCCCCGTAATGCCAAGGGACAACTTTATTAGAGGTGTAGGAGATAGGCCCAGGAATGGTGATGATCAATGGTGCGATTCTTGGAACAAATGTAATTCTAACAGGCTTTCTCGAGGAAGCCTTGGAAGAATTGTCGAGAATGGTGATAATAGAAACTTCTTCAGTATGAACTAAAGGAACAACAGTCTTCTCAAACAGAATTTCCTTATTATCCATCAGGCGTTGGATACCTGACTTCAAAAGATGGCAACCGGTTGGTAGGGCGGAACACATACGGCAACCTTCGTCACAGCCCGGAAATAAACCGGCTAGCAAAAGGTTCTTCTTCATAGTCATCAAAGGGGTAACAATGTCGTTCACAAAAACCACAAACGAGTCTTCATCTATAGCATTTACTCCATGCTTGGGCATAGGAGCAGTCACAACATTAGGTCTTTCGGGCGCCTCGAACTTAATCTCCTTAGCATCAATTAAGTCCTGTATTTTGTTCTTCAAAAACCAACAATCATTTGTATTATGCCCCGGGCTATCAGAGTAAAAAGCACAGCGGGAATTAGGGTTGTACTTCGGTGATGTTGTATTTGGATTCTTCGGGGCTTCCCTTGGAATCACTAGATTGGTTTTCAATAACTGTGGCAGAATCTGAGATAAAGTCATGTTGAGATGGGTGAATTGCCTTCGAGGCCTCTCGGCCTTTTGTTGATTGTTGTGCTGAGGAGCACCAGCAGGTTTTGAAATAACAACCGCATTAACAGCTTGGCGGTGTTCAAGTCTATTCTGGCTTTTCGAATTGTAGACAACACTGGACTCTTTCTTAAAAGGCTTTTTCTCGGTGCTTGATGAAGCACCCTTTTGTATCTTACCAGCCTTAATACCAGCCTCAATCCTCTCACCATTCATAATTAGCTCTGTAAACCCAGACGAAGAGCTTCCAATCAGATGGTTGAAAAACGGACCAGACAAGGTCCCCAGAAACATATCTACAAGCTCCCGATCCGCCAAGGGTGGTTGCACTCTTCCAGCGAGGTCCCTCCACTTCTGAGCATAATCTTTGAAACCTTCGCCCGTTCCCATTGACATACCCTGGAGTTAGGTATGCGTGAGAGCGAGGTCGGCGTTGTATTGGTACTGCTTGTAGAAAGCAGCAGCCAAATCTTCCCAACTGTGGATACCGGCTCCGTCCAACTGGTAAAACCATTCAAGCTGAGTCCCTGAGAGACTGTCTTGAAAGAAGTGGATCCATAGGTTCTTATCAGCGGTGTACGGCTGAATCTTCCTTACATATGACCGGAGGTGCAGCTTCGGACAAGAAACTCCATCATACTTAGCAAAGGCCGGTGCCTTGAATTTGTGGGGAATTACCACCCCAGATGACAGACCTAGATCACCAAAGTCCAAACCAGGCACCTTCTGAACTTCCATCGCACTCAACCGGTCTTCCAGTTGTTTGTATCTATCCTCAGCCGGAGGATACTGGTCTTCGTTGAAGTCTGTCTCATTGTCTGAGACCACAGGGCTAGGAGCCCTTCTTTCCTCTTGACTATCTTTCCCTCTAGATGAGGTGGTCAAATCAACTTCATCCCGTAGCCTGTTTCCAAACCCGTGACTTGTGTTAAACAAAATTGTCCTCTTCTTCTTCTTCTTCTTCTCTTTCAGGATAAGGGTCTTCAGATCTTCCTGACCCTTAGCTAGATTCATGAACAACTCTTGGAATTGGGCATTCTGATCCTGTAGGGCCTTGATTGCTTGCTCAGTTGATGGTTCAGCAGACATGATGAGTGCTGAAATAAACAGCGAAGAAGATAAGAGACCTGTAATGGGTACCTGTTATGAAGTGCATGGGATGAAATGCGTATGATATGATTTCAAAGACAATCAGGAGATTCAAATTCGTAAACAAGAAATGAAACACACTTTTATTAGATAAACTTTGAAATTCAAATTGTTCAACAAATTTCCCTTAAGGCGTTACAAGAAAGGAAATACTAAAAAGTAAATAAAAACTAGAAAGGAAATAATCAAAGGACAGTCAGTGCTCCCATGGTCGTTTCTTGTCGGTGCGGACATAGTCATTGAGAATCCGCTCGTTCTCCAGCTGCCTAGTCAACTTCTGGATCTTCTGCTCTTGCTCGTTAAACTTTTCTCGGTAAGCGTCCCGCTCTTCTCTCAGCTGCATCCAAGACCTTTTCAGTGCCCCAATGTCAGTGGGCATGTAAGGGTGGAGGATGGTAGGAAGAATCCCCTCTTCATTAGCAACTTCAACAATGATAGGCAGGACGACTTCATATGGCATACCCAGCTTTTGGGCACGGATACAGACCCATCTGAGATATGGCTCCATCGGAAGAGAAGTCTTTGGACCCAACTCATGTGGATCAGATCTGTGAACTCTATCCCAAGCCCTTATGAATTTGCGGCGTTGCTCGTCATTATCCCCTTGAAAATCAAAGATGATACTAGGCATTAGCAATTCATGAGGTCGTCTCTTCTGGCACGCCCAAACTGACGTAAGGCCAAGCATGGATTGTAAGTAATTCCTCTATGGGTTCCTATCAGTGGAACATTGGGGTATTCCCCACAGCGATCAATAATGGCCACCTCATCCATACCCTTAATAGTCCAAATGATGTCATTATGAGAGAGAGACATAACCCTATAAGCCCAGCCCATGCCTTCTTTGTTCTTCAGCACTGATTTGGGGAGGTGCGAAATAAACCACCTCGCCAATAATGGAGCACAGCACACCAAGGTTCCCCGCTTTCGAGCAGTACGGGCATAAAGCTGATGAAGAATGTCACCCAAGAGAGTGGGTACAGGATTACGAGAGATGAAGATTTTCACCGTATTCACATCAACAAAGGAGTCAGGATTCGGAAACAATACCAAGCCATATATCAGAAGAGCCAGAATATCTTCGAAATCCTTGAAGTCTAGACTATCCCAGAAATAATTAGCCTTACCAACCAAGAACTTAGTCAGAAAGCCCTTTGCTCCACTTCTAGTCTCCCAATTAGCCATTACCTCATCTTTGGTCATATGAAGGGCTGAAGCAATCTCTTCCGGCCTAAGAATCTTCTCCCAACCAGTAAATGGGGTCTGCTCCAGAACAGAGATACCGAGCAGATCAGAGAACTCTTCTAAGGTGGGAACCAACTGGTAGTCCTGGAAAGTAAAGCAATGGTACAGCGGATCATAGAACTGGACTAAGACACTCATCATCTGCTCCTCCAATTTGGAGGTAACCAAACTGAGAAGATACCCATGTCTTCTGATGAAGGAGGTAGTATCAGGCATCTTTGCAATCAATTCTTTAAGCACGGTGGGAACCTGGACAAAGTTGATCCGGATGGTATTCCTACGCATGGGCATCATGACCTATAAAACAGAACAAAGATGAATCCCTCATGTCTTTGAAATAGGTTAGTCCAATGCAAGATGTATGCAATGTTATGATGTCATGATAGAAGGCACCTCACAAGTATCCACAAATAGCAAACATGGTAAAGGCACATAAGTCACACAGAGAGCCCTTAGATTTCAGGCTGGCAAGGAGCTTAGGTACTACCCTCTTTCAGTTCAGTTGGTTTAAACCTGTCCTAAAAATAGTAACCGGGTTCTAGAGGATCTCAATATCACTGACTACCCTCAATCAGTCATAATTCCAGTTTAGCAACCTTTTCTTGTAGCCGGAATCATCGCGAGAGTTTAGTCTCAGTGAGTGTAGCATACTGCTACTGTTCTATGGCCAAGTTGGTCAGTTTAAAGGTTCTAAGGTCAGTTGGTGCTTAATGACCCCTTAGAGGACCCATATTCTCCTCGTTCCAACACAAGGGATATCGGTACACACTAAAGTGCCACACCAACGTAGCTACTGCTTCAACCGTATCGGTCTATGCTGTACAGTTCCCTCACAGTTTATTGCTACTTACCTAAAGGGTACCCCCCAGATCCGGGTTAGGATCTATAGTAACTCTGATTCAAGCCCACAAATATAAAGCATACAAAGCAAACAATTGAAAACACAATGATCTAATCCTAAGGTACACCCCACTTATTAAGCGTCCCCAGCAGAGTCGCCAGTTTTGTGATACGGTGGGAAAGAACTGGCTATTTTTGAAAAGCTGGTTTGCATTTTGCGTTTGTTTTTGCAAAATGTCGCGGTAAGCAAGAGTCGCCACCGACTTTTATTTTATCCAACAAGGAAAGGAAAAAAGCACAGAAAAATCCCTTTTTTGAGATATTTCTCGGGTCCGAGGGGTAGATTATAGAAAGGGAAGGTGTTAGCACCCTTTCTATCCGTGGTTATCCACGGGCTCTTAGGTACTTGCTCAAATTGTTTTCAAAAATTTGCTTTCTTTGTGTTTGTGGGTTTGAAGAAGTTTTTTTGTTTGAAAAGGAGTGTAAGTGTGAAAAATTTGTTTTGTTTTGAAAGAGCAAGTATTTAAGAACCATCTACCTACTCAAAAAAGGAATTGTCCTATGCTATCTTCCTTTAGACAATGCTATCCTACTATTGATGAGTAGGTAGCACCGTCGTTGGAGTTTAAGGGTCAATTCGATTAAGGCACGTGCGGTAACTAAAGAAATGTTAGGACGCCTTAGCGGTAACCCTAATGTCTTAGATCATTTTTCCGAGGCAACCGTTTCGAGGCAACTATGATCTTTGGACAAGAGGACAACCTCTAAAACTTCATATACTTAATGACCGCGTTCGAAGGCAACCAAGTGAGGTGTACCCTAAGAGTGCGCATGTGCGAGTGTGTCATTTTTCAGTTTAAATATTCGATCTTATCATGCATTCCCTATTATCAAACATCTAACAGTTTATAAGTTGCGGAAAATAAATTGCGGAAATTAAACTAACTATTACAAGGCATCAGGTATTTACATCGCCAAAAGCAACCCTTGAAATTAAAATGCGGAAAATAAATAAAGCGGTAAAAATGTTTAAAGTCCTATTAAGCTATTACATTCCGGAAACAGATACAATATTGAAATGAAATGGATCTCGTGTGGGAAATTAAATCGGGCGAGTTTTAGGGTTTTGACCCTTTGATTATTAAAGAAAGGATTTTTGGTTTGTTTTTGAATTAAAAAAGAAATTAAACTAAGTCAATTATTAAATTAAATTAATTAATGAAAATAAATATTTTTGGGTTTTTGGTATTTAAAGAAATAAAAATAAATTTGGTCAATATTAATAAAACCTAATTGTCTAAATTGATTTTAATTATTGCAAAATATATTAAAAGTTATTCCTAATTAAAACTAAATTAATTAAATTATTTGTTAAATAAAAGAAAATATTAAAATTTAATTTAAATAAGAAAACATTTTTTGGTTTTTAATTTTGTTAAGAAAAAGTTTTGATTGGTTAGTTAAATAATAAAAGTAATAACAATAAATAATTAAAAGAAATAATAAAAGAAAAGAGAAAAAAGGTTAGGGTTTTGGGCCTGATTAGGGGGGTGAGAATGGCAAATTCAAGGCCCATCACAAGCTGGCCTCGTTTGACTTTCTGGATCCCCTATGCATTGGTTGACTGGATCCCATGGTAGGCTTTCATTCTGGACCACCAGATCTGGCCTGGGGCCATCTGGCAAGTGATTGGGTGAGGCTGTATGATAGGCCACGCGCTTGAGTTTACACTGGATAACCTGTAGAAAAATAATAACAATGCAATATAGGGGACCTGGGATTCGAACCCAGGTCCCGTGGGATTTTGAACACACGCCTTTTCCACTCAATCATCATGCTTCATCTGTTAACATATTGGACAATAATAATAATATAGGAAAACGCGTAGTGAGAGAGCCAGGTTAATCTGTAATTGAGAGATTTCTTGAAATCTTGACTGGATTGCCCCAGGTTCACTGAACTTTGAAAGATTTGTTGAAATCTTGACTGGACTGCCCCAGGTTTACTGGACAATACCATATCAAATCCCCTTTTGTTGATAGGAGATTTTTGCAACGGGAGTGCCATCCCACTTGAAGTAATTTTATTCACTAAGAGAGCTTTCGTTCCTCCGAACAATCACTGTTGTGAATTTCTTCGCTGTCAAACAAATAAACATGTACAAACAACGATATTCAAATAATGCAAAGTTTATGCTTGTCTCGAAGTTTTGAAAAATGTGTTTTTTAGCAGAAAACTTTTTATAAGACAAATTCAACACAAGATTTAGGGCAAAGCCTTACAGGAGTCAGGATACCTTTTGTAACAGTATGCTTTCAAACTAACCCATGCTTCAATTAGGACTTTCGAAGGATTGTAACATGGCTTGGTTCACGGTTTAAGAAACAAAGGATAAAGGCTCAAAGTATATTTGTACCCACCCGCTCTTCGTGATGTCCTTCAATCCTATACTCAGTTAATTGTGCGTCGGACTCTATTCGAGTTTGGAACGACGTTTTGGTGATGGTTCACACAAGTTGAATTTATTGGGAAGGCAGTCATTTACGCAACATTTTTCATGTTGTTGAGGATTGGTAATGACCTCTTTCTTTTGGATTTGTTATCCCTAATTTTTGCATGACTGTTCTTATTTTTGAGATTACAGTCAGCGGGATGCCCCAATTTTCTTAAGCCTTCTTCATAGGTTTTGGCTCAGTGGACTTTTATCTTTTGAGAGATAATGATTTCCTATGAGATAAGGAACCATCACTGTCTTTTGGTTCCAAAGGAATGTTTTTGATGTCATTCGTTGTATTACGAACTGAGAATTTGCGACTTCAATGCGCATCTTTTGAATTAACTGAGACTACCCTGCCCCAGGTTTAATCAAAGGTTTCGATTTGTGTTTAAAACAGAAAACTCCTACTTCTTTGGCTCGAAGGGGTTGACTAGGGATTATCTTCCTTATAACTCCAGTGTTTGGGATTTGAAAGAAATGCTTGTACATCGTCAGCAAGGTCTGTTCAAAAGCATACTGTATGAGATTATGGTATTGTTTCGTCACCCTCCCTCTAAAGGCTTGTAGCTTTTTATCAAGAGTTAAATATCATAAAGAAAGTAGAAAGCATAGTTCAAGAATAGTGAAAACGAATGGATGGATGCAAGACAAACATATGCAATGCATTAATGAAACAAAGTTTGACATCAACAGATAATTGTTTGAATAACAAAAGAAATTACAACTTGAAAATTCAAATGGAACAAAAGTCTCTTAGTTCGAACTTTGTCATTTCAGGTGGAGAACCCTTAACGGAAGATTTTCATCTCGCCATCCGGCATGAATTCCAGCACTCCTTCGTCAATCAAGTCTTGGATCTTGTTTTTCAAAGCCCAACAGTCATCGGTGTCATGTCCAGGACTATGGGAGTGGTATACACAAAATGCGTCGGGGTGATAGCTAGGAGTAGAGGTATTGGGCCTCCGAATAGGATCCTTTAAAGCAAGCAGATTGACCTCCAACAAACGTTTTAGTATTAGAGATGACGGTATGTCAGTCTCAGAGAAATGTCTTCCAGACGTATTTTCCTTACACCGATTACCCCGTTGATGCTGGCGAGGTTGTTGCTGGGCTTGTGACCCTGAAGCAAGTTGAGGAGTTTTCCCCTTGTCTTCTTGTCTCAAAGGAGGTTGAATGATGACTTGATCTTCAACCCTAGATGTTTGCCCCACTTGGTTGTCTCGAAGCAGTTTGTTGACGAGAACCCTGAGCTCCTCTTGTCTTTGAGCCAGGTCTTGAATGAGAGCCATCTGACCCACCAGTTGTCCCATCATCTGGATCTTCATTGTTGCCAGCTCAATATGTAGTTCTTCCAACTGATCATTCCTGACATTGCCTGAATTCCCTAGGACCATGCCCCTTGTGAGGAGAGCTTTCACTTCTTCTTGCCCCTGGGACAGGTTCAAGAACATTTCTTGAAGTTGAGCATTTTGATCATGGATATCTTTGAAAGTCCTCTCTAGAGCCATCTCTACTGAAATAAACAGTAGGAGAATAAGGAAACCTGAAAAGGAAACCTGAAAAGGAAAACCTGTTATGATACAATGCATGATATGTGGATGCATGTTTTTAAGAATCTCGCGGGGTAAACACAAGAAAATGTTAGAGGCTGAACTTTGATCAATATCTTTGATTGGAGAACTTTGTATCGGTGGATGTCTTTCCACGAGAATCAAGCTCACCATGTCAAGTGGGTCATAGCCCCCGATTTAAGTTGTTGTACTTGATCTTTGACGGTGTTTGTTTAGAGGAAAATGAAACCTCTTGCCCTTTTGTAGATGTCTGGTTCAACGTGACCCTGCATCAAAGACCCTTGAGATCCTTGAAATGGTTATTGAAAATGCTATGGTATGATGTTATGATGTTATGTACATGAATGCAGAAGTAGGCAAGTGTATATACAGGTAATCATATTCACACAAAGCAGACAAGTCCTTAGGTTTAGGCTTGCATGGGGTTTGTAGGTAAGTACCCTCTTGAAGTTAGTTGGCTCAACCTGTCCTAAAATAGAAACCGGGTTCTAAGGAGCTCAATATCACTGGATTATTTTCTATGTTCATTGTTTTGGTTTAGCCACTTAACTGGCGACCAAAATATTCCAAGAAAACAATCCTCAATGAGTGTAGTATCGAGTATCTACCAACTTCGGACTGCACCAAAGTCGGTTATCTCACTACCTCTAATAAAAGGCCAAGATGGTCAAGTAAGGTTCTAAGAGTTCATTAGTGCTTCATGACATCACTCAGCGGCCCCGTATTCTCTTTGATTAACTCAAAGGCTACCGGTACCCACAAATATGTCACACTAACGTAGCTACTGCTTCAACCATGTCGGTATACCCCGCACAGTTCCCTCACAGTTTATTGCTACTTACCTAAAAGGTGCCCCCAAATCCGGGTGTAGGATTTAAAGCAAACCCAAACAAGGAACCCAAAAAGTAAAGAAATCAAATCAAGCAAGATAAGCATGTAAAGGTGATATAAAACCCTAAGGTAACCCCACTTTCAAGTTATGTCCCCAGCAGAGTCGCCAGTTCTGTGATACGGTGGGAGAATTGACTTGGGATTTTGCGTTTGTTTTTGCACTTGTTCGGTTTAGCAAGAGTCGCCACCGACTTTTTATTTTATCCAAAGGAAAGGTCAAAAAGCACAGGAAAGACCTTTGAGGTGTTTTCTTGGGTTCAGGGGGTATATTATGAAAAGGGAAGGTGCTAGCACCCTTTTCATCCATGGTTATCCATGGGCTCTTAGTTACTTGTTCTAGATCACTTGCCTTTGCTTTTCAATTGTTTGAAATGGTGCTTTGTGTGTGTGGTTTCGAAAATGCTTTGAAAAAGATGCCTTGTCTAGGCAACCTTTGTAATGATTCTTGTTTGAATATATACAAAGGTGTGTGTCTTTTTGAAAAGATAATTTAATGTTTTGAAAGTTGTTTTGAAATTATTTTGAAGTTGTGTTGTGAAGTGTGTTTGAAAATGGCAAGGATGTTTTGCAAGATTTTTTATCAAGTAACTAAGAGTTGTCTACCCTATTTTACTCAAAGATTTTTCTTATGCTTTTAACCCTTTTAACAATGTTGTTTCACCATTGTATTTGATGAACAACCTTGTGTTAGGATGTTAAATGGGACAGGCGCGGGTCATCGTATACAATCATTGAAGGCAACTTGTGAGACGCTCTAGCAATTTTGTAAGGGACGAGATCGTTTTATCGAAGGCAACATCGAGGGTCATCGAGGGACTACGATCTTTGTTTATCAAAGGGACATTTGCTAGAGTGTCTCATACTCGAGGGATATGTTTGTATTTTCCGAGGCAACAAGCGAGGTTACCCTAGAGGTGCAAGTGTGAATTGTATATTGATTTTCATGCATTTATCTTATATTAGGTCATCTAGCGATAGATTTTGAATCTTTGCATACAAACCCTAATTACTATACAGTATATGGAAAGCGATAAATTGCGGGAATTTAAAGTCTAAGTTATTACAAGTAAGTATCCGGGGATGGGGGTACAAATGTTTACAAATGGGGACGAGTCTTATCAGAATAATAATGTCCAAATATTATGTTACAACCAAATCGAATTGACGCATTCTCAATGTAAAAATATAACAAGATATAAGATGATGAAAATTAAAGAGATATGAGATGTGTATATTTATTTACAAATGATCAAATGAAAATTCTAACCTAAAAAGATTAGGTATTATTTTATTTGTATTTTGTTAATTATATAAACAATGAGCTTTAAAGGAAAGAAAAAAATTGTTTAAGTTAAAGTATTCTATCATTTATGTATATTTTTGTATTTAAAAAAAAAAATCAAAACAAACTTTAATTCATTATTTCTCTTTATTATTAACAAAACAAAAATAAAATAATAAAAAGAAAGAAAACATTGGTGTAAAGAAATTTAATTAGAAAAGTTTGAATATTTAAAAATTTGAAAAGGGAGAGATGATGGGCTTATGGATTATGGCCCAAGAAGAAAATCATAAATAAGAAAGAAAGGGGGGGGGGGGGGGGGGGGTGGCGCCAGTTCGCGTGTGGGCTTAGTTTTGTTGTTGGGGCAAAGGCCCAAATGAAACGCACAAGTTTTTTAGGGTTAATGTTTTGGTCACTCAGAACCTAGGGTTTACAGTTTGTAAACAGCGCCGCTCCTTCTCTCGTCTTCGTCCTCTTTGTCTCTCTCAAACCATGGGGCTTTTGATTCCTCTCTCCAAGCTTCCAGTCGCCAGAGCACTACCTCCAACCTCTCCCCTCCGTGACTACATAGGGCGGCGATTTGAAAGGTAACAATTTCGTTCTAAGCGCGTTTTAGGGTTTAGGTTTTACTCTTGCATGTTAACGTTTTACAAAGCTTTGACCTTTGATATTTATGATATGGTGATGCAAAAAAAGAAAGAGGGAAACTGATACCTTGGTGGATTCGTCTCTGGGGAACGGATGGAGGGTTGGAATGGCGGTGCTCTCAGTGGCCGGAAGAGGAGGAGCGTGATGATGATGCTAGCTCACTTTTGGTATTTCTGTATCTTTGTTTGATGATGACTTTGTATTCTGAAAACCCTATATCATTCGCTTCTGAATCTTCTCTTCTTCTCTTTTGCTATGTTAGTGATGATCAAATCTGAAACTTGCTTTTGATATGTTTTTCTTTGTTGGCTTGATGAACTTTGAAGTTTGTTTGTTGTTCTCTTCACTTCTGACTTCTTCCTCTTCTTTGAGTATTGATGAATTCTTCTGAGATGTTACTATTGTTGTTGATTTGGCTTATGATTTATTAATGATGAACATACGTATTCTGAAACTTATTTGTTGTTGTCGATTTGGTGTTTGGATCTTTTGTGATAATGAACTTGAACTGAAAAAGGGCTATTTGTTCTTGATTTGGATGTTGAAACAACACTAGATATTTTGTGATAATGAACTTGAACTGAAAAAGGGCTATTATTAGCTTGGATTTGAGTTTGGTATGCAGGCTGTAAGTTTGTGATTTGGCAGTTTGATGAACTTTAGGCAGGCTTGTTGTGCTTGCTTGACAGGCTCATGTGATTTATGGTTTTTTTTATGGTTTTAGTGTTTGAGTGGATTTTAGGCCGTTTTGGATGTTTTTGAAACAGGTTTTCAAGTTTGTAATTTATGTTTATGATTTTGGAGGCAGACTGTGTTTTGAGTTTTGGGAAGGCAACAGGCTTGCTTCTGCAGGTTTGTAACCGAGTGTTTGGGAAGGCAGGTTTTGTTATTAGCTTGCTTTCTGAGTTTTTACAGGTTTTGAAACAGGCTTGCTTCTGTTAGTTTGCTTATTGAAGGCAGACTTGTGTTTTGGAAGGCAAGCTTGAGTTATTCTTATACTTGCAGTTTTGCAGGTTTGAAGGCTTGTGTTTGAACAGGTTTAGCAGTTTGAAGGTTTTGAAAGCAGGTTGTCTTGTTATGCTTGTGTTTACAAGCAGTTTGATAACTTGCAGGTTGTGTTTTTGTTGTGCAAATTTATATGGTTCTGAGGCAGTTTTGCTTCTGGTTTGCTTTCAGTTGCAGTTTGTGGCTCTGGAAGCAGGCTTATGCAGGCTTGGTAACTTGTTGTGCTTGTGTTTACAAGCAGTTTTGCAGGTTCGATAACTTGTAGGCTTGGTCACTTGCAGTTTTGCAGGTTTGAGTTTTATTTGTTTGGTATTAGGCAGGTTTGCTACTGGTTTTGCTTTGAGTTGCAGGTTTGCTACTGGTTTTGCTTTGAGTTGCAGTTTTGTGGCTCTCTCCCTCTGAACTGTTAAACTGTTCTATTTATTTTCTTTCTCATTGCTTTTGTACAGCCTGCCAAACTGCAAGACCTACTTCACTCTCTCTTTCTCTCTCCACAAAAGCACTTTTAAATTGCTTATTATATCTTTATTTTGAAAAGTTTTGTTGGCCAAAACATGATGAGATGTTTTGACAAGCCTGCTTGCTTGTATCTTGGTTCTTCTCCTGCATTCTGTACTTTCTTCCAGATTTCCTGCATTGTTCTTTTTGATAGCTTGTGCTTTGACAGCTTAGTGTACTTGGTTTGGACAGCTTTGTGTACTTAGTTTGCTTTTTGAAACTTAGTTTGGCAGTTCAGTTTGACATTGTGTGCAGCCTTGTACCTTCTTTGTGTGCAGCCTTGTGCCTTGTATCTTTGCATTTAATTGATTGTATGCTAATTATTTTACTTTTCTCTTTGTGAACCAAGAAGAGAACTCTTCTTGTGATTTGCAAAGAGGACAAGAAAAACATGATGAAACAAAAAACAATCTGATTCCGGCCAACAAGCTTTAATGATGATCCTTTTTTTATTTATCTGCTTAAAACTGCTTTTCAATTTATCTGCACTGATTTCTTTTTCTTCTGTCCTTTGCAGGTAATCATCAGTTGAATAATGGAAGAAACAATAGAAGATAGAAGATAGAAGATTTCAAGAAACTTAGGCTTTAGATTTATTTTCTTTTCATTTATTGTAATAAATATTATTGTAAACACTGTAAATAAATTTACAATATTCGAATAACATTTGTAACAATATTTGAAATAAATAAATAAAAATCTTTGTCAAATAAGAATTATTTACTGTCAAATATTTCCTTCTTTCCTTTGCACTGTCTATTTAATTATTTAAATCTATTAAATTAAAACAACTGGAAATGCATCCCAATAATTTTAACTCAGATAAAATAAATAATCAACAAACTTTGCAGTCTCGCAACCTTGCGTTAACCACAATACGCCCGACATTCCAATTACTCATATGCTTTGTACAGTTAAACAAACAAACATCCATACACCTTTCACTTCACTGATCAAACCAATGCTTCAAAGTTTCAATCAAAAGCCTCAGCTCCTGTCCTAGATGTTTAGGTTTCGAGAAACAAACAGCAATCTTGAACAAGCGTAAAAACAATGTAACAGTCAATTGAAATATTGTGGATTCAATTTCTTCTGAGAAATACGAGTGAAAAACCCTAATTCCAGACTTGTCGTCAAAGAAAAGTCTGCTTGATCAATTCTTGAGCCAATCTCAACCCAATCAATGGAAACCCTGATTCTGGACTTGTTGTCAAAGAAAAGTTTGTTTGATCAATTCAAAAACAATGGAAACCCTAATTCTGGATTGACTGATAAAGAAAAGTCTGTTTGACCAATTCTTGAACAATGGAAACCCTAATTCTGGATTGACTGATAAAGAAAAGTCTGTTTGACCAATTCTTGAGCCAATCTTGAAAAGTCAGGGAAAATCCTGAAGTTGTGATTTCTTGTGAAAAAAGGGAGGACAAATTTTGGGGTACAACAGTTGCCCCTGTTCAATCTTCTTGAACCTGAAGAGTTAGATTGGCAAGTTTTCCTTTCGCGACTCGAAGGTAAAAGATGATTGGACACTAGAGTGCCCAAAAATTTGCACTCGTCAAAGCATAATTGAGGGAATGGGCTTAAAGATGCCATTTGGAGATGTGACAGAATCTTGTCTGAGATGGGCTTAAAGATGCCATTTGGAGATGTGACAGAATCTTGTCGGAGATGGGCTTAAAGATGTCATCCAAGAATGTTTGTTGAACTGTATGTCGTAGGTGAGTGGGTGAATATCAGAAAGGTATCCATGTTTGGAACATCTCTGAGCTGGGGGTCTAAATAAGCAATAGATTGACATCCATGTTGGGAAGCATCCGTAAATTGTTTTCCAAAAGTTGAATCTGAACAAGCGATAGATTAACATTCGTGTTTGGAGAATCCGTAAACTGTTTTCAGAAGTTGAGGTCTGTATGAGTAGCAGAATAACTTCCGTGTCGACTATATTGGGGAAAATCAAACTGCTGGTGCAAAGGCCAGAATGGCATCCGTGTTTGGAGCATATCTGATCTTGAAGTTGATAGTTGAATCTGAATGAGAGATAGAATGGCCGCCGTGTCTGGCGCGTATCTGAGCTGTAACTGTATTTGAATTTGTTAATGATAGCCTTTTAATCTTATCCTGAAAAGGGTAAAATGTTAGCTAAATCACGAAGTTATATTGAATGATATGTATGGTGCAATGAATTGTAATCCATGTTTATGATATATGAATGTAATGGTTATGTATGTAAGCTGAATAACTGTCTTGTTGAGGAAGATAAATCCTGGATAATGAAATCTTTAACTGCTGCCGGGGAAAGTAAATCCTTGACTGCTGTTGGGGATTGAAAATCCTTTGATCGTTGAAAATGAGAAGTCCTGGGACCACTGGTTGGGGAAATCAGGAGTTTGGGTTGTATGCCCATCTATCGGGGATTCCTGTTTTGAGGAGATCTTCACTGGGGAATATCTAAATACTTTGTGAGGTACTGAGAATGAGAGTCTTCATTCTGCTTGGGGAATAAGAATTCTGTGGGGAATAGCCACACTGATGGAAAGTAGTTATCCTGTTGGAGAGTAAAACTCAGGATTCTGGAGAAAGACTATTCCTGTCTGGAAGAAGTTCAGGTTTAGGTTGTATGCCACTTTAAAAATGAGAATCTTCACTCTGTCGGGAATATCAGAAATTCAGATGTTATACCACTTTGAGAAATGAGAATCTTCATTCTGTCGGGAATATCAGGAAGTTGAATTATATCCCACTTTAAGAATGAGAATTTTCATTCCGTTGTGAACATCAGGAATTCAGGTTGTATGCCACTTTGAGAATGAGAATCTTCATTCTATTGGGTTAGGAGGTTGGGTTATGCCACTACTAGGGAAGCCAAAATGAGAATCTTCATTCAGGTCTTGGGTTAGAAGGTTGGGTGTATACCAGTCATCTGAAGTTTCAAGGATGAGAATCTTCATTATGTTAAGGGTCAGGAGGTTGGGAGTATACCAATCTCTTGAGGTTTCAAGGATAAGAATCTTCATTCTGTTAAGGGTCAGGAGGTTGGGAGTATACCAATCTTCTGAGGTTTTAAGGATGAGAATCTTCATGCTGTTAAAGGTCAGGAAGTTAGGAGTATACCAATCTTCTGAGTTTTTAAGGATGAGAATATTCATTCTGTTAAGGGTCAGGAGGTTGGGAGTATACCAATCTCTTGAGGTTTCAAGGATGAGAATCTTCATTCTTGAGAGAAAAAGATTTTTAGGAGCTTCAGTTGTCCGTTATTCTGTTGGTGACTGTAACTTCCAATAGGTGATGACGGAATTTTTGATGACGACCATAACTTCCAGCAGGAAATTTTTAACAACCGTGAATTCCAACAGGTGATGAAGGAATTTTTGATGACGACCGTAACTTCCAGCAGGAAATGAAGGAAATTTTGAACGACCGTGGCTTCCAACAGGTGATGTCAAAACTGATTTCTTGAGCATTGGTCCATATCTTATGCAGCTAATCAAATCCACAAGTTGGAGGGGCCAAGGGCAAAGTATGCAAGCATAAGGATAGCCTGTACAGGCCTGTTAGAGATCACTTCCACATTTTGCTTCAAAAACAAGAAACTTGTCCAAAACCTTAGAACTTGAACACCAGCCAAGAAAAACTTATGCAAACAGTTTGAACATCTTTCTCACACCCCTTTGAGCCAGAAACACGATTTCTTGAGCCTCTAAACACCCCATAGCCAGAAATCACCTTCCATTGGCAAAACAAGGCAGAACCTGCAACTTGACTTCCATAACTCATTTGGCTCGTGTGTTTTGGCCAAAACTTGTTCAAACACCTTCCATTCAACTCATCCAAGCTATCCCAAACCTCAAATACCAACTGTAACTCCATTTACAGAGTTTTCCATTTTCATTTTGAGCTTGTGCAGGTTGAGTTCTACAGGCTGATTCAAGTACATTCAAGGCAAGCATGCTATTAGAGAAGGTCAAGTGAATTTCAAGCAAGCTCCCAGACATCTCAAGCCTTGTTGAAAAGCTCCACGTTGCCCTACACGAAGTCAGCTGAAACAGGTTTTTTTCAACTTCCTATCTCTCTATCTAGGAACATTTAGCCTTAGGTTTGTGAATAAGAAATGTAGTATTCATTGCCATGAAGCTGTACATATGCTCAGTTTTCATTTATATTAAGCATGCTAAGAGAATTTCATCCATGAACATACTGAAAAAACTAGGTCAGATTTTAGGGCCAGAGAAATTATCTCTGGTCTTTGAGAGTTAAGACAAGTTGTTTATATGGTTGGAATCGTCTTGAAATGCTCTACAAGTTTGATGTTATGTGTTTTTGCAATAGAGCTCGTATACAGGATCTGGTGGTTGTACAGGGCGCGCGCGTTTTCAAAAATCTGAAGGTTGAAGATGAAGTGGTGGGCTGGGCTTGGCCTGGCTCACTATTGACACCCCCTTTTACTTTTTGCACCCCCTGGCCCAATTTCTTGTTATTTTATATTTTTGAATTTTTATTTTCATTTCTGATTTTATTTATTTATCCCCAAATATAAAAAATGCTCAAAAATATTATCATAATTTTTTCACATTTATTTTGCATTTTATTTTTATTTTCCAAACATAAAAAACAAATTAATTACTTTTATCTTATTTATTAAAACTTGAAAATAATATATAAATTATACTTTTATTTTTATTCTTTATTTTTATTCACACTGAAAATATTATTCTAAATATAATTTATTTTTGTATATATTTTATTCATTGTAAATATTTAACATAATATACATATATATATATATATATATATACATATATATATATATATATATATATATATATATATATATATATATATATATATATATATATATATATATATATATATATATATATATATATATATATATATATATATATATATATATATATATATATATTCTTATTTTATTATATATTTAGAACAAAAATATAAAATATTACATTTTTATTTGTATTATCAAATATACTTAATAAATACTTTTTCTAAACATATTTTATTTTTTCACATATACTATTTTATTTTTATTGTATATAAATAAAATAATTAATATATTTACTTTCTTAAAGAAAATCAGGGTTTTACCCTTTAACCAAATAAAATTAATCTTTTATTTATTTCTTTATTTTTACATTAAATATTTTTACATGCATAAATAAACAAAAACCTTTTTCATATTATTTGATATATTTATTTATTTTGTTTATTTAAATATTGTCCATTTATTATTTATGCATTTGAATTCAATTTGGATGTAATAGTAAATTAGGGTTTATATTTCTTGTCAAATACCCCCCATTCAAAGATTGTACCCCTATCCCCATAATCATATTGTAATAGCTTAGACTTTTAATTCTCGCACTTTACGCTTTCAATTATGCCATGATTAGAGAATTAGGGTTTGTATGCAAAAATCCAAAATTAACAAGTAGCTTGACCTAATCAAAGACAAAGATACATGAAAATCAAGCATAATACACACTTGCACCCTTAGGGTTACAATCCACTTGTTGCCTTAAAATGGGCCATGTTATGCATGTTGGGTACTTTGGCAAAACAAAAACAAAACAAAAGATCATAGTCCCTCGATGACGCTATCTTGGTTGCCTAAACAAAATGATCAAGTCCCTCAAAAATTTGCCAAAGATACTTAACACAATTGTTATCATGGTCTATACGATGACCCACGCCTGTCCCGTTTAACATCCTAACACAAGGTTGTTCACCAAATGCAATGGTGAAACAGCACTGTCAAAAGGGTTAAAAACATTAGGAAAGATCTTTGAGTAAATTAGGGTAGATAGCTCTTAGTTACTTGATCAAAAGCTTGCAAAACATCCTTGCTATTTTCAAACACACCTGACAACACAATTTCAAAACATTTCCCAAATCAAACTTTCAAACATTGAAATCTTTTCAAAAGACAAAACACCTTTGTATACATTCAAACAAGAATCATTACAAAGGTTGCCACAACGATGGTCTCTTTTTCAAAACATCTTTCAAAACCACACACAAAGCACCATTTCAAACAATTGAAAAACAAAAGCAAGTGATCTAAACAAGTAGCTAAGAGCCCATGGATAACCATGGATGAAAAGGGTGCTTGCACCTTCCCTTTTCATAATCTACTCCCTGAACCCAAGAAAACATCTCAAAGGTCTTTCCTGTGCTTTTTGACCTTTCTTTAGGATAAAATAAAAAGTCGGTGGTGACTCTTGCTAAACTGAAACATTTGCGAACACAAACGCAAAACCTCAAGTCAGTTCTTCCACCGTATCACAGAACTGGCGACTTGTTGGGGATAACTTTAAAAGTGGACTAACCTTAGGGTTTAGATCACCTTTGCATGCTTATCTTGTTTGCTTTGATTGCTTTACATTTGGTTCTATTGTTTGGGCTTGAAATCTTCTACCCGGATTTGGGGAAACATTCATAGGTAAATAGCAATACATTGTGGAAACTGTGTGGGGTATACCGACATGGTTGAAGCAATAGCTATATTAGTGCGACATATTTGTGGGTACCGGTAGCCTTTGAGTCAATCAAAGAGAATACGGGTCCGCTGAGTGATGTCATAAAGCACTAATGAACTCTTAGAACCTTACTTTACCATCTTGGGCTTATTAGGGGTAGTGAGATGACTGGCTTTGGTGCAGTCCGAAGTTGGTAGATACTCGATACTACACTCATTGAGGGTTGTTTTCTTGAAATATTTCGGTCTCCAGTTAAGTGGCTAAACTGAAATAATGAACACAGAAAATAATCCAGTGATATTGAGCTCCTTAGAACCCGGTTACTATTTATAGAACAGGTTGAGCCAACTAACTTCAAGAGGGTACTTACCTATGAAACCTCATGCAAGCCTGAAACTAGGATCTTGTGTGACTGGTTTGTACATATGCTTGTGCATACATCATGAACATCATTGTAGCGATAAAAAATGTAGCGGGGTAAATCGGAGATCGAATTATTAATTAATTCGTCTCACAAAAGCAAGAGTCGCCACCGCGCTTTATTATTTCCAAGGGAAAAGGGGAAAGAGCGAAATAAAACCCTAAATATGCAATGTAAAATAATACTTTAAAAGTGATAAAAATACAAGGCGTTTTTTGAAAAGAGATCTATGGTTCGGGGGTTGGTTATACAGTGGGAAGGTATTAGCACCCAATGTATCTATAGTACTCTATAGGAACCTTTTGAAATATCTATTTATTAAAATGTTTGTTTGTTTGATCGAAATAAATTGTTTTGGCCGAAAAGGGGTACGGACGGGTTTTTGAAGGTACGACGACCCAATGTCGAAGTTTTGGCTTAAGAGATATAAGTTTTGAAAAGATTGAATATTTGGGGAAAAATTGTCTTAAGTTTTAATGAAATGTAGATGTTCGCGCGATTGGACTTGAGGACATGAAGTCAACAAATTTAATCGTTTTTCCCTTGGATTAAGAGGTAAACAGAATAATCATGTAAATACTGGATAATCAAACAGACAATTATGTGGATAATGACTAAATAGCCAAGTGATATGTGAACATGTATTTTTTATATTTTTATCTAATATTAATTAAAGCGAGGGAATTAATTAAAGAAATTTTTTTTTAAAGTTTTAATTTTTATATGTTTTTTATTTATATATAGACAAAAGCATGAGAATTAATTGAAGAAAATAAAATGTTTTTTAGATGTTTCTATTTTTATGTGTTTTTTAATATTAATATAAAGTATCATTTTAAGAATTATCAAAATAACTCTAAACTAAATTAAAACCTAAAAGTTATTAATTTAAGTCTAATGAAAATAATATTAAAATTCTAAATTAATTCTAAAGTTAAATTAATAAAGATGGGTCAAATTATTAAAATTGTTTTAATTAAATTGCATCTATTATTAACTTAGTCTAATTAACTAAATTAATAAAAAAACTCTAAAAAAAGGCTAAATAGAACAAAATAGAAAAAAGTGTTGAGAAATAAAGGGGTAGAAACATAAACAAATCATATGGGCCAAAGGGGTTCTAAAGGGCCTAATCAAAAAGACAGAAACGGGGGGTGTATGAGAAATTCGTTGGGCTTAGGTGGAAGCAAGGTTAAGTCCATACATTCCATAATTGTTTTAGGGTTAAACCATGTTTTAGTTCTGAGAGAAAGGGATTAGGGTTAAGGTGCACAGAGGCGCCGCTTGCTTGTCTTCTTCGTTCTCATCTTTCTTCTTCTTTCGCCTCTGAGTCCCTTACCACGGCCACCGGTACCTCGACCTTCTTCTTCCCTCCAACTAGACACTAGGGGCGACGGATTTACGGTACAATTTTCATTTTTATTTCGTTAGGTATGTTGATTACTGCATGTGTTGATTTTGTGTTCATTGATTCTAACTTCAAATTATTGTTGTTACATGAGGTGTACAAAAGAAAGAGAGGGAAAAAAATGTTACCTTTGGGAGATGGAGGAAGAACGGTTGGGTGTGCATAGGAGGCCGGACGGAAGGAAAGGTGATGCGTTGCGAGCTTCTTTGACCCTGGTTTGTCTTTTTCCTCTTCTTGCTAGCTTGCTGTATGCTTTGGTATTTGCCTATGATGAATATTCTGAGGCCTGACTGTATGCTTTGCACATGCTACTGTTGAAATGTTTTCATTTTGAGTAGCTTCCCTCTTCTTCTTTCTGTGATTCTGTTGCCTTTGTTAATGGCCTATGATGAAGAATTCTGAGGCCTGATGCTTGACTGTTCCTTTTTGTTTGGTTGAGGCTAGAAACGGATTATTGATGGTTATTGATGGTTAATGGTTTTTTGTAAGGATTGACAGTGGTTTAAGGTTTTAGGCCATAAGTTTTACTGGTTTTAGGCCATATTGGTTTAAAGTTTGGTGATGGCTTTTACTGGTTCATGGTTTTTGACACGGTTTAAGGTTTTGAAATGGTTATGATTTGGTTGTTGTTACCGTGGCTTAGGCTCTGAAAATGGTTATGGTTTGGTTCTTTTGGTATTACAGGTTCTACTGGTTTTTTAGGCCATAAGGTTTTTTTGTTTGTGGCCTTGAGACAGCAGGTTCTGGCTTTTGTATGGTGAACTGGTTTTTATGGTTTCAGGCTATAAGGTTTGATGGTGTTTATGCTGGTTTATTGGTTAGGCTGGACCGTTTGTGTTTTTTTGATCTTTTAGGCCATGGTTCTGGTTGTGAGATAGCAGGTTTGGCTTTGAGACAACAGGTTTTGCTTTGAGACTTTTTGAATTTTTGTATTGTTTTGACAGTTT
The DNA here is from genome assembly GCA_948472305.1 of Vicia faba. Lineage (NCBI taxonomy): Eukaryota > Viridiplantae > Streptophyta > Magnoliopsida > Fabales > Fabaceae > Vicia > Vicia faba. The sequence goes on along the minus strand of OX451738.1, from coordinate 381,828,865 downwards.
TTCGTTTTGAAGGCTCTTTCACAGGTTATGAACTCTTGAATTTTTTTTGAAGGGGTTTGTTTGTGTTATATCCGTTTGTCTTGAGGCTTCTCTCTTGATAACTCAGGTTTTGGTATATTTAATTATATTTGCCTTGGACCTCTGCACATTACTGCTCCATCAGTTTGTCTCTATTCTTTTTCATGCTTTCCCTTTTTCTTACTGCATTGCTGCTGTTCTGTTGGCTATCTATTTCCTGCCTAAACCAAAACCTGTAAACCATACTCTTCCTCTCTTCTCTCTCTTAAGTACAAATAGACATTAAAATGATGTATGTACTTTACTTGTTCTGAAAAAGTATAATGCTGGAAAATGATGAAAAAAGAAAATATATTGCTTGCACATTGGTTTAAAATTGCATGCTTCTCTTTGTCTTTGCATGGTACAGCATGGGAGCCTTATGTATTTTGACTTCTTCCACATTTTGGCATGTTTACGTTGCACTTTGCTTTGAAAAATTGAAACTTGACTTGGAGCTTGTATACTTGCATATGCTGTTGCTTTTTGACAATGCAGTGGATTTTGAAAATGTGCAAATGATTTGAAAAATGCAGTTTACAATTAAAATGCAATTTTGACAAAAGAAATGAATTTGTGCATATTTAAATTGTGCATTCATTTTTATCAATAAAAATTCATCCCTTTTTGTGAACCGGGAGAAATCCCGTGATTTGCAAAAAGGGTAAAAACCTGATTCCAGCAGTTTGCTTTTAATGATGAACGCTAAATTAATTTTTTTGCTTTTAATTATATTCATTTCTGACTTTTTTCTTTTAATTCTTTGCAGGTAAAAATCAAATGGGCATTAAAGAAGCATTGGATAGAAGATGAAGATTTAGAACTTAGAAAAATTAGGATAATTTTTATTTCATTTTAAACATTGTAAAATTATCATTGTAAATACGTTGTAAATAAATACGATATTTAAAACAACAATTGTAACAATTAGAATAAAATGAATAAAACTCCAATATTTTATCAATCAATTCTTTTCTTCTTTCCAATTATTTATTTTATCGTTTATAATTCTTTAAATTATATAATAACTGAAAATCAATTCCAATTATTTAAATTTAGAATGATAAATAATTAAATAAACCTCATTGACCAATTAACTTCTCTCCAATTAATTATTTCATTATTTATAATTCTTCCAAATTATAATAACTGAAAAATAACATTTCAATTATTTAAACCTAGAATAATAAATAATTAAATAACATTGTTTGATCAATTAATAAACTCTTTTCAAATATTTATTTTATTATTTATAAATCTTTAAATTATATAATAACTGAAAATAAATTCCAATTATTTAAATTTAAGATAATAAATAATTAATAAACATTGTCTGCATTGATCGATTAATAAATTTAGCATTCAAAAAATAAACAGCTCTCGACCTGAAAAAGTTATGAATTTAAAACTGCTTTGAAAATTGATAAAAATAGGTCAAAACCCTTGCAATGTAATGATGCAGATGGGAGATGGTATCTTAGGTCAAAATTTGGGGTACAACAGCTGCCCCTATTTAAGTTTCTTCTATCCGGAGATATGAAGATTAAAATCTTCGTTTCGACGAGATTGAAGGTACTTAAATACATAATACGCAAATTTTTTCCCTAAGATACCGCCATTATGTTTGATATGAATGTAGTGATTGAATTCACAGAGAAAGATATTGTATGAGACGAGACAATGCTGGAGAAATCAAACGCCAACAAAACACAGAGACATGGATTATACACTACTGGGGAAACAAGCCATCGACTTCAAACGATAGACTCTTAACGGCTAATAAAATTGAGGGAATACGACCTCTGAACCTAACAAAGAAGGCATCTTGCATAGGCCATAAAACAGATTATTGACCCAAAATAACAGTGAGTTCACAACTCAAGGTCACAGATAGACAGAAAGTATCAAATTTGCTGATGATGGATTACCAACTTCTGAAGGTAAAGATTCATAACAAACTTCTCTGCGAGATTTCCGGAGATATACTCATTAATGCTGAAATAATGATAAGATTGTAGATACACAAGCTGCCTCAAATAAAGAAGCTGCCACTTGCTGTCTTCCAAAAATACTATGACATGCAAGCTGCTCAAATAAAGAGGCTACCACTTGCTGTCGTCCAGGGGTGTCAATAACATACAAGCTGTTCAAATAAAGAAACCGCCACTTGCTGTTTTCCAAAAATACTAATAACATACAAGCTGCTCAAATAAAGAAGCTGCCACTTGCTGTATTCCAGAAAAATAATAACGTACAAGTTACTCAAATAAAGAGACTGCCGCTTGCCGTTTCCCAAAAAATAATAACGCACAAGTTGCTCGTGAAGAGCTGCCGCTTGTCGTTTTCCAATAATAATAACGCACAAGTTGCTCGTGAAGAGCTGCCGCTTGTCGTTTTCCAAAAATGATAACGTACAAGTTGCTCATGAAGAGCTGCCGCTTGTCGTTTTCCAACGATGTCTATAACGTACAAGTTGCTCACAAAGAGACCGCCGCTTGTCGTTTTCCAACGATGTCTATAACGTACAAGTTGCTCACGAAGAGACCGCCGCTTGTCGTTTTCCAAAATAATAATAACGCACAAGTTGCTCGTGAAAAGCTGCCGCTTGTCGTTTTTCCAAAAATAATAATAACGCACAAGTTGCTCGTGAAGAGCTGCCGCTTGTTGTTTTCCAAAAATGATAACGTACAAGTTGCTCATGAAGAGCTGCCGCTTGTCGTTTTCCGAAGAGTAACTCAGAAGGAAGTTGCGATGACACTGGAAGAGAATAAAATCTTCGTCAAAGAGAATCATGAATCAATCCTTCCCGAGGAGATCACATACTTAAATGTGCAAAATAAATGCACCATTCGTCTAGGTCGCGACTTCACTGGGGAAAATCATGAGATAGCCTATGCAAGAGACAACAACTTCATCCAGGAATAAACTAGAGGGAAAACAGTCAAACAAGATTTCACCCAATGAGGAAGTAACTTGATCGGGGGATTCATCCTATCCAGAAGTGGACAAGGTAAGCTAAATCAAAAATCATCCACGAGGATTAGCTCAGTTGGGGAATTTAGAAAGGAAGCACATTTTCTGCCTAAGCTAACCTTCTACTTGGAAAGAACATGTACATTGTATTAAAACAGAGTACAACCCAAAATCAACGGCAAATGTGAATATGCATGCGTGATATAAGTGTAAATGAATAAATGAATGTTATGTTGACAAAACGGACAGATGGAATATCCTGAAGACGATAAGATGTCACGACAAGATAGATCTCGGCCAATCTTAAAAAAAAAGACGGAAAATAACAGGAACTGGAACCACAAGGCAACGTCGGAGCGTACCACGCCACAAGGCCCAAGTCTTTTGAGTAGAAAAGAATTCAAATCCAATCTTCTAATACCAATAGACCACTGGCAGGAGACAAAGCGTACCACACTTCAGAAATCTGCTCAAATAAAGATAACCAAAACAGCGCTTAACTGGAACAACTGGGAAGTCACCAAACTTAGTGCCACTAGAAACAAAAGTTTACACAACCAACACCTCATGACGAATTTGAAACGAAACATGTTCATCATGCAAGGATAAAATACTGTACTGTTTTGCATTTCATGGCTTGACCATCCTCGGAACAACTGTTAATATTCCTTTCGTTATTCACGACACATTTTTAAAATAAAAATACTTTAAATAACTTTGTTTCAAATATTGCCGTAAAAATTAAAATTTTGTCCACAAAAGGTAAATGCTCAAATTTCATTAATAAGATGGTAGTTCGCTAACAACGCGAATCCAACGGTTTACAAAAGTTTGGGAAATAGTACATGAAAGAAAGAGTTACACAAAAACAATGATCACTATTCTCCCTAACAACTTCGAATCCCAAAATGTGCTCAAATGCCAAGACTGGTCTGACCAAAAGCTTGCCTAAGCCGCCCCTTCGGGTTTTCAACTTAGCGAACTGTCACCTCAAACCTAAGCGAAATACTTCTTGACTGCATCGGCGTTCATGGGGCGCGGGAGCTCGTCACCGTCCATGTTGGTGAGAATCAAGGCACCTCCAAAGAAAACTTTCTTAACGACATACGGTCCTTCATAATTCGGAGCCCACTTTCCCCTAGAATCAGGTTGGAAAGATAATATCTTTTTGAGCACAAGGTCACCTTCTCTGAATTCACGCGGTCGAACCTTCTTATCAAAAGCCTTCTTCATTCTCTGCTGATACAATTGACCGTGACACAACGCTGTCAATCTCTTCTCTTCAATCAAATTCAACTGATCATATCTACTTTGACACCATTCGGCCTCAGAAAGTTTAGCTTCCACCAACACTCTCAAAGACGGAATCTCAACCTCCACGGGGAGTACTGCTTCCATACCATAAACTAGGTGTGATCGGTGGATCTGGAACTGACTGTTTAACGCTGGTTCGCGAAATGTCGCGGAAGCAAAAGTCGCCACCGTCTTTTATTTTCTCCAATTGGAAAGGACAAAAGCACAGAAAAATTCCTTATAGAGATTGCTCTCAGTTCGGGAGGTAGATTTATAGAAAGGGAAGGTGTTAGCACCCTTTCTATCCATGGTTATCCATGGGCTCTTAGATACTTGCTCATTTGTGTTTTCAAAATGGTTTGTTTGCTTTTCAACTGTGGGTTTAAAAAGTTTCCTTGAAAAATTCCAGTTCGACTCTTGTATCGGTCCTCAAGAGTGTTTGAAAAGTTGCTTTCGAAAGCTTTTTTTTGGAAAAGGTGTCGGTGTGAAAAGTATTTTTGATTTGTTTTGAAATTAGAGCAAGTATCTAGAGTCGTCTACCTACCCTAAGGAATTCGTCTGTGTAAATGTCTTTAAAGTAGTGCCATCCCACCATTGAGGGGTAGGTAGCACCACCGTTGGAGGTGTTCGGGTCAATTCGAGAGTTCGGGACATGGTGATCACCGGAGCAATGGGAAGACACCTTAGAAGCTACCCTCATGCCAGGTTCCTGGATCATGAGGACTTACTAAAACATCCTCTACTCGACGATCACCTTTCGAGGGGCAAGGCAACAGTGAGGCGTACCCTAGGGGTGGTGTGTGATTTGTGTGTCGTTTTCATTCGCATTTATCTTGTTCATGTCGTGGGTGATCTATGCGTTGTTTTTATTTTAACATTCATTCTTGCATGCAAATTTATTAACAGTTAAAAAGTGCGGAATTTAAAAGTTCTACGCTATTACAAAGGCGCGGGTCCACATCGCCAAATTTAATCCGGGACCCGATTTGAAAATAAAATAAAGTGTGCGAAAAAGATAAATGTCTGATTTGCATGGCTTTGGGAGAATTACATGAATATTATAAGAAAGGAAATTGAATAAGTGCGCGAAACGAAATTGTAATTGAAAGCGAGGGCGTTGGACCCTTTTAAAGAAATTAAATTATAATTATGAACTTAATTAAAAGAAAATAAAAGAAAGAAAATTTTTGGAGTTTTTTGCCTTTATGGATTTTTAGTGAGAGAGTATAATGAAATTAAAACAATTAATTAACCCTAATTCTAACTATTTTTATTTATTAAGAAAATGTGAAAATTAAACTTAAAGTTAACCTAATTAATTAATTCAATTTTATTTACAAAAATAAATAATTAGTTATTAATATGGTGAAAAAGAAAAAAAGGATAAAAATATAAAACCCTAATTCTAAAATTTTTAAGTTTATTAAAAAATGTTAAAATTAATCCTAGAATTAAAAACTAAATTAATTAATAAGATTTATTTACAAAAATATTAAATCAAATATTTTTTATTTTGACTTTCTAATTTTTTTTATATTATGAAAATATTAATTTAAAGAATTAAATTAAAACTAATTAAAACAAATAAAATAGAAAAAGATAAAAGAATGAAAGAAGACAAACCAAGGGGGTGTTGACCCCAAACTGGAGGTTTTGTCCCAGCAATTAGGCCCAATGTTTAAGGCCTTGTTTGACTTTTCTGGTCACGTGTGTGTGCATTGACTAGTGCCCATGGTGCTCTCCAAATCTTGACCTTTGGATTGCCCTCAGTGGCCATGTGGCACGTCTGGATTATGGGTGTATAATGGACCCCTGGAGTATGCGCTACATAGGAAGATGGAAAAGAAAATAATATGAGAAAGGGAGGGGACCTGGGAATCGAACCCAGGTCCTAGAGGTTACCAACTCAACGCCTTGCCACTTGATCCATTCACGCGCTTTGGATATAATATAGAAAACAAATAATATAATGCAAAACAAGGGTTAGTGGGTGATTTTCGCGCGAAATTCAAACGAACCACTCGTTGGCCTACACACCACCTTCTTCCCCAATTATTCGCTGTACCTGAAACAAAAACAAACTGAATAGCGGGGGTTTTAAACCCCCACTAAATGGCAAGCATAAAAATAGCGATTAGCTCCCTGTTGATCATAAATTGATCGCGAGCTATGGGAATGATTCATGTGAAGCTTCTGAATCCAAAAGCCTTGGTCTCGTGGTCTAATTTTTCTGGACGAGGAAACCCCTAATTTTGCAACCCCGAAACCCTAGAAAGCTTCAATGGTAATTTGGCATATAGGCAATAAAAACTCAATTAAACAGTATGGTTAGCTTTAGAAGGATCATATTAGCATAAAACAACAATTAAAATGTATGAAAGATGCCCAGAAACTTAAACACGATTATGCATATTTTCACGAAAAGTGTGACATGGTTATACCGTTTCTTGATGTTATGGACGTGGAAAAGTATTTAGTTAGATTCAGTGATGCCTTAGGAAGCTTTTGGGATGGTTCTTTGGCCTTGAAACGCCTTAGAATCGTGTTTTCAGTTTTGAAGTTTTCTTGAAAAAGTTCCAAGTGCATAAGAGTTTTTAGGCGCAGCTTAGAGGTCCTTGTGCATTAGGTTTTGATCATGTTTATATGAGTGATGGATTAGGGTTGAAAAATATGTCCAAAACCTTTTGCATTGATGGAATGAATATTTGATTTTCATGCATATTTTTCAAATCTTTTTTCATGTGATCTTGATGTCAATCATAGCCAATCTTCCCAATTTGAGTTGTGCACGAATCTTGAGTGAATCATGAGTGATTATACTGCATAAAAAGATTCACATACATTTGTTTAGTATTTTTTCCATATTTTAATTAATTAAATGAATTATTTGTAATTAAAAATTCAAATAAATAATAAAAATGATGAAATAAATCCCCTTTGGGCCAAATGGTCGTGCATATGCTTTGGATGATGAATCTTGGAAGAAAATATGGCCCATTAGCAATTTTAAGGCATTTGAAGCAAAGTTGACTTTTCAACATTCCCAAAAATTTCCCAACTTCCACAAGGCATATCTTGCTCAATTTTTAAGCTTTGATCATGTTCTTGGACATTTTGGAAAGGTCTTGAAGTCCTCTAACCAATGCCTTTGGTCCCATGTCATTTTTATTTACCAATCTCAAGTTATGGCCTTTGACTTAAAGTCCCTTTTTGTTGACTTTTGAAAATGACCTTTAATGTTGAAATTGATAACTTTTTGTGAGAGCATTTCTTGGACTTGAAGTGTGAAGAGGAGTTGTAGGAAATGTCTTTCTCTTCAAAATGAGCTTTGGATGGAATTTTTCTGAAAAAGCATGTGGAAGTTATGCCTTGGTCAAGTTACAGTTGACTTTTTCAACTGTCCAAATATAGAAACTTTTGCATCTTGAGACTTTTTGAGCCATGCCTTGAGAATCATGATCAAGAATTGATCAAATGATGTTTGTGGCTTCAAAATAAGATGTTGACCAAAAATTTGGACTTTTGACTGTCAAATGACCATTTTGCCCCTGCAGTTGACTATAGGGCAATTAGGGTTTTTGACTGTGCAATTTTGTGCTGTAAGTCTTGAAACTTGACATGAGGATGCTTGACCATGTTTGTAGGCATGTGAGACTTGATTGGACCTTTGAAAACTTCAATTTCTTTGCCAGAACCAAAACCCTAATTTTTGACTGTTAGGAGGCCCTTGAACTGTGCAACCCTTGGGGAGATTTTGAAGCATGCTCTTTGCAATTCTTGAAGAATATGGGAGGGAAAATTTTGGGGTACAACAGTTGCCCCTGTTCAATCTTCTTAGACCTGAGGATGTAGATTGGCTGACGTGCCTTTCGTAATCCGAGGGTGGAAGATGATTGAACACTAGAGTGCCCAGAAATTTGCGCTCACATAGTAGTGTGATGGTAGGAATGGGCTTATGGATGCCATTTGGAGATTGATGGGTAGGATGATGGGCTTATAGATGCCTTTTGGAGTTGTGACAGAGCCGTGTTGGGAATGGGCTTATAGATGCCATTTGGAGACTGTTGGTATGTGGATGGGCTTATAGATGCCCTCTGGGTGTCGATCGCGTAAGAGATTCCTTAGCGAGAACTTGCGTACCTGAAAAATAAAATGAGTACCTGACCTGTTGCAGGGGTTGGTCTTCAAACTCTTTGTATAGATGTGTCTTGACTGGTTACAGGAATTGAATCTGGAGCTTCAGAAAGTGACGAATGAACCAGGGATGGTTGCTACCTCAACGGGACGGTGAGAGAACCTTGGACGATTACTACCTCAACAGGAACGCTGAGAGAACCTTGGGCGACTTCAACCTCAACAGTAACGCTGAGAGAATCCTAGGTGATTACTACCTCAACAGGAACGCTGAGAGAATCTTGGGTGATTACTACCTCAACAGGAACGCTGAGAGAATTTGGGGACGATTTCAACCTCAACAGTAACGCTGAGAGAATCTTGGGTGATTACTACCTCAACAGGAACGCTGAGAGAATCTGGGGACGATTACTACCTCAACAGTAACGCTGAGAGAATCTTGGATGTCTTCTACTGAGTCTTTATCAGGAAAATCTTTTAGGGGTTGATTTAGCTGGGCTAGAGAAGGCCTTTGACTGGATAAGAAACAGTAAAATCTTAGGGTCGACTTAACTGAACCGGTCAAGGTCTTGAAATCTTCAACTGGATAAGAAACAGGGAGATCTTAGGGTCGATCTGACTGAACCAGAGAAGGCCTTTGTCTGGATAAGAAACAGAAAAATCTTAGGGTCGATTTAACTGAACCGGACAAGGTCTTGGAATCTTCAACTGGATAAGAATCAGGGAGATCTTAGGGTCGATCTGACTGAACCAGAGAAGGCCTTTGACTGGATAAGAAACAGAAAAATCTTAGGGTCGATTTAACTGAACCGGTCTAGGTCTTGAAATCTTCAACTGGATAAGAAACAGGGAGATCTTAGGGTCGATCTGACTGAACCAGAGAAGGCCTTTGACTGGATAAGAATCAGGAAAATCTTAGGGTCGATTTAACTGAACCAGACTAAAGTCTTGAAATATAGCTGAGAACTTAACTAGATCTTTCCTGAAAGGTAAAGGTCAGTCATATGCAATGCATGATATGGATCAAGCAATGATGTTCTCAACATAAATGAGATTTGTAAGATATGATGCGTATATGCATGCTATAATGTATGAAAATGTGATGTTTATGAATGTATGTTTGTCGTCTAGGAAAGTAAATCCTTGACGGGTGCCGGGAAGTCACATCCTGGGCTGATGTTGAAGAATAGATTTTTGCTTCCGCTGGGGATGATAGTTGCAAGAATACCGGTAGGAGAAGATAACTCCGTTGGGGAATAAACTTGGCGAATGGAATACTCTGCGGGGAGAAGATACTTTAGCTACCTTGATGGGGAACAATACTCTGTGGGGAGAGAGGTACGTTGTTGAGATGTTGATGGTAACTTCGCTGGGGATACCAATGTTGTGTTGGAAGCGTTAATAGACTTCGCTGGGGGCAGGAAGACTTCGTCGGGGACGATCTTTCCGTGGCTTTTGGCTGAGGATAACCCAGTTATATCCTGGTAGGGAAATAACCTTTGAATAAAGCCGGGAGGCGCGTTCGTGGTCTACGGGGATAAGCTTCCAGAATCTACTGGGGATAAGCTTACTGCTTGGGGAGATGGATTCCAACTTTCCTGGGGAAACTGGATTGGACTCTCCTGGGGAAGTTTTGAACTGTTTTGGGGAAGTGACTCCATTGAATGTTTGATATACCGCCGGGGAACAATCTTTAGGCCAAGACTGCTGGGGATGCTTGTTAAGAATGTCTGTATGCTGCGTTGGGGAATGCTGAGATCTGTTGGAGGATACCCAACTTCCTTAAGGCTGATAATAGCTTTGCTTGGGGAGAGTGCATTGACTTGTTGGCTCACTCTCTGGGGAATTAAGGTGTACTGGTTACGTTCTTCAGCCGAACTTACCTTGGTACCTTGGTGGACAGAACAATTAGATCGCTTAGACCACTCATTATTGCCCCTGTTTCTAATGTTACCTGTAATTAATCCTTTACTTCGTATGCAAATATTTATGAGTTAGCAAATTATTGTCAATGCATATATCACAAATTGAACCTTGGACGTTCTTCGCAAAACAAAACAGAAAAAGGAAAAACAAAGGCAATTTGTCTGAAAAGTGTATTTATATTGATTTTTGAATTTGCCTGTAAATAGGTGTTTTATGTACAAGAGGCTGACGTCCTAGTAAGAGAACGCTGCCGAACAAAAGAATTTATACAAGTTTGTACAAAAGAAAATAAAACAGCTGTGTGAAATGAATGATCCACTGGGTTTCCACTCTGCTATTGCCTTTATATCTCCGAGCGTCTCATCACTTGATGACCTTAGTTGAAGATGAAGCTGGCTGATCGATGCCGTCCGAACTTGATGTTGATACCGGATTCTGGATGCAAAGTGATCCAATGAGGCATAGTATTACGCTTTATCCCTAACTTTTGCCTGGACCGCCCTTTCGGGTTTTCAGTCCACCGGGATACCCATTTTGCCCAAGCCGCCTTTTCAGGTTTTCGACTTGTCGGGTGTACAGATTTTTTACATTTCATCCCTTCATTTTGCCCGAACCCTTTTGGTTCGCCGGGAGCCCTAATTTTTGCCTAGGTATGTCAACCTAGCGGGTCTTTTCATGCGTAGTATCTTTTTACTATGTCTGCATTAGCGGGGTGAGGAAGGTCGTCACCATCCATGTTGGTTAGAATCATGGCTCCTCCTGAGAACACATGTTTAACCACAAATGGCCCTTCGTACGTAGGGGTCCATTTGCCCCTTGGATCACTCTGAGGAAGGATGATTCGCTTGATTACCAGATCCCCAACTTGATACTCTTGTGGTCTGACCTTTTTGTTAAATGCCCTGATCATTCGTTTCTGATACGTCTGACCATGACAGATAGCCGCAAGTCTCTTTTCGTCAATAAGGTTTAACTGATCAAGTCGTGTCTGGATCCAATCATCTTCACTCAGATCTTCATCCTTCATTATCCGGAGAGAGGGTATTTGCACTTTGATCGCTAAGACTGCCTCCATACCGTAGACCAAGGAGAAGGGAGTTGCCCCAGTTGACGTCCTTGCTGAGGTACGGTACCCATGTAGAGCGAACGGTAACATTTCGTGCCAATCTTTATAGGTCACTGTCATCTTCTGCACGATCTTCTTAATGTTCTTATTTGCTGCTTCTACAACCCCATTCATCTTCGGCCGATAAGGAGAAGAGTTGTGATGCTGTATCTTAAACTGCTCGCAGAGCTCAGTGATCATCTTGTTATTGAGATTGGTACCGTTGTCTGTAATGATTCTTTCTGGGACGCCGTATCGACAGATCAGGTTGTGTCGAATGAACCGTGCCACCACAGTCTTGGTTACCGTAGCGTAGGAAGCTGCTTCAACCCACTTTGTGAAGTAATCAATCGCTACCAGGATGAAGCGATGCCCATTGGATGCTGTAGGTTTAATCTCACTGATCATATATATGCCCCACATTGCAAACGGCCAAGGCGCAGTCAGAACATTTAGAGGAACCGGAGGAACATGCACCTTGTCTGCATAAATCTGGCATTTATGGCATGTCCGAGAATGTTGGTAGCAGTCAGCTTCCATGGTGGACCAGAAATACCCTGCCCGAAGGATCTTCTTTGCCATAGTGTGTCCACTGGAATGTGTTCCGAAAGTCCCTTCATGTAGCTCTTCCATAATCCTTTCTGCTTCAGTCTTATCCACACAACGCAGTAAGGTCGAATCATGGTTTCGCTTATACAGGATGCCGTTGCTAAGGAAGAACTTCGCTGCGAACCTTCTCAGAAACTTCTTATCGTTAACAGATGCACCTTCAGGGTATTCCTGAGCTTCCAAATATCTCTTCACCTCGTGGTACCAAGGCTTCTCAGTCACCAATTCAGTCTCGAGATCACAACAGTATGCCGGTTCGTCCAGTTTCCAGATGATGATCCGGGGAGCCTCATTGTCCCATTTGACTTTGAACATGGAAGACATCGTAGTTAACACGTCCGCCAGCTGATTCTCCTCTCTTGGGAAATGTTCAAAGGTTATCTTCGTGAAGTGAGGGATCAATGTCAACACACATTCTCTGTAAGGAATAAGATTCAGATGTTTCGTATCCCACTCTCCTTTGATCTGATTGATCACGAGAGCGGAATCTCTGAAGACACTCAGATACTTGATCCTTAAGTCGATCGCAGCTTGGAGACCCATGATGCATGCCTCATACTCTGCCATATTGTTGGTGCAGTTGAAACATAGTCGGGCAGTGAGTGGAGTATGAGTGCCTTGGGGAGATATTATTACAGCGCCGATACCGTTACCCAAAGCATTGGAGGCTCTGTCAAAGTGCATAGACCATCGGGATCCTTCCTCAGGTCCTTCATCCGGTCCAGGTACTTCACAATCAGTCACTATCATGATGCTCTCGTCAGGAAATTCGAAGTTCATTGACTGATAGTCGTCGACTGCCTGATGTGCCAAGTGGTCTGCCAATACACTTCCTTTGATGGATTTCTGGGTCGTGTACTGGATGTCGTATTCCGTCAAGATCATCTGCCATCTTGCTATTCTCCCAGACAGAGCAGGCTTTTCAAATATGTACTTTATAGGATCCATCTTTGAGATCAATAAGGTAGTGTGAGTCAGCATATACTGTCTCAACCGGCGAGCAGCCCATACCAAAGCGCAGCAAGTTTTCTCAAGCAGTGAGTATCGGGTCTCACAGTCGGTAAACTTTTTGCTAAGGTAATAAATGGCATGCTCTTTTCGGCCAGACTCGTCATGCTGCCCCAGCACACACCCCATTGAGTTGTCAAGTACTGTCAGGTATAGTATTAGAGGTCTCCCCTCAACCGGTGGCATAAGGATGGGTGGTTCTTGGAGATACTCTTTGATTCTGTCAAAAGCAGCCTGACATTCATCATTCCAACGTACCACCTGATCTTTCTTCAGCAGCTTGAAGATTGGCTCACAGGTAGCAGTCAGGTGCGAGATGAAGCGAGCAATGTAATTTAGACGTCCTAAAAAGCCTCTGACCTCTTTCTCTGTCTTAGGAACTGGCATCTCTTGAATAGCTTTAACCTTGGCAGGGTCTACTTGAATACCCTTATCACTTACAACGAAGCCTAAAAACTTCCCAGATCTAACCCCGAAGGTGCACTTGTTCGGGTTCAACCTCAGCTTGTACAGTTTCAGACGGTCAAACAACTTCTGCAGATGATCTAAGTGCTCTTCCTCAGTTTGGGACCTTGCGATCATGTCGTCAACATACACTTCTATCTCATGATGGATCATGTCATGAAATAAAGCAACCATGGCACGTTGGTAGGTTGCCCCAGCGTTCTTCAGTCCAAAAGGCATGACTTTGTAACAGAAGGTGCCCCACTGAGTAACAAAGGTAGTCTTTTCCATGTCTTCAGGCGCCATCTTGATCTGATTATACCCTGAAAAACCATCCATGAAAGAGAACACCTTATGCTGAGCAGTATTGTCAACCAGGACGTCAATGTGAGGTAGGGGAAAGTCATCTTTGGGGCTGGCCCTGTTCAGATCCCTGTAGTCGACGCACATTCTGACCTTTCCATCCTTCTTTGGTACTGGCACCACATTAGCAACCCACTGAGGGTAAGAAGTCACTGCGAGAAAACCGGCGTCAAATTGCTTCATAACCTCGGCTTTGATCTTCTCAGACATCTCTGGACGCATACGGCGGACCTTTTGCTTGACCGGAGGGCAGTCCTCCTTGGTGGGCAAGTGATGGACCACGATGTCGGTATCCAACCCGGGCATGTCTTCGTAGGACCAAGCAAAGATCTCCATATAATCATGTAGCATCTGAGTCAACCGTTGCTTCACGCTGAGCTCTAGGTTAGCACCAATCTTTACCTCCTTTCTATCTGCCTCAGTACCCAGATTTATTGTTTCCACTGGCTCTTCGTGTGGTTGAATTGCCCTCAATTCCTGAAGTAACAGTCTTGCAAGCTCGCCAGGCACTTCGCAATCATCTTCACCTTCGTCTTCGGCTAAGTTGATCGGATTTTCGAAGTTATAACTGGCAGTAGCAGAGTCGTTACCAGTGAGATCCAGAGTGGATTGAAACCTGTATGAGTGAGTGTGTGTAAATACAACTGTTTTGCAAGATATAAAGAAAGGAAAGAAATAAAGGGAGCATAAGATTTGAAATGCGAGAAAACATCCAAGATTTTTATTCATGATATATGAAATGACAATTCATATGCCCTCACAAATGAAACCACGGTGCCTCGGGTAAGACACCGGGCCATAGAGTTTTAATTGTTTATTACAAATAACAAAACAAAGAAGTTTATTACTGCGTAACAAAAGTAACAGGAGTATGGTCTTTAGCAGTCCAATTGGTCAATCCACCATCAGTCGTCGGGTAGATCCAGCTTTCAAACTCTAACTCTTCCACTTCATCTTCGTCCCCAACAGCATTCACTCCTGTGTTGGTAATGAGTACAGGAGGTCTTCTGGTATTTGCCTTGCGCATAGCCTTCTGACCCTCTGCAGTAAAACCCAGTCCAAACTTGTCAGTTTTCTGTGTAAAATCAGGGAGCCTGCCCCAGTTAGCACATTCACCTTTCTTGACCACAGCCCGGGCATCCTTCAAGGAAGCCATCTTCAAAGGAACATCTTCTTCGACCACTGTTTCTGCTGCTGCTAAAGTTGGAGGTACCTCTTCGAAATGCTGAAAGGGGGTTTCAATAAACTCCCCGTCCATCTCAATATACCTGAAGGAATTCAAATGACTCACCATATACTCCTCCTCTCCCTGCACAGTGACAATCTTTCCCCTGGCGGGATATTTTAACTTCTGGTGTAGGGTAGAGGTCACTGCCCCAGCTTTGTGAATCCAAGGTCGACCCAGCAGACAAGAATACGATGGATGGATATCCATCACATAGAAAGTAGAGTCGAATACCTGAGAACCCACACGAATAGGAATATCTACCTCTCCATGAACCATCCTCTTAGAACCGTCAAAGGCTCTGACGATGATGTTGCTAGGTTTCAGCTCCAGGCCTTCACAATCCAACCAGTCTAAGGCCTTCTTAGGTAGCACATTTAGGGAAGAACCAGTGTCCACCAACACGTGTGCAAGAGTAGTGCCCCTGCATTCAATAGAGACATGTAGGGCGTCATTGTGGTCCTTTCCCTTAGCAGTAAGGTCAGCATCCGAGAAACCCAATCCATTGTCCGCTGTCAGATTGGCTACGCAGTCAGTAAACTGGACTGTAGATGTCTCCTGTGGCACATGGGCCGTCTTGAGAAATGAAATCAGGGCCTTGGCATGGGCCTCTGAGCACAGCAGTAAGGAGAGCATTGAGATCTTGGAGGGGGTGTGCCCCAGCTGTTCAACAACATTAAAGTCGCTCTTCTTGATTATTTTCAGAATTTCCTCCATCTCTTGTTGGGAGGCCTCAGCGTTTACAGATTTTGGTGCCTCCATCCGGGCAGGCTCATCTTCAATCCCTTTGCCCCGAGCATTAGATGACTCGGCAGCAGGGGAAATAACATGATCAGAAACGGGAACAGGTACACTTGTAGGTGTTATAGTGAGAGGTCTTCGAATAGCGGGTGGCGCAATGTCAGGCGAGAAGAGCCTGCCACTGCGGGTAACTTTTGCTGGACCAGTGATATTGCTGATGCTGGTGCCAGTGTTGAACTCTTGCTTGATTCCATGCACATACACGTCTGCCCCATAGTGCCAGGGGATAGCCTTATCAGATTCGTAGGGGAGAGGCCCCGGAACAGTAATAACAACGGGTGCGACAGTCATGATTTGAACCGGCTTCCTTGGGAGAGCCTTGATTGGATTATTAAAGATTGTAACAACAGAAACTTCTTCTACTGGAACAAACTGAATAGCAGACTTCTTGAACAGAATCTCTTTGCTGTCCATTAGGCCTTGGATGCCCAACTTCAGCAAAGGACAACCAGAAAGGGAGACAGCACAGAAAAGGCAACCTTCACTACAACCCGGAAATAAACCGGCCAACAGTAGGTTCCTCTTAACAGTCATCAAGGGAGTAGCTACATCATTCACAGAAACGGCGTATACATCTTCATCAATGGCATTCACTCCATGCTGGGGAATAGGAGCAGTCACCACATTCGGCCTCTCAGGCGCTTCAAACTGTATCTCTTTTGCGTCAATAAGGTCTTGCACCTTATTCCTTAAGGCCCAACAGTCATCAGTGGAATGCCCCGGGCTATCAGAGTGATAAGCACAGCGAGCATTTGGGTTGTATTTGGGAGAAGCCGTATTCACAACCTTTGGGGCCTCTCTGACAGTCGCCAAATTGGTGGATAGCAACTGCGGCAAGATTTGCGATAAGGTCATGCTCAAACGGGTAAACTCTCTCCTGGGTCTTTCAGCCCTTTGAGGATTGGTTTGCCGAGGAGTGGCAGCAGGCTTAGCAATCATCACCGCGTTGACAGATTGGCGGCGCTCAGATTTCTCTTGTCTTCTAGACCCATACACAACACTGGCCTCCTTCTTGAAGGGCTTCTTCTCAGAACTTGCAGATGCACCCTTCTGAATTTTACCAGACTTCATCCCAGCCTCTATTCTCTCTCCGGTCAGAATAAGATCAGTAAACCCTGCAGATGAGTTACCGATAAGATGATTGAAAAATGGCCCAGATAGGGTCCCCAAGAACATGTCTACCAACTCCCGGTCAGTTAACGGAGGCTGTACCCTGCCAGCCAGATCGCTCCACTTCTGTGCATACTCTTTAAAACCTTCTGTGATCGGTGGATCTGGAACTGACTGTTTAACGCTGGTTCGCGAAATGTCGCGGAAGCAAGAGTCGCCACCGTCTTTTATTTTCTCCAAATGGAAAGGACAAAAGCACAGAAAAATTCCTTAAAGAGATTGCTCTCGGTTCGGGAGGTAGATTATAGAAAGGGAAGGTGTTAGCACCATTTCTATCCATGGTTATCCATGGGCTCTTAGATACTTGCTCATTGGTGTTTTCAAAAATGGTTTGTTTGCTTTTCAATGTGGGTTTTAAAAAGTTTCTTTGAAAAATTTCAGTTCGACTCATACGTCAGAGTGTTTGAAAAGTTTGTTTTGAAAGCTTTTGAAAGTGTGTTGGTGTGAAAAGTATTTTTGATTCGTTTGAAATTAGAGCAAGTATCCTTGAGAACCTACCTACCCTAAGGAATTCGTATGTGTAGATGTCCTTTAAAATAGTGCCATCCCACCATTGAGAGGTAGGTAGCACCACCGCTGGAGGTATTCGGGTCAATTCGAGGTTCGGGACATGGTGATCACCAGAGCAATGGGAAGACACCTTAGAAGCTACCCTCATGCCAGGTTCCCGGATCATGAGGACTTACTAAGACATCCTCTACTCGACGATCACCTTTCGAGGCAAGGCAACAGTGAGGCGTACCCTAGGGGTGGTGTGTGCGATTCGTGTGTCGTTTTCATTTGCATTTGTCTTGTCATGTTCATTGTGATCTACGCTTGATTTTATTTTAAGTCTATTCATTCTTGCATGCATATTTAGCAGTTTAAAAGTTGCGGAAAAATAAATCTAAGCTATTACAAATGGCGCGGGTCCACATCGCCAAAATTAAACCGGACCCGATTTGACGGAAAATAAATAAAGCAAATAAAAGTGCGAGAAGTTTAAGTTACAACGCTTTGGGAGAATTACATAATTATAATAAACGACATAAAATAACTGCGTGAAATTAAATAAATTACGAACATGGGCGTTGGACCCTTTTGCAAAAATATTAAAGTTAATGAAGAATTAAAATTAAAATTAAATATTTTTTTTGGTATTTTATGTTTTTTAGATTTAATAAAAAGAGAATTAATTAGAATAAAAATGCTAAACCCTAATTCTAATAGCTTTTAAATTATTATGAAAGTATTAAATTTTTAACCTAATTTAAACCTAAGTTATTTATACAATTTAATTATAAAATAAATAAAATAAATAATATCATGGTGAAAAAGAAGATTAAAAAAGAATAAAAAGTTATTAAGCCTAATCCTATATTTTTTAAGTTTATTATGAAAATATAACCTAAATTAAACCTAAATTAATTTATGTGCAATTTAATTATGAAAATAAAATAAGTAATATTATGGTGAAAAAAGAAAATTAAAAAAAAAAAGAATAAAAAATTATTAAACCTAATTCTATATTTTGGATTTTTAGTTATTAAAAGAAATTTAAATTATATCCTAATTAAAACTAAATATCTACATGTTAATTTATTTATGAAAATATTAGACTAAAATAATTTATTATTTTTTTGTCTTCTTCTGAATTTTTATGTATTTTATAATTTATAAAATATAATTAATTAAATTAAAACAATTGAATAAAATAAAATAACAATTAACAATAAAATAAAAATAAGTAAAAAAGGGAAGAAATTGCAAACCAGGGGGGGTTCAGGCCCCAATTTAGGAGGTGTAGTGCAAGAAACTTGGCCCAATAAGCAGTGGCCCTTTTGACTTTTTCAGTTTGTGTGCCAGCGCGTTGACTTGCGTTTAGCATATTCCTTGCATCCACGCCTTTGATCTGGATTGGTGGGACGCGTGGACGTTTGGATCTTAGTGGTGTATGGTGGAACACTTTACTGAGCCTGCATAGGAATTAGTATAGAAAAACAATATTGAAATTGTTCAGACCTGGGACTTGAACCCAGGTCACGAGGGTCACCAGCGTTGTCTCCAACCAACCGTGCCAATTTACGCTTTTGTAATATAATTAACAAATAAATAATATAATAGAAAAGCGAAGCATTAGTGGATTAGCGCGCGAGAATTCAAAACAGCGTATCCCTTATTACCACGATACCATCGTCTTCGTCGTCCCTGTAAACAAAAGCATATGGCAACGGTTTCTTAAGCGTTTCATTAGGCAGGTTTACAGAAAATAGCGACTAGCGCTATGGTGTTCATAAATTCATCGCGAGTATGTGAATTTCCTCGTCTGGACATGCTCATGCCAATGGTATTACTCACGAATCCTAATTTTGCCTTGGATGGAAAGCCCTAATTTCTTGTCCTGCAAACCCTAAAAATCGCGCATGGTAGAATCACATATGATGCATAATAATCCAATTAAATACAACGGTTAGCTTTAAAACTTTGTCATGAACATGAATCAAGCAATATATTTCACAAATAACGCATAGAATGGAATGTATGATTATGCAATTCGTTTGATACAGTTCTGGTTCCAGGTACCGATTCTTGGAGTTTTGATGGTGGTTTCTGATTGGAATACACTCAATAGACCTTGAGCAAGCTATATGAATGAGAATTAGACTTTGAATCGTCCTCAAAAGTGGATTTCAGATTTGAGTTTTTGGAGAAAATTTTCAATGTTGCAATGGTCTTTCCTGCGCAGCTGAGAGTGTCATACAATTAGGTTTGTGTTCCAGCATTATGTAGGAATGAATTAGGTTAAGAAAACTGAATAAAATCCATGGCATTGATGATTTTACATATTTGATTTTCCAAGATCTTCCATATCTTTTTTCATGTGTTATTTGTTCAATCATGCTCAATTTGAACCAAATCTTTCCTAATTGGCATATGCACGAAATATTGAGTCTAGAATGTGTACAAAAAGATTGAAAAAATTAGGTTAGACAATTTTCACATATTTAATTTGATTTAAATGAATTAATATGAATAAAAATTCAAATAAATAAATAAAAAATGAGAAAATACTTCCCTTTGGGCCAAGTGGTCGTGCACATGCTTAGAATGATGAATCATGGAAGAAAAATGGGCCCATTAGCATTTTTAGGTCATTTGGATCAAAGTTGACTTTTCAAAATATCCAAAAATTTCCCAACTTCCACAAGGCATAACTTGCTCAATGTTTAAGCTTTTCTCATGTTCTTGGACATTTTGGAAAGGTCTTTGAGTCCTCTAACCAATGCCTTTTGTCCCATGTCATTTTGATTTACCAATCTCAAGTTATGGCCTTTGACTTAAAGTCCCTTTTTGTTGACTTTTGAAAATGACCTATAATGTTGAAATTGATAACTTTTTGTGAGAGCATTTCTTGGACTTGAAGTATGAAGATGAGTTGTAGGAAATGTCTTTCTCTTCAAAATGAGCTTTGGATGGAATTTTTCTGATGATCCATGTGAAAGTTATGCCCTGGTCAATTTTAGTTGACTTTTTCAGCTGTCCAAATATAGTAACTTTTGCATCTTTGATGATTTCTGAGCCAAATTTTGAGAATCATGATCAAGCATTGATCAAATGATGTTTGTGGCTTCAAAATGATATGTTGACCAAAAATTTGAACTTTTGACTGTCAAATGACCATTTTGCCCCTACAGTTGACTGTAGTGCAATCTAGGGTTTTGACTGTGCAATTTTGAGCTGAATGCCTTGAAACTTGATATGAGGATACTTGACCATATTTGTAGGCATGTGTGACTTGATTGGGCCTTTGAAACCTTCAATTTCTTGATCATAACTCAAACCCTAGTTTTGACTGTATGGGAAGCTCTTTGACTGTGCATCCCTTGGGGACTTTTGCAGCTTGGCATGGTAATTTCTTGGAGAATATGGGAGGGAAAATTTTGGGGTACAACAGTTGCCCCTGTTCAATCTTCTTAGACCGGAGGATGCAGATTGGCTGACGTGCCTTTCGTAATCCGAGGGTAGAAGATGATTGGACACTAGAGTGCCCTAGAAATTTGCGCTCACATAGTAGCAGTGATGGGGGAATGGGCTTATAGATGCCATTTGGGAGATTGCTGGATAGGATGATGGGCTTACAGATGCCATCTGGATGTTGATCGCGTGAGAGGTTCCTTAGCAAGAACCTGCATACCTGCAAAAGAAAAATGAGTACCTGACACGTTGCAGGAGCTGATTTTCAGATGCTTGATACAGATGTGTCCTGACTGGTTACAGGAGCTGAATCTGGAGCTTCAAAAGATGATGAATGGACCAGGTATGGTTACTGCCTTAGCATGAACGGTAAGAGAACCTTGAGCGACTTTAACTTCAACAACGCTCGTTGAGAAAATCTTAGTAGGAATTACCATCTTCGTAGTATCGGGAAGAGAACCAAAGGACATTATAATCTCAAAGGGAGTCACCTCACTCACCGTCGGAGAGGGAACTATGGGAAATTATAATCTGAAAAGGGATTGTCACCTCACTCACCGTCGGAGAGGGAACTATGGGAAATTATAATCTGAAAAGGGATTGTCACCTCACTCACCGTCGAAGAGGAAAACACCTTGAAAGGGAATTACCACCTCACTCGCCGTTGGAGAGGGGACCATAAGAGACTATCACCTCACGCTCATGTCGGAGAGGGAAACATCTGAAAAAGGAATTACCACCTCACTCGCCGTTGGAGAGGGGACCATAGGAGACTATCACCTCACGCTCCTGTAGGAGAGGGAAACATCTGAAAAAGGAATTACCACCTCACTCGCCGTTGGAGAGGGGACCATAAGAGATTATCACCTCACGCTCATGTCGGAGAGGGGAACATCTGAAGAAGGAATTACCACTTCACTCGCCGTTGGAGAGGGGACCATAGGAAGCAGTATCAGAACGTCACCATCTCTGGGTCATATCCGAAACTATATCGAGAAGGAAATCTGGAAGCAGTGTCAGAATGTCACCATATTTGGGTCATATCCGAAACTATATCGAGAAGGAAATCTGGAAGCAGTGTCAGAACGTCACCATATCTGGGTCATATCCGAAACTATATCGAGAAGGAAATCTGGAAGCAGTATCAGAACGTCACCATCTCTGGATCATATCCGAAACTATATCTAGAAGGATATCTGGAAGCAGTATCAGAACGTCACCATCTCTGGGTCATATCCGAAACTATATCGAGAAGGATTTGCGATGGTTGATAGTAATCATTTTTTGTATTGACCTTTTTCCTGAAAAGTCAAAAACATAATTGTATGCAAAATCATGATGCATGAGCTGTATGTCTTCAAAATTAATGAGATTCGTGTAGTATGATGCATATGCATGCTATAATGTATGAAGATGTAATGTTTATGAACATATGTATTTTCGTCTTTAGGAGAATAAATCCTCGACGAGTGCCGGGCAATCACTCCTGGGCTGATGTTGAAAGAATAGACTTTGCTTCCGCTGGGGAGGATAGCTGCAAGAATACCGGTAGGAGAAGATGATTCCGTTGAGGGATGTACTTGGCGAATGGGATATTCTGCGGGGAGAAAAGTACTCTAGCGACCATGTTGGGGAGTGATACTCTGTGGGGAGAAAAGTACTCTAGCGACCATGTTGGGGAGTGATACTCTGTGGGGAGAGAGATACTTTGCTGGAATTGTTAGTAGTAATTTGCTGGAGATATCTTGTTGGATTGGAAGTGTTGATAAACTTCGCTGGGGGGTAAGAAAGAACTATGTTGACGACGGCCTTTCCATGGCTTTTGGCTGAGGATAACCCAGTTATACCCGGTTAAGGAAATAACTCTTTAAATAAAGCCGGGCGACGCGTTCGTGCTTTGTGAAGGATAAGCTTCCAGAATTTACTGGGGATAAGCTTAACTGCTTGGGGGATATGGATTCCAATTTTCCTGGGGAAGCTGGGTTGGACTATCCTGGGGAAGTATTGAACTGTACGGGTCATGTTCTTCAACGGCACTTACCCTAATACCTTGGAGGATAGAACAATCAGATTGCTTAGACCACCCATTATTGCCCCTGTTTCTATGGGGGAGGCACATGTGGGATGCTGATAATTCTTGAGGGTCAAACCTTCTTCTGGTAGGCAGGTGACAAGATGACAGGACATAGTCGTACGCTTTGATCCCTAACTTTTGCCTGGACCGCCCTTTCGGGTTTTCAGTCCACCGGGATACCCATTTTTGCCCAAGCCGCCTTTTCAGGTTTTCGACTTGCCGGGTGTACAGATTTTTTCATTTCATCCCTTCATTTTGCCCGAACCCTTTTGGTTCGCCAGGAAGCCCTTACTTTTGCCTAGGTGTATCAACCTAGCGGGTCTTTGATTATGCGTAATATTTTTTCCGACTATGTCCACGCTCTTAGAATGCAGGGAGGTGCCCCTGGCTGCTTGTGTTGCCATATTACCAGAAGATGTCTGATCGTGCAAGATTCGTTGCTGGAGTGCCCCAAGTGACTCAGGCAGAGATTTGCCCCAGGCTTTTTGGCCTTTTGAGAGATTCTCTGGATCTTGACTTAACTGCCCCAGATGGTGGACCATGATCATGCCATGCCCCTTGATTGGAGATACTCTTGTTCATTAAATTCTCATTGCGCGAATTTCCCTGCTGTTCAAACAAAAGGTCATATGCAAACAAAGTTATGTTAAAATGCAAAGCTTATGTCTGTCTTGAAGATTTTGAAAATGCATTCTTTTTTTCATAAAACAAGTGAATGTTTGTAAAACGTGATGTCAACTCCGTATTTACCATAAGCCTTAAGGAGTCGGGATACCTTTCGTAACAGTATGCTTTCGAACTAACCCATGCTTCAGCTAGGACTTTTAAGGGTTATAACGTGGCCTGGTTCATGGTTTAAGAAACAAAGGATAAAGGCTCAAATTTTATTTGTACCCACCCGCTCTTCGTGATGTTCTCCAAACCTAAACTCAGTTGATCATATGCTAGACCTTGGTTTAAGTCTTTACTCTGATTTTCTGGTGATGATTCGGATGTTGATGATTTATTTTGAATAGGCAGTCATTTTTTTTGGTTGAGGGTTTGTAGGACCTCTTTCTTTTTGATTTCGTTATCCCTATTTTTTGCCTGAACTGTTTCCTTTTTTGGAATTACAGTCAGCGGGATGCCCCAGTTTCATAAGTCCCTTTTATAGGTTTTGACTTTTTGGGCTTTTTGTTTATATATTTTTTTGATAATGATTGCCTGTCCTTTTGATTGTTCTGAACCATCACTGTCTTTCTTTTTTTCGTAAGGATCTCTTTGGTGCCATTCGTTATGCACTTGGATCAACTGAGAAGAACTACCCTGCCCCGGGTTATGATAAAGGGTTTTAATTTTCGAACATAAAAACTCCTACTTCTTTGGCTCAGAGGGGTTGACGAGGGATTATCATCCTTATAACTCCAGTTTTTTAGGGATTGAAACAATGCCTGTACCTCATCAGCGGGGTCTGTTCAAAAGCATACTGTAATGATCGCGGTATCGTTTTCGTCATCCTCCCTCAAGAGGCTCAGAATTATTAACCGAGAGTTGACATCAGAAAAAATATGAAAAGAGTTTTGAATATATAATGAAGACAATTGTGTTAATTCTTAAAACAGACATATGCAATGCATTGATAGAATAAAAGAGTTTGCTATGACATTAATTGTTTGTATAAGCAAAGAAAAATACAACTCGGAAATTCAAATAAATAAAAGGTCTTCAATGATTGGGCAACGGAGCGGTGATTATGTTCGGAGTCTCAGGCACTTCAAACTGAATCTCCCCGGCGTCGATCATGTCCTGGATCTTGTTCTTGAGAGGCCAGCAATTGTCCGTAGTATGCCCCGGGCTATCAGAATGATACGCGCACCTATCGTTGGGATGATAGTTGGGAGCAGAAGTGTTCGGATTCCGAAGAGGCGCCCTTAAGGTGATCAGCCCTGCCTTCAACATTTGTTGCAGTGCTTGATCCAACGACATGTTGAGTTTGGTGTACTGCCGTTTCTCCTTGCGCTGCTGCCCCTGTCCTTGTTGAGTAGGTCCAGGATTGGAGATCTGGATTGCCCCTGCTTCATGACGGCTCTTTTTACCGTGCACAGCATTGGACTCTTTCTTTCCATGTTGAGGCTTTTTATCAGAAGGTGCAGCCTCTTGGATTTTCCCAGACCTGATGCCAGCTTCTATTCGCTCTCCCGTCAAGATAAGATCTGTGAATCCAGCAGAAGAATTCCCAATCAGGTGGTTATAAAATGGACCAGACAAAGTCCCCAAGAACATGTCCACAAGTTCCCGATCAGTCAGAGGTGGTTGTACTCTTCCAGCAAGATCCCTCCATTTCTGCGCATATTCTTTAAAACCTTCACTTGATCCTAATGACATACCCTGGAGTTGGGTACGCGTAGGAGCAAGGTCGGCATTATATTGATACTGCTTGTAGAAAGCAGTAGCCAACTCCTCCCAGTTACGAACCTTGGTCCCATCTAGTTGATAGAACCATTCGAGATGAGTCCCTGAAAGACTCTCCTGGAAGAAGTGGATCCACAAATTCTTGTCCACCGTATATGGTTGAATCTTCCGAACATAGGACCTGAGATGTAATTTGGGACAAGACGCCCCGTCATACTTGGTAAAGGATGGTGCTTTGAACTTCCGAGGAATAATCACACCAGTCGACAAACCCAGATCTCCAAAATCCAGCCCAGGTACTTGTTGGATCTCCATAGCATTCAGCCTATCCTCCAACTGTTTGTACTTGTCCTCAGCGGGAGGGTACTGTTCGTTGTTGAAATCTGTCTCGTTGTCGGAGACCACTGGACTGGGAACCCTTTCCTCCTGATGACTATCTTCCCTCACAGATGGAGTTGTCCTCTCAGTTTCAATCTGCGGTGTATTCCCAGATCTGCGCCTAGGGTAGAAGAAAACAGTCCTTTTCTTCTTCTTTTTCAAGAGCAGAGTCTTCAGGTCTTGTTGCCCCTGGGCCAAATTCATGATCAGCTCTTGGAACTGGGCATTCTGAGCCTGGAGAGCCTTGATGGACTGCTCAGCTGATGATTCAGGATTCATGACGATCGGCTGAAATAAACAGCGAAGAGGGTAAGCAACCGGTCAAAGGGATACCTGCAATGCAATGAGATGTATGATATGCATGTAATGTTTTCAAGGACCTCGCGGGGTAGACAAAAAATTTGTTAGAATTTGAAAACCGGTAACTTGATTGAAGGTACTTCATGTTGTTGAGGGTCCTTCTTCAAGTGTCAAAGGCTCACCATATCCAGTGGGTCATAGCCCCTGACAACCTTGGCTAGAGGAAAATAAATCCTCTTTGCCCCTTGCTAGATGCTTGATTCATCATGTCCTGCATCACAAGCCTTTGAGATCCTTGAAATGGGTTAGGATGTATGCAATGGTATGATGTCATGCTATGCATGGGGTGATGTAGGTAAACCCTTGTTATGAGTCCCAATTAAGGACTATAAACAAACCCTGCAAGAAATTCAGTATACTTTGCTATGAGTTCCAATTAAGGACTACAAACAAAACCTGCAAGAGACTTAGTAAACTTTGTTATGAGTCCTAGTTAAGGACTAAAACAAAAACCTGCAAGAAACTTAGTAAGCCTTGTGATGAGTCCTAGTTAAGGACTATGAACAAAACCTGCAGGAAGTTCAGTAAACCTTATTATGAGTCCTAGTTAAGGACTATAAACAAAACCTGCAAGAAGTTCAGATGTCAGATAACAAGCATGCAAGTAATCCAAGTTTGAAGGCACATAAGTCACGCAAAAGAGCCCTTAGAGTTTAGGCCAGCATGAGGTCTAGGTATTACCCTCTTGAAGTTGGTGGGTTCATCCTGTCCTATCAGAAGTAACCGGGTTCTAAGGTTCCCAATATCACGGGGTTGCTTTCATTGTTCATCGTTTCGATTTAGCCACTGAACTGGCGACCGAAATATTCCAGGAAAGCAACCCTCAATTGAGTGTAGTATCGAGTATCAACCAACCTCGGACTGCACCAAAGTCAGTTATCTCACTACCCTAAAGAGGCCAAGATTGTTCAATTAAGGTTCCTAAGGTCTGTTGATGCTTCATGACACCACGCAGAGGCCCCGTACTCTCCTTGACTGAACTCAAGGGTTACCGGTACACACCAAAGTGCCACATCAACGTAGCAGACTGTTTCAACCATGTCGGTATACCCCGCACAGTTCCCTCACAGCCTTGTTGCTACTTTCTAAGAAGGTATCCCCAGATCCGGGTTAGGATCTATGTAACTCCGATGCAACCCACAATAATAAAGCAAGCAAAGAAGACAATTGAAAACACAGTGATCTTAATCCTAAGGTACACCCCACTTTATAAGTTTCTCCCCAGCAGAGTCGCCAGTTCTGTGATCGGTGGATCTGGAACTGACTGTTTAACGCTGGTTCGCGAAATGTCGCGGAAGCAAGAGTCGCCACCGTCTTTTATTTTCTCCAAATGGAAAGGACAAAAGCACAGAAAAATTCCTTAAAGAGATTGCTCTCGGTTCGGGAGGTAGATTATAGAAAGGGAAGGTGTTAGCACCATTTCTATCCATGGTTATCCATGGGCTCTTAGATACTTGCTCATTGGTGTTTTCAAAAATGGTTTGTTTGCTTTTCAATGTGGGTTTTAAAAAGTTTCTTTGAAAAATTTCAGTTCGACTCATACGTCAGAGTGTTTGAAAAGTTTGTTTTGAAAGCTTTTGAAAGTGTGTTGGTGTGAAAAGTATTTTTGATTCGTTTGAAATTAGAGCAAGTATCCTTGAGAACCTACCTACCCTAAGGAATTCGTCTGTGTAGATGTCCTTTAAAATAGTGCCATCCCACCATTGAGAGGTAGGTAGCACCACCGCTGGAGGTATTCGGGTCAATTCGAGGTTCGGGACATGGTGATCACCAGAGCAATGGGAAGACACCTTAGAAGCTACCCTCATGCCAGGTTCCCGGATCATGAGGACTTACTAAGACATCCTCTACTCGACGATCACCTTTCGAGGCAAGGAAACAGTGAGGCGTACCCTAGGGGTGGTGTGTGCGATTCGTGTGTCGTTTTCATTTGCATTTGTCTTGTCATGTTCATTGTGATCTACGCTTGATTTTATTTTAAGTCCATTCATTCTTGCATGCATATTTAGCAGTTTAAAAGTTGCGGAAAAATAAATCTAAGCTATTACAAATGGCGCGGGTCCACATCGCCAAAATTAAACCGGACCCGATTTGACGGAAAATAAATAAAGCAAATAAAAGTGCGAGAAGTTTAAGTTACAACGCTTTGGGAGAATTACATAATTATAATAAACGACATAAAATAACTGCGCAAAATTAAATAAATTACGAACATGGGCGTTGGACCCTTTTGCAAAAATATTAAAGTTAATGAAGAATTAAAATTAAAATTAAATGTTTTTTTTGGTATTTTATGTTTTTTAGATTTAATAAAAAGAGAATTAATTAGAATAAAAATGCTAAACCCTAATTCTAATAGCTTTTAAATTATTATGAAAGTATTAAATTTTTAACCTAATTTAAACCTAAGTTATTTATACAATTTAATTATAAAATAAATAAAATAAATAATATCATGGTGAAAAAGAAGATTAAAAAAGAATAAAAAGTTATTAAGCCTAATCCTATATTTTTTAAGTTTATTATGAAAATATAACCTAAATTAAACCTAAATTAATTTATGTGCAATTTAATTATGAAAATAAAATAAGTAATATTATGGTGAAAAAAGAAAATTAAAAAAAAAAAGAATAAAAAATTATTAAACCTAATTCTATATTTTGGATTTTTAGTTATTAAAAGAAATTTAAATTATATCCTAATTAAAACTAAATATCTACATGTTAATTTATTTATGAAAATATTAGACTAAAATAATTTATTATTTTTTTGTCTTCTTCTGAATTTTTATGTATTTTATAATTTATAAAATATAATTAATTAAATTAAAACAATTGAATAAAATAAAATAACAATTAACAATAAAATAAAAATAAGTAAAAAAGGGAAGAAATTGCAAACCAGGGGGGGTTCAGGCCCCAATTTAGGAGGTGTAGTGCAAGAAACTTGGCCCAATAAGCAGTGGCCCTTTTGACTTTTTCAGTTTGTGTGCCAGCGCGTTGACTTGCGTTTAGCATATTACTTGCATCCACGCCTTTGATCTGGATTGGTGGGACGCGTGGACGTTTGGATCTTAGTGGTGTATGGTGGAACACTTTACTGAGCCTGCATAGGAATTAGTATAGAAAAACAATATTGAAATTGTTCAGACCTGGGACTTGAACCCAGGTCACGAGGGTCACCAGCGTTGTCTCCAACCAACCGTGCCATATTACGCTTTTGTAATATAATTAACAAATAAATAATATAATAGAAAAGCGAAGCATTAGTGGATTAGCGCGCGAGAATTCAAAACAGCGTATCCCTTATTGCCACGATACCATCGTCTTCGTCGTCCCTGTAAACAAAAGCATATGGCAACGGTTTCTTAAGCGTTTCATTAGGCAGGTTTACAGAAAATAGCGACTAGCGCTATGGTGTTCATAAATTCATCGCGAGTATGTGAATTTCCTCGTCTGGACATGCTCATGCCAATGGTATTACTCACGAATCCTAATTTTGCCTTGGATGGAAAGCCCTAATTTCTTGTCCTGCAAACCCTAAAAATCGCGCATGGTAGAATCACATATGATGCATAATAATCCAATTAAATACAACGGTTAGCTTTAAAACTTTGTCATGAACATGAATCAAGCAATATATTTCACAAATAACGCATAGAATGGAATGTATGATTATGCAATTCGTTTGATACAGTTCTGGTTCCAGGTACCGATTCTTGGAGTTTTGATGGTGGTTTCTGATTGGAATACACTCAATAGACCTTGAGCAAGCTATATGAATGAGAATTAGACTTTGAATCGTCCTCAAAAGTGGATTTCAGATTTGAGTTTTTGGAGAAAATTTTCAATGTTGCAATGGTCTTTCCTGCGCAGCTGAGAGTGTCATACAATTAGGTTTGTGTTCCAGCATTATGTAGGAATGAATTAGGTTAAGAAAACTGAATAAAATCCATGGCATTGATGATTTTACATATTTGATTTTCCAAGATCTTCCATATCTTTTTTCATGTGTTATTTGTTCAATCATGCTCAATTTGAACCAAATCTTTCCTAATTGGCATATGCACGAAATATTGAGTCTAGAATGTGTACAAAAAGATTGAAAAAATTAGGTTAGACAATTTTCACATATTTAATTTGATTTAAATGAATTAATATGAATAAAAATTCAAATAAATAAATAAAAAATGAGAAAATACTTCCCTTTGGGCCAAGTGGTCGTGCACATGCTTATAATGATGAATCATGGAAGAAAAATGGGCCCATTAGCATTTTTAGGTCATTTGGATCAAAGTTGACTTTTCAAAATATCCAAAAATTTCCCAACTTCCACAAGGAATAACTTGCTCAATTTTTAAGCTTTTCTCATGTTCTTGGACATTTTGGAAAGGTCTTTGAGTCCTCTAACCAATGCCTTTTGTCCCATGTCATTTTGATTTACCAATCTCAAGTTATGGCCTTTGACTTAAAGTCCCTTTTTGTTGACTTTTGAAAATGACCTATAATGTT
This sequence comes from Vicia faba, assembly GCA_948472305.1. Lineage (NCBI taxonomy): Eukaryota > Viridiplantae > Streptophyta > Magnoliopsida > Fabales > Fabaceae > Vicia > Vicia faba. Next base: position 381,798,089 of record OX451738.1, on the reverse strand, counting down.
GAAATTGATAACTTTTTGTGAGAGCATTTCTTGGACTTGAAGTATGAAGATGAGTTGTAGGAAATGTCTTTCTCTTCAAAATGAGCTTTAGATGGAATTTTTCTGATGATCCATGTGAAAGTTATGCCCTGGTCAATTTCAGTTGACTTTTTCAGCTGTCCAAATATAATAACTTTTGCATCTTTGATGATTTCTGAGCCAAATTTTGAGAATCATGATCAAGCATTGATCAAATGATGTTTGTGGCTTCAAAATGATATGTTGACCAAAAATTTGAACTTTTGACTGTCAAATGACCATTTTGCCCCTACAGTTGACTGTAGTGCAATCTAGGGTTTTGACTGTGCAATTTTGAGCTGAATGCCTTGAAACTTGATATGAGGATACTTGACCATATTTGTAGGCATGTGTGACTTGATTGGGCCTTTGAAACCTTCAATTTCTTGATCAGAACTCAAACCCTAGTTTTGACTGTATGGGAAGCTCTTTGACTGTGCATCCCTTGGGGACTTTTGCAGCTTGGCATGGTAATTTCTTGGAGAATATGGGAGGGCAAATTTTGGGGTACAACACCTTCGCTTGACCCTAGCGACATACCCTGGAGTTGGGTACGTGTAGGGGCAAGGTCGGCATTATATTGATACTGCTTGTAAAAAGCAGTAGCCAACTCCTCCCAGTTACGAACCTTGGTCCCATCCAGCTGATAGAACCATTCGAGATGAGTCCCTGAAAGACTCTCCTGGAAGAAGTGGATCCATAAATTCTTGTCCACTGAGTACGGTTGAATCTTCCGCACATAAGATCGGAGGTGTAGCTTGGGACAAGACGCCCCGTCATACTTGGTAAAAGATGGTGCTTTGAACTTGTGAGGAATAATCACACCAGTGGATAAACCCAAGTCTCCGAAATCCAGCCCAGGCACTTGTTGGATCTCCATTGCGTTTAGTCTGTCCTCCAACTGCTTGTACCGGTCTTCAGTCGGAGGATACTGTTCCTCATCAAAATCAGTCTCGTTGTCAGAGACTACCGGACTAGGGCCTTTTCCCCCTTGGGGACTGCTCTTGCCTATAGAAGAACCAGCCTCTTCATTCTGCAGCGTGTTGCCAAACCTTCGGCCCGAGTTGAAAAGAACAGTTCTCCTCTTCTTCTTCTTCTCCTTCTTCAGGAGCAGAGCCTTCAGCTCTTCTTGGCCCTGAGCCAAACCCATGATTAGTTCCTGAAATTGCGCATTCTGCGCCTGAAGAGCCTTGATGGACATCTCGGTTGATGATGAGTCAGGATTCATGATGCTGAAATAAACAGCGAAGAACAGTAAGCAACCTGAAAAGAAGAAAACCTGCTATGCACATGATGAATGATATGTGTTTATGCAATGCATTCAAGGGTACGAAAGTTCAAATTTGTTGTAGACAAAAAGGAACACACGTTATCATTAAGGAAATAATTGTTCAGTACATCAAAGCCTCATGGGCACAAATTACAAAGCAAATCAATCCCAAAAGACACTACGCATCCTCTTTGGAGCTATGTAGGTGTTGAGATTCCTCTCCTCATGCAATAGGCGGGTGAGCTCCAGGACCTTCCTTTCACTAGCATGTAGACTGGTCTCAAGAGAATTCCGTTATTCCTTAAGCTGGATCCAGCTCTTCTGCATCTCTTCCCAGGATGTGGGCATGTCAGGATGCTGAATGGTGCAGGACACTTCTCCTTCCAAGACTGGCTCTTTGATCACAGGGAGCATATGAGGATATGGCATCACTAACTTCTGGGAGCGGGCTCGTACCCACTTGAGATAAGGTTCCAACGGGATGGAGTTCCTGTGCCCTAGTGTCTTACTGTCTATCCTACTTGGCATCCTCCAAGCTCTGATAAATCTCTGGCGAAGTCCTTGTGCATCATTGTCGAAGTCAAAAACTATGTCAGGAATTAACATGTCATGAGGGCCATCCCTCCGAGCATAACCAAATTGTCTCCAAGCCAGGCATGATTTGTAAGTAATACCTCCTCTGATTCCAAGTAAAGGAACATTAGGGTACTCCCCGCAACGATCAATGATAGTGACATCCTCTCTGGACCGAGGGCACCAATGTATATCTGCACGTGTAAGAGTCATTAACCGTTGTGACCATCTCAAACCCCGCTCGTTCTTCAAAACTGATTGTGGAAGGTGCGAAATAAACCACCTTCCTAGGAGAGGAGTGCAACACATAAGGACACCTCTTTTTCTCATGGTTCGAGTGTAACATGAGTGAAGGATGTCCCCTAGCAACGTAGGTATAGGATTCCTGGACATGAAGATCTGGACAACACTGATATCTATAAGCTGATCTGGGTTAGGGAATAACACCAAACCATAGACAAGGAGGGCCACAACTTCTTCAAAAGCTTATAAGTCAAGGGAGTTCCAACATTCATAGGCCTTTTCAAACAGAAACCTGGCTAAGAACCCTTTGATACCACTTCTGACTTCCCAATGTCCCTTGAGATCAGATGATTGTAGGTGTAAGGCTTTAGCAATCTCCTCAAGCTTGGGTTCCTTTTCCGTACCGTTGTAGGGTAGTTGATCAAGGATAGGGATCTTCAGAAGCCGGGAGAACTCCTCCAATGTAGGTACCAGTTGATAATCCAAGAAGGTGAAACAGTGATGCAGAGGGTCAAAGAACTGGAACAGGACCTTTAGCATATCTTCCTCAATGTTGGTATTGACCAAGCTGATGAGTCTTCCATGTCTTTCACTGAATGAAGAGCTCTCGGGAATCCTGGATATAAGCTCCTTAAGCTGAGGAGGGATCCTTACAAGGCTGATTTGAATTGTCTTTCTGCGAACAGTTTCCATGTCCTACAAAATAAGAACAAAGATGAAGATTCGAACCCCTGAAATGGTTAGTCAATGCATATGATGCTGGATGATGTCATGATGCTATGATTAAACATACCACAAATATTTACAAAGGCAAACATATAAGGCACACAAGTCACACAAGACAAGCCCTTAGAGTTTAGGCCAGCATGGGGTCTGGGTATTACCCTCTTGAAGTTGGTGGGCTCAACCTGTCCTATTAGAAGTAACCGGGTTCTAAGGGTCCCAATATCACTGAATTGCTTTCATTGTTCATCGTTTCGATTTAGCCACTGAACTGGCGACCGAAATATTCCAGGAAAGCAACCCTCAATTGAGTGTAGTATCGAGTATCAACCAACCTCGGACTGCACCAAAGTCAGTTATCTCACTACCCTAAAGAGGCCAAGATAGTTCAATTAAGGTTCCTAAGGTCTGTTGATGCTTCACGACACCACGCGGAGGCCCCGTACTCTCCTTGACTGAACTCAAGGGTTACCGGTACACACCAAAGTGCCACATCAACATAGCAGACTGTTTCAACCATGTCGGTATACCCCGCACAGTTCCCTCACAGCCTTGTTGCTACTTTCTAAGAAGGTATCCCCCAGATCCGGGTTAGGATCTATGTAACTCCCATGCAACCCACAATTTTAAAGCAAGCAAGTCAATACAATTGAAAACACAGTTATGAACTACCCTAAGGTACACCTCACTTTAAGTTTAGAATTCCCCAGCAGAGTCGCCAGTTCTGTGATCGGTGGATCTGGAACTGACTGTTTAACGCTGGTTCGCGAAATGTCGCGGAAGCAAGAGTCGCCACCGTCTTTTATTTTCTCCAATTGGAAAGGACAAAAGCACAGAAAAATTCCTTATAGAGATTGCTCTCGGTTCGGGAGGTAGATTTATAGAAAGGGAAGGTGTTAGCACCCTTTCTATCCATGGTTATCCATGGTGTGATACGGTGGGAGAACTGACTAGTGTTTTGCGTTTGTTTTCGCAAATGTTTCGGTTGAGCAAGAGTCGCCACCGACTTTTTATTTTATCCTAAGGAAAGGTTTAAAAAGCACAGCAAAAACCTTTGAGATTTTTCTTGGGTTCGGGGAGTAGATTATAGAAGGGGAAGGTATTAGCACCCCTTCTATCCATGGTTATCCATGGGCTCTTAGGTACTTGCTTAGATCAACTTGCCTTGGTTTTCAATTGTTTGAAATGGTGCTTTGTGTGTGGTTTTGAAAATGTTTTGAAAAAGATGCCTTGTGTTAGGCTAACCTTGTAACAATTCTTTACTCGAATGTTTTACAAAAGGTGTTTTATCTTTTAAAAAGATGATTCAAGGTGTTTTTTGAAAGTTGGTTTTGAAAGTGTTTGTGAAGTGGGTTTTGAGATTAGGCAAGTGTTTTCTTGGCAAATTGGCAAGTACTTAAGAGTTTATCTACCCTAAAGTTTTCTCAAAGATTTTTGTCATGTTTTAAACCTTTTGACAATTTTGTTCCACCATTGCATTTGGTGGACAATCTTGTCCTAGGAGATGAAAGGGACGGGCGCGGGTCATCGTTTTAGACCATAATTGCAACAGTGTTAAATATCTTTGGGCAATTTTTTCTTTTAAGGGACTTGATCATTTTTAGGCAACTTTCGAAAGCGTCATCGAGGGACTATGATCATTTGATTTGTTTGTTTTTTACCCAAAGAATTTCAACATGCAATATGGCCCATTTATTTGAAGGCAACCAAGTGAAGTACCCTAGGGGTGCAAGTGTGAGATGTGTTGTTTATTTTCATGCTCATTTATCGTGTATTAAGTCCAACTATTTTTTTTAATCGTTTTTTCGCGTACAAACCCTAATTCTAACATGTTATCATTAGAAAGCAATAAAGTGCGAAATTAAAATTACTAAGCTATTACAAAACCAAATATGGGAAAGGGGGTACGAATGTTCAAATGGGGGATATTGACAAGAATTTAAATCTAAATTATTACATCATTTGAATATTTGCAAGGTAAATAAATTGCATAATTAAATGGAAATTAAATAGACATGTGAAATGCAAAAAGAAGGTTTTCATGTGTATGAGAAAATATTTTTTTATGTAAAAGAGAAAAGAAAATAAAAATGTATTATTTTTTTGAGTATTTTAAATTTAGGGCAAAAACCCTAATTTTAAAGAAAATGCATTATTATCTAACTTAGTACAACTATTTATTTATTATTTTCCAAAATAAAATAAAATGAAGTATATTATGGGGAAAAGTATTTTTTGTATCAAATATTAATAAAAATAAAAATTCAAGTATTTTTATATTTTTAACTTAAATATATTGATAACCATATATATATGTATATTAAACCCTAAATATGTATTATACACAAAATAAATATTTATTTAATATTTTAATAAAATAAATAAAAGAGTGTTTTTTTGTGTGAAATATTTTCAGAAGGTAAATAAAAATAAAAATGTATCTACATTATTTTTACATTTATTCTAATAATCATATATATATATATTTGTCTACAAACAAAGAAAATAAACAAATAAATATGCAATAAATGCAAAAAATGATGAAAAAAATATTTTTAATTTTTAAATGGCATGAGAAAAAATAAACAAAGTCAGCCAAAAAAGAAAAAGTCAAAAATGTTAAAAAATGAGCAAATGGGCTCAGGGGGGTGTGAACCAAAAAAGATGGTGTGAAAAGTGAAATAACACAGGCCCAGCCCACTGATCATTGTCTTCAACCTCCAGCTTCAAACATTTGAAAAACGCGCGCCCCTGTTCCTCAATGTCTAACTCCTGATTCTTGGCTTTTCAGCAAAAACTCATAACACAAGAAATGTTCAGCATGAAGAGACGGTTTCAACCATATAAATAACTTGACCTATCTCTCTAAGATGAGGGAGAATTTCTCCTCCCCCAATTTCTGACCTAACTTTTCATCAATGTTCAGACATGAAATTCTCTAAGCACACGAAACATAAATGAAATCTAATCATATGAGCATGTTCAGGGCTATGATTGTGACATGTTTTCTTCAAAAACCTAAAGCTAACAATGCCTAATAAGAGAGATAGAACTCCATGAATATACCTGTTCAGTTGGAATCGAGCTTGGCAATGGAGGATGTTTCAGAGTGAAATGATGACTTGTACAACTTCCTTGAAGTGTAAGGATGCTTTTCCAATTCCTACTTTGTCTTGAAACTCCCTGAATCGAGCTAGTGAACTCCAACTGCGAAACAGAAAATTAGAAATGGTGAAGTGGCTTGGAGGTGTTACAGGTCTGATTTTAGGACATGGTTAGCTTGCATATGTTGTAGGGAAGGTAGAGGAAAAGGTTTGGATCAAAATGCTCGAAGGGATTGGGAGTTTGCACTCAAACTGCAGGGGCTCCCCTGTTTGTGCAGTTTTGAGGTGATTAGAGCAATGGGAGTGTTTCAGATGGCAAGGGCTCGTGTGTTAGCTTGGATTTTGTCTATGGAATGTGTTTGATAGCTTTTTGTGTTGTGTGTCTAAGCTGAGATGAGAGATAGCATCAGTTATGGACTTTTCTTCTATCTTAAGCAACAAAAGCAAGTTGGTGATTTTAGGCTAGTAGGGGGCCTCCTAATGTGCTGCATAATCCTCTCTTGATTAGAGCAATTTGCCCATAATCTTGTGCCAAGCAGATCTTTCATGTACTTGTTGGATTACAAATTTGACATAAAGTTAACCTTTTCAAAAATGGAAATTTCACTTTATCTAGTTTAGGATTAATCTTGCATACAATGCTTGCACTCAAAGAATAACACCTTAACACATTGAATATGCATTAAATTATTGAGTATGAAATGGTTCAAGGACCTGTAATCAAGCATAAAGCAAACTGATTTCAAATTGGCAAGATTATGAACATGAAAATGGACCTATAACAAAGTGAGTTTTTGCTATATTGTGAAATTCGATTCTCCCCAACCATGAGGTTGTTTGAGAAGTTCTTGGACATTTTGGAAAGCTTGGGATGTGTACTACAATCCATCTTTGAAATGCAAATTGAAATTCCAAGTGTAAGGGTATGAAAAATGGCCTTGAAGTGGGGTAGAAAACCTTGTCAAAATAGGTTAAAATTTCACTAAGTTAAAAATGGTTTAGTGCCCTTATTCAAAAAATTGTAACTTGAGATACAAGCTTCAAATGAGAAAACTTTGTGAATCAAAGTTGTAGATTATGCAACAAGCTACAACTTTCATGTTTTGACTTTTGTTTGAATCCAAAGGGATCTTGGTGAAAAGGTGGGGCAAAGTTGGGAAAAAATTAGGGTTTTTCATAACTTAGAAAAAATTCTAAGTTATGAAAAATTCCATTTTCTAACCCTAATTTGCATTTTGTGATTTCTTGGTGAAAAAGTTTCATGATTTGGCATGTTTTGATGAAAAATGAATCTTGACTCTTGATTTTGACCAAAAAGTCAAAGTTTGACTTTTCAGTATACAGTCAAAATTGATCAATTGACTGAGAAATTCAACTGTCAATCTTGTGTATTTGGGATTTTTTGAGCTTGTTGAGAATGTCAAGACAATTCCATGGGGTCCTTGAGTCCATATGTGAGTTTGGTTTGCCATTGGCTAGGTCAAACAGTCAAAAATTGCCTCTGTGCAGTCAAAACCCTAAAAATGACCATTTTGCCCTTTTGGTGATCTGATCAAATTTCTTGTGGAATTGTGGTCCAAACTTGATCAAATGATTCCTAGGAGTTCATAATGTTGATGTGGATCAAATTTCATGAGATTTGACTGTCAATTGGCCACAGTTGACTTTTCCCCAATACAGTTGATTTCTAGGTCAACTGTCCAATTGACTGGGCAAAACTTGGAATCAAGACTTGAAACTTGGCATGGACAAACTTGGGAGGTCAATATGAAGCAAGAAAGTCATCTTGGGCATTTTGGGTCAAAACATCTTTGTGCAAATACAAACCCTAATTTGGGGCTAGCAGTGCAAGGAGGAGTCTTGAGCAGATGAAACTCTAATTGGATCTTGAACTTCAAAAGCTTTGTGATGAGAAATGTTGAGAAAAAGGGAGGGCAAATTTTGGGGTACAACAGTTGCCCCTGTTCAATCTTCTTGAATCCTGAAGAGTTAGATTGGCAGGCTTGCCTTTCGTGACTCGAGGGTAAAAGGAGATTGGACACTAGAGTGCCCGGAAATTTGCACCCATCAAAGCACTGGATGCGGGAATGGGCTTAGAGATGCCATTTGGAGATGGGCTTAATGATGCCATCGGGAGTTAGTGGCAGAAACTTGTCGGGGATGGGCTTAACGATGCCATCTGGAAAAGAGCATCAGAAGGGTGTCCAGGCTTTGGACCATCTCTGAACTGGGGATCTTGAACAAGCAATAGGTTGACATCCGTTGTTGGGAGGAACCTGTAAGCTGTTTTCAGAAAGTTGTATCTGAACAAGTTGATAGATCAACATCCGTTACTTGGGAAGAATCCATGAACTATTTTCAAAAGTCTTAGAAAAGAATCTGAACAAGTGATAGGTTAACATCCGTTTACTTGGAGAAACCATGAGCTGTTTTCAGAAATCTTGAAGTTTGAATAAGCAATAGAACCGCATCCGTTGTTGGGAAACGTCCGTAAACTGTTTTCAAAAGTGCATCCGAACAAGCTGATAGATTAACATCCGTTACTTGGGAAGAATCCATAAACTGTTTTCAGAAGTCTTGAAGTTTGAATAAGCAATAGAGCCGCATCCGTTGTTGGGAAACGTCCGTAAACTGTTTTCAAAAGTGCATCCGAACAAGCTGATAGATTAACATCCGTTACTTGGGAAGAATCCATAAACTGTTTTCAGAAGTCTTGAAGTTTGAATAAGCAATAGAGCCGCATCCGTTGTTGGGAAACGTCCGTAAACTGTTTTCAAAAGTGCATCCGAACAAGCTGATAGATTAACATCCGTTACTTGGGAAGAATCCATAAACTGTTTTCAGAAGTCTTGAAGTTTGAATAAGCAATAGAGCCGCATCCGTTGTTGGGAAACGTCCGTAAACTGTTTTCAAAAGTGCATCCGAACAAGCTGATAGATTAACATCCGTTACTTGGGAAGAATCCATAAACTGTTTTCAGAAGTCTTGAAGTTTGAATAAGCAATAGAGCCGCATCCGTTGTTGGGAAACGTCCGTAAACTGTTTTCAAAAGTGCATCTGAACAAGCTGATAGATTAACATCCGTTACTTGGGAAGAATCCATAAACTGTTTTCAGAAGTCTTGAGAAGAATCTGAACAAGTGATAGGTTAACATTCGTTTACTTGGAGAACCCGTGAACTGTTTTCAGAAATCTTGAGATTTGAATGATTTTAGTCTGTCGACTGATCTTACCTGAAAAGGCAAAGAGTTAGTTGTATGCAATGTTATGATGCATGATACAATGTATATTATGTGTTATGAATGTAGATGGATGCGCATGTAAGCTGGAAAGCTGTCTTGCACAGGATAAATGAATCCGGGATAGCGGAAGATAAAAGAATCTTGATTGCTGCCGGGGAAACTAGATCCTTGGTTGTTGCTGGGGAACATGGAGCTTGGGTTGTATACCAACCTTCCGGGGAATTCCTGAAGTCTTCTACTGGGGAGTACCAAACTAGTAGACTTGATGCTGGGGAGGCCATATTGAGAATCTTCAGCTTGGAGAGAAGTATCTCTGGAGATTTCACTGGGGAACTCAAAATTTTCCTCCTAACAACTCTGTGGGGGAGAAGGCTTAAAAGTCTGACTCTGCAGAGGATAGGTTTAAAGTTTTAGATCTGCCGGGGATACTGAAATTTAAACTTTGAGGGGAATTGAATTCCGGAGGATTCTCCGGTTGAGGATTTGCAAAGGTAAGCTCCTCTGGGGATTATATTGATAAGTTACCGTTTGGGGAATTTTTGATGAACTCCGCTGGGGATAGGAAGAATCTTGGCGAGCGCGATCTTCCGTGGTTGTTAGCTGAGGATAACCCAGTTATAAGCCTTTGTGAGGAATAACTTTGAATAAAAACTCGGGAGAGACGTCCGTACTCTGCGGGGAATTATCTTCCAGAACCTTACTGGGGATAAGCTTCGAGAATCTACTGGAGATAAACCTCGAGGTTTGCTAGAGATTTGGATTCCAAATCTCTTGGGGACTTCCTTCGAAAGGGCGTCAATATATCCATCTGTACCTTTATCCTATCAGTAATCCTCTTCCTTAGGTGCAATTAGGAAATGATTATGTTTCAAATGCATATGCCTATTTAACAAAACATTGGACGTTTCTCAAAATAAAACAACTAGTGCAAGAGAAAAAGAAAAGGAAATGACACAAATCTTTGGGAAGAGTATTTGTATTGATTTTATTTAGGTATATTTGTACAAAGGAGACAATCATCCTAGTAAGAGGATCTTGTCGTAAGTATTGAAAAATTTATACAAAATAAAGATGGCTATATGAAATAATTCCATGGGATTCCATTCTGCTGTAGCTTTCACAACTCTGAATATCTGTCCATTCAATGCTTCGCTTGACGATGGCTGGATTGATCAGAAACCTGGAACCGGCTGATGAAGAGACTGTTTTTGAAGTGATCCGACGAGACGTAGTCATACGCTTTAATTCCCTAACTTTTGCCTGAATCGCCCTTTCGGGTTTTCGATCCACCGGGAAACCCCTTTTTGCCCAAGCCGCCCTTTCGGGTTTTCAACTTGCCGGGTGTACAGATTTTTTTGTTTTTTTTTTTTTTTTATCCCTAATTTTTGCCTGAACCGCCCTTTCGGGTTTTCGGTTCACCGGGATGCCCATTTTTTGCCCAAGCCGCTCTTTCGGGTTTTCGACTTGTCGGGTTATTTTATGCGTAGTATCTTTTGACTATGTCTGCGTTCGCAGGGTGCGGCAAATCGTCGCCGTCCATAGTGGTCAGAATCATTGCACCACCAGAAAATATGCTCTTGATCACAAATGGTCCTTCATATGTAGGAGTCCATTTGCCCCTGGGATCACTTTGCGGCAAGATAATCCGCTTGACTACTAGATCTCCGACTTGATACACTTGACGTCTGACTTTCTTATTGAAGGCCTTGATCATCCGTTTTTGATACGTCTGACCATGGCATATAGCAGCAAGTCGCTTTTTGTCGATCAGATTGAGTTGATCAAGTCGTGTCTGCATCCAATCATCTTCATTCAAACCTGCATCCTTCATAATCCTTAGAGACGGGATCTGAACTTCCATAGGCAAAACAGCTTCCATGCCATAGACCAAAGAAAATGGGGTTGCCCCAGTTGAAGTACGTATCGTCGTACGGTACCCATGCAGCGCAAACAGTAACATCTCATGCCAATCTTTGTAAGTGACTGTCATTTTCTGAATAATCTTCTTAATGTTTTTGTTCGCAGCTTCAACAGCACCGTTCATCTTCGGCCGATAGGGAGATGAATTGTGATGATAAATCTTGAACTGTTCGCATAATGCAGTGATCATTGTGTTATTCAGATTTGTACCGTTATCCGTGATGATCCTGTCTGGAACACCATACCGACATATGAGATTTTGCTTGATAAAGCGGGCAACCACATTTTTGGTGACAGAGGCGAAGGAAGCTGCTTCGACCCATTTAGTGAAGTAGTCAATGGCAACCAGGATGAAGCGATGTCCGTTGGAAGCCGTGGGCTTGATCTCTCCAATCATATCAATGCCCCACATTGCAAAGGGCCACGGAGCAGTCAGGACATTGAGGGGAACCGGAGGAATATGAACTTTGTCAGCATAGACTTGACACTTGTGGCAAGTACGGGAATGCTGATGGCAATCAGCCTCCATGGTAGACCAGTAATAGCCTGCCCTTAGGATCTTCTTAGCCATCGTATGCCCGCTCAAGTGAGTGCCAAATGGTCCGCTGTGTATGTCAGTCATGATCAATTCTGCTTCAGCTTTGTCTACGCATCGGAGTAATACACAATCATGGCTTCGTTTGTAAAGGATGTCGTTGCTCAGGAAGAACTTAGCAGCAAATTTCCTTAAGAACTTCTTGTCATTCACGGAAGCTCCTTCAGGATAATCTTGGGTCTCGAGATACCTTTTGATTTCATGGAACCAAGGTTGTTCCACTACTTCTTCGGTATTAATCTCATGACAATGCGCGGGTTCATCCATTCGCTCGATGGTGATTTGGGGAGCCTCGTTATCCCAGTTGAGTTTAAACATGGAGGACATTGTGGCCAGAGCATCCGCTAGCTGATTCTCTTCTCGCGGAAAGTGCTCGAAGGTAATTTGCTCGAAGTGAGGCAACAATGTCAGAACATGTTCTTTGTATGGGATAAGATTAGGATGCTTGGTATCCCACTCTCCTCTGATCTGACTGATGACCAAAGCCGAGTCCCCAAATACAACCAAAGATTTGATCCCCAAGCCCATAGCAGCCTTGAGACCAAAGATGCAAGCTTCGTACTCAGCCATGTTGTTTGTGCAGCTGAAGCAAAGTCGGGCCGTGAAAGGAGTGTGGCAACCTTCCGGAGAAATGAGTACAGCGCCGATACCATTTCCAAGTGCATTTGAAGCACCATCAAAGTACAGGATCCATCGGGATCCCTTTTCGGGTCCGTCATACGGTCCGTTACCTTCAATGTTGTCCAAATTCATGATGTCTTCGTCTGGGAAATCAAATCTCATGGGTTGATAGTCTTCGATAGCCTGATGAGCCAGATGGTCAGCTAATACACTCCCTTTTATAGCTTTTTGGGTGGTGTATTGGATGTCATACTCGGTCAAGATCATTTGCCATCTGGCTATCCTTCCAGATAAAGCGGGCTTCTCGAAGATATATTTGATAGGATCCATTCTGGAAATCAACAAGGTAGTATGAGTCAACATATACTGTCTTAGTCGGCGAGCAGCCCATACCAAAGCGCAGCAAGTTTTCTCGAGCAGTGAGTAGCGAGTCTCACAGTCGGTAAACTTTTTGCTAAGGTAATAAATAGCATGCTCTTTTCGACCAGACTCGTCATGCTGGCCCAAAACACACCCCATTGAGTTATCCAAGACGGTCAAATACATGATCAATGGCCTTCCTTCGACGGGTGGCATCAGAATAGGAGGTTCTAGCAAATACTCCTTGATTCTATCAAAAGCAGCTTGACAATTGTCGTTCCATTCCACTACCTGATCTTTTTTCAAGAGTTTGAAAATTGGCTCACAGGTAGAGGTCAGATGTGAGATAAATCTGGCAATATAGTTTACGCGCCCCAAGAAACCTCTAACTTCCTTTTCAGTACGGGGAGCAGGCATTTCTCGTATTGCTTTTACTTTTGCCGGATCGACCTCAATGCCTTTGTTGCTTACAATGAATCCCAGGAGTTTACCAGACCTAACTCCGAAAGTGCATTTGCTCGGATTCAGTCTGAGCTTGTATTCTTTCAACCTGGCAAACAGCTTCTCTAGATGTGCAAGGTGCTCTTCCTCTGTTTGTGACCGAGCTATCATATCGTCTACGTAAACTTCAATCTCATGATGTATCATATCATGAAATAAAGCTACCATGGCGCGTTGATAAGTTGCCCCTGCGTTCTTCAGTCCGAACGGCATCACTTTGTAACAGAAAGTGCCCCACTGTGTGACAAAAGTTGTTTTCTCCATATCTTCGGGGGCCATTTTGATTTGATTATAACCCGAAAATCCATCCATGAAGGAAAACACTTTGTGCTGAGCTGTATTGTCGATCAAGATATCAATATGAGGTAGCGGGAAATCATCCTTAGGGCTGGCCCTATTCAAATCCCGGTAATCCACACACATCCTGACTTTGCCATCTTTCTTCGGTACTGGCACAATGTTAGCGACCCATTGAGGATAGGACGTAACAGCAAGAAAGCCAGCATCGAATTGTTTCATTACTTCCGTTTTGATCTTCTCGGACATGTCGGGCCTCATTCGGCGAACTTTTTGCTTGATCGGTGGACAGTCTTCTCTTGTGGGGAGACGGTGAACCACGATGTCTGTGTCTAGACCTGGCATGTCTTCGTAGGACCAAGCGAAGATTTCAACATACTCATTCAACAACTGTATCAGGCGTTCCTTGACTCTCGGCTCCAGATTGGCACCCACTTGTACCTCCTTCCGGTCCTCCTCGGTTCCCAAGTTAACAGTTTCCAATGGCTCTTCATGCGGTAAGATGGCCCTTTCCTCTTGTTGCAGAAGTCTGGCTAGTTCCCCGGGTACTTCACAACCTTCGTCATCTTCATACTCGGCTAGATTGACCAGGTCTTCAGAGTTATTGAAAGATACAGCAGAATAGTCACCCATGGAATCCGGAGTGGATGGGTACCTGCATTGGTGAGTGTGGGTGTGTGTAAGGGATAGCCATCCTTAAACAAAAAATGCAAAAGGAAAGAAAATGAACATAAGCAGTTTATCAAATGAAAAACGTCCAATGAATCATTAAACATGGCATATGAATATGAAAAATAGTCAAAACCCTTACAAGTGGACCTACATGCCCCGGGCAAGGCAGGAGGTGAAAAAGATAGTGTACGAATTGTTTGAAAGCAAATATTACAGACCAAATAAGCAATGTTTAACAGATAAATTACTGATGAATAAAAGTGATGGGGACAAAGTCTTTTGCCTCCCAGTTGCTCAACCCTCCTCTGACAGTTGGATAAACCCAATCTTCAATGTTGCTTTCCTCGTCTTCATCTTCCAGGGCGTTGATTCCGTAGGGAGAAATTTTGACTGGCGCTCTCTCAATCTTTGCACGGCGCATAGCTTTCTGGCCGGCGGCTGTGAAACCTAATCCAGACTTATCAGCTTTATGCGGAAAATCGGGTAACTGCCCCCACGCTGAATTCTTCCCTTCTTTAACTGCAGCCCTTGCATCCTCCAGAGATGCCATCCTGGCCATCTGCCTTGGTGTCTCAGCTTCCAACTTCGCCACTGCTATTTTAGGAAGTACTTCTTCGAAATGTTGAAACGGTGTCTCGATGAACTCTCCTTCAACTTCCACATACCGGAAAGAATTTAAATGGCTAATCATGTACTCTTCTTCGCCGTGGACGGTGATGATCTTTCCTTTTACGGGATACTTCAGCATCTGATGCAAGGAGGAGGTGACTGCCCCAGCATGGTGTATCCAAGGTCTACCCAGCAGGCAGGAGTAAGATGGACGAATGTCCATAACATAGAAAGTGGATTTGAACACCTCAGTGCCTATCTTGATCGGAATTTCAACCTCTCCATGGACCATTCTTTTCGAACCATCGAAAGCTCTAACAACAATATCACTCGGCTTCAGATCCAACCCTTCACAGTCCAATCGGTCCAAGGCCTTCTTAGGCAAAACATTCAGTGATGAACCGGTATCAACCAAAACATGTGCAAGAGTGGTTCCGCGACACTCGATTGAAATATGCAAAGCATCATTGTGGTTTCTGCCTTTAGGGGTCAGGTCCGCATCAGAAAAACCTAGCCCATTGTCCGCAGTCAAGCTAGCCACGCAATTCTGAAATTGATCCGCAGAAGTTTCTTGGGGCACGTGAGCTGCCTTCAGAAACTTAATCAAAGCTTGAGCGTGTGCTTCTGAGCAAAGTAACAGTGCTAGCATGGAGATCTTGGAGGGGGTTTTCCCCAACTGTTCCACCACATCGTAGTCACTTCTCTTGATTATCCTTAAAATCTCGTCCATTTCTTTCCTGGAGGCTTCTGGGATTACCAAGGGCTGAACCCTCGTCCTGACGGGCTCATCTTGTATCCCCTTTCCTTTATCAGCAGTGGTAGGAGAGACAGCACTAGGAACAACAACTTCTTCAATCAAAGGACTTCTAGCAGAAAGTTTGATTGGTGCGGGGACAACCTTGTCAGCTGATGAGGGTCCAAAGACTGCTCTTGGAGGGGCAATCTCTGGAGAAAATATTCTCCCGCTTCTGGTGATCTTGCTGGTGCCTGCAATGTTACTAATGCTGGCTTCAACATCATCTGAACCTTCTTCAATTACCTCGATTTGCTTGACACCATGGTAGTAGATGTCACCACCATAGTTCCAAGGTATCGACTTCTCAGAAACATAGGGAACAGGCCCTGGCATTGTTATCTTTAGCGGAATAGATCTTGCAGCTGGTGTAATCTTAACAGGCTTTTTGACGGCCTTGGAAAGATTGGCGTGAATGGTTATGATTGAGACATCCTCAGTATGAACTGGAATGGTAGAAACTTTTTCAAATAAGATCTGTCGGCTATCCATAAGGCCTCGGATGCCCTTCTTCAGTAGCGGACAATCCAACGGCAGAGCGTAGCAACAATAACAGTCTTCCTTACATCCCGGGAAGATCCCGGCCCTCAACAAATTCAATTTAATGGTCAACAGTGGAGTAGTCAGATCACTGACATCAGCAACATACAAACCTTCTTCAATGGCATTGACATTTCGGCCGTGCTTCGGCATGGGTGCAGATATCACATTAGGTTTCTCTGGAGCGTCAAACTCTACCTCCTTAGCCTCTATCAGGTCTTGGATCTTATGCTTGAGTGCCCAACAATCATTGGTGTCGTGGCCAATACTGTCTGAATGGTAGGCGCACTTAGCATTGGCATGATAATGCGGAGAGGACGTATTCACATTCTTTGGCGCCTCTTTGATGGTGGCCAGGTTTAACTTCAACAGATGGGGAAGCACTTGCGCTGGAGTCATATTAATACGGGTGAACTGCCGTGGTGGACGTTCTACTCGTTGCTGATTTGGTCTGGACTGGTTATAACGAGGCTGCTCACTCGGAGTGTTTTGAATCATTACGGCCCCCACAGTTGGCCGACGCTCCACCTTCCCTGCTCTTCTCTGAGAATAGACCATAGCTGTCTCCTTCTTAAAAGGCTTTTTCTCAACACTTGCAGCAACACCCTTCTGAATCTTTCCTGACTTGATGCCAGCCTCAATTCTTTCGCCTGTTAAGATCAAATCGGTAAACCCCGCGGAAGAGTTACCAATTAAATGATTGAAAAATGGCCCAGATAGGGTCCCAAGAAACATATCAACGAGCTCACGATCGGTTAAAGGAGGCTGCACCCTGCCAGCCAAATCTCTCCATTTTTGTGCATACTCTTTAAATCCCTCACTTGTTCCTAGAGACATACCCTGAAGTTGGGTACGAGTAGGAGCAAGATCAGAATTATACTGGTATTGTTTGTAGAAAGCGGTGGCCAAATCTTCCCAATTTCTGACGCTGGTTCCTTCTAGCTGATAAAACCACTCCAACTGAGCTCCAGAAAGACTGTCTTGAAAGAAATGAATCCAGAGATTTCTATCTGCCGTATAGGGTTGAATCTTTCTCACATAGGACCTGAGGTGCATTTTGGGACAGGACAGCCCATCATACCTCACAAACACTGGCACCTTGAATTTTGGGGGAATCACAATCCCGGCGACCAAACCCAAGTCTTCAAAATCCAAGCCCGGTACTCTTTGTAACTCTATGGCGGCCAACCTGTCTTCTAGCCCCTTGTACTTATCATCAGCTGGAGGATACTGCTGATCAGAATAATCTTCCTCCTCTTCAACTTCTTCTTCTTCCGCATCAGACTCGGAAGGCACTACAACTTGATCTCTTTTACTAGTTCCTTCATCAGAAACAGGAGGAAATTCAAGCACTCTCCGAGCTTCTCCGTTGAATCTTCTCCCCAAAGTGGCCACTCCAACCCTCTTCTTCTTCTTCTTCACTGGGTCTTTATTATCCAGTTGAGTCTTGATGTCCTCCTGACCTTTAGCCAAGGTCAACAGGAGTTGCTGGAACTGGGCATTCTGAGCCTGTAGGTCTTTGATTGTTTGCTCGAGATCCATCCTACTGAAATAAACAGCAGATAGATAAGGAAACCTGGAGTGATACCTGCTTATGCACATGATGAATGGTATGCTTATGTAGGCAATGCATTCAAGGATTCAGGACATTCAAAATTGTTTTAGACAAAGAAGAACGCACGTCATATTAATAAGAGGAAAGTTGTTAGTACATAAATGCCCCATGGGCCAAATATTACAAAATAACTTCTTAAGGTAGAAAGACATTGCGCATCCTCTTTGGTGCGATGTAGGTGTTGAGGACCTCTTGCTCGTGAAGTCGGCGGGTAAGCTCTAGAACCTTCTTTTCACTGGCGTAATAGCTAGCTCCAAAAGTATTCCGTTCCTCCTTGAGCTGAATCCAACTTTTCTGCATTTCCTCCCACGATGTAGGCATGTCTGGGTGCAGGATGGTGTAGGGAACCTCTCCTTCCTTAACAGGCTCTTTAATCATTGGGAGTACGTGAGGATAAGGCATCATTAGACTTTGGGCTCGGGCTCGTACCCACTTGAGATAGGGCTCAAGAGGGATGGAGTTCTTGTGTCCCAGAGTCTTGCTATCAACCTTGTTGAGCTTTCCCCAAGCTCTGATGAATCTTTGGCGAAGTCCTTGCGCATCGTTGTCGAAGTCAAAAACTAAGCTAGGAATCAACATGTCATGAGGGCCATCCCTCCGTGCATATCCAAATTGCCTCAAAGCTAGGCAAGGGTTGTAGGTGATACCTCCTCTAATTCCAAGTAAAGGAACATTAGGAAACTCTCCGCAACGATCGACGATGATGACATTTTCTCTGGACCGAGAACACCAATGCACATCAGAATGAGTAAGAGTCATCAACCGTTGGGACCACCTTAGGCCTTGGTCATTCTTCAAGACAGATTGTGGAAGGTGCGAAATAAACCACCTTGCAAGGATAGGAGTACAGCACATGAGAACACCCCTCTTTCTCATTGTTCGTGTGTAAAATGAGTGAAGAATGTCCCCAAGCAATGTTGGTATTGGATTTCTGGACAGGAAGATTTTGACGGCGTTGACATCTACCAATTGGTCAGGATTTGGGAACAAGACCAACCCATAGATAAGGAGTGCCACAATCTCTTCGAAAGCTTGTAGGTCCAATGAATTCCAGCATTCTTGTGCCTTCTCAAACAAGAATTTTGCTAAGAATCCTTTGACGCCGCTTCTGGTTTCCCAATGCCCCTTGATTTCTGATGGTTGTAGATGTAATGCTCGAGCAACATCTTCTGGCTTTGGCTCCTTTTCCGTACCGTTGAATGGTAGTTGATTAAGGATAGGGATCCTTAGGAGTTGAGAAAACTCCTCCAAAGTGGGCACCAACTGATAATCAGGGAAAGTGAAGCAATGGTGAAGAGGGTCAAAGAACTGGAATAGCACCTTCATCAGGTCTTCTTCAATGTTGGTGTTGACTAGGCTGAGCAATCTACCATGTCTTTCACTGAAGGATGAATTTTCTGGAATTCTTGAGGTGAGCTCCTTGAGTTGAGGAGAGATTCTCACAAGGTTGACTTGAATGGTATTTCTACGAGGAATCTCCATGACCTACAAAACAGGAACAAAGATGAAGATCTAAACCCTTGAAATGGTTAGTAAATGCATATGATGCTTCATGATGTTTATGATGTATGTACAAAACACATGTACAAGCAAATCACACCAAACCCTAGTTTCAGGCTTGCATGGGGTTTCATAGGTAAGTACCCTCTTGAGTGTAGTTGGCTTAAAAACCTGTCCTATAAATAGTAACCGGGTTCTAAGGAGCTCAATATCACTGGATTGTTTTCATTGTTCATTGTTTTGGTTTAGCCACTTAACTAGCGACCAAAATATTCCAAGAAAACAACCCTCAATGAGTGTAGTATCGAGTATCTACCAACTTCAGACTGCACCAAAGCCGGTCATCTCACTACCCCTAATAAAAGGCCAAGATGGTCAAGTAAGGTTCTAGGTCATTAGTGCTTAGTGACATCACTCAGCGGCCCCGTACTCTCCTTGATTGAACTCAAGGGTTACCGGTACTCACAAATATGTCGCACTAATATAGCTATTGCTTAGACCGCGTCGGTATACCCCGCACAGTTTCCACAACGTATTGCTATCTATGAATGTTTCCCAAAATCCGGGTGTAGGATTGCTAACCCAAACAATAGAGCCAAAGTATAAAGCAAGCAAATCAAACAATTAGTCATGCAAGATGGTGATCTAAGCCCTAAGGTTACTCCACTTTTTAAAAGGATCCCCAGCAGAGTCGCCAGTTCTGTGATACGGTGGGAGAACTGACTAGTGTTTTGCGTTTGTTTTCGCAAATGTTTCGGTTGAGCAAGAGTCGCCACCGACTTTTTATTTTATCCTAAGGAAAGGTTTAAAAAGCACAGCAAAAACCTTTGAGATTTTTCTTGGGTTCGGGGAGTAGATTATAGAAGGGGAAGGTATTAGCACCCCTTCTATCCATGGTTATCCATGGGCTCTTAGGTACTTGCTTAGATCAACTTGCCTTGGTTTTCAATTGTTTGAAATGGTGCTTTGTGTGTGGTTTTGAAAATGTTTTGAAAAAGATGCCTTGTGTTAGGCTAACCTTGTAACAATTCTTTACTCGAATGTTTTACAAAAGGTGTTTTATCTTTTAAAAAGATGATTCAAGGTGTTTTTTGAAAGTTGGTTTTGAAAGTGTTTGTGAAGTGGGTTTTGAGATTAGGCAAGTGTTTTCTTGGCAAATTGGCAAGTACTTAAGAGTTTATCTACCCTAAAGTTTTCTCAAAGATTTTTGTCATGTTTTAAACCTTTTGACAATTTTGTTCCACCATTGCATTTGGTGGACAATCTTGTCCTAGGAGATGAAAGGGACGGGCGCGGGTCATCGTTTTAGACCATAATTGCAACAGTGTTAAATATCTTTGGGCAATTTTTTCTTTTAAGGGACTTGATCATTTTTAGGCAACTTTCGAAAGCGTCATCGAGGGACTATGATCATTTGATTTGTTTGTTTTTTACCCAAAGAATTTCAACATGCAATATGGCCCATTTATTTGAAGGCAACCAAGTGAAGTACCCTAGGGGTGCAAGTGTGAGATGTGTTGTTTATTTTCATGCTCATTTATCGTGTATTAAGTCCAACTATTTTTTTTAATCGTTTTTTCGCGTACAAACCCTAATTCTAACATGTTATCATTAGAAAGCAATAAAGTGCGAAATTAAAATTACTAAGCTATTACAAAACCAAATATGGGAAAGGGGGTACGAATGTTCAAATGGGGGATATTGACAAGAATTTAAATCTAAATTATTACATCATTTGAATATTTGCAAGGTAAATAAATTGCATAATTAAATGGAAATTAAATAGACATGTGAAATGCAAAAAGAAGGTTTTCATGTGTATGAGAAAATATTTTTTTATGTAAAAGAGAAAAGAAAATAAAAATGTATTATTTTTTTGAGTATTTTAAATTTAGGGCAAAAACCCTAATTTTAAAGAAAATGCATTATTATCTAACTTAGTACAACTATTTATTTATTATTTTCCAAAATAAAATAAAATGAAGTATATTATGGGGAAAAGTATTTTTTGTATCAAATATTAATAAAAATAAAAATTCAAGTATTTTTATATTTTTAACTTAAATATATTGATAACCATATATATATGTATATTAAACCCTAAATATGTATTATACACAAAATAAATATTTATTTAATATTTTAATAAAATAAATAAAAGAGTGTTTTTTTGTGTGAAATATTTTCAGAAGGTAAATAAAAATAAAAATGTATCTACATTATTTTTACATTTATTCTAATAATCATATATATATATATTTGTCTACAAACAAAGAAAATAAACAAATAAATATGCAATAAATGCAAAAAATGATGAAAAAAATATTTTTAATTTTTAAATGGCATGAGAAAAAATAAACAAAGTCAGCCAAAAAAGAAAAAGTCAAAAATGTTAAAAAATGAGCAAATGGGCTCAGGGGGGTGTGAACCAAAAAAGATGGTGTGAAAAGTGAAATAACACAGGCCCAGCCCACTGATCATTGTCTTCAACCTCCAGCTTCAAACATTTGAAAAACGCGCGCCCCTGTTCCTCAATGTCTAACTCCTGATTCTTGGCTTTTCAGCAAAAACTCATAACACAAGAAATGTTCAGCATGAAGAGACGGTTTCAACCATATAAATAACTTGACCTATCTCTCTAAGATGAGGGAGAATTTCTCCTCCCCCAATTTCTGACCTAACTTTTCATCAATGTTCAGACATGAAATTCTCTAAGCACACGAAACATAAATGAAATCTAATCATATGAGCATGTTCAGGGCTATGATTGTGACATGTTTTCTTCAAAAACCTAAAGCTAACAATGCCTAATAAGAGAGATAGAACTCCATGAATATACCTGTTCAGTTGGAATCGAGCTTGGCAATGGAGGATGTTTCAGAGTGAAATGATGACTTGTACAACTTCCTTGAAGTGTAAGGATGCTTTTCCAATTCCTACTTTGTCTTGAAACTCCCTGAATCGAGCTAGTGAACTCCAACTGCGAAACAGAAAATTAGAAATGGTGAAGTGGCTTGGAGGTGTTACAGGTCTGATTTTAGGACATGGTTAGCTTGCATATGTTGTAGGGAAGGTAGAGGAAAAGGTTTGGATCAAAATGCTCGAAGGGATTGGGAGTTTGCACTCAAACTGCAGGGGCTCCCCTGTTTGTGCAGTTTTGAGGTGATTAGAGCAATGGGAGTGTTTCAGATGGCAAGGGCTCGTGTGTTAGCTTGGATTTTGTCTATGGAATGTGTTTGATAGCTTTTTGTGTTGTGTGTCTAAGCTGAGATGAGAGATAGCATCAGTTATGGACTTTTCTTCTATCTTAAGCAACAAAAGCAAGTTGGTGATTTTAGGCTAGTAGGGGGCCTCCTAATGTGCTGCATAATCCTCTCTTGATTAGAGCAATTTGCCCATAATCTTGTGCCAAGCAGATCTTTCATGTACTTGTTGGATTACAAATTTGACATAAAGTTAACCTTTTCAAAAATGGAAATTTCACTTTATCTAGTTTAGGATTAATCTTGCATACAATGCTTGCACTCAAAGAATAACACCTTAACACATTGAATATGCATTAAATTATTGAGTATGAAATGGTTCAAGGACCTGTAATCAAGCATAAAGCAAACTGATTTCAAATTGGCAAGATTATGAACATGAAAATGGACCTATAACAAAGTGAGTTTTTGCTATATTGTGAAATTCGATTCTCCCCAACCATGAGGTTGTTTGAGAAGTTCTTGGACATTTTGGAAAGCTTGGGATGTGTACTACAATCCATCTTTGAAATGCAAATTGAAATTCCAAGTGTAAGGGTATGAAAAATGGCCTTGAAGTGGGGTAGAAAACCTTGTCAAAATAGGTTAAAATTTCACTAAGTTAAAAATGGTTTAGTGCCCTTATTCAAAAAATTGTAACTTGAGATACAAGCTTCAAATGAGAAAACTTTGTGAATAAAAGTTGTAGATTATGCAACAAGCTACAACTTTCATGTTTTGACTTTTGTTTGAATCCAAAGGGATCTTGGTGAAAAGGTGGGGCAAAGTTGGGAAAAAATTAGGGTTTTTCATAACTTAGAAAAAATTCTAAGTTATGAAAAATTCCATTTTCTAACCCTAATTTGCATTTTGTGATTTCTTGGTGAACAAGTTTCATGATTTGGCATGTTTTGATGAAAAATGAATCTTGACTCTTGATTTTGACCAAAAAGTCAAAGTTTGACTTTTCAGTATACAGTCAAAATTGATCAATTGACTGAGAAATTCAACTGTCAATCTTGTGTATTTGGGATTTTTTGAGCTTGTTGAGAATGTCAATACAATTCCATGGGGTCCTTGAGTCCATATGTGAGTTTGGTTTGCCATTGGCTAGGTCAAACAGTCAAAAATTGCCTCTGTGCAGTCAAAACCCTAAAAATGACCATTTTGCCCTTTTGGTGATCTGATCAAATTTCTTGTGGAATTGTGGTCCAAACTTGATCAAATGATTCCTAGGAGTTCATAATGTTGATGTGGATCAAATTTCATGAGATTTGACTGTCAATTGGCCACAGTTGACTTTTCCCCAATACAGTTGATTTCTAGGTCAACTGTCCAATTGACTGGGCAAAACTTGGAATCAAGACTTGAAACTTGGCATGGACAAACTTGGGAGGTCAATATGAAGCAAGAAAGTCATCTTGGGCATTTTGGGTCAAAACATCTTTGTGCAAATACAAACCCTAATTTGGGGCTAGCAGTGCAAGGAGGAGTCTTGAGCAGATGAAACTCTAATTGGATCTTGAACTTCAAAAGCTTTGTGATGAGAAATGTTGAGAAAAAGGGAGGGCAAATTTTGGGGTACAACACATGGGCTCTTAGATACTTGCTCATTTGTGTTTTCAAAATGGTTTGTTTGCTTTTCAACTGTGGGTTTAAAAAGTTTCCTTGAAAAATTCCAGTTCGACTCTTGTATCGGTCCTCAAGAGTGTTTGAAAAGTTGCTTTCGAAAGCTTTTTTTTTGAAAAGGTGTCGGTGTGAAAAGTATTTTCGATTTGTTTTGAAATTAGAGCAAGTATCTAGAGTCGTCTACCTACCCTAAGGAATTTGTCTGTGTAAATGTCTTTAAAGTAGTGCCATCCCACCATTGAGGGGTAGGTAGCACCACCGTTGGAGGTGTTCGGGTCAATTCGAGAGTTCGGGACATGGTGATCACCGGAGCAATGGGAAGACACCTTAGAAGCTACCCTCATGCCAGGTTCCTGGATCATGAGGACTTACTAAAACATCCTCTACTCGACGATCACCTTTCGAGGGGCAAGGCAACAGTGAGGCGTACCCTAGGGGTGGTGTGTGATTTGTGTGTCGTTTTCATTCGCATTTACCTTGTTCATGTCGTGGGTGATCTACGCGTTGTTTTTATTTTAACATTCATTCTTGCATGCAAATTTATTAACAGTTAAAAAGTGCGGAATTTAAAAGTTCTACGCTATTACAAAGGCGCGGGTTCACATCGCCAAATTTAATCCGGGACCCGATTTGAAAATAAAATAAAGTGTGCGAAAAAGATAAATGTCTGATTTGCATGGCTTTGGGAGAATTACATGAATATTATAAGAAAGGAAATTGAATAAGCGCGCGAAACGAAATTGTAATTGAAAGCGAGGGCGTTGGACCCTTTTAAAGAAATTAAATTATAATTATGAACTTAATTAAAAGAAAATAAAAGAAAGAAATTTTTTGGAGTTTTTTGCCTTTATGGATTTTTAGTGAGAGAGTATAATGAAATTAAAACAATTAATTAACCCTAATTCTAACTATTTTTATTTATTAAGAAAATGTGAAAATTAAACTTAAAGTTAACCTAATTAATTAATTCAATTTTATTTACAAAAATAAATAATTAGTTATTAATATGGTGAAAAAGAAAAAAAGGATAAAAATATAAAACCCTAATTCTACAATTTTTAAGTTTATGAAAAAATGTTAAAATTAATCCTAGAATTAAAAACTAAATTAATTAATAAGATTTATTTACAAAAATATTAAATCAAATATTTTTTATTTTGACTTTCTGATTATTTTTTATATTATGAAAATATTAATTTAAAGAATTAAATTAAAACTAATTAAAACAAATAAAATAGAAAAAGATAAAAGAATGAAAGAAGACAAACCAAGGGGGTG
Source organism: Vicia faba (assembly GCA_948472305.1). Taxonomy (NCBI): domain Eukaryota; kingdom Viridiplantae; phylum Streptophyta; class Magnoliopsida; order Fabales; family Fabaceae; genus Vicia; species Vicia faba. The sequence goes on along the minus strand of OX451738.1, from coordinate 381,772,705 downwards.
TTGACCCCAAACTGGAGGTTTTGTCCCAGCAATTAGGCCCAATGTTTAAGGCCTTGTTTGACTTTTATGGTCACGTGCGTGTGCATTGACTAGTGCCCATGGTGCTCTCCAAATCTTGACCTTTGGATTGCCCTCAGTGGCCATGTGGCACGTCTGGATTATGGGTGTATAATGGACCCCTGGAGTATGCGCTACATAGGAAGATGGAAAAGAAAATAATATGAGAAAGGGAGGGGACCTGGGAATCGAACCCAGGTCCCAGAGGTTACCAACTCAACGCCTTGCCACTTGATCCATTCACGCGCTTTGGATATAATATAGAAAACAAATAATATAATGCAAAACAAGGGTTAGTGGGTGATTTTCGCGCGAAATTCAAACGAACCACTCGTTGGCCTACACACCACCTTCTTCCCCAATTATTCGTTGTACCTGAAACAAAAACAAACTGAATAGCGGGGGTTTTAAACCCCCACTAAATGGCAAGCATAAAAATAGCGATTAGCTCCCTGTTGATCATAAATTGATCGCGAGCTATGGGAATGATTCATGTGAAGCTTCTGAATCCAAAAGCCTTGGTCTCGTGGTCTAATTTTTCTGGACGAGGAAACCCCTAATTTTGCAACCCCGAAACCCTAGAAAGCTTCAATGGTAATTTGGCATATAGGCAATAAAAACTCAATTAAACAGTATGGTTAGCTTTAGAAGGATCATATTAGCATAAAACAACAATTAAAATGTATGAAAGATGCCCAGAAACTTAAACACGATTATGCATATTTTCACGAAAAGTGTGACATGGTTCTACCGTTTCTTGATGTTATGGACGTGGAAAAGTATTCAGTTAGATTCAGTGATGCCTTAGGAAGCTTTTGGGATGGTTCTTTGGCCTTGAAACGCCTTAGAATTGTGTTTTCAGTTTTGAAGTTTTCTTGAAAAAGTGCCAAGTGCATAAGAGTTTTTGGGCGCAGCTTAGAGGTCCTTGTGCATTAGGTTTTGATCATGTTTATATGAGTGATGGATTAGGGTTGAAAAATATGTCCAAAACCTTTTGCATTGATGGAATGAATATTTGATTTTCATGCATATTTTTCAAATCTTTTTTCATGTGATCTTGATGTCAATCATAGCCAATCTTCCCAATTTGAGTTGTGCGCGAATCTTTAGTGAATCATGAGTGATTATACTGCATAGAAAGATTCACATACATTTGTTTAGTATTTTTTCCATATTTTAATTAATTAAATGAATTATTTGTAATTAAAAATTCAAATAAATAATAAAAATGATGAAATAAATCCCCTTTGGGCCAAATGGTCGTGCATATGCTTTGGATGATGAATCTTGGAAGAAAATATGGCCCATTAGCAATTTTAAGGCATTTGAAGCAAAGTTGACTTTTCAACATTCCCAAAAATTTCCCAACTTCCACAAGGCATATCTTGCTCAATTTTTAAGCTTTGATCATGTTCTTGGACATTTTGGAAAGGTCTTGAAGTCCTCTAACCAATTCCTTTGGTCCCATGTCATTTTGATTTACCAATCTCAAGTTATGGCCTTTTACTTAAAGTCCCTTTTTGTTGACTTTTGAAAATGACCTATAATGTTGAAATTGATAACTTTTTGTGAGAGCATTTCTTGGACTTGAAGTGTGAAGAGGAGTTGTAGGAAATGTCTTTCTCTTCAAAATGAGCTTTGGATGGAATTTTTCTGATAAAGCATGTGGAAGTTATGCCTTGGTCAAGTTACAGTTGACTTTTTCAACTGTCCAAATATAGAAACTTTTGCATCTTGAGACTTTTTGAGCCATGCCTTGAGAATCATGATCAAGAATTGATCAAATGATGTTTGTGGCTTCAAAATAAGATGTTGACCAAAAATTTGGACTTTTGACTGTCAAATGACCATTTTGCCCCTGCAGTTGACTATAGGGCAATTAGGGTTTTTGACTGTGCAATTTTGTGCTGTAAGTCTTGAAACTTGACATGAGTATGCTTGACCATGTTTGTAGGCATGTGAGACATGATTGGACCTTTGAAAACTTCAATTTCTTTTCCAGAACCAAAACCCTAATTTTTGACTGTTAGGAGGCCCTTGAACTGTGCAACCCTTGGGGAGATTTTGAAGCATGCTCTTTGCAATTCTTGAAGAATATGGGAGGGCAAATTTTGGGGTACAACACTAGGGAAAAAGGGGTTGCGCTTGTTGAAGTCTGAACTGAAGTACGATATCCATGCAGCGCAAACGGAAGCATTTCATGCCAATCTTTATAAGTTACCACCATCTTCTGGACAATCTTCTTGATGTTCTTGTTAGCAGCTTCAACAGCCCCGTTCATCTTCGGTCTGTAAGGAGAAGAATTATGATGTTCGATCTTGAACTCCTCACAAAGCTCTCTCATCATCTTGTTATTCAAATTCGAACCATTATTAATGATGATCTTGCTCGGGATGCCGTATCGACAAATGATCTGATTCTTGATAAATCTGACTACCACATGTCTGGTTACATTAGCATAAGATGCTGCTTCCACCCATTTAGTAAAATAATCGATCGCTACCAAGATGAAACGATGACCATTTGAAGCTTTGGGTTCAATCATTCCAATCATATCAATGCCCCACATAGAGAAAGGCCAAGGTGAAGAGATAACGTTGAGGAGAGTCGGTGGCACATGCATCTTGTCCGCATAAATCTGGCATTTATGACATTTCTTCACATATTTGCAGCAATCAGATTCCATTGTCATCCAATAGTAACCAGCTCTCAACATCTTTTTAGCCATTGCATGTCCCTTGGTATGAGTACCAAAGGATCCTTCATGTACTTCTTGCATCAGCATGTCCGCTTCACGTCTGTCTACACATCTGAGCAAGACCATGTCGTAATTCCTCTTATACAATACTTCTTCATTGAGGAAGAAACTGCTTGCTAATCTTCTCAACGTCTTTCTATCTTTATTGGATGCCCCAGGCGGGTACTTTTGAGTTTGAAGAACACGCTTAATGTCATAGAACCATGGTTTGTCGTCGGTGACCTCTTCTACCGAGAACACATGAGCAGGTCTGTCGAGGCGCATAACTCTGATTGTAGGCACATCGTTCCAACCATTCACTTGAAACATTGAAGACAAAGTAGCTAAAGCATCAGCCATTTGGTTTTCATCTCTAGGGATATGATGTAATTCCACTTTGTTGAAGAAAGTTAACAACCTTCTAGCATAGTCTCTGTAAGGGATCAAACCAGGATGACGAGTCTCCCATTCTCCTTTGATCTGATTAATTACCAATGTTGAATCTCCGTAAATATCAAGAATCTTAATTCTTAGATCCACTGCTTCTTCGAGACCCATAATACATGCCTCATATTCAGCCATGTTGTTCGTGCAGTCAAACTTCAATCTCGCCGTGAACGGGATATGAGTACCTCGGGGAGTGACGATGATTGCCCCAATTCCATTTCCGTAAGAGTTCACAGCTCTGTCAAATATCAAACCCCAATGCGATTCGGGATCAGGTCCTTCTTCAGGTAACGGCTCTTCACAATCTTTAGCTTTCAAGTACATAACATCTTCATCCGGGAAATCAAACTTGATGGATTGATAATCGTCAATTGGTTGGTGAGCCAAATGGTCGGCTAAAATACTCCCTTTGATTGATTTCTGAGTGTGATACTCAATGTCGTATTCGGATAACAACATCTGCCAACGGGCTATTCTTCCAGATAAGGCGGGCTTCTCAAAGATATACTTGATCGGATCCATTTTGGAGATCAAGCAAGTGGTGTGGTTAATCATATACTGGCGCAGACGGCAAGCAGCCCAAGCTAAAGCACAATAGGTTTTCTCAAGCAATGAGTATCGAGACTCACAGTCTGTGAATTTCTTACTCAGATAATATACAGCATGTTTCTTTCTTCCAGTCTCATCTTGTTGACCAAGCACACATCCCATGGAATCTTCCAATATAGTCAGGTACATAATCAAAGGTCTTCCTTCCACCGGAGGAATCAAAATGGGAGGTTCAAGCAAATATTCTTTGATGCTATCAAAAGCTCTCTGACAATCTTCTGTCCACACACATCCTTGGTTCTTTCGGAGAAGCTTGAAAATAGGCCCACAGTTAGCAGTCATATGAGATATAAATCTAGAAATATAGTTCAGTCTCCCAAGGAATCCTCTTACTTGTTTTTCTGTCTTGGGTGCGGGCATTTCCCGAATAGCTTTGACTTTATCAGGATCTACCTCAATACCTTTCTGACTGACAATGAAACCCAGAACTCTTCCAGAACGAACACCAAAAGTGCACTTGTTGGGATTCAGACGGAGTTTATACTTTCTCAAACGCTGGAATAACTTCAATAAATGTTCCAAATGATCTTCCTCAGTTTGCGATTTGGCAATCATGTCATCTACATACACTTCTATCTCTTTATGCATCATATCATGGAACAAAGCAGTCATGGCCCTTTGGTATGTTGCATCAGCGTTCCTCAAACCAAACGGCATAAACTGATAACAAAATGTTCCCCAAGGTGTAATGAAAGCTGTTTTCTCCATATCTTCTGGTGCCATCTTGATTTGATTGTAACCAGAGAAACCATCCATAAAAGAAAAGACTTTGAACTTTGCGGTACTGTCGACCAATACGTCAATGTGCGGTAATGGGAAATCATCCTTTGGGCTAGCTCTATTCAGATCTCTGTAGTCCACACACATCCGAACTTTGCCATCTTTCTTAGCAACAGGCACTATATTGGCTAACCATTGAGGATAAACCGATGTAACAAGGAAACCTGCATTAATTTGTTTTTGAACTTCTTCTTTGATCTTGTCAGCCATATCGGGACGAGTCCTTCTCAACTTCTGCTTAATCGACGGACATTCAGGTCTCAACGGTAAACGATGCTCCACAATGTTGTTGTCCAAACCTGGCATATCTTGGTAGGACCAAGCAAACACATCAACATACTCTTTGAGAAGCTCCAACATCTTCTCTTTGACCTCTGGGATAAGCAATGCTCCGACCTTGACTTCCTTTTTATCTTCTTCATCACCCAAATTGATCATCTCTACAGGCTCTTCAAATGGCTGAATAATCTTTTCATCGTGCTCAAGCAAACGGGAAATTTCATCAGGAATCTCTTCACTATCCTCTTCTTCGGCTCTGAACACAGGGAATTCAAAGTTGGGAGAGGGCATAGGATCATTGTTTTCAATGGTTAAGTCATGGATGAATCTGCACATATGATTATGCTTTATTTTAGAAATCGATTAATATGAATGTTGTACAAATGAAACAAAATATTATTATATTTTCCTATTACTACCAATTAATTTTCATTACTATTTCCCAGAAAAGTGAAAAATAAAACAGTAGTGGACAAAATAACATTTTTTATTCATGACGGGAAATACTTGAAACAAAGAGCCCAGACATTTCTCTTTTGCCTTGGGCAGAGCAAAAGGATTTATTTTTAACATAGCCTGACACAAATACTTTTCGCCTTGGGCAGAGCGAATTTTTTTCAAAAATAAAATAAAACATTACTCAGAAATGTGCATCACAACAGGAACATCAACAGCAATCCAGTTCTGGCAAACCACTCCATGCGTCACAAAATCGGGTAAATCCTCTTCAGAATCGTCTCCTATTATAGCATCAACTTCAGGAGGAGTCGGATGGATAAAACCTGCGCTTCGGAAAACTTCTTGTATCGGACGAGTAACCACTTCCTGCTTGACTCTTGCAGACACGGGATGAAAACCAAGACCTTCTCCAGACTTGTTCTCAGGCAAAGTCAACACCTGGCCCCAACCTTCAGCCGAACCACTCTCAACCACTCGTCGCGCATCCTCAAAAGAAGAAATAGACGTCCCTTGCTTCTTCACTTCATTATTAGCAACAGATAGAGCTTGGAATTGGGTTCCAACATCCTCATCAGCATCAATAAAAGAGAAAGATGACAAATGGCTTACCACCATAGCCTGCTCTCCACCAATCATTACTAGCTTTCCATGCCTTACAAACTTCAATCTCTAATGGAGCATGGAAGTGACTGCCCCTGCATCATGGATCCATGGACGACCCAATAGGCAACTGTAGGCGGCACAAATATCCATTACTTGAAAAGTGATCTGAAAAGTATGAGGACCAATTACTATAGGAAGATCCACTTCACCAATGACAGTCTTCCTAGAACCATCAAACGCTTTAACGATTACTCCACTAGGTCTCATGGGAGCACCTTGATATGAGAGTCGAGATAATGTAGTCTTGGGCATTACATTTAACGACGAACCTGTATCTACCAACACACTTGATAAAGTATCATTTCCACAACTTATTGAGATATGCAAAGCCATATTATGGTTCCTTCCCTCCTCCGGAAGCTCTTCATCACTGAAACCAAGATTGTTACACGAAGTAATATTTCCCACAATTCCATCAAATTGGTCAACCGTCACATCATGATCCACGAATGCCTGGTCCAAAACCTTCATCAAAGCTTCTCTATGGGCACCAGAATCTCTCAGTAAAGCAAGCAAAGAAATCTTGGAAGGAGTTTGCAAAAGTTGGTCCACAATCTTATATTCACTTCTCTTGATAAGCTTCAGAATCTCATCATCCTCAGGATGAGGGATAGGTTCATTGGATCGGCCTATCTCAACCCTTGGTTCAACATTTCTCGCTGGAATTTCTGCCGGTATGGGCCTTCTGACTTGAACTTCTGGTCTCTTCAAAGGTATTGCTGCAAAGACACGTCCACTTCTCGTAACTCTACTTACATCAGCGATGTTAACAAAAGACGGCCTTGTCGGTATAGGGACTTCTACCCCATTCTCAATCATGGTGGCATTGTACTTATACGGTATAGCTTGGTCTGAGTTGTAAGGCACAGGACCAGGTGGATAAATGGTCAAAGGAGCAACAGGTGCAGTCTGACTGTCGTAAACGATCTCTACTGATTCAGGCAAATTGAATTGTGGTATTATAACATTCACTTCATCCTCCGGATCTCTGTCATATGTAATAGTGATAACCCTCTGGTCTAACAACTTTTGAATATCCTCCTTCACAATAGGGCAATCAACCTCTCTTGAACAAAATTCACAAACGTCATAATCATGTTGATGCCTAACAAAGGCAAGTCTTCTTAAACTCTGATGTAACCTGATTAACGACTCTCTTATGTGTTCAACTTGAAAAACTCGAAACTTTCCCGGACAACCTTCCACCATATTCACTGACGCTGTCCCATGTCGAGGCAAAGGATTATCTCTAACATTTGGATTAACATCCTTGAAAGACAAGACACCATTCTTAATCAATCTCTGCACGTCTGCCTTTAGAGCAAAACAATTCTCAAGGTTGTGCCCCGGCGACCCTTGATGATATTCACAAAACTGATCCGCCTTGTACCACGGAGAAGTACTGTTTGGTGCGACAGGAGGAGGCTTCGTCGTTATGAGATTCTTTCTGATAAGAGCAGGGAACAATTCAGTATAAGTCATAGGAATGGCATCGAATTGCGGTTTTCTTGGTGAACGGCTCTGATTGTTGAATGGATAAGCCTGTTGTCGAGGCTGCTGCTGAAATGGCCGTTGTTGAGTTGGTGGGGTTTGATGAGCTGGGGTCATCAAAGCTGGGCGGACAGCCGGAGTGACTGCCGCAACGTGTGAGTAACCTCTCCTCGGTCTCCCTGGGAAGATCACACTGACATCCTGCTCTTTTCTTTTCGGGAAAACACTTCCAAACTTCTTGGTACTACTAGACGGACTTCCTTCTTTAACCAAACGCCCTTCACGAATCCCTTCCTCCAACCGCATGCCCATGCTTACCATTTCGGTGAAGTCACTGGGTGCGCTGGCAATCATTCTTTCATAGTAAAAGGAACCTAAAGTCTTCAAGAATATCTTCGTCATCTCTTTCTCCTCAAGAGGTGGATAGATTTGAGCAGCAATTTCACGCCACCTCTGGGCGTATTCCTTAAAAGATTCTCTGTCTCTCTGGGACATCGCCCGGAGTTGATCCCTGTCGGGTGCCATGTCAACGTTATACTTATACTGATGGACAAAAGCTTCGCTAAGATCGTTGAAGTTGCGGATCCGAATGCTGTCTAAACCCATATACCACTTTAGAGCAGCACCCGTCAAACTGTCTTGAAAATAGTGAATCAACAAGTCATGATCATCGGAATATGTAGACATCTTTCTCACGTACATAGTCAAATGACTCCGAGGACACGAATCACCCTTATATCTTTCAAAGTCTGGCACTTTGAATTTTGCTGGAATCTTGACATTCGGAACCAAACAAAGGTCATGCGTGTTCTTTCCAAACAAATCCTTCCCCTTTAACGCTCTGAGCTCTCTCTGCATTTCTTGGAATTGGTCTTGAAATTCTTTCATTCTATCAAAAAGACCCAAACTTTCAGCAGGCTCGGCAGGATAAGTAGGTTCATTCAATTATGGCACGGAGTGAACCACAGGAGCGACAGTTGTCATCACCGGTTGCGGGAAAGGTGTCACAGGCGGGATTACTGGCGGCATGGCAGTTGTCTCTGGTTGAGGAAGAGACAAAGCAGGTTGAAACAAAGGTTGTACGACAGGCTGATACCCCTCTGGCACAAAGTTGTAAGGCATTCCCCACGGAAAACCTTTTGGCATCTGATGTTGAAGCGGAGAGTTGATTTGAGTCACAGATGTAGGAACGGTGACAATCTCGGAAACCACAGTAGTTGAAGTCTGAATCTCAGCAGCTGTAGTCGATGGCTGATCCTGAGCAGCCATCAAACTTTCCACTAGCGCAGTTAACTTTTCCATACTGACACGAAGGGTAGCGACCTCCTCATGAAGCTCATGGTTTTCCTGTTCCAGATCTTCCATCTTCCTCTGACGATTGGCTCGAGTATCGTATCGATGAGACAGCTTGACAACCTTTGGAGTGGAAAAAGAAACAAGGATAAGACTCTAGAAAACATGTGAAGTGGAATGCTGGATGATGCATGGTATGTGATGCAAATGATGATTCATTTTAATAGTTTTCCAAAGACCTTCAAATAATTTTGCACACATCAATGGTAAAGGAATTTGGAACAACAAAAACTCATCCATTAATCAAAAAGCGGTAAATTACAACTTACAACTTTGGAACAACAAAACAATGAATTACAATTTTGGGATAACAACCCAATAATAAAGCAGTAAACTACAACTTTGGAACACGAGGCCCATAATAAAAGCAGTAAATTACAACTTTGGAACATGAAGTCCATAATAAAAGCAGTAAATTACAACTTTGGAACATGAAGCCCTTTTACAGAGTTTTACAAAATGACATCAATAAAAATAAAACAAAAAGCTAAAGATCACTCGGAATCTTCAGATGAAGGACCAAACACCAACTGTAACCGGAGTTTCCCGATCTTCTCTTCATAAAAGTATTCCAACTCTTTCTTCTCAGCCACCATTCGATCAATGATTTCCTTTTGTGGATTAGGAACGAGAGCAACGTTTACCGAACCTTCCTTCTTTCTCTTCCTTTCACTAACATACTTCTTCAGTAAAGCATCCTTTTGACGAAGTTTCTCATCATGATCAATGAACCAGCCGTCTTGAATAAACAACAACTCCTCCTTTTCTTTTAGTTGTCGAGCCAGGACCCGATTCTCATATTCAGACATATTATACTTTTCTTTCCAAGCATCTCTCTCGGACTTCATCCTAGCCAAATTTCCTGGGTATTCTCCCATATTCTCGATAGGGATATCAACAGATGATGATGCAACGGTAGGGAATAAAGGTTTCTCAGGTTTATAGGGCATCTTGAGAGCACAAGCCCTAGCACGGACCCATTGTAGGTAAGGCTCCAAAGAAACGGCACCCCTATGTCCTAACATGTCTCTCCCTTTCCTATGGATGTGGCGCCAAGCTCCTTCGATCTCCCTCTTAGATGCCTGGTGATCTTGTCCTTCTTGTAGAAAGAAACCACTCACATGGATATTGTTCGGCTTGTCCCTCATCGGGTATCCAAACTGACGGCGCGCGAGAACAGGGTTATAATTAATTCCACCTTTCATACCAAGAAGAGGCACGTTAGGAAAAGCACCACAGCTATCGATGATCTTCACGTCATAGTAAACTCGATTGTACCAATCAATATCGAAATGAGTGAGAGCCATAATCTTTGGCGCCCATCGCGGCTCATTCTCGAGATCCCAGAAAACATCAGACCTAGGTAGATGAGAAACATACCACTGATACAGCAACGGTGCACAACAAATAATCATTCCTCCTTGAAAAGAGTTTCGAAGATGGATGGAGTAGTAGGTATCTCCTAGCAGCGTAGGGACCGGATTTCCAATCAAGAAAATTCTGATGGCGTTGATATCCACAAACTTATCAACGTTAGGGAACAAGAATAGACCATAAGTGAGTAAAGCGAAGACGTCTTCAAAGGCAATAGTATCTTTTATCTCAGCGAAATGACGAGCTTTCTTCAACAAAAACTGCGCAGACAAGCCTCAGATTCCCCCTTTTGTAGTCATGTTCTCCTCTATCTCTGACTTCTTCAAGTGGGTGATGGTCGCTATCTCGTGAGATTTGGGTTCCTCTTCCAAGCCAGAAAAAGGAACACAGTCGGTGATCGGCAAACCAAATATGTAGGAGTACTCTTCTAAGGTGGGCATCAACTGGTAATCTGGAAAGTTAAAACATCGATACAAAGGGTCGTAAAATTGGACTAACGTATTAAGGATGCCTTCTTTCATCTTGCGCTTCATGAGAGGTATAATGGACCCATACTTTCTCTGAAAATCTGTCGGATTCTTGATCTCAGGAATTAAACTCTTCAGTTCTTCAATCTCGGGCTCCTTAAAACTAAAACTTCGAGTGTTTCTCCTTCCAAATTCCATAGTACATGAGGTGTCTGCAAGAATCATTCCTAAGTTCCTTGAAAAACCAGTTTTTTATAAAAAATGTTAATGAATGCATGAATGAATGGTAATGCAACAGTTACACACAAGTTCACAAACATGGGGTTCAAAGGTTCAACGTTTCAACATGGAGTCAAAGGTAAAACCCACCCCAAGGTATGTACTATCGGTTCAATCACACCTGTAAGACAAGGTTCTAAGAGTTCCCAGAGTCTACATTCCTCCTTCGGATATTACCAACGTCTTGATTACTCAATAATTAGCAATATTCTCAAGAGAAACTCGTCCGATCGTAGTGTGATCGGTGGATCTGGAACTGACTGTTTAACGCTGGTTTCGCGAAATGTCGCGGAAGCAAGAGTCGCCATCGTCTTTTATTTTCTCCAAATGGAAAGGACAAAAGCACAGAAAAATTCCTTATAGAGATTGCTCTCAGTTCGGGAGGTAGATTATAGAAAGGGAAGGTGTTAGCACCCTTTCTATCCATGGTTATCCATGGGCTCTTAGATACTTGCTCATTTGTGTTTTCAAAATTGTTTGTTTGCTTTTCAACTGTGGGTTTAAAAAAAAGTTTCTTTGAAAATTTCAGTTCGACTCTTGTATCAGTCCTCAAGAGTGTTTGAAAAGTTGCTTTCGAAAGCTTTTTGAAAAGGTGTCGGTGTGAAAAGTATTTCTGATTTGTTTTGAAATTTGAGCAAGTATCTACGAGAATCTACCTACTCTAAGGAATTCGTCTGTGTAAATGTCCTTAAGGTAGTGCCATCCCACCATTGAGGGGTAGGTAGCACCACCGTCGGAGGTGTTCGGGTCAATTCGAGGATTCGGGACATGGTGATCACCGGAGCAATAGGAAGACACCTTAGAAGCTACCCTCATGCCATGTTCATGGACATGAGGACTTACTAAAACATCCTCTACTCGACGACCACCTTTCGAGGGGCAAGGCAACAGTGAGGCGTACCCTAGGGGTGGTGTGTGATTTGTGTGTCATGTTCATTTATTTTTGTCTTGTTCATGCATTGGTGATCTACGCTTTTGTTTTTATTTCGACATTCATTCTTTCATGCAAATTGATTAACAGTTAAAAGATGCGAGAATTAAAAGTCCTACGCTATTACAAAGGCGCGGGTCTACATCGCCAAAATTAATCCAAGACCCGATTTGAAATAAAATAAAGTGCGAGAAATATAAATGTCCTAATTGACCTATTACATAGCTTTGGGAGAATTACATGAAAAAGGAAAAAAAATAAAAAAAATGCGAAGAGAATTAAAATCGGGAATGCGAGGGCGTTGGACCCTTTTAAGGAAATTAAATTACATTTAATAAATTAATTGAGTTAAATGAGAAAAGGAATTATTTTTGAGTTTTTTGCATTCACGGATTTAGTAAGAAAATTAAATGAAATTAAAAGGTTAATTAACCCTAATTCTAAATTGTTTTTAATTTATTAAGAAATATTTTCAGTTTGCCCTAATTTTAATTAATTATTTACATGGTAATTTTATTTACAAAATAATAATTAATAATTAAATAGGGTGAGAAAGAAAAAGGAAAAAAAAGTATGAAACCCTAATTCTACATTTTTTTAGTTTATTATAAAAAATATTAAGGTTTAAACCTAGAATTAAAATTAAATTAATTAATAAGATTTTTTTTTAAAAATTAAATAAAATATATTTTTATTTTTGTCTTTCTGATTTTTTATTATTTTTTTATGTTATAGAAAAATTAATTTATGAATTAAACTAAAAAAGAAATAAAACAAATAAATAGAAAAGAATAAAAAGAAAGAGAAATTAATGCAAACCAATGGGGGGTGTTGACCCCAATTTGGAGGTATCTGGCCAGCAATTAGGCCCATTTAATTCCTGGCCTTGTTGACTTTTCTGGGACGTGAGTGGCTTCATTGACCAATGCATAGGGTGCTCCTTAGGTCATGACCGTTGGATTGAGATTCTGAGACATGTGGCACGCTTGGATAGTGGGCGTATGGTAGTCTTCTGAGGGGAACGCCACATGTTAGCATGGAAAGAAAAATAATATGGAGAAAGGAGGGGACCTGGGAATCGAACCTAGGTCCCAGAGTTTACCAATGCAACGCCTGGCCACTTGATCCACTTACGCGCTTTGAGTATAATATAACAAATAAACAATATAAGGCAAAACGATGGTTAGTGATGTTTTTTCGCGCGAAATTCAAACGCACCAACCATTGGCTTACACCTCACCTTCTTCTCCAATTGTTCTGCATTTGCCTGAAAAAAAGAAACAAGATTGCGGGGGTTTTAAACCCCCACTACATGATATATGAAAAAATAGCGAATAGGCCCTGGTTGCTCATAAATTGAGCGCGACCTATACAATGGATTCGTCTGAAGCTTCTGGTTTTAATGGCCTTGGTTTCGTGTCTCAATTTTTCCAGAACAAGGAAGCCCTAATTTCACAACCTTGAAAACCTAGCAAGCTTCCATGGCAGATTCACGTACAAAGCATGAAAACTCAATTAAAGTACAGGGTTAGCTTTAGAATGAATAAATTAACACAAATCAATCATTAAAAATTGAAAACAACGCATGAATCATGAGACACGAATATGCAAAAAGTTTGACACAGTTTGATCTCCGTATACCAATTCTTGATGCTGGAAGCGTGGAAAAGGATTCAGTTAGGTTCCTTGATGTCTTAGGAAGCTTTTGGGATAGTTCTTTTGCCTTGAAACCCTTTGGAATGGTGTTTTCAGTTTTGACTTTTTTCACAAAATTTGCAAATTATGTTCTTGATATGAGGCGCAGCTTGAAGGTTGTGTGCATTAGGTTTAGCTTCTGACTTATATGAGGGATGAATTAGGGTAAAGATTTTGAGTCAAAAAGCCTTGTAATCATGAATCCAATATTTGATTTTAATGGCATATTTTTTCAAATCTTTTTCATGTGTTTTGATGCCAATCATGACCAAATCACCTTGATTCTTTCCATATTGGATAGTGCACGAAATCTTGAAGGTATTCTATGCACAAAAAGATTTGAAAAGCATGGATGAGTATTTTTCATATTTTAATTAATTAAATGAATTAATGGTGATTAAAAATTCAAATAAATAATAAAAAAAAATGATGAAATAACTCCCCTTGGGCCAAATGGTCGTGCATAGCCTTTGGATGATGAATCTTGGAAGAAAATGTGGCCCATTAGCAAATTTGAGGCATTTGAAGTAAAGTTGACTTTTCAAAATTCCCAAAAATTTCCCAACTTCCACAAGGCATATCTTGCTCAATTTTTAAGCTTTGATCATGTTCTTGGACATTTTGGAAAGGTCTTGAAGTCCTTTAACCAATGCCTTTGGTCCCATGTCATTTTGATTTACCAATTTCAAGTTATGGTCTTTGACTTAAAGTCCCTTTTTGTTGACTTTTGAAAATGACCTATAATGTTGAAATTGATAACTTTTTGTGAGAGCATTTCTTGGACTTGAAGTGTGAAGAAGAGTTGTAGGAAATGTCTTTCTCTTTAAAATGAGCTTTGGATGGAATTTTTCTGATAAACCATGTGGAAGTTATGCCTTGGTCAAGTTACAGTTGACTTTTTCAACTGTCCAAATATGGCAACTTTTGCATCTTGAGACTTTTTGAGCCATGCCTTGAGAATCATGATCAAGAATTGATCAAATGATGTTTGTGGATTCAAAATAAGATGTTGACCAAAAATTTGAACTTTTGACTGTCAAATGACCATTTTACCCCTACAGTTGACTGCTGAGCAATTAGGGCATTTGACTGTGCAATTTTGTGCTGTAAGTCTTGAAACTTGGTATGAGGATACTTGACAATGTTTGTAGGCATGTGAGACTTGATTGGACCCTTGGAAACTTCAACTTCTTTTCCAGAATCAAAACCCTAGTTTTTGACTGTTAGGAGGCCCTTGAACTGTGCAACCCTTGGGGAGATTTTGAAGCATGCTCTTTGCCATTCTTGAAGAATATGGGAGGGCAAATTTTGGGGTACAACAGTTGCCCCTGTTCAATCTTCTTAGACCTGAGGATGCAGATTGGCTGACGTGCCTTTCGTAATCTGAAGGTGGAAGATGATTGAACACTAGAGTGCCCAGAAATTTACGCTCACATAGTGGTGCGATGGTAGGAATGGGCTTATAGATGCCATTTGGAGATTGATGGATAGGATGATGGGCTTATAGATGCCATGCTGAGAGGTGATGGATAGGTGGATGGGCTTATAGATGCCATCTGGGTGTCGATCGCGTAAGAGTTCCTTAGCGAGAAGTTGCGTACCTGAAAAAAGAAAATGATTACCTGACCTGTTGCAGGAGTTGGTCTTCAAACTCTTTGTGTAGATGCCCTGACTGGTTACAGGAATTGAATCTGGAGCTTCAAATGGGTGATGAACGAACCAGGGATGGTTACTACCTCAACGGGACGGTGAGAGAACCTTGGACGATTACTACCTCAACAGGGACGCTGAGAGAATCTTGGGGCGATTACTACCTCAGCAGAGTCGCCAATTCTGTAGCGATAAAAAATGTAGCGGGGTAAATCGGAGATCGAATTATTAATTAATTCGTCTCACAAAAGCAAGAGTCGCCACCGCGCTTTATTATTTCCAAGGGAAAAGGGGAAAGAGCGAAATAAAACCCTAAATATGCAATGTAAAATAATACTTTAAAAGTGATAAAAATACAAGGCGTTTTTTGAAAAGAGATCTATGGTTCGGGGGTTGGTTATACAGTGGGAAGGTATTAGCACCCAATGTATCTATAATACTCTATAGGAACCTTTTTAAATATCTGTTTATTAAAATGTTCGTTTGTTTGATCGAAATAAATTGTTTTGGCCGAAAAGGGGTACGGATGGGTTTTTGAAGGTACGACGACCCAATGTCGAAGTTTTGGCTTAAGAGGTATAAGTTTTGAAAAGATTGAATATTTGGGGAAAAATTGTCTTAAGTTTTAATGAAATGTAGATGTTCGTGCGATTGGACTTGAGGACATGAAGTCAACAAATTTAATCATTTTTCCCTTGGATTAAGAGGTAAACAGAATAATCATGTAAATACTGGATAATCAAACAGACAATTATGTGGATAATGACTAAATAGCCAAGTGATATGTGAACATGTATTTTTTATATTTTTATCTAATATTAATTAAAGCGAGGGAATTAATTAAAGAAAATGTTTTTTAAAGTTTTAATTTTTATATGTTTTTTATTTATATATAGACAAAAGCATGAGAATTAATTGAAGAAAATAAAATGTTTTTTAGATGTTTCTATTTTTATGTGTTTTTTAATATTAATATAAAGTATCATTTTAAGAATTATTAAAATAACTCTAAACTAAATTAAAACCTAAAAGTTATTAATTTAAGTCTAATGAAAATAATATTAAAATTCTAAATTAATTCTAAAGTTAAATTAATAAAGATGGGTCAAATTATTAAAATTGTTTTAATTAAATTGCATCTATTATTAACTTAGTCTAATTAACTAAATTAATAAAAAAACTCTAAAAAAAAGGCTAAAGAAAACAAAATAGAAAAAAGTGTTGAGAAATAAAGGGGTAGAAACATAAACAAATCATATGGGCCAAAGGGGTTCTAAAGGGCCTAATCAAAAAGACAGAAACGGGAGGTGTATGAGAAATTCGTTGGGCTTAGGTGGAAGCAAGGTTAAGTCCATACATTCCATAATTGTTTTAGGGTTAAACCATGTTTTAGTTCTGAGAGAAAGGGATTAGGGTTAAGGTGCACAGAGGCGCCGCTTGCTTGTCTTCTTCGTTCTCATCTTTCTTCTTCTTTCGCCTCTGAGTCCCTTGCCACGGCCACCGGTACCTCGACCTTCTTCTTCCCTCCAACTAGACACTAGGGGCGACGGATTTACGGTACAATTTTCATTTTTATTTCGTTAGGTTTGTTGATTACTGCATGTGTTGATTTTGTGTTCATTGATTCTAACTTCAAATTATTGTTGTTACATGAGGTGTACAAAAGAAAGAGAGGGAAAAAAACGTTACCTTTGGGAGATGGAGGAAGAACGGTTGGGTGTGCGTAGGAGGCCGGACGGAAGGAAAGGTGATGCGTTGCGAGCTTCTTTGACCCTGGTTTGTCTTTTTCCTCTTCTTGCTAGCTTGTTGTATGCTTTGGTATTTGCCTATGATGAATATTCTGAGGCCTGACTGTATGCTTTGCACATGCTACTGTTGAAATGTTTTCATTTTGATTAGCTTCCCTCTTCTTCTTTCTGTGATTCTGTTGCCTTTGTTAATGGCCTATGATGAAGAATTCTGAGGCCTGATGCTTGACTGTTCCTTTTTGTTTGGTTGAGGCTAGAAACAGATTATTGATGGTTATTGATGGTTAATGGTTTTTTGTAAGGATTGACAGTGGTTTAAGGTTTTAGGCCATAAGTTTTACTGGTTTTAGGCCATATTGGTTTAAAGTTTGGTGATGGCTTTTACTGGTTCATGGTTTTTGACACGGTTTAAGGTTTTGAAATGGTTATGATTTTGTTGTTGTTACCGTGGCTTAGGCTCTGAAAATGGTTATGGTTTGGTTCTTTTGGTATTACAGGTTCTACTGGTTTTTTAGGCCATAAGGTTTTTTTGTTTGTGGCCTTGAGACAGCAGGTTCTGGCTTTTGTATGGTGAACTGGTTTTTATGGTTTCAGGCCATAAGGTTTGATGGTGTTTATGCTGGTTTATTGGTTAGGCTGGACCGTTTGTGTTTTTTTGATCTTTTAGGCCATGGTTCTGGTTGTGAGATAGCAGGTTTGGCTTTGAGACAGCAGGTTTTGCTTTGAGACTTTTTGAATTTTTGTATTGTTTTGACAGTTTTTCGTTTTGAAGGCTCTTTCACAGGTTATGAACTCTTGAATTTTTTTGAAGGGGTTTGTTTGTGTTATATCCGTTTGTCTTGAGGCTTCTCTCTTGATAACTCAGGTTTTGGTATATTTAATTATATTTTCCTTGGACCTCTGCACATTACTGCTCCATCAGTTTGTCTCTATTCTTTTTCATGCTTTCCCTTTTTCTTACTGCATTGCTGCTGTTCTGTTGGCTATCTATTTCCTGCCTAAACCAAAACCTGTAAACCACACTCTTCCTCTCTTCTCTCTCTTAAGTACAAATAGACATTAAAATGATGTATGTACTTTACTTGTTCTGAAAAAGTATAATGCTGGAAAATGATGAAAAAAGAAAATATATTGCTTGCACATTGGTTTTAAACTGCATGGTTCTCTTTGTCTTTGCATGGTACAGCATGGGAGCCTTATGTATTTTGACTTCTTCCACATTTTGGCATGTTTACGTTGCACTTTGCTTTGAAAAATTGAAACTTGACTTGGAGCTTGTATACTTTCATATGCTGTTGCTTTTTGACAATGCAGTGGATTTTGAAAATGTGCAAATGATTTGAAAAATTCAGTTTACAATTAAAATGCAATTTTGACAAAAGAAATGAATTTGTGCATATTTAAATTGTGCATTCATTTTTATCAATAAAAATTCATCCCTTTTTGTGAACCGGGAGAAATCCCGTGATTTGCAAAAAGGGTAAAAACCTGATTCCAGCCGTTTGCTTTTAATGATGAACGCTAAATTAATTTTTTTGCTTTTAATTATATTCATTTCTGACTTTTTTTCTTTTAATTCTTTGCAGGTAAAAATCAAATGGGTATTAAAGAAGCATTGGATAGAAGATGAAGATTTAGAACTTAGAAAAATTAGGATAATTTTTATTTCATTTTAAACATTGTAAAATTATCATTGTAAATACGTTGTAAATAAATACGGTATTTAAAACAACAATTGTAACAATTAGAATAAAATGAATAAAACTCCAATATTTTATCAATCAATTCTTTTCTTCTTTCCAATTATTTATTTTATCGTTTATAATTCTTTAAATTATATAATAACTGAAAATCAATTCCAATTATTTAAATTTAGAATGATAAATAATTAAATAAACCTCATTGACCAATTAACTTCTCTCCAATTAATTATTTCATTATTTATAATTCTTCCAAATTATAATAACTGAAAATAACATTTCAATTATTTAAACCTAGAATAATAAATAATTAAATAACATTGTTTGATCAATTAATAAACTCTTTTCAAATATTTATTTTATTATTTATAAATCTTTAAATTATATAATAACTGAAAATAAATTCCAATTATTTAAATTTAAGATAATAAATAATTAATAAACATTGTCTGCATTGATCGATTAATAAATTTAGCGTTCAAAAAATAAACATCTCTCGACCTGAAAAAGTTATGAATTTAAAACTGCTTTGAAAATTGATAAAAATAGGTCAAAACCCTTGCAATGTAATGATGTAGATGGGAGATGGTATCTTAGGTCAAAATTTGGGGTACAACAATCATAAAGCATCATATGCATCCAGTAACCATTTCAAGGGTTTGGATCTTCATCTTTGTTCTTGTTTTGTAGGTCATGGAATCTCTTCGCAGGAAAACAATTCAGGTCAACCTTGTGAGAATCCCTCCTCAACTCAAGGAGCTTACTTCCAAGATTCTAAAGAATTCTCTCTTCAGTGAAAGACATGGTAGACTCCTCAACTTGGTTAACTCCAACATTGAAGAAGACATGGTGAAAGTCCTCTTCTAGTTCTTTGACCCCCTACACCACTGTTTCACATTCCCTGATTACCAACTGGTACCTACTTTGGAGGAATTTTCTCAACTCCTGAGGATTCCTATTCTTCATCAACTAACCTACAATGGTACGGAAAGAGAACCAAAGCCTGAAGATGTTGCTCAAGCCTTACACTTGCAACCATCTGATATCAAAGGTCATTGGGAAACCAGAAGTGGTGTCAAGGGTTTCTTGGAAAAGTTTCTGTTTGAGAAGGCACAAGACTGCTGGAATTCTTTAGATCTGTAAGCTTTTGAGGAGATTGTGGCACTTCTTATCTATGGGTTGGTCTTGTTCCAAAACCCTGATCAGCTTATAGATGTGAATGCTGTCAAAATTTTCATATCTCGGAATCCTGTGCCTACATTGCTTGGGGATATCCTACACTCATTTCACACGCAAACAATGAGGAAACGAGGTGTTCTCATGTGTTGTACTCCTCTTCTAGCAAGGTGGTTTATTTCTCACCTTCCCCAATCAGTTTTTAAGAATGAGCAGGGTTTAAGGTGGTCACAACGGTTGATGACCCTCACACATTCTGATGTTCATTGGTGTTCTCGGTCCAGAGAAAATGTCATCTTCATTGATCGTTGCGGAGAATTACCTAATGTCCCATTACTTGGCATTAGGGGAGGCATCACCTATAACCCGTGCTTGGCTCTAAGACAGTTTGGTTATGCCCGAAGGGATGGCCTTCATGATATACTGATTCCTGACTTGGTTTTTGACTTCGACAACGATGCGCATGGACTTCGACAAAGGTTTATCCGAGCTTGGAGGATGCCCAACAAAGTGGATAGTAAGACACTGGGGCACAAGAATTCCATCCCCCTTGAGCCTTACCTCAAGTGGGTACGAACTCGCGCCCAGAGTCTTATGATGCCTTACCCTCACATTCTCCCCGTGATTAAAGAGCATGTTATGGAAGGAGAGGTTCCATACACCCTCCTACATCCTGACATGCCAACATCATTGGAAGAATTACAAAAGAGTTGGATACAGCTCAAGGAAGAACAAAATACTTTTGAAGCCAGCTTCTATGCCAGCAAGAAGAAGGTTCTGGAACTTACTCGCCGACTTCACGAGGAGGAGACTCTCAACACTTACATCGCGCCAAAGAGGATGCACAACGTCTTTTTACATTAAGAAGCTTTGTAATATTTTGCCCATGGGGCATTTATGTACTAACAAATTTCTTCTTATTAATATGACGTGTGTTCTTTTTGTTTGCAACAAATTTGAATTTCTGAATCCTTGAATGCATTACATGAATAACATATCATTCATCATATGCATAAACAGGTCTTCACATCAGGTTTCCTTATCTTTCTGCTGTTTATTTCAGCAAGATGGATATAGAGTAGACGGTTAAAGATCTGCAAGTACAAAATTCGCAATTCCAACAACTCCTCATGACCTTAGCAAAGGGTCAGGAAGATCTTAAAGCGCTGTTAGAGAAAGTGAAGGAACCAGAAAGGAAGAAAAAGAAAAGAATTGGTGTGGCCACTATGGGAAGAATATTTGAGCATCAGGCTAGGAGAGTTCTGGAATTCCCCTCGACGTCTGACGAAGGGGTTGATAAAGGAAAAGGAGTTGCAATTCCCTCTGAATCTGAAGATGAAGAAGAAGAAGAGGAAGAGGATGAAGATTACTCCGAACAGCAATACCCTCCGGCGGATGATAAGTATAAAAATCTTGAGGATCGGTTGGCAGCCATGGAGTTGCAAAGGGTTCCTGGCTTGGATTTCGAAGAACTAGGTTTGGTTGCTGGGATCGTCATTCCTCCCAAGTTCAAAGTGCCTACATTTGCCAAATATGATGGTTTGTCCTATCCAAAGATGTATCTGAGATCCTACGTCAGAAAGATCCAACCTCACTCTTCCGATAAGGATCTATGGGTCCACTTTTTTCAAGATAGCTTATCGGGTACGCAATTGGACTAGTTCTATCAACTTGAGAGATCTGATGTTCATAACTGGGAAGACTTAGCTGCTGCTTTCTACCGACAATACCAATACAATGCAGATTTAGCGCCTACTCGTACTCAACTACAGAGTATGGGTATGGCTTCTAATGAGGGATTTAAGGAGTATTCCCAGAAGTGGTGAGATTTGGCTGGAAGGGTGCAGCCACCATTGTCGGATAGAGAGCTGGTTGACATGTTTTTAGGGACTTTGTCAGGTCCATTCTTCAATCACTTAATCGGGAGCTCATCTGCAGGGTTCACCGAATTAATTCTGACAGGTGAAAGGGTCGAAGCTGGCATTAAGAGTGGTAAAATTTAGAAGGACGCCTCCGCTTCCACTGCTATTAAGAAGACCTTCCCAGCCACGAAGTTTCTGTTATCATACCCAGAGAAATTAAGGGAGAATGGAGCGCCGACCAGCGGTGGGGGCTGTGATGATCCAGAAATCCTCATCCGATCAACCTCGAAGCAATCAACCAAGAACTAATCAGCAAAGGGTAGAAAGGCCACAACGGCAATTCACCCGGATCAATATGAAACCAGCTCAGGTCCTCCCTCATCTGTTAAAGTTAAACCTTACCAACTTGAAGGAAGCGCCGAAAAACCCAAATACCTCTTCTCCCTATTATCATTCAAATGCAAAATGTGCATATCACTCGGACAGTGTAGGGCATGATACCAACAACTGTTGGGCTCTTAAAAACAAGATCCAAGATTTGATAGATGCCAAGGAGGTAGAGTTTGATGCTCCCGAAAAACCTAATGTGATATCCGCTCCTATGCCAAAACATGGTCATAATGTCCATGTCGTTGTGGAAGATCTTCATGTTACCGCTGTTAATGAATTAATGACTCCGCTGCCAATAATTAAAGTGAATATGTTGAAAGCCGGGATTTTCCCGAGATATGAAAAAGACTGTTACTTCTGTTCAACCTTGCAATCTGACTGTCCACTGTTGAAATCAGGCATACAACGCCTGATGGATACTCAAGAGATCCTCTTTCAGAAAACTCATGTTTCTACTATCACTCATGTTACTCCTGTTACCTTTGTTACTCCAATCAATGACATTGCTATAATCACCATTTCCGACAATCTTTCCAAGACATGCAAAAGGCCTGTTAAGATTACGCCTGATCCTAAGTTTGTACCGCTGAAGATTACCATGCCGGGGCCTATCCCATATAAGTCCAACAAGACGATACCATGGAATTATGGAGGAGAGATCTTCTACCATGGTGTCAAGCAGATCGAATAAGTCGAAGAGAATTCTGATGAAGAAACTCCTGACATAGGGAATATTGCGGGAACAAGTAAGATAACTCGTAGTGGAAGAATCTTCTCTCCGGAGATTGCTCCTCCACGGGCAGTCTTCGGACCCTCAAGAACTTCTGTGCCTGTCAAGACATATGTGCAAAGTCCAGTAATCGAAGAAATTGTTACTCCCGAATTTGAACCCTCTGCTGTTACCACCGATAAAGGTAAGGGGATCCAAGAAGCGCCCGTCAGGACGAGGGCTCAGACTTTGGTTATCCCTGAGACCACCCAAAAGGAGATGGAAGAAATCTTAAATATAATTAAGAAGAGCGACTATGATGTCGTAGAGCAGCTAGGGCAAACCCCTTCAAAAATCTACATGCTGGCTCTCTTACTCTGCTACGAGGCTCATGCCAAAGCCTTGATCAAATTTTTAAAGACGGCACACGTGCCTCAAGAAACTTCTGCAGATCAGTTTCAAGAGTGCGTGGCTAGCCTTACAGCCGATAATGGTCTTGGTTTCTCTGATGCTGATTTGACCCCTAAGGGAAGAAAGCATAATGATGCGCTGCATGTCTCGGTAGAGTGCAGAGCAACCACACTTGCTCATGTTCTGGTTGATATCGGTTCGTCTTTAAATGTTCTACCAAAGAAAGCATTGGACAGATTGGACAGTGAAGGTTTGACCCTAAAGCCCAGTAATATCATTGTTAGAGCCTTCGACGGTTCTAAGAGGATGGTTCACGGAGAAGTGGACATTCCAATCAAAGTGGGTACATAAATTTTCAACTCTACTTTTTATGTGATGGACATCCGTCCTTCATATTTATGCTTGTTGGGAAGGCCATGGATCCACAACGCTGGGGCAGCCACTTCTTCTCTACACCAAATGCTAAAATATCCGGTCCAGGGTAAAATCATAATAGTTCATGGTGAGGAGAAGTATATGATAAGCCACCTTAACTCTTTCCGCTACGTGGAGTTAGATGGTGAATTCATAGAAACACCCTTCCAACACTTTGAGGAGGTTTCTCCTGAGGTCGCGGTAGCAAAGACAATGA
The DNA here is from genome assembly GCA_948472305.1 of Vicia faba. Lineage (NCBI taxonomy): Eukaryota > Viridiplantae > Streptophyta > Magnoliopsida > Fabales > Fabaceae > Vicia > Vicia faba. The sequence goes on along the minus strand of OX451738.1, from coordinate 381,748,807 downwards.
CTGATATGCCTATTATTACCAAGCTTGTGTCCCGGATGTCATCCCTTAAAGATGCGGAGGCTGTAATCAAGGAGGGAGGAAGTACAGTGTGGGGGCAACTGCCAGATTTTCCTCACAAGACAGACAAGTTTGGATTGGGTTTCACTGCTGTTAGCCAGAAAGTTGTGCGTCGCTCCCGGGCTGGAGGACCACCCTTAAAAATCACTCACCATGGAGTTCATGCTTTAGAAGATGATGATGAAGAAGGAAGCGATTTTGAAGATTGGATCTTTCCAACCATTGAAGGAGGACTAAACAACTGAGAGGCGAAAGACTTCATTCCCATTACTTTCATCAATCAGTAATTTATCTTTTGAACATTTCCTATTTGGTCTGTAATAACTTTTAAACAATTCGTACACTCTTTTTTGCCTTATGCCTTACCCGGGGCATGTAGGTCCATTTGTAAGGGTTTTGATTCTTCATTTTCATATGCCATCTTTTAATGAATCATGGATGTTTTCATCTATAAACTATTGTGTTCATTTTCTTTCTATTTACATTTCATTTTGTTTAAAGGTGGCTATCCCTTACACACACACTCACAAAATGCAGGTACCCATCCACTCCGAATTCCATGGGTGACTATTCTGCTTTGGTCTTCAGTGACTCTGAAGATTTGGTCAATCATGCCGAGTACGAAGGTAATGAAGACTGTGAAGTACCTGGAGAGTTAGCTAGACTTCTGCAACAAGAAGAAAGGGCTATTCTGCCCCATGAAGAGTTGTTAGAGACTATCAATTTGGGAACAGAGGAAGACAAGAAAGAGGTTAAAGTGGGTGCCAACCTGGAGCTAAGTGTCAAAGAGCGCTTAGTTCAGCTGTTGAATGAGTTTGTTGAAATCTTCGCCTGGTCCTATGAAGATATGCCGGGACTGGATACAGATATTGTGGTTCACCGTCTCCCTACAAGAGAAGATTGTCCACCGATCAAACAGAAAGTCCGCCAAATGAGGACCGACATGTCCGAAAAGATCAAAGCTGAGGGGATAAAACAATTCAATGCTGGCTTTCTGGCTGTTACTTCCTATCCGCAATGGGTTGCTAACATTGTGCCCGTGCCTAAGAAGGACGGCAAAGTCAGAATGTGTGTGGACTATAAAGACCTAAATAGGGCTAGCCCTAAAGATGATTTTCCACTACCACACATTGACATCTTGGTTGACAACACAACTCAACACAAGGTATTTTCCTTCATGGATGGATTCTCAGGATACAACCAGATCAAAATGGCCCCCGAAGACATGGAGAAGACTACTTTTGTTACGCTGTGGGGTACCTTCTGCTATAAAGTGATGCCATTCGGACTGAAGAATGCCTGGGCAACCTATCAGCGAGCCATGGTAGCTTTGTTTCATGACATGATACATCATGAGATTGAAGTCTACATAGACGACATGATAGCCCGTTCACAGACAGAAGAAGAACACCTCGACCATCTGCAAAAGTTGTTTGTTAGATTAAAGGAATATAAGCTCAGACTGAATCCTAGCAAGTGCACTTTCGGAGTCAGGTCGTAAACTTTTGGGATTTATCGTCAGTAACAAGGCATCGAAGTTAATCCTGCCAAAGTTAAAGCTATACGAGAAATGCCTTCCCCCCGCACTGAAAAGGAGGTCAGAGGTTTCTTGGGACGCTTAAACTACATCGCAAGGTTCATCTCTCACCTAACATCTACCCGCGAGCCAATCTTCAAGCTGTTGAAGAAAGATCAGGTGGTTGAATGGAATAATGATTATCAAGTTGCTTTTGATAAGATCAAGGAGTATTTGCTGGAACCTCCTATCTTGATGCCACCCGTCGAAGGAAGACCTTTAATCATGTATCTGACTGTTTTGGATAACTCAATGGGGTGCATACTGGGCCAACATGACGAGTCTGGCCGAAAAGAGCATGCCATTTATTACCTTAGCAAAAATTTTACCGACTGTGAGACTCGCTACTCACTGCTCGAGAAAACTTGCTGCGCTTTGGTATGGGCTGCTCACCGGCTAAGGCAATATATGTTGACACATACCACTTTGCTGATTTCCAAGATGGATCCGATAAAGTACATCTTCGAGAAGCCTGCTTTATCCGGAAGGATCGCTAGATGGAAGATGATCCTGACTGAGTATGATATCTAGTACACAACCCAAAAAGCTATAAAGGGGAGTGTACTAGCTGACCATCTAGCTCATCAAGCCGTTGAAGATTACCAATCTATGAGGTTCGACTTCCCTGACGAGGATATTATGACATTGGACAACATTGAAGGTAACAGACTGTATGACGAACCTGAACAAGGATCCCGATGGACCCTGTACTTTAATGGTGCTTCAAATGCACTTGGCAACGGTATCGGCGCAATACTTATTTCTCCAGAAGGTTGTCATACACCTTTCACTGCTAGACTCTGCTTCAGCTGCACCAACAACATGGCCGAGTATGAAGCTTGTATCTTTGGTCTCAAGGCTGTTATTGACTTGGGAATCAAATCTCTAATTGTGTTTGGGGACTCAGCTTTGGTTATCAGTCAAATCAAAGGAGAGTGGGACACTAAACATCCTAATCTTATCCTATACAAAGAACATGTCCTGACATTGTTGCCTCATTTCGAGCAGATTACCTTTGAGCACTTCCCGCGAGAAAAAAACCAGCTAGAGGATGCTCTGGCTACAATGTCTTCCATGTTTAAACTCAACTGGGATAATGAGGCTCCCCAAATCACCATCGAGCGAATGGACGAACCTGCGCACTGTCATGAGATTAATACCGAAGAAGTAGTGGAACAACCCTGGTTTCATGAAATCAAAAGGTATCTCCAAACTCAAGAATACCCTGAAGGAGCTTCAGTCAATGACAAAAAGTTCTTAAGGAGATTTGCTGCCAAGTTCTTCCTGAGCAATGGTATCTTATATAAGCGCAACCATGATTGTGTTCTACTTCGTTGTGTGGACAAAGTTGAAGCTGAGTTGATCATGACTGAAATACATAGCGGCACATTTAGCACCCACTTAAGCGGACATACGATGGCTAAGAAGATTCTAAGGGCAGGCTACTACTGGTATACCATGGAAGCTGACTGTCATCAATATTCCCATACTTGTCACAAATTCCAAGTCTATGCTGACAAGGTACATATTCCTCCAGTTCCTCTCAACGTTCTAACAGCTCCTTGGCCATTCGCGATGTGGGGAATCAACATGATTGGAGAGATCAAGCCAACAGAATCCAATGGACATCGCTTCATCTTGGTGGCTATTGATTATTTCACTAAGTGGGTTAAAGCGGCTTCCTTCGCCTCCGTTACAAAGAATGTGGTTGCCCGCTTCATTAAGCAGAACCTTATATACCGGTACGGTATCCCCGACAGGATCATCACGAACAACAGTACAAACCTGAATAACACTGTGATCACCGCTCTGTGCGAGCAGTTCAAGATTCAACATCACAATTCATCTCCCTACCGGCCAAAGATGAACGGTGCTGTTGAAGCTACGAACAAAAATATCAAGAAAATCATTTAAAAGATGACAGTCACATACAAGGACTGGCATGAGGTGTTACCGTTTGCTCTGCATGGATATCGTACCATGGCGCGTACTTCCACTAGGGCAACCCCCTTTTCTTTGGTATATGGCATGGAGGTTGTTTTACCTATGGAAGTTCAGATTCCTTCCTTGAGGATTATGAAGGATGTTGGTTTAAGTGAAGACGATTGGATTCAGACCCGGCTTGATCAACTTAACTTGATCAACGAGAAACGGCTTACTGCTATTTGTCATGGTCAGACGTATCAAAAACGGATGATCAATGCTTTCAACAAGAAAGTCAGACGTCAGGTATATCAAGTCGGAGATCTTGTAATCAAACGGATCATCTTGCCGCAAAGTGATCCCAGGGGCAAATGGACTCCTACTTATGAAGGACCGTTTGTGATCAAGAACACCTTTTCTGGTGGGGCAATGATTCTGACTACCATGGACAGCGACGACCTGCCGCACCCTGCGAATGCAGACATAGTCAAAAGATACTATGCATAAAACGACCCGACAAGTTGAAAACCCGAAAGGGCGACTTGGGCAAAAATGGGCATCCCGGTGAATCGAAAACCCGAAAGGGCGATTCAGGTAAAAATTAGGGATAAACAAAAAAAATTAGTACACCCGGCAAGTTGAAAACCCGAAAGGGCGACTTGGGCAAAAAAGGGTTTCCCGGTGGATCGAAAACCCGAAAGGGGGGTCCAAGCAAAAGTTAGGGAATTAAAGCGTATGACTATGTCTCGTCGGATCACTTTAAGGACAATCTCTTCACTGACAAGCTCCAAGCTTCTGATCTATCCAATCATCTGCGAACGAAGCAACGAATGGACAAGATACTTAGAGTTATAAATGCTATAGCAGAATGGGAACCCCATGTAATTGTTAGACATATCCATCTTTCTTTGTATAAAATTTTTCTCAATTTTACGACAACATTCTCTTGCTAGGATGACTGTCTTCCTTGTACAAAAATACTTACAAAAGTTAATACAAAGATACTTCAAAGTGCAGAAATTTGCCTGCCTTTCCTTTCTTTTTTACACTTATGTTTTATTTGAAAACGTCCAATGGTTTGTTAAATGAGCATATGCATTTGAATATAATCACTGCTTACAAATAAAACAAAATAAGAAAGGATAATTACTGATAGGTCGAAAGTATAGGAAAACGTCTTTAGGCTATTCCAGAAGAAATCCCCTACAGTATGTCATTCAGATCCTCAACAGAGCTAAAACCTTGAAGTATATATCCCCAGCGGAGACAGAATACTCTAAACTTTATTCCCCAGCGGAGTCCAAAAAATTCAAATAAACCCCAGTGGAATACTATCCAACTTCCTCCGATTCCCCAGCGGAGTTCTCCTCAAACAACAAAACAGGAATCCCCAGTAGATTGGCATACAACCCAAAACTCCTGATCTCCCCAGCAGGATAAACATTTTCCCCATAGTTATTTCCCAGCAGAACGAAGATTCTTATTCCCATTTCTCCGGTTGAAGCCTCCCAGGTTTTAATTCCCCAGTAGAGATTGTCAGAGTTATCCTTATTTTCCCAGGAAAGTCATAAAAGATTATCAATTCCCCACAAGTCACCAAGGATCTTCAATCCTCAGAAGTAGTCCAAAGGAAATTCTCAGTCTCAACAATCAAAGGCTTTGAATCTCCAACAGCAGTCAAAGGCTTATTTTCCCCGGCAGCAGTCAAAGATTTCATTATCTCCAGCTATCTAGGATTTATTTTCCTCAGCAAGACAACTAATCGGCTTACATGCGCATACATTACATTCATATACCATAAACATTGATAGAACACATTTTATTGCATCATACATATCATGCAACATAACTTTGTGTTTTAGATAACATTTTACCCTTTTCAGGATAAGATTAAAAAACTATCTTTAACAAATATTCAAAGATTTCAGATACAGTATGGATACACCCCAGACACGGCGGTCATTCTATTACTCATTCAGAATTTCAAGTTAAGATACAGTATGGATACACCCCAGACACGGCGGTCATTCTATTACTCATTCAGACTTCAGCAATCAGATATAGACTAGATACGCTCCAAACACAGAGGCCATTCTATTTCTCATTCAGATTCAACTATCAAATTCAAATTCAGATACACTCCAGAAACGGAAGTCATTCTGTCACTTATCCGGATCCCAGTTACAGTACGGATACACTCCATACACGGAAGTCATTCTGCTACTCATACAGATATCAACTTCAGATACAGTCCAGATACACTCCAGACACGGTTGCCATTCTGTCACTCATTCGGAATTTATCCCCAGCTCAGAGATGCTCCATACACGGATGTTTTTCTGTCGCTCATTCAGAATACAGATACACTCCAAACAAGGCAGTCATTCTGATATTCATTCAAGAATCAAATACAGTTACAGTTTGGATACGCTCTAGACACGGACGCCATTCCTTTGCTCATACGAATCCAATCTCCAGATACAACTCATATACGTTCCAGATGCGGATACTATTCTGATGTTCATTCTACTGATATTTAACAAACATTTTTGATGGCATCTCTAAGCCCATCTCCAGAAAGATTCTATCATCTCCAAATGGCATCTTTAAGCCCATTCCCTCAGCAATATTTTGACGAGTGCAAATTTACGGGCACTCTAGTGTCCAATCCTCTTTTACCTTCGAGTCACGAAAGGAAAACTTGCCAATCTAACTCTTAAGGTTCAAGAAGATTGAGCAGGGGAAATTGTTGTACCCCAAAATTTTCCCTCTCATTCTATCAACTTTTCTCATCAACAGGCTCTTTGAACTCAAGATCAAGTTAGGGTTTGCTCTGCTCAAGACATCTCCTTGCACTGATGACCTAAATTTGGGTTTGAGTTTGCACAGGGATTTTTTGACCTACAATGCTCAAAGTGACTCTCATACTTCATGTTGGACTCATAAGTTTGACCATACCAAGTTTCAAGCCTTGAATCAAATTTTTGCCCAGTCAATTGGACAGTTGACCTAGAAATCAACTGTATTGGGGAGAAAGTCAGTTGTGGCCAATTTACAGTCAAACCTCATGAATTTTGACCCACATCAACATAATTAACTCATATGAACCATTTGATCAAGTTTGGACCACAACTCCACAAGAAATTTGATCAGATAACCAAAAGGGCAAAATGGTCATTTTTAGGGTTTTGACTGCACAAGGGCAATATCTGACTTTTTGACCTAGCAAATGGAAAATTGGGCTCAAGCATGGATTCAAGGACTCAATGGCATCATATTGACCTATTCAACAAGTTCAAAAGACCTCAATTGCATTGGATTGACAAATGAATTTTTCAGTCAACTGATCAAAATTTGATTGTACATTGAAAAGTCAAACTTTGACTTTTTGGTCAAAATCAAGTGCCAAGGGTCATTTTTCATCAAGATGTGTCAAAATATGAAACTTGTTCATCAAGAAACCCAAAATTGCAAATTAGGGTTTAAAGTTGAAAAATTTCATAACTTAGAATTTTCAAAGTTATGAAATTTTCTTAATTTTTCCTAACTTTGCCCAACATTTTCACCATGATGAAATTGGATTAAAACAAAACCTCCAACATGAAAGTTGTAGTCCTCCACAAATTCTACAACTTTGATTCACAAAGTTTTCTCAAAAGAAGCTTGGATCTCAAGTTATTATTTTTGGAACAAGGGTCCCTAAAACTTTTAACTTTGTGAGATTTTGCCCTAGTTTAGGCAAGATTTTGACCTATCTTCATGGCCATTTTTCACATAGTTACCCTTGGAATCTCAAGTTTCATTTCAAAATTGGATTGTAGAGCATGTTGCAAGATTTCCAAAATGTCCAAGAACTCCTCAAACACATTTGTGGTTAGAGAGAATCGAAGGCCTGAAGTTGGCAAAAACTCACTTTTCATCCATGGCATATTCATGTTCATACAAGTTGCAATTTTAAGTCAGCATGCCTTACACTAGTTTACATGCCTCTAAACCACTTCACACTAAATAATTTAATGTAAATCCATTGGTCTAAGCTATTGTTTTGGTCATTAGGACATTGTACACAAAATTAAGCCTTAAGTAGAAAAAGACACATTTCCATTTTTGCTTAAATCATGCTTTATGTCAAAACTGATTTCTTGAGCATTGGTCCATATCTTATGCAGCTAATCAAATCCACAAGTTGGAGGGGCCAAGGGCAAAGTATGCAAGCATAAGGATAGCCTGTACAAGCCTGTTAGAGATCACTTCCACATTTTGCTTCAAAAACAAGAAACTTGTCCAAAACCTTACTACTTGAACACCAGCCAAGAAAAACTTATGCAAACAGTTTGAACATCTTTCTCACACCCCTTTGAGCCAGAAAAACGATTGCTTGAGCCTCTAAACACCCCATAGCCAAAAATCACCTTCCATTGGCAAAATAGGGTAAAACCTGTAACTTGACTTCCATAACTCATTTGGCTCCTGCGTTTTGGCCAAAACCTGTTCAAACACCTTCCATTCAACTCATCCAAGCTATCCCAAACCTCAAATACTAATTGTAACTCCATTTACAGAGTTTGCCATTTTCATTTTGAGCTTGTGCAGGTTGAGTTCTACAGGCTGATTCAAGTACATTCAAGGCAAGCAGGCTATTGGAGAAGGTCAAGTTAAGTTCAAGCAAGCTCCCAGACATCTCAAGCCTTGTTTAAAAGCTCCACGTTGCCCTACACGAAGTCAGCTGAAATAGGTTTTTTTCAACTTCCTATCTCTCTCTATCTAGGAACATTTAGCCTTAGGTTTGTGAATAAGAAATGTAGTATTCATTGCCATGAAGCTGTACATATGCTCAATTTTCATTTATATTAAGCATGCTAAGAGAATTTCATCCATGAACATACTGAAAAAACTAGGTCAGATTTTAGGGCCAGAGAAATTCTCTCTGGTCTTTGAGAGTTAAGACAAGTTGTTTATATGGTTGGAATCGTCTTGAAATGCTCTACAAGTTTGATGTTATGTGTTTTTACAATAGAGCTCGTATACAGGATCTGGTGGTTGTACAGGACGCGCGCGTTTTCAAAAAACTGAAGGTTGAAGATGAAGTGGTGGGCTGGGCTTGGCCTGGCTCACTATTGACACCCCCCTTTTACTTTTTGCACCCCTGGCCCAATTTCTTGTTATTTTATATTTTTGAATTTTTATTTTCATTTCTGATTTTATTTATTTATCCCCAAATATAAAAAATGCTCAAAAATATTTTTATAATTTTTTCACATTTATTTTGCATTTTATTTTTATTTTCCAAACATAAAAAACAAATTAATTACTTTTATCTCATTTATTAAAACTTGAAAATAATATATAAATTATACTTTTATTTTTATTCTTGATTTTTATTCACACTGAAAATATTATTCTAAATATAATTTATTTTTGTATATATTTTATTCATTGTAAATATTTAACATAATATACATATATATATATATATATATATATATATATATATATATATATATATATATATATATATATATTCTTATTTTATTATATATTTAGAACAAAAATATAAAATATTACATTTTTATTTTTATTATCAAATATACTTAATAAATACTTTTTCTAAACATATTTTATTTTTTCACATATACTATTTTCTTTTTATTGTATATAAATAAAATAATTAATATATTTACTTTCTTAAAGAAAATTAGGGTTTTACCCTTTAACCAAATAAAATTAATCTTTTATTTATTTCTCTATTTTTACATTAAATATTTTTACATGCATAAATAAACAAAAACCTTTTTTTGCATAATTCATATTATTTGATATATTTATTTATTTTGTTTATTTAAATATTGTCCATTTATTATTTATGCAGTTGAATTCAATTTGGATGTAATAGTAAATTAGGGTTTATATTTCTTGTCAAATACCCCCCATTTAAAGATTGTACCCTCATCCCCATAATCATGTTGTAATAGCTTAAACTTTTAATTCTCGCACTTTACGCTTTCAATTATGCCATGATTAGAGAATTAGGGTTTGTATGCAAAAATCCAAAATCAACAAGTAGCTTGACCTAATCAAAGACAAAGATGCATGAAAATCAAGCACAATACACACTTGCACCCTTAGGGTTACAATCCACTTGTTGCCTTAAAATGGGCCATGTTATGCATGTTGGGTACTTTGGCAAAACAAAAACAAAACAAAAGATCATAGTCCCTCGATGACGCTATCTTGGTTGCCTAAACAAAATGATCAAGTCCCTCAAAAATTTGCCAAAGATACTTAACACAATTGCTATCATGGTCTATACGATGACCCGCGCCTGTCCCGTTTAACATCCTAACACAAGGTTGTTCACCAAATGCAATGGTGAAACAACACTGTCAAAAGGGTTAAAAACATTAGGAAATATCTTTGAGTAAATTAGGGTAGATAGCTCTTAGTTACTTGATCAAAAGCTTACAAAACATCCTTTCTATTTTCAAACACACTTCACAACACAATTTCAAAACATTTCCCAAATCAAACTTTCAAACATTGAAATCTTTTCAAAAGGCAAAACACCTTTGTATACATTCAAACAAGAATCATTACAAAGGTTGCCACAACGATGGTCTCTTTTCAAAACATCTTTCAAAACCACACACAAAGCACCATTTCAAACAATTGAAAAGCAAAAGCAAGTGATCTAAACCAGTAGCTAAGAGCCCATGGATAACCATGGATGAAAAGGGTGTTTGCACCTTCCCTTTTCATAATCTACTCCCCGAACCCAAGAAAACATCTCAAAGGTCTTTCCTGTGCTTTTTGACCTTTCCTTAGGATAAAATAAAAAGTCGGTGGCGACTCTTGCTAAACCGAAACATTTGCGAACACAAATGCAAAACCTCAAGTCAGTTCTCCCACCGTATCACACACATCATTGACGAACGTAACGCGCTATTTAAGCGTCTTACGACCGTCACCTTAGCCTTACGACTGTCACACGCTTAAAACTAACGTTATGGAGAACGTGGAGACGTGGGCAACATAATGGAAGGATTTTCCAACTCCTACAATTTCTCAACTTCACCAACGCCCAGTCCTGGTCTTTCTCCACTAAAGCAGTACAAGTCCACGTTCCTATTATTTCTTAACTGCCAATTTATCTTCTATAAATAGGAAAGATTTCAATGAAGGAAGGACAGAGTTTTTGCTACATAATTTTCTTGCGGAAGCCCTGCCAAATTTAATAACTGCAATTTTTTTGTTCTTGCTTTATTTTCCCTTTTACCAATTAATAGCTATTTCCAACATTAGGAAATTGCTATTGTAGTCAGAATTTATTTTTAGCCTCAGAATTCGTTTCAAGTTCCGATTTTGAAGGTTCCAATCTTACCGACTTATGGAAGAGGGAGCTTGAGGAATAATATTACTATTCAGGTTTTTAATCGCATTTAATTTAATTTTAATACAATTTGTTTATGTTAATTTATTTATTTATTTATCATGAATGTTTTATTGTTTTCTGATTATATTTCCTGTTTGTCTGTTTCAAGTACCATGACTAGCTAAATTTCTAGAGTCGGGATGTGACAATAGTAACTAAATGGATTAAATTGTTCCTAAGCTAAAATCCAAATTAATTTAATTTTTGGCTGTGACTTTTTATAATTAAAATCAATCTTTATGTTACGAGAGTAAGAAAAGTAGAATAGGTTAGGATCGAGACCACGAAAGTGTGAGGTTTTAACAGGATAGCTAAAGTTAGGCATTTGATTTAAATACAGCGAGAGCGCTTTAAAATGAATTAGATTTTATTAAGTTTTCAAGGAGTATTTTCTAAACACTTATGGGCTAGCGAGAGCAGGCATAGGGCTTTAGGGGTATAATCCGAGATAAGACCATGAAGTGTGAGTTGAGGGTTTTTAAACTGATAATTTCTACAGAACCATCTAAGTTAAACATCTTTATATGCTTAGGTTCGATTAGATCCACTTAGGTTCACTATATTACATACCGACCGTTTTATTATAATTATTCCCTTAATTCTATTTAGTTTTTCCTCTACTTTAATTTCCCCCAAAAATCCAGTTATTCATTAACCTTAGCTTTACAAAGTGACGATAGATTACGGTAGGTTGACATTGGTCTCTGTGGTTCGACAATCTTTTATATTACTTCGATATTTCCGTGAACTTGCGAAATTTACACATCACACTATCCATTTGAGGAAGCTTTGCAACAGATCTGTTGATGCTTATCTACAACGTCCCTCTTGTGCTTGAAGATCTCTCAAATGACTCTTTCATGGAACTCTATCAAAGGAGCTGAAGGATTGGAGAAAGATACCACACTTTGCCTTGACAAGAAAAAGAGAAGTTACTTTGTCAAAATAAAGAGCACAAGCTAAATTAGAACTTCTTACTAATTATACATTCTTAGAAGTTCTTAAGTCTGAGATTTTTATGTGTTGTAATATGTTTACACCATTGTTTTTATATCAAGTGTAACTATCATTCTATAATTACCAATTATCTGCTAGATAGATTGTTAGAAGTATCCTGCTTGTATGCTTGAGCATTTGTGAAGTCTCTTGCTTGTGTGCTTGACCATTTATGAAGTTTTTTGCTTGTGTGCTTGAGAAATTAAAAGTATCTTACTCCCGTGCTTGAGCATTAAAAGTATTTTGCTTGTGTGCTAGTGCAATAAGAAGTCGCTTGCTTGTGGGCTTGAGAATTGAAGTCCCTTACTTGTATATTTGGGAATTGAAAGTCTCTTGCTTACGTGCTTGAGCAACTTGTATTCATATTCGGTTATAATGGAAATCTTTTGGAAGTGCAATGGGACTGGACTACTCCTTATTTGTAGGAGGAACCAAGATAAATTGCTTTTGTGTTGTCTTACTCTATTCTTTACTTCTGCTCAATATTATTCTGTTGTCATCCATCATGCTCAATTAGATTTTGAACATTACAATCAGAATTTTATAACAAATATGATACGGTGGGAGAACTGACTGTTAATACTGGTTTTTGCATTTTATTGCAAATGTTGCAGTAAGTAAGAGTCGCCACCGACTTTTCTTTTATCCAAAAAAGGAAAGGGTGAAAAGAACAAAAAAAAAGACCTTTCGAGAGTTTTCTGAGTAAGGGGATAGATTATGAAAAGGGAAGGTGTTAGCACCCTTTCCATCCGTAGTTATCTACGGGCTCTTAGATGCTTAGCTCATGTTTTGAAAATTACTTGTGCTTTGTGTGTTTTGAAAACTATTTTGAAAATGCCTTAGTGTGGCAATTCGCTTTGTGATAACTCTTGTATCAGTCCTCAAGAGTGTTGACAGGGCGAATGTTTTTGAAAATATTTTTGTGTAGGTGCAAAAAGTTGTTTTGAGCAAGCATCTAAGAACTTATCTACTTATACTCGAAAAGGTCATTCTTTTCCTCCTAACCTTTAGACAGTGATATCCTACTATTAGTGAGTAGGTAGCCCTATCGTTGGATGTGTGAGGGACAGGCGCGGGTCATTGTTATGGTCATATAAGGCAACATATAGGGATACCTTAACAATTCGAATGGACTATCATCATATATTCGTAGGCAACATCGAGGGACACGATCATTTCTCGTAGGCAACTCGAGAGACACTGAGGGACTATAATCTTTATGATGACTTTAACCGAGGGCCTTTGCTAAGGGTATCCCTATGTTCGAGGGACATGGCCATTGTTTTTCCGAAGACAACAAGTGAGGTTATCCTAGAGGTGCGAGTGTGAAAATGATTCAGTTCAGTTATTTATCTTGCAATTAGGATTTTCTATCGTTCATTTTTATCTTTCCATACAATCCTATTAACCTAAGCATTGCATAAAATATAGTAGCTGAAGGTAAAGGCGGAAATATAAACCTAGGCTATTACAGAGCTTTGGGGCAGTTACATAATAGTGAAGAGTGCGGAAAAGAAATCCTAAAACTATTACATCCCGGAAGCAATTACATGATAATGATAAAAAAGCGAGAAAAATAAAGCTACACTATTACAGTTGGACACACTCCATACACTTTATCTATGAAAATAAAAATAAAATGAAAATAGCAAAGAAAATGTTTTGGTGATTTTTTATGAAAAAATAATTTATGATAATTAATTAAAAAAAACCTAAAAACCTAATTAATTTTAATTAATAAAAAATGTTAATTTTGAAAAAAAAGTTTCAGCCTAAAATGATTTACTACATAAGCACATCAACCCTAGACCAAAGGAACACGAGAAAGCTGCCTCCAAACCAAGAACAAAGTTAAAAAATTATTCAAGTGTGGTGCAATTCAAAACCTCACTCTCCAGCCAATCTCAATCAGTTCCAGCCATCCAATCGTATTCCTGGGACTCTCAGCAAGCCAATATATCCCTCTTTGAAGGGCAAATCTCCCGGAACCGGCAAATCAGAATCGCTCATCATGGGTAACTTCTTGAATTTATATTGATAATTCTATGATGCATTAATCCTTTTCATAGTTTGATTCGTATTCATGATGTTGTTTAAGGCAGGACCAACGTGAAACATGAGTGGTTTGAGGTAAAACAAAGATTTTGCCATGTTTAGGGAAAAATCTGTATTGTGCTTTGAACCAGGTGCTACAGGCATGCTCAATGAAAACTGAGGTCGAATTTGAACTCAAGAGCATTTTTCGTGTGGGGTAGGCTTTTGATTTGAAGTTTAAACTTCCAGAATTTGCAGATCACGATTTAGTGATCTCGGAGAAGATGACTGGAGATCTACTCCGGCGTCGTGGACTTAGTTGACTCTGTTTGGAGCATGCATGGCAGTTTGATACATTCTGATTGGTTATAGCTATTGCTGACGTGTGTGTTTGATTATTGACTAGGACTAACTCTTATCTTCATTTATAATATTATTATGTTATTATATGTATGAATGAGCAGGCAACGCAGTTGGTAAGGATATGAATACATGAAGGAAGGGATCTGGGTTCGATCCCAGGTCCAGCGCTTTTCAATTTTCTTGATATTTTCTGTAGATTTCAGTGCGTGGCTTCCTAAGACAGCCATCATGCACCCTCATTCTCGGCCATTGGATCACTCATCCTTTAGATCCAGCGCCCAATAACGCATCCCCATGATGGACCCCCAAGCATGCCTTGTTAGAACAAGATTAGTTCTAATCTATCTCAGAGTTTTGATGATAACAATAAATTCTATTTTAGATAATTTATACTCTGATGAACGTATTTGAATGTTTCAGATAATGTTCTGACATAAGCATTCTGATGTGCTAAGCTAAAAATTATATGAAGAAGTTCTTTAATGAAAGAACCATTTTTGTTTTAAGCGCATCTGCTGACTCTGGTAAGACAATTTATTTAAATGTATCTTCTAACATTTAGGAGGATTCCTTGCTCAGAAGATTACTTGAAAGCAAGTGCTGTTCAGAAGTTATTTGAAAGCAAACGCTGATCAAGTTCTTAGCAAGCAAAGCACTGCTTAGAAGATGAGTAAAGCATGTTCTGAATTCAAGACATTGAAGCAAGTTCTGAAGGAACGTTAAAGCCAACTTGTCTTGTCAAGCTTCAGGAAACATGTCCTTACAAGTGTCGTTTGCTCATTAATGCAAAGACGGCTGCAAGCACTCAAGTGTCTAAGCTAGTTGTTGTATCCCAAAATTTTCCCTCTCATTTTATCAAGATTTCCCCTCACAAGACTTCTTGGACTCAAGACCAGTTTAGGGTTTGCTCAGCTCAAAACCCCTCCTTGCACTGATAACCTGAAATTAGGGTTTGAGTTTTCACATGGATTTTTGGACTTCCAATGCCTCATGTGACTTTCATACTTCATGTTGGACCTCTAAGATTGCTCATACCAAGTTTCAAGCCTTAAATCACTTTTTTGCCCAGTCAATTGGACAATTGACCTAAAAATCAGCTGTATTGGGGAAAAAGTCAACCATGGCCAATTTACAGTCAAACCTCATAATTTTTTATCCACATCAACATTATAGACTCATATGAACCATTTGATCAAGTTTGGACCACAACTCCTCAAGAAATTTCATCAGATCATCAAAATGGCAAAATGGTCAAAATTAGGGTTTTGACTATAGAAGGGCAATTTCTGATTTTTGTCCTAGACAATGACCAATTGGGTTCAAGCATGGTTTCAAGGACTCAATGGAACCATCTTAACCTAATCACAAGGTTCAAAAGATCTCAAATGCATAGGATTGACAGATGAATTTTGCAGTCAACTGATCAAAAATCAACTGTACACTGAAAAGTCAAACTTTGACTTTTTGGTCAAAATCAAGTGCCAAGGGTCATAATTCATCAAGATGTGTCAAAATGTGAAACTTGTTCACCAACAAACCTAATTTTGAAAATTAGGGTTTTAATTTGAAAATTTTCATAACTTAGAATTTTTCTAAGTTATGAAAATTTCTTATTTTTTCCCAACTTTTTCACCATGATGAAATTGGATTAAAAGAAAACTTCCAACATGAAAGTTGTAGTCCTCCACAAAATATACAACTTTGAATCACAAAGTTTTCCCAAAAGATGCTTGGATCTCAAGTTATGATTTTGTGAATAAGGGTCCATAAACTTTTTAACTTAGTGAAAATTTGCCCTAGTTTAGGCAGATTTTTTACCTAACTTCATGGCAACTTTTCACCTAGTTCCAAGAGGAATCTCAAAATACATTTCAAATATGGGTTGTAGATCATATTACAAGCTTTCAAAAATGTCCAAGAACTCTCCAAGATCATTTATGGTTAGGGAGAATCGAAGAATTGAAAATGGCAATTTATCACTTTTGTGCAAGGCATTTTCACAATGTTACAAGTTGCAAATCAGTTTCAAACATGCTTGTACTTGGTATTACAGGTCCTAATCCTTTCTACACTCCATAATTTAATGCAAACACAATGGATAATGGTCTTATTTTGATCTTTGAAGCTTTGTACATTGAATTAATCCAAAAATGGCATAAAGTGTACAATACCATTTTGATAAAGCTTACTTTTTCCAGCTTTGCAAATCTTGAGCCATGGACCTGATCTCTTGTTGCAAACAAGATCCACAAACATCAGAAAAAGTTCACCAACCCTATGTAGTTCATAAGCTAGCCTGTACAGGCCTTTGGCTTTGTCACTTCACCTTTTCTTCAAAAACAAGCAAACATGCAAAAGTCAATAGAACTTGTGTATCTGATAAAAGCAAGCCTTGGCTTCATTTCAAACAATCTCATAATATTATAACAAGCCTAAACACGAATTGCTAACAGCTAAAACACCCTCAAACATAAAAAACACCATTTTCTGCCCAATCAGGGCAGTCTCTGCAAATCACTTGCCAACTTGAAACTTGCTCGTGCGTTTTTCCTTTCAACCCTTGAAACATCTTCCCTACATCACATACAAACTATCCAGGCCTTTGTCTTGCAACTGTAACCCCTGTTTCAAATTTCACCATTTTCACTTTTTGAGTTTGCAGGTTGACTTCTATAGGAAGATTCAGACATCTACAAGGTCAGCTGAGCATTGGGATAGCTTGAGGGAACTTCAAGCAAGCTCACACGACCTTCAGGCCTCACTCAAAGTTCCCACATTGCCATATTCAAACTCAACTGAACAAGGTATTTGTCAAGTTTCTATCTCCTTATTTAGGCATCCTTAAGCTTAGGTTTGTGAAGCAAAAATATAGTCCTTAACATGCTTGAGCTGTACATATGCTTAGTTTCCATTTATATTAACTGGGCTAGGAGTATTTGGTTGTTGAAGATGCTGAAAAAACTAGGTTAGAAATTAGGGCCATAAAATTCTCCTTGGTCTTTTAGAGTTAGGTCATGTTTTTTATATCATTGGAATCGTGATAAAAAATTCTACAAGTTTCATGTTGCAAGATTTTGTTTTTGTGCAAAGAAAATAGAGAGTTCCAGATTTGAACACAGGGCGCGTGCGAAGGAGCAATGACAAGGATGAAGTGGTGTCTGGGCATGGCGCGCTTGGGCTTGGCTTTTCTGACTTTTTGCACCCCCCATTTTACTTCTGCACCCCTCTGACTTATTATTTTATATTTTTGTATTTTCTTGCATATTTTTATTTTTTGTGCTTGCATTCATTTTTTCCAAATGATAAAAAATACCCAAAAATATTTTCTTTATTTTTTGCATTTTATTTTTTTTTATTTTTTTTATTTTTTTTGCATAATGAATGGTTTATTAAGATTTTACACTTTATTTTCTTAAATAAAACTTGTAAATAATTTGAAAATACTATACATTTTATTTTATTATTTTTTCACACTTAAAATACTATTTTATACATATTTCATTTTTTCTAACATTTTGTACATTTTTTTTTTGAACAAAAATGAATAATATATAATATATTTCTTTTAAACACAAATTAGGGTTTTTCACCCTTTCAAAAATAATCACAATTTTTTTTCTCATTTTAGACTTAAATAATTTTATTTTACATACATAAAATTAATACAAAAACATTTTTTGCATATTTACATTTGATTGCATATTTAAATATTTGCTTATTTATTTATTTGTACAATAAATTCAATTGGGTTGTAATAGTAAATTAGGGCTTTATTTTTGTGCAAATATCCCCATTCAAACTTGTACCCCCATCCCATAATATTGTTGTAATAGTCTAGATTTACTTTACGCATTTTATTGCTTTCATATACCATGATAGTAAACTAGGGTTTTGAATGAAAAGACCAAAAATCCAAAACAAATAGCATGACCAAAAATCCAAAACAAATAGCATGACCTAATTCAAGACAAAAATGCATGAAAAATGACAACACATTGCACACAAGCGCCTCTAGGGTTTCACCCACTTGGTTGCCTTAAAATAAATGGCCATGGTATGCATGCTAGGTATCTTGGCAAAATCAAACAAAACAAAAAGATCATAGTCCCTCGATGACACTATCTTGGTTGCCTAAAAACAAATGATCTTGGTCCCTCAAAACTTGCTAAGATACTTGGCAATATTGTTATCATGGTCATACGATGACCCACGCCCGTCCCGTTTAACATCCAAAGATAGGGTTGTTTACCAAATGCAATGGTAAAACAAACAATATCAAAGGAATAAAAATGTGTAGGAAAGACTTTTGAGTAGGTAGATAAGCTTCTAGTTACTTGATCAATTTGCAAACAATCCTTTCTATTTTCAAAAACATACAACACATTTCAAAACATTTCCAAACAACTTTCAAAACATGAAAACATTTTTTTAAAGACAAACATCTTTGTATACATTCTTACGAACGAGAATCATTACAAAGATTGCCTAAACAAAGGCCTCTTTTCAAAATACTTTCAAAACCACACAAAGCACCATTTCAAACAATTGGAAAAGCAAAGCAAGTGATCTAAACAAGTAACTAAGAGCCCATGGAAAACCATGGATGAAAAGGGTGATAGCACCTTCCCTTTTCATAATCTACCCCCCGAACTCAAGAAAACATCTCAAAGGTCTTTCCTGTGCTTTTTTACCTTTCCTTTTGGATAAAATAAAAGTCGGTGGCGACTCTTGCTAAACCAAAACATTTGTGACGAAAATGCAAAACCTCAAGTCAATTCTCCCACCGTATCACAGAACTGGAGACTCTGCTGGGGATCTATCTTATAAGTGGGGTTACCTTAGGGTTTTAGATCACCTTTACATGCTTATCTTATTTGACTTGTATGCTTTACACTTTGGTTTTATTGTTTGGGTTTGAATCCTCTACCCAGATTTGGGAAACATTCATAGGTAAATAGCAATACGTTATGGAAACTGTGCGGGGTATTCCGACATGGTCTAATCAATAGCTATATTAGTGAGACATATTTGTGGGTACCAGTAGCCTTTGAGTCAATCAAAGAGAATATGGGGCCGCTGAGTGATGTCATGAAGCACTAATGGACTTTTAGAACCTTTACTTGACCAACTTGGCCTTTTAGGATGTAGTGAGATGACCGGCTTTGGTGCAGTCCGAAGTTGGTAGATACTCGATACTACACTCATTGAGGGTTGTTTTCTTGGAATATTTCGGTCGCCAGTAAAGTGGCTAAACTGAAACGATGAACACAGAAAACAATCCAGTGATATTGAGCTCCTTAGAACCTGATTACTATTTCTAGGACAGGTTGAGCCAACTAAAACTTCAAGAGGGTATTTACCTATGAAACCCCATGCAAGCCTAAACTAGGAACTTGTGTGACTTGCTTGTACATATATACTTGTGCATAACATCATGGATATCATGAAGCATCATATGCATCCACTAACCATTTCAAGGATTTTTGGAAATTCATCTTTGTACCTGTTTTGTAGGTTATGGAATCACTTAGCAGGAAAACGATCCAAGTCAACCTTGTAAGAATTCCTCCGCAACTCAAGGAGCTAGCTTCAAGGATTCCTGAAAACTCTTCATTCACTGAGAGGCATGGTCGTCTTCTCAACTTAGTCACTTCCAACACAGAGGAAGACATGATGAAAGTTCTTTTCGAGTTCTTTGACCCTTTGCATCACTGCTTCACATTTCCTGACTACCAGCTTGTGCCCACTTTGGAGGAATTTTCTCAACTCTTGAGGATTCCTATTCTCAATCAACTATCCTTCAACGGTACAGAAAGAGTTCCAAAGCCAGAAGAGATTGCTTAAGCCCTACGCTTTCACTCATCTGAGGTCACAACACATTGGGAAACTAGAAGTGGTGTCAAAGGCTTCTTGGCAAAGTTCTTATTTGAGAAGGCCCAAAGCTGCTGGAATTCTTTGGACTTACAAGCTTTTGAGGAGATTGTAGCTCTTCTCATCTATGGGATGGTCTTGTTCCCTAACCCTGACCAACTCATAGATGTGAGTGCTGTCAAAATCTTCATGGCTCGCAACCCGGTGCCTACTTTGCTTGGAGATATCTTGCACTCTTTTCACACTCGAACAATGAGGAAAAAAGGTGTTCTCATGTGTTGCACTTCTCTACTGGCAAGATGGTTTATTTCTCATCTCCCCCAATCAGTCTTGAAGAATGAGCAAGATTTGAGGTGGTCACAACGATTGATGACTCTTACACATTCAGATATTCATTGGTGTTCTCGATCCAAGGAGAATGTTATCATCGTTGACCGTTGTGGGGAATTCCTTAATGTCCCTCTACTTGGAATTAGGGGAGGCATCACCTACAACCCCTGCTTGGCTCTGAGACAGTTTGGGTATGCCCGAAGGGATGGCCCACATGACATGCTGATTCCAAACTTGGTTTTTGACTTCGACAATGACGATCAAGGACTCCGACAAAGGTTTATCCGATCTTGGAGGATGCCAAACAAGGTAGACAGTAAGACCTTGGGACACAAGAATTCCATCCCCCTTGAGCCTTACCTCAAGTGGGTACGAACCCGCGCCCAAAGTCTTATGATGCCTTACCCCTCCATTCTCCATGTGATTATAGAGCCTGTTATGGAAGGATAGGTTTCATACACCCTCCTACATCCTGACATGCCAACATCACTCGAAGATCTGCAAAGGAGTTGGATACAGCTCAAGGGAGAACGCGATACTTTTGAAGCCCAATTCTACGCCAGCGAGAAGAAGGTTTTGGAACTCACTCGTCAACTTCACGAAGAGTAGACTCTCAACACCTACATTGCACCAAAGAGGATGCACAACGTCTTTTTACCTTAGAATTTTGTATTATTTTGCCCATGGGGCATTGATGTACTAAAAATCCTATCTTATTAATATGACGCGTGTTTCTTTTTTGTTTAATTTTTCTGAATCCTTGAATGCATTACATGAATACATATCATTCATCATATGCATAAACAAGTCTTCACACCAAGTTTCCTCATCTCTCTGCTGTTTATTTCAGCAAGATGGATATTGAACAAATGGTCAAAGACTTGCAAGCTCAGAATTCACAATTCCAACAGCTACTCTTGACCTTGGCCAAGGGGCAGGAGAATCTCAAGACTTTGCTAGAGAAAGAAAAAGAGAAAAAGAAGAAGAAGAGAGCTGGTGTGGCTACCATGGGCAGAAGATTTGAAGTTCAAGCCAGAAGGGTAATAGATTTTCCATCAACCTCTGAGGAAGGGGAGAGAAAAGGTAAAGAGACTGCAGTGCCTTCAGACTCTGAAGCTGAAGAAGAGGAAGATGAGGACTACTCTGAATAACAATACCCTTCTGCAGATGAAAAATACAAAAATCTGGAAGAGCGTCTAGCTGCCATGGAGATACAGAGAGTGCCTGGGCTGGACTTTGAAGAGTTAGGGTTGGTATCTGGAATTGTAATCCCTCCTAAGTTTAAAGTACCTCTATTTTCCAAGTATGATGGGTTGTCTTGTCCCAAGATGCACCTATGATCTTATGTTAGTAAAATTCAACCACATTCTTCTGACAAAGACCTATGGGTCCACTTTTTCCAGGACAGTTTATCGGGGACACAGCTGGATTGGTTTTACCAGTTGGAGAGGTCTGATGTGCATAATTGGGAGGATTTGGCAGCCGCCTTTTATGAACAGTATCAATATAATGCGGACTTAGCACCAACCCGTACTCAATTACAGAGTATGGGCATGGTCTCAAATGAAGGTTTCAAAGAGTATGCCCAGAAATGGAGAGACTTGGCAGGACGAGTACAACCACCTCTATCTGAGAGGGAGCTAGTAGATATGTTCTTGGGAACTCTGTCAGGGCCTTTCTTTAATCATCTGATTGGAAGCTCCTCTGCGGGGTTCACTGAGTTGATTCTAACTGGTGAGAGAGTTGAAGCCGGCATAAAAAGCGGGGAAATTCAAAAAGATGCATCTGCTTCCGCTGCCATCAAAAATACTTTTCCAGCAAAGAAGGAAGTATCAGTTGTCTACTCCCAAAGAGGTCAAGGAAGAGTCGAGCGCCGGCCAGCGGTGGGGGCCGTAATGATTCAGAAGTCTGCAGTTGATCAGCCCAGAAACAATCAACCCAAAACCAACCAAACAAGGGTGGAAAGGCCTGTATGACAATTCACCCGGATAAACATGACTCCTGCTCAGGTTCTACCCCATCTCTTGAAGTTAAACCTTGCAAGTTTGAAAGAGGCCCCGAAGAACCCGAATACTGCTTCTCCGTACTACCATTCGAATGACAAGTGCGCTTATCATTCAGAGAGCCCGGGGCACGACACCAACAATTGTTGGGCCCTCAAGAATAAGATTCAAGATTTGATAGACGCTAAAGAAGTTGAATTCTACGCCCCTGAAAATACGAATGTAATCTCTGCTCCAATGCCAAAGCATGGCCACAATGCCCATGCTGTTGAAGAGGATCTGTTTGTTGCTACTGTTGATGATTTGATAACTCCGCTACCGATAATCAAGTTGAATTTGCTGAAGGCTGGGATTTTCTCAGGTTGTGAAGAAGATTGCTGCCTTTGTTCATCCTTACCAACCGACCGTCCATTGTTGAAGTTAGGCATACAACGCCTAATGGATAACCAAGAAATCCTTTTTGAAAAGACTCCTGTTACACCGACTCCTGTCAATGATGTTTCAATAATAACCATATCCGCCAATCTTTCCAAGGCCTCCAAAAGACCTGTTAAGATTACATTCTCTCCAAAGACTTCACCTTTAAAGATAACCATGCCCGGGCCCGTCCCGTATAAGTCTGATAGATCAGTACCGTGGAACTATGGTGGAGAAATATACTTCCACGATATTAAACAAATTGAATCAACTGAAGAGAGTTCTGATGAAGAGACTTCCGACATTGGAAACATTGCTGGAATGAGCAAAATCACCCGCAGTGGAAGAATTTTCTCTCTAGAGATTGCCCCTCCAAAGGCAATCTTTGGACCCTCAGATGCTCTTAAGGTTACCCCTGCATCGGTAAACATATATGCGAGAACTCCAATTATTGAAGAAGTTATAACTCTCGTGGTTGTCCCCTCTACTACTGATGATGATAGAGGGAAAGGGATCCAAGAAGAGCCCGTCAGGACGAGGGCTCAGCCATTGGTCATCCCTGAAACCTCTAAAAAAGAAATGGAAGAGATTTTGAAAATAATCAAGAAAAGCGATTATGATGTTGTGGAACAACTGGGGCAAACCCCCTTAAAGATCTCTATGTTGGCCCTGTTGCTCTGTTCAGAAGCTCATGCTAAAGCTTTGATAAGATTCTTGAAGATGGCCCACGTGCCACAGGAAACCTCCGCGGATCAGTTCCAGGAATGTATAGCTAGCTTAACAGCTGACAATAGTCTAGGATTCTCTGATGCCGATTTAACATCCAAAGGGAGAAAACATAATGATGCTTTGCATGTCTCGGTGGAATACAGAGGGACTACTCTAGCACACGTACTGGTAGACACTGGTTCATCGCTGAACGTCTTGCCGAAGAAAGCCTTAGATAGACTGGATTGTGAAGGTTTAACTTTGAAGCCCAGCAATATAATTGTCATAGCCTTTGATGGTTCTAAAAGGATGGTCCACGGGGAGGTGGACATCCCGATTAAAGTGGGAACTGAAACCTTCAACTCCAAATTCTATGTGATGGACATCTGTCCTTCCTATTCTTGCTTGTTGGGAAGACCCTGGATTCACAATGCTGGAGCCGTCACTTCTACTCTGCATCAAATGCTCAAGTACCCTGTCCAGGGGGAAATCATAACTGTTCATGGCGAAGAGGAATACATGATAAGCCATCTAAATTCTTTCCGCTATGTAGAATTGGATGGCGAATTCATCGAAACCCCTTTTCAGCATTTTGAAGAGGTAGCTCAGGAGATTGCGGCAACCAAGGCAGTTTCTTCTGTACCCATGATTACCAGACCTCCGCCTCGGATGTCGTCTCTCAAAGATGCAAAGGCTGTGATTGAAGAAGGAGGAAGCACAATCTGGGGCAGCTTCCAGACTTTCCTTACAAATCAGATAAATTAGGCTTGGGGTTCTGTTGTACCCCAAAATTTTCCCTCCCATATTTCTCAAGATAGGTCAAGAATCATCTCCAAGTTGTTAAAGATGGCTCAAGAGTTGGACAATCAAATCACCTCCTAGGGCGGTCAATTCAAAATTAGGGTTTTGTGTTGCATCAAGGTCCTCACATAAAAATGGTATCAAATGCTCCCCAATGTCCTCATATGTTCTTAGGTTCATCCATGTCAAATTTCAAGCCTTGCAGAGAAAGTTTGGTCAGTCAATTGCTCAAGAAGTCCAAAAATCGATTGTGTTAGGGCAAAAGTCAACTGTGACCCAAATACAGTCAAACCTCAAGATTTTTTGTCAACATTCTCATTTTGAAGGATAATTCATCATTTGATCAAGGGTTGATCATGATTCATCAAGGATTGCTCAAGATTCATCAAGATTCAAAAGTTGCTAAATTAGGGTTTTGTGGGAAAAGTCAACTCAACTTTGACCAAGCATAACTTTCTCCTACTTTATGAGAAATGACTCATCCAAAGCTCATTTTGAAGAGGATGCAATTTCCTACAATCCATCTTCACACCCCAAGATCAAGAAATGCACTCACAAAAAGCTACAAATTTGGACATTATAGGTCATTTTTGAAAGTCAACAAAAACACCTTTTTTGCCAAAGCTTATAACTTGAGAATGGAATATCAAAATGATATGAGACAAAAAATGTTGGTTAGAGGACATCTAAAGGTTTCTAAAATGACCAATAACACTTCCAAAAGTTCAAAATTGAAGAAGTTATGCATTGTTGAAGTTGGGCATTTTTCCAAAATTGCCAAAAGTCAACTATCCTCCAAACTCCAATTTTTGACAAAAGGGCCCACTTTTTTCCACTTGATTTGGTCTTATCACACCATACACGTTCCCCATCTTCAATTTCATGACCAATCATTTATTTTTCTATTTTATTTAATTTTTATTGGTTTAATTCATTTTAAATCAATATTAATTCAAATAAAATCTAAAAATTGATGGAATGATATCTTTGTGATTGGTATAGACTTCAATTATCATCATGAACCAAATCAAATCCGAATCAAGCTTTGTTATGCACAAAAAATCAGATTTGACACAAATATGGAAAGCTTATCAATGGTGATCATATCAAATCTCAAAACCTTGAATGCACATGGATTAAAGCCCAACTCTTGACCTAATTCACTTCCAATATACATGTACAAGCCAAGCATAACAAAAACACGACCTAAAACTGCAAGAAACGGCCAAACCAGAATTGAAAAAAAGTGTGAAAAAGTGGAAGATCAAAATCAATATTAGAGCACGATTCAGTCCAAAAGCTTGACATAGCCTTCTAGCCTGGCATTCACTGAAGCCAAAGGGATCAAAATCCAGCCTTGAAGCAGCCCCAAACTCACTGTAAGTATCCACGAACCTTGCTCTGTACATGGAATCATAACTCGGTTTTCTTGCATCCTTTTGCCAAATTTCTTGCATATTCATACTTACCATTCAATTTCTAAGCATTCTGTACTATTTAATTTTGTTTCCATGGCTTATAACCCTATATCCAAAGCTAGGGTTCGTGTTCTTGCGTTTTAGGTATTTTTTATACAGGCAAAATCAAGATCAACCATGGACATGGTTGTCTTCAGGGAAGAGAGACGAGTAAAGTGATGGTCCCAAAAGTCGTTTCTATGGCCTAGGGATGATTCTGGGATTGAGCCACGATTTTTGTTGCGGATCCAAATCCGCAGGAAACAAACCAGGGATTTATGGGGAAGACGAAGACGTGTCTTCTCTCTGTTGGTCC
Organism: Vicia faba; assembly: GCA_948472305.1. NCBI lineage: Eukaryota > Viridiplantae > Streptophyta > Magnoliopsida > Fabales > Fabaceae > Vicia > Vicia faba. Next base: position 381,722,526 of record OX451738.1, on the reverse strand, counting down.
ATTCAAAACTTGTGCCATTTTTTTTTTATTTCCAGGCATAGCGTTATGTTTTCAATATAATATTTATCATGTATTTCATTAACAATTGAACAAGCCAGTTGAGTTGGCAAGGGAGGCGTGTCAAAGTCCTTTGGGACCTGGGTTCGAATCCCAGGTCCCCCAATACCTTTGTGCAATTTTTATTCAGGTACTCTCATGCAACATCAGGAGCGTGGCCTATCATACGCCCTCACCCAGATGTTGACCAAGTGGCTTCAGATCTAATCCAGTGGCCAGGAATGAAGGACTACCATAGGTCCAAGTCAACAAGCGCGTAGGGAACTGGAAAAGTCAAGCAGGCTGAACGTTAATGGGCCAAATAATTGCCAATCATACACTCAATTTGGGCCCAACACCCCCTTAGGTTTATTTCTTTTTCTCTTTTATATTTTTATTTAACTGTTTTTTTATTAATTATTATTCTTAATTAATTACTAACCAAATAATTAATATTTTCCTAATAAAATCAGAAAACAATAAAAAATATTATTTTTATTTATTAAAACTAATTTCACTTTATTTTTGTGAATAAATAATTTAATCAATTTAGTTTTTTTAATTAGGTATAATTTTAACATTCTTTGCAATAAATTAAAAATTAGTTAGAATATTAGGGTTTAACAATTTTAGTCATTTTATTTTTCTTTCTTTAAATATCAAAAAACCCAAAAATATATTTTCTATTTAATTAATTAATTAACTTAGATTTAATTTCCATTTAATTCAAAATAACCAAAAATATGCTTTCTTTAATAAAAAAGGGTCAAAACCCTAAAAAATGCACCGATTTAATTTTCTCGCACGCGTTTCATTTTTTATCCAATAACGTAATTGCTTCGGGAATGTAATAATTAATTAGGACTTTATTTATTTACCGCTTTTATTTATTTTCCGCAATTTAAATTAAAGGGTTTGTCTTTGGCGATGTAAATACCCGACGCCTTGTGTTTTCAATTGTATGCTTTGTATGCTTTAATATTTGTGGGCTTGTATCAGAGTTCTATAGATCCTAACCCGGATCTGGGGATACCCTTTAGGTAAGTAGCAATAAACTGTGAGGGATCTGTACGGTGTAGACCGATACGGATGAAGCAGTAGCTACGTTGGTGTGGCACTTTAGTCTATACCGATATCCCTTGTGTTGGAACGAGGAGAATATGGGTCTTCTAAGGGGTCATTAAGCACCAACTGACCTTAGAACCTTAAATTGACCAACTTGGCCATAGAACAGTAGCAGTATGCTACACTCATTGACGCTAAACTCTCGCGATGATTCCGGCTGTAAGAAAAGGTTGCTAAACTGGAATTATGACCGATTGAGGGTAGTCAGTGATATTGAGATCCTCTAGAACCCGATTACTATTTTTAGGACAGGTTTAAACCAACTGAACTGAAAGAGGGTAGTACCTAAGCTCCATGCCAGCCTGAAATCTAAGGGCTCTCGGTGTGTCTTGTGTGCCTTTATCATGACATCATGACATCATAACATTGCATACGTCTTGCATAAGGACTAACCTATTTCAAAGACAGGAAGGTTTCATCTTTGCTCTATTTTGTAGGTCATCATGATGCCCATGCGTAAGAATACCATCCGGATCAACTTCGTCCAAGTTCCTATCTTGCTTAAAGAGTTGGTTGCCAAGATGCATGACACTACTTCCTTCATTAGGAGGCATGGTTCTCTTCTCAGTTTGGTCACTTCCAAATTGGATGAGCAGATGATGAGTGTCCTAGTCCAGTTCTATGATCCACTGTACCATTGTTTTACTTTCCAGGACTTCCAGCTGGTTCCTACCCTAGAGGAGTTCTCTGAGCTGCTCGGTATCTCTGTTTTGGAGCAGACTCCGTTTACTGGATGGGAAAAGACCCTTAGGCCCGAAGAAATTGCTGCAGCCCTTCATTTGACTAAAGAGGAGGTAATGGCTAATTGGGAGACTAGAAGTGGGGCTAAAGGTTTTCTGACTAAGTTCTTGGTTGGCAAGGCCAACTACTTCTGGGATAGCCTAGACTTTAAGGCGTTCGAGGATATTTTTGCTCTTTTGATTTATGGCTTGGTATTGTTTCCGAATCGTGACACTTTTGTTGATGTGAATGCGATAAAGATCTTCATCTCTCAGAACCCTGTACCCACTCTCTTGGGTGATATTCTTCATCAGCTCTATGCTCGTACTGCCCGAAAGTGGGGAACCTTAATGTGTTGTGCTCCATTATTGTCGAGGTGGTTTATTTCGCACCTCTCTAAGTCAGTGCTGAAGAACAAAGAAGGAATGGGTTGGGCTTATAGGGTGATGTCTCTTTCTCACAATGACATTATCTGGACTCTCAAAGGTATGGATGAGGTGACTATCATTGATCGCTGTGGAGAGTATCCTAATGTTCCATTGATAAGGACCCATGGAGGAATTTCTTACAACCCATGCTTAGCTCTCCGGCAGTTTGGAAGAGCCAGAAGAGAAGGACCTCACGAGATGCTGATGCCTCATATCATCTTTGATTTTCAAGGGGATAGCAACGAGCAACATCGCAGATTCATAAAGGCTTGGGATAGAGTTCACCAATATGATCCACATGAGTTGGGCCCAAAGACTTCTCTGCCAATGGAGCCTTATCTCAGATGGGTCCGCATCCGTGCCCAGAAGCTAGGTATGCCTTATGAAGGTGTCCGTCCTGTCACTCTTGAAGTTGCTAATGAAGAAGGGGTTCTTCCAACCATTCTCCATCCTTATATGCCCACTGACATTGGGGCACTGAAGAGATCTTGGATGCAACTGCGGGAAGAACGGGATTCTTATTGGGAGAAGTTCAACGAGCAAGAACAAAAGATCCAGAGGTTGACTAGGCAGTTAGAGAACGAGCGGATTCTCAACGACTATGTCCGCACTGATAAGAAGAGACCATGGGAGCATTGATGGACCTTTGATGATTTCCTTTCCAGTTTTTTGTTTACTATTCAGTATTTCCATTCTTGTAACGCCTTAAGGGCAATTTGTTGAACAATTTAAATTTTGAAGTTTAAATCTAATAAAGTGTGTTTCCTTCCTTGTTTACAAATTTGAATCCCGATTGTCTTTGAAATTGTAAATCATACACATTTCATCCCATGCACTTCATAACCAGGTACCCTTTACAGGTCTCTTATCTTCTTTGCTGTTTATTTCAGCGATCATCATGTCTACTGAACCTTCAACTGAACAAGCTATCAAGGCCCTCCAGGCCCAGAATGCCCAATTTCAAGAGTTGTTCATGAATCTAGCTAAGGGTCAGCAGAACCTGAAGACCTTGATTCTGAAAGAGAAGAAGAAGAAGAAGAAGAGGACATTCCTGTTCAACACAGGACATAGGTTTGGGAACAGGTTACAGAATGAAGTTGATCTGACCACCTCATCTGGAGGGAAAGATAGTTCACAAGAAAGGAGGGATCCTAGCGCTGTGGTCTCCGACAACGAGACAGACTACGATGAAGAACAGTATCCTCCCGCTGAGGATAAGTACAAACAACTGGAAGACCGTTTGAACGCTATCGAAATTCAGAAGGTGCCCGGTCTGGACTTCGGAGATCTAGATCTATCATCTGGGGTGGTGATTCCCCATAAATTCAAGGCACCAGCCTTTGCCAAGTATGACGGAGTTTCCTGTCCGAAGCTGCACCTCCGGTCATATGTGAGGAAGATCCAGCCTTACACTGCTGATAAGAACTTATGGATCCATTTCTTTCAAGACAGTCTCTCAGGGACTCAGCTTGAGTGATTCTATCAGTTAGACGGAGCCAGTATCCACAACTGGGAAGATTTGGCTACTGCATTCTACAGGAAGTATCAGTACAACTCCGACCTCGCTCCTACGCGTACCCAACTCCAAGGTATGTCAATGGGAACATGTGAAGGATTCAAAGATTATGCTCAAAAATGGAGAGACCTTGCCGGAAGGGTGCAACCACCCTTAGCTGATCGGGAACTTGTTGATATGTTTCTAGGGACCCTGTCTGGTCCATTTTTCAACCACTTGATTGGAAGCTCTTCATATGGGTTTACAGATCTTATTTTGACTGGTGAGAGAATTGAAGCTGGTATTAAGGCTGGGAAAATACAGAAGGGTGCTTCATCAAGCACCGAGAAGAAGTCGTTTAAGAAAAAGTCTAGTGCTGTCTACAGTTCAAGAAGACAGAGTAGACCTGAACACAGCCAAGTTGTCAATGCAGTTGTTATTTCAAAACCTGCTGGTGCTCCTCAGTACAACAATCAACAAAAGGACGAGAGACCTAAGAGGCAATTCACTCATCTCAGCATGACCTTATCTCAGATTCTGCCACAGTTGCTGAAGAGTAATCTGGTGACTCTAAGGGAAGCCCCAAAGAATTCAAATACGACGTCACCAAAGTATAACCCTAATGCCCGTTGTGCTTTTCACTCTGATAGCCCGGGGCATAATACGGATGATTATTGGGCTTTGAAGAACAAGGTCCAAGACTTGATTGATGCGAAAGAGATCGAGTTCGGAGCACCAGAGAAGCCTAAACAAGAGGCAGGGGTAAATGCTATCAGGGATGATGATGATGAAGAGTTTGATATTGACAGTTGGATCTACCCTACGACCAACGGTGGATTAAGCAACTGGACAACGAAGGATTCTATGCCCGTTTCAGTTATCACCCCGTAATGAAACTTTTTGTTTTGAATTTGTAATAAACAGTGTTTCAAACTTTATGGCCCGGTGTCTTACCCGGGGCATTGTGGCTTCATTTGTGAGGGATTTTGTGTGCCATTTTCATATATCATTAATAAAAACATTGGATGTTCTTGCATTTCAAATTTTTCGCTCCTTGTTTTTCTTTATTATATATTGCAAAACAGCTATTTTACACACACTCACATATACAGGTCCACATCCACTCTGGATCTCACTGGTAACGACTCTGCTACTGCCAGTTATGACTTCGAAAATCTGATCAACTTAGCCGAAGACGAAGGTGAAGATGATTGCGAAGTTCCTGGTGAACTTGCAAGACTGTTACTCCAGGAAGAGAGGGCCATTCAGCCACATGAAGAGCTAGTGGAAACAGTGAATCTGGGTACTGAGACAGATAAGAAGGAAGTCAAGGTTGGTGCAAATCTGGAGCTTAATGTGAAGCAGCGGTTGATTCAGATGCTGCGTGACTACGTGGAGATCTTTGCTTGGTCTTACGAGGACATGCCTGGTTTGGATACCGACATTGTGGTTCATAGCCTGCCTACCAAGGAAGATTGTCCTCCCGTAAAACAGAAGGTTCGCCGAATGCGCCCAAAAATGTCTGAGAAAATCAAGGCTGAGGTTATGAAACAATTTGACGCCAGTTTTCTAGCAGTGACTTCTTACCCGCAGTGGGTCGCCAATGTGGTTCCCGTGCCGAAGAAGGATGGTAAGGTTCGGATGTGTGTTGACTACAGGGATCTGAACAGGGCGAGCCCCAAGGATGATTTCCCTCTACCTCATATCGACGTTCTGGTTGACAACACCGCTCAACACAAGGTATTCTCCTTTATGGATGGTTTCTCCGGTTATAATCAGATCAAAATGGCTCCCGAAGACATGGAGAAGACCACCTTTGTTACTCAGTGGGGTACCTTTTGCTACAAGGTCATGCCTTTTGGGTTGAAAAATGTTGGGGCAACGTATCAACGTGCCATGGTTGCTTTGTTTCATGACATGATCCATCATGAGATTGAAGTATACGTTGACGATATGATTGCAAGGTCCCAGACTGAGGAAGAGCACCTTGACCATCTACAGAAGTTGTTTGACAGGTTGAGGATGTACAAGTTGAGGTTGAATCCGAACAAGTGCACCTTCGGGGTGAGATCTGGTAAGCTACTGGGTTTCGTCGTGAGCGACAAAGGTATTCAAGTGGATCCGGCAAAGGTGAAAGCCATACAAGAGATTCCAGCTCCCAAGACAGAGAAAGAAGCCAGAGGCTTTCTAGGACGACTGAACTAAATTGCCCGATTCATCTCACACCTAACTGCTACTTGTGAGCCAATCTTCAAGCTGCTGAAGAAAGATCAAGTAGTACGTTGGAATGATGAATGCCAGGCCGCTTTCGAAAGAATCAAAGAGTATCTCCAGGAGCCACCCATTCTGATGCCACCTGTTGAAGGGAGACCTCTGATCTTATACTTGACAGTGCTCGACAACTCAATGGGGTGTGTGCTGAGGCAGCATGACGAGTCTGGCGAAAAGAGCATGCTATTTATTACCTTAGTAAAAAGTTTACCGACTGTGAGACCCGATACTCACTGCTCGAGAAAACTTGTTGCGCTTTGGCATGGGTTGCTCGCCGGTTGAGACAGTATATGTTGACTCACACTACTTTGTTGATTTCAAAGATGGATCGAATCAAGTATATCTTCAAAAAGCCTGCTGTTGTACCCCAAAATTTGCCCTCTCATTTCCTCAACATTTTCTCATCACAAGACCCTTGAAGATCAAGACCCAGTTAGGGTTTCCTCTGCTCAAGACTTCTCCTTGCACTGTTGACCCAAATTAGGGTTTGTGTTTGCACAAAGATATTTTGACCTAAAATGCCTAATATGACTTTCATGCTTCATGTTGGAATCCCAAGTTTATCCACACCAAGTTTCAAGTCTTGTTTCCAAATTTTGCCCAGTCAATTGGACAGTTGACATAGAAATCAACTGTATTGGGGAAAAAGTCAACTGTGGCCAATTGACAGTCAAATCTCATGAAAATTGACCCACATCAATATTATGAACTCACATGGACCATTTGATCAAGTTTGGATCACAATTCCACAAGAAATTTGATCAGATCACCAAAAGGGCAAAATGGTCATTTTTAGGGTTTTGACTGCACCAAGGCAATTTTTGACTGTTTGACCTAGCCAATGGCACACCAAGCTCACATATGGACTCAAGGACCCCATGGAATTATCTTGACATGCTCAACAAGTTCAAAAGATCCCAAATACACAAGATTCAAGTTTGAATTTCCCAGTCAATTGATCAATTTTGACTGTATACTGAAAAGTCAAACTTTGACTTTTTGGTCAAAATCAAGAGTCAAGATTCATTTTTCATCAAAACATGCCAAATCATGAAACTTGTTCACCAAGAAATCAAAAATTGCAAATTAGGGTTTGAAATGAGAATTTTTCATAACTTAGAATTTTTCAAAGTTATGAAAAACCCTAATTTTTTCCCAACTTTGTCCCACTTTCTCACCAAGATTCATTTGGATTCAAGCAAAAGTCAAAACATGAAAGTTGTAGCTTGTTGCAAAATCTACAACTTTGATTCACAAAGTTTCCCCAAAAGAAGCTTGTATCTCAAGTTACAATTTTTGGAACAAGGGTACCAAACCATTCTTAACTTAGTGAAAATTTGACCTATTTTAGGCAGGATTTTTGCCTAACTTCAAGACCATTTTTCACATGATTACACTTGGAATTTCAATTTGCACTTCAAATATGGATTGTAGTACACATTCCAAGCTTTCCAAAATGTCCAAGAACTCATCAAACAACCTCATGGTTAGGGAGAATCGAATTTGGCAAGTTGGGCAAAAGTCACTTTTGTTCTTGACCAAGACATGTTCATACACATTGCCATTTTCAAGTCAGCTTGGTTTATGCTACATTACAGGCCTCTAAACCATCCAACACTCAATAATTTAATGCAAACTCTTTGTGCCAAGACCATGTTCTATGTGTTCAAGCATTGCATGATGGATTAATCCCAAAATAGATAAAGCACTTTAACCATTTTTGCAAAAGTAAGCTTTATGTCAAAATGAAAATCCAAGAAGTACAGATCAAATCCCCTTGGCACAAGTTTAGGGACTAATCACACTGATCAATGCCAAGGTTTGCAGCATGTTATGGGGGCCTCTACCTGTCTAAACATCAAGTGGCCATTGCTTGCTTAAAGTATAAGAAACATTGCATATGACATACCAACTCTCATATCAGAAAACCAGAGCTTAAGAAAAGTTATCAAACACATTCTAAACATTCATCCTAATCAAAAGCACGACCCTAAGATCCTCAATACCTCCCCATTCCCAGAATCACCTTCAAACTGCTCAAAACAGGGCAACCCTGCAGTTTGAGTTCCATAGCTCAAACCTTCCATGCTTTCTTGCTAAAAACTTGTCAAACACATTCCCTAACATCCCTTGAAGCTAATCAAAACCTAAAACACGACTTGTAACTCCTCTAATCAGTTCCACCATTTTCACTTTCTCATTTTGCAGTTGAAGTTCCATAGCTCGATTCAAAGTGTTTCAAAGCAAAGTAAAACTTGGAATAGCATCCCTGGACATCAAGGAAGCTGTACCAATCATCACCTTGCTCTGAAAGTGCCTCCATCCTCAGATACAACTTCAACTGAACATGTATCTTCTTGAACTTCTAACTCTTAATGTAGGCATCATTAGCTCTAAGTTTGTGAATAAGAAGTGTTCTACTCATGCCCCTGAATCTGTACATACCTTTACTTTTCATTTATTTTGCATATGCTGTGGGAATTTAAAGTCTGAATATTGATAAAATATTAGGTTAAGAATTGGGGGAGAAGAAATTCTCTCTCATTTCTGAGATTTAAATCATGTTCTTCATATGTGTGAATTCGTGAGAAGATGCTTAACATTTTTGATGTTGTAAGTTTTTGCTAAAACTCAAAGAATCAGGACCTTGCATTGGAAGAAAGAGGCGCGTGTTTTTTGTTCAAACAGAAGTCTGGAGGTTGAAGAAAGACTTGGTGGGCTGGGCTTGTGTTGTCATTTCTTTTCACACCCTATTTTTGCTTTCACACCCCCTGAGCCCATTTTGTTCATTTTAATGATTTTTTGACTTTTCTTTTTTCATTCTGACTTATTTATTTTTCCTCATGATATAAAAAATATAAAAATAATTTTTTTACACCATTTTTGAATTTATAGGCATTTATTTGTTTAGACTAGTTATTTGTACATAAATTAATAAATAAACACTCTTTTATCTAAAATACTAAAAAATAATGTAAACACCTTTTATTTTCATTTTTATTTTGTTTTATCTTCTGAAAATATTTTATATAAAAAATAATACTCTTTTTATAAATATTAAATATTATTATTTTGTATATATAATACATATTAGTAAATAATACAAATATTTATATAGATATTAATATTTAGGTTAAAATTACAAAATATACACACTTTTTTTAATTAATATTTAATATAAAAATACCTTTTTGACAAATATATTTCATTTTTATTTTATTTTAGTATATAATAAATATATATTGTACATAATAAATAAATAACACATTTTATTTAATAAAATTAGGGTTTTGCCCTAAACAAAAAAATCCAAAAATAATTCTTTTTTTTATTTTGTTCATTTGACACACAAAAATACTTCTTTTTTCATACACATAAAAAACATTTTTTGCATCTTGCATATTTATTCTTATTTTATTTAATTTATGCAATTAAATATCTTGTAAATAATTCAATATTGATGTAATAGTTTAGGTTTAAATTCCTTGTCAAAAATCCCCATTTGAACATTTGTACCCCCCTTCCCATATATTGTGTTGTAATAGTTTAGTAAATTTATTTTCCGCACTTTATTGTTTTCTAATTATACCATGCTAGAATTAGGGTTTGTATGCGGAAATAACAAAAATAGCTTGACCTAATTTCAAGATAAACAAGCATGAAAATGGACAACACTTATCACACTTGCACCCCTAGGGTATTCCACTTGTTGCCTTCAATAAATGGGCCATGTTGCATGTTAGGTCTCTTTGGGCAAAACAAACAATCAAATGATCATAGTCCCACGATGACGCTTTCAAAAAGTTGCCTAAACAAATGATCAAGTCCCTTAAAGAAAATTGCCCAAAGATACTTGGCACCATTGCAATTATGGTCTAAACGATGACCCGCGCCCGTCCCTTTCACATCCTAACATAAGATTGTCCACCAAATGCAATGGTGGAACAAACTTGTTAAAAGGGTTAAAACATAGTAACAATCTTTGAGAAATTTATGAGTAGACAACCTCTTAGTTACTTGACTCAAACTTGCAAAACAAAACTCTTGCCTATTTTCTAAAAACCACACATCACTACACTTTCAAAACAACTTTCAAAAACAATGAAAACCTTTTCAAAAGACATACACCTTTGTATACATCCCAACATGGATCATTACAAAGGTTGCCACCACATTGGCTTCTTTTCAAAACATTTTTCAAAACCCACACACACAAAGCACCATTTCAAACAATTGAAAATTAAGGCAAGTTGATCTAAACAAGTAACTAAGAGCCCATGGATAACCATGGATAGAAAGGGTGCTAATACCTTCCCTTTCTATAATCTACTCCCCGAACCCAAGAAAACATCTCAAAGGTTTTTGCTGTGCTTTTTAAACCTTTCCTTAGGATAAAATAAAAAGTCGGTGGCGACTCTTGCTCAACCGAAACATTTGCGAAAACAAACGCAAAACCATAGTCAGTTCTCCCACCGTATCACAGAACTGGCGACTCTGCTGGGGAAATAAATTTAAAAGTGGAGTAACCTTAGGGCTTAGATCACCCTTGTTTTTAATTGTTTGCTTTGTTTGCTTTTATATTTGTGGGCTTTGCATCGGAGTTTCATAGATCCTAACCCGGATCTGGGGAATACCCTTTTTAGGTAGCATAATCTGTGAGGGACCTGTCCGGCGTAGACCGATATGGGTGAAGCAGTGGCTACGTTGGTGTGGCACCTTAGTCTGTACCTATATCCCTTGTGTTGCAATGAGGAGAATATAGGTCTTCTAAGGAGTCATTAAACACCAACCGACCTTAGAACCCTAAATTGACCAAACTTGGCCATTAGGACAGTAGCAGTATGCTACACTCATTGAGGCTAAACTCTCGCGATGGTTCTGGCCGCAAGAAAAGATTGCGATGCTGGAGTTATGACCGATTGAGGGTAGCCAATGATTTGAGATCCTCTAGAACCCGGTTTACTTTTGATAGAACAGGTTTTAACCAACAAAACTAAAAGAGGGTAATACCTAAACTTCATGCTGGCCTGAAACCTAAGTGTTGTCTTATGTGATTTGTGTGCCTTATCATGCTTGCCTGTGTGAATACTTGTGGTGTGCTCCATCATAGCATCATGCCATCATACCATTACATGCATCCTGTATAAAGGACTAACCCATTTCAAAGACAAAAAAGGTTTCATCTTTGCTCTGTTTTGTAGGACATCATGATGCCCGTGCGTAGGAATACTATCCGGCTCAATTTTGTTCAACCACCAACTTTGCTCAAGGATTTGGTTGGTAGGATTCCAAACACTTCTTCCTTCATCAACAGGCATGGTTCTCTCCTTGGCTTGATCACTGCAAAATGGGACCAACAACTGATAAGTGTTCTGACCCAGTTTTATGACCCCCTGTATCATTGTTTCACTTTTCAAGACTTCCAGCTGGTCCCTACCCTGGAAGAGTTCTCTTATCTGCTTGGGATCCCTGTTTTGGAACAAACTCCATTCACTGGTTGGGAAAAGACTCCTAGGCCTGAAGAGGTTGCTGCAATTCTCCCCTTGACCAAAGAAGAGGTATTGGCTAACTGGGAAACTAGAAGTGGAGTTAAGGGCTTTTTGGTCAAATTTCTGGTTGGTAAAGCTAATGATTTCTGGAATGACTTGGACTTCAAGGCGTACGAAGACATTCTGGCTCTTTTAATCTATGGCCTGTACTGTTTCCCAATCCTGACACCTTTATCAGTATCCATGCCATAAGGATCTTCATGTCTCGGAATCCGGTACCCACTCTTTTGGGTGATATCCTGCAACAACTCTATGCTCGTACTGCTCGAAAACGGGGAACTCCATGGTGTTGTGCTCCTTTGCTAGTGAGGTGGTTTATTTCGCACCTTCCTAAGTTCGTGCTGAAGAATGAAGAAGGAAAGGGTTGGGCTCATAGGCTAATGTCTCTCACTGATAATGACATCACTTGGACTCTCAAAGGATTGGATGAGGTAGCTGTTATTGATCGTTGCGGAGAATACCCTAATGTCCCGTTGATTGGTATCCAAGGAGGAATCTCTTATAATCCATGCTTAGCTCTCCGCCAGTTTGGAAGAGTCAGAAGAGTTGGGCCTCATGAAATGTTGGTTCCTCACTTCCATTTTGAGTTTCAGGTAGACAGTGACAAACTACGCCATGGATTCATTAAGGCTTGGGACAGAATTCACAAAGCTGACCCACATGAGTTGGGCCCAAAGACTTCTCTACCAATGGAACCCTATTGCAGATGGGTCCGCATCCGTGCTCAGAAGTTGGGTATGCCGTATGAAGCTGTCAGACCTATCATTCTTGAATCTCCTGATGAAGATGGGGTTCCTCCAACTGTCCTCCCTCCTCAGATACCCACTGATTTTGACACAATGAAGAGATCTTGGGCGCAGCTAAAGGAAGAACAGGATTTTTATCGGGGAAAGTTCAACGAACACGAACGGAAGATCCAGAGGCTGACTAAGCAATTGGAGGAAGAGCGGGTCCTGAATAACTACATCCACACTGAGAAGAGGAGGCCATGGGAGCATTGATGGGCTTTGGATATTTCCTTTTATAGCTTTTATTTCCTTTTCAGTATTTTTCCTGTAATGCCTAAGGGCAAGTTGTTGAACAATTTAAAATTTGAATCTAATGAAGTGTGTTTCCCTTTTGTCTACAAAGTTGAATCTTGTTTGTCTTTGAAAACATAAAATATACGCATCTCATTGCACCATATGCATAGCAGGTACCCTTTCCACAGGTTGCTTAATCCTCTTCGCTGTTTATTTTGAACAGTCATCATGAATCCAGACTCATCCAGTGAGCAAGCAATCAAGGCCCTTCAGGCCCAAAGTGCCCAGTTTCAAGAGATGGTCCTAAGCCTGGCCCAAGGTCAGCAAGAGTTGAAGACTCTACTCCTGAAAAAGAAGAAGAAAAAGAGGACTGCGTTATTCAACACCGGACGCAGGTTTGGGAACACACTCCATAATGAAGCTGATCCAACTACTTCTTCTGCTGAGAAAGACAGTCCCCAAGGGGGAGGAGCTCCTAGTCCTGCAGTCTCTGACAACGAGACGGACTACAATGATGAACAATACCCACCTGCTGCTGACAGATACAAGCAATTGGAAGACCGCTTGAGCGCCATGGAGATTCAGAATGTGCCGGGGCTGGATTTCGGAGATTTGGGGTTATCTTCTGGGGTGGTAATCCCACACAAGTTTAAGGCGCCTGCCTTCGCCAAATATGACGGGGCTTCCTGTCCAAAGCTGCATCTAAGGTCGTACGTAAGGAAGATCCAACCTTACACGGCAGATAAAAATCTCTGGATTCACTTCTTCCAAGATAGCCTTTCGGGGTCACAGCTTGAGTGGTTCTACCAACTAGATAGAACCAGTATCCGACACTGGGAAGACTTGGCAACCGCATTCTACAGACAATATCAATATAATTCTGATCTCGCTCTTACGCGTACCCAACTTCAGGGTATGTCTCTAGGAACGGGCGAAGGGTTCAAAGAATATGCACAAAAATGGAGAGATTTGGCTGGCAGGGTGCAGCCTCCATTGACTGATCGTGAGCTGGTTGATATGTTTCTAGGGACTTTGTCTGGTCCATTTTTCAATCATTTGGTTGGTAATTCCTCCGTTGGGTTTACAGATTTGATTCTGACGGGAGAAAGGATTGAAGCTGGCATCAGGTCAGGAAAGATACAAAAAGCTGCCTCCACAAGTACTGAGAAGAGGCCTTTCAAGAAAGAAGCAAGTGTCGTCTATGGTCCTAGAAGACAATTCAAGCCAGAAAGCCATCAAGCCATCAATGCTCTAGTCATTTCAAAGCCTGTTGCTGCTCCTCAGCAGTACAATCAACAAAGAGGTGAAAGGCCCAAGAGGCAGTATACTCGGCTGAGTATGACCTTGTCACAAATCTTATCGCAACTGTTATCAACCAACTTGGTGACCATCAAAGAGGCTCCGAAGGTCGTGAATACTGCATCTCCTAAGTATAACCCAAATGCCCATTGTGCTTATCATTCCGATAGCCCCGGGCATACTATTGATGATTGCTGGGCCCTGAGAAATAAGGTGCAAGACCTTATCGACGCGAAGGAAATTCAGTTTGAGGCGCCTGAGAGGCCAAATGTTGTAACTGCTCCTATGCCCCAGCATAGAGTAAATGCCATCGAGGAAGATTTGTATGCTGTTTCGGTAAATGATGTTGCTACCCCTCTTTTGATTGTTAAGAGGAACTTACTACTAGCCGGTTTATTTCCGGGTTGTAGCAAGGGTTGCCTCCTGTGTGCTGTTATCCCTACCGGTTGTCCGCTGCTGAAATCAGGCATCCAAAGCCTGATGGATAGCAAGGAAATTCTGTTCAAGAAAACTGTTGTTCCGTTTGTTTCCGCTAAAGAAATATCTATTGTCACAATTTACAATCCTACCAAAGCTCCCCCGAGGAAGCCAGTCCAAATTATGTCTGTTGCACCCATTACTATTACTGTTCCGGGGCCTCTCCCCTATGAGTCTGATAAAGCTGTCCCATGGCATTATGGGGCCGACGTGTATGTGCTTGGAGTGAAGCAGGAGTTCAACACCAGTACCAGTATCAGTAACATCACTGGTCCCGCCAAGATTACCCGCAGTGGCAGGCTCTTCTCGCCTGACATTGCACCACCAGTTATCCGAAAACCTCTCATCATCACACCCGCAAGTGTGCATGTTCCAAATCAAGTTCCTGTGTCTACTACTGCCGCCGAGTCCTCTGATACTCGGGGCAAAGAAATTGCTACCGATTCGCCTGCCAGGACGGAGGCACCAAAAAAGACTGTTGTCGAAGCCTCCCAACAAGAGATGGAGGAAATCCTTAAAATCATTAAAAAGAGTGACTTCAATGTTGTTGAACAGTTGGGGCATACTCCCTCCAAAATCTCTATGCTATCATTGCTACTGTGCTCAGAGGCCCATGCAAAGGCCCTGATTTCATTTCTGAAAATGGCCCATGTGCCGCAAGAGACCTCTGCATATCAATTCACTGACTGTGTGGCTAATTTGACAGCCGACAATGGTTTGGGGTTCTCAGATGCTGACCTCACTGCCAAAGGGAAAAATCACAATGACGCCCTGCATGTTTCCATAGAATGCAGGGGCACTACTCTCGCACACGTGTTGGTGGATACCGGTTCTTCCCTGCATGTTTTGCCCAAGAAGGCATTGGATCGCTTGGATTGTGAGGGCCTGGAATTGAAACCTAGTAACATCATTGTTAGAGCCTTTGACGGTTCTAAGAGGATGGTGCACGATGAGGTAGACATTCCTATTCGTGTGGGTTCCCAAGTCTTCGAATCAACGTTCTATGTAATGGATATTCGTCCTTCTTATTCTTGCTTGTTGGGTCGACCCTGGATTCACAAAGCTGGGGCAGTAACATCCACTCTACACCAAAAGCTCAAATACCCTGTCAAAGGGAAGATTGTTACTGTGCAGGGTGAGGAGGAATACATGGTTAGTCACTTGAATTCATTCCGGTATATCGAGATGGACGGGGAGTTTATCGAAACCCCCTTTCAGCATTTTGAGGAAGTACCTCCAACGTTGGCATCGGCTGAAACAGTGGTTGAAGAAGACTTTCCATTGAAGATCGCATCCTTGAAGGATGCCCGGGCTGTAATCGAGAAAGGCAAATGCACAAACTGGGGTCAGCTTCCTGACTTCACTCAAAAGAACGACAAGTTTGGGCTGGGCTTCACTGCAGAGGCTCAGAGGGCTGTGCGCAAGGAAAGGATCAGAAAGGCTCCGGTGTTTATCTCCAACCCAAGGGTGAATTCTATCGAGGAGGACGTAGAGGAAGCAGAGTTTGACAGTTGGATCTATCCAACCACCAGCAACGGACCAAGCAAATGGACGGCAAAGGATTTTACACCTATCACATTTGTCACGCAGTAATTAATTCTTTCGATTTTCAATTTGTAACAAACAAATATGTTGAAACTTTTATTGGCTCGGTGTCCTACCCGGGGCATCGTAACTCCATTTGTGAGGGCTTTTTGTATGACATTTCCATATATCATCAATCAAAACATTGGACGTTTGTTGCATTTCAAATCTTGTGCTCTTTTTCTTTCTGTGTTATATATTGCAAAACAGCTATATTTACACACACTCACTTATACAGGTTTCAATCCACTCTGGATCTCACTGGTAACAGCTCTGCTACCACCAGTTATGACTTCGAGAATCCGATCAACTTGGCCGAAGACGAAGGTGAAGATGATTGCGAAGTGCCTGGTGAACTCGCAAGATTGCTACTTCAAAAAGAGAGGGTCATTCAGCCGCATGAAGAGCCGGTGGAAACAGTGAACCTGGGTACTGAGACAAATAGAAAAGAGGTCAAGATTGGTGCCAATCTAGAGCTCAGCGTGAAGCAACGATTGATCCAGATGCTACATGATTACATGGAAATATTTGCTTGGTCCTACGAAGACATGCCTGGTCTGGATGCCGACATTGTAGTTCATCACCTGCCAACAAAGGAAGACTGCCCTCTGGTAAAGCAAAAGGTCCGCCGTATGCGCCCAGAGATGTCCGAAAAGATCAAGGCTGAGGTTATGAAGCAATTCGACGCCGGGTTTCTAGCAGTAACTTCTTACCCTCAATGGGTTGCCAACGTGGTGCCAGTGCCGAAAAAGGATGGTAAAGTCAGAATGTGCGTCGATTACAGGGATTTGAACAGGGCCAGCCCCAAGGATGACTTCCCTCTGCCACACATCGACGTTCTTGTTGACAATACTGCTCAACACAAGGTTTTCTCCTTCATGGATGGTTTTTCAGGGTATAATCAGATCAAGATGGCTCCGGAAGATATGGAAAAGACTACCTTTGTGATTCAGTGGGGCACCTTCTTCTACAAGGTCATGCCGTTCGGATTGAAAAATGTTGGGGCAACCTATCAACGTGCCATGGTTGCTTTATTTCATGATATGATCCATCATGAGATTGAGGTATATGTTGATGACATGATTGCAAGGTCCCAAACTGAGGAAGAACACCTTGATCATCTGAGGAAGCTGTTTGACCGACTGAAGTTATACAAGCTGAGGTTGAACCCAAACAAATGCACCTTTGGGGTGAGGTCCGGAAAATTGCTAGGTTTCATTGTAAGCGATAAAGGTATTCAGGTGGATCCTGCCAAGGTAAAAGCCATACAAGAGATGCCAGCTCCCAAGACAGAGAAAGAAGTCAGAGGCTTTCTGGGACGACTGAATTACATTGCCCGATTCATCTCACATCTGACTGCTACCTGTGAGCCAATCTTCAAATTACTGAAGAAAAATCAAGTGGTACGTTGGAACGATGAATGTCAGGCCGCTTTCGAAAAGATAAAGGAGTACCTCCAAGAGCCACCCATTCTTATGCCACCAGTGGAAGGGAGACCTCTGATACTATACTTGACAGTACTTGACAACTCGATGGGGTGTGTGCTGGGGCAGCATGACGAGTCTGGCCGAAAAGAGCACGCTATTTATTACCTGAGCAAAAAGTTTACCGACTGTGAGTCTCGTTACTCACTGCTTGAGAAAACTTGCTGCGCTCTGGTATGGGCTGCCCGCCGGCTGAGACAGTATATGCTGACTCACACTACTCTATTGATTTCAAAGATGGATCCCATCAAGTACATATTCGAAAAGCCTGCTCTGTCTGGAAGAATAGTGAGATGGCAAATGATCTTGACAGAATATGATATCTAGTATACAACTCAGAAAGTAATCAAAGGAAGTGTACTGGCAGATCATTTGGCACACCAACCTGTGGACGATTACCAATCATTGAACTTTGATTTTCCGGACGAAGATATCATGGTGGTAACTGACTGTGAAGTACCTGGACCGGATGAAGGACCTGAGGAAGGATCCCGATGGTCTATGCATTTTGACGGAGCCTCCAATGC
Source organism: Vicia faba (assembly GCA_948472305.1). Taxonomy (NCBI): domain Eukaryota; kingdom Viridiplantae; phylum Streptophyta; class Magnoliopsida; order Fabales; family Fabaceae; genus Vicia; species Vicia faba. The sequence goes on along the minus strand of OX451738.1, from coordinate 381,704,509 downwards.
TTTGGGAAACGGCGTTGGCGCTGTAATCATATCTCCCAAAGGAACTCATACTCCACTCACCGCCCGATTGTGTTTCAATTGCACCAACAATATGGCATAATATGAGGCATGTATCATGGGTCTACAAGCTACAATCGACTTAAGGATCAAATTCCTGAGTGTCTTCGGAGATTCCGCTCTCGTGATCAATCAGATCAAAGGCGAGTGGGATACGAAACACCCAAATCTTATTCCTTACAAGGAGTATGTGTTGACTTTGCTTCCCCACTTTGAAGAGATAACTTTTGAGCACTTCCCAAGAGAGGAGAATCAGCTAGCGGACGCACTAGCTACGATGTCTTCAATGTTCAAAGTCAAATGGGACAATGAGGCTCCCCGGATCATTATCTGGAAGTTGGACGAACCAGCATACTACTGCGATCTTGAGGCCGAAAAGGTGACTGAAAAACCCTGGTATCATGAGGTGAAGAGATACTTGGAAGCTCAGGAATACCCTGAAGGTGCATCTGTCAATGACAAGAAGTTCATAAGGAGGTTTACTGCAAAATTCTTCCTCAGCAACGGCATTCTCTACAAACGGAATCATGATTCAACTCTACTGCGTTGTGTGGATAAGGCTGAAGCAGAGAAGATCATGATAGAACTGCATGAAGGTACATTCGGAACACATTCCAGTGGACACACCATGGCAAAGAAAATCCTTAGGGCAGGATATTTCTGGTCCACAATGGAAGCCGATTGTTACCAACATTCTCGAACTTGTCACAAATGCCAGATCTATGATGATAAGGTGCATATCCCTCTGGTTCCTCTGAACGTCCTGACGGCGCCTTGGCCTTTTGCTATGTGGGGCATCGATATGATCGGTGAAATCCGACCGACGGCATCCAACGGGCATCGCTTCATCTTGGTAGCGATCGATTACTTCACAAAGTGGGTTGAGGCAGCTTCCTACGCCACGGTAACCAAGAGCGTCGTGGCACGTTTCATTCGGCATAACCTGATCTGTCGGTACGGTGTCCCGGAAAGAATCATTACAGACAATGGTACCAATCTCAATAACAAAATGATCACTGAGCTCTGCGAACAATTCAAGATACAGCACCACAACTCTTCTCCTTACCGGCCGAAGATGAATGGGGCTGTAGAAGCAGCTAATAAGAATATCAAGAAGATTGTGTAGAAGATGACAGTGACCTATAAAGATTGGCACGAAATGTTACCGTTTGCTCTACATGGGTACCGTACCTCAGCAAGGACGTCAACCGGGGCAACACCCTTTTTCCTTGGTCTATGGCATGGAGGCAGTCTTGCCAATTGAAGTCCAGATACCCTCTCTCCGGATAATGAAGGATGCAGACTTGAGTGAAGATGACTGGATCCAGACTCGACTTGATCAATTAAACCTGATTGACGAAAAGAGACTCACCGCTATTTGTCATGGTCAGACGTATCAAAAACGGATGATCAGGGCATTTAACAAGAAAGTCAGACCACAAGAGTATCAAGTTGGAGACCTGGTAATTAAGCGCATCATCCTTCCTCAAGGTGATCCCCGGGGCAAATGGACCCCTACATACGAAGGGCCATTTATGGTTAAACATGTGTTCTCATGAGGAGCCATGATTCTGACCACCATGGATGGTGACGACCTTCCTCACCCCGCCAATGCAGACATAGTAAAAAGATACTACGCATGATAAAAGACCCGCTAGGTTGACATACCTAGGCAAAAATAAGGGCTTCCCGGCGAACCAAAAGGGTTCGGGCAAAAATAAGGGATGAAATGAAAAAATCTGTACACCCGGCAAGTCGAAAACCTGAAAAGGCGGCTTGGGCAAAAATGGGTATCCCGGTGGACTGAAAACCTGAAAGGGCGGTCCAGGCAAAAGTTAGGGGTAAAGCGTAACACTATGTCTCATTGGATCACCTTGCATCCAGAATTCGACATCAACTATCTGGCTCAGACTTCGGCATCGACCAATCAGCTTCATCTTCAACCAAGCAGCAAAGTGATGAGACGCTCGAAGACATAAAGGCGATAGCAGAGCTGGAACCCAGTGGGATTGTTCACATAGCTGTTTTGTTTCCTTTTCAAAATTGTAAATTCTATGTTATTTGGCGGCATTCTCTTACTAGGATGTCAGCCTCTTGTACAAAAACGCCTATTCACAGGCAAATTTCAAAATCAATACAAATTCATTTTCCCATACAAATTGCCGATTGTTTTTCTTTTTTCTGTTTTGTCTTGCGAAGAACGTCCAATGTTCATTTTTGATATATGCATTTGACATTAAATTGCTAATTCATAAATACTTGCATATGAAACAAAAGACTAATTACAGGTGACATCAGAAACAGGGGCAATGTAAAGTTGTCCAGGCAGCCTAGTTGCTTGGTCCGCCAAGGTACCAAGGTAGATTTAACCGAAGAATGTGACCAAGTTATCTCAACTCCCCACAAAGTAAGATAAGTTTCAGCAATACATCAGCCCTACAACAGGCACCATATTCCCCAAGTAGAGTTAGTCTATAGCCAGCCTAAAGGAAGTTGGGTAACCTCACAAGATAGCAACATTCCCCAGCGGAGTATAGGCATTTCATCAGCAAGCATCCCCCGGCAGTCTTGATCTAAGATTGTTCCCCTGCGGTATACAAACATCCAAGTTTCCCCAGGAGAGTGGAATCCATCTCCCCAGCAGATCTTGAAGCTTATCCCCTGCAGAGTACGAACGACTCTCCCCGACTTTATTCAGAGGTTATTCCCCACCAGAGCTTATAACTGGGTTATCCTCAGCTAATGGCCACGGAAGATCGCCCTCGGCAAAGTTCTTTCAATCCCCAGCGGAGTTTATCATCATTATCCCCAGCGGAATCCATTATTGAAGTCCTCAGCAGGCCTCTCATCAAAACTTCAGCAAAATATCTCTTCCACAGAGCAATTCCCCAACGGAGTCATCTTCTCCTACCAGTGTATTCTTGCAATCGTCATCCCCAGCGGAAGCGAAGAGCTCTACTCTTCAATATCAACCCAGGATTCAATTCCCCGGCCGGTCGTCCAGGATTTATTTTCCTAGACGAGAATACATTCATAAACATTTCACACATCTTGCTTACATACATGATAAAGTGCATACAGCACTATCTCATGTTGAACATCATGACATCATGCATTTCATACATCATAACATTGCATACAACTGATGTTTTGCCTCTTCAGGGAAAAAGACAACCCCAAAGACAACTACCTTCAGCTGTCACAATTCCAGATTCGATACCTGTATCCAGCCAGGGCACATCTGTGAGTGATCAGTTTCCGGACTCGATTCCTGTATCTAGCCAGGGCACGTCTGAAGAGTTTGAAGATTCGATTCCTGTATCCAGCCAGGGCATATCTAGCAGCTATCACAATTCCAGATTTGATTCCTGCATCTAGCCAGGGTATATCTGTTGACCACATTTCCGGACTCGATTCCTGTATCTAGCCAGGGCACGTCTGAAGAGTTCGAAGATTCGATTCCTGCATCCAGCCAGGGCATATGTGTTGACGACTATTTCCAGATTCAATTCCTGTATCTAGCCAGGGCACATCTGTGAGCAACCGATTGTAGATTCGACACCTGTATCCAGCCAGGGCATATCTGCATAAGGAGATTGAAGATCAAACACCTGTAACAAGCCAGGAAAACATCTGTCTTTCTCAAAATACACAAGTTCTCGCTAAGGAATCTCTTATGCGATCAACACTTCCAAATGGCATCTATAAGCCCATTCCCGACAAGGTTCTGTCACGTCTCCAGATGGCATCTATAAGCCCATCTCCCTGTCCACCATCTCTCCAAATGGAATCTACAAGCCCATTCCCGACATCACATTGCTGATACTCCAACATGCGAGTGCAAATTTCCGGGCACTCTAGTGTCCAATCTCCTTTTACCCTCGAGTCACGAAAGGCAAACTTGCCAATCTAACTCTTCAGGTTCAAGAAGATTGAACAGGGGCAACTGTTGTACCCCAAAATTTGCCCTCCCATTTCCTCAACATTTTCTCATCACAAGACCCTTGAAGATCAAGACCCAGTTAGGGTTTCCTCTGCTCAAGACTTCTCCTTGCACTGTTGACCCAAATTAGGGTTTGTGTTTGCACAAAGATATTTTGACCTAAAATGCCTAAGATGACTTTCATGCTTCATGTTGGACTCCCAAGTTTATCCACACCAAGTTTCAAGTCTTGTTTCCAAATTTTGCCCAGTCAATTGGACAGTTGACCTAGAAATCAACTGTATTGGGGAAAAAGTCAACTGTGGCCAATTGACAGTCAAATCTCATGAAAATTGACCCACATCAATATTATGAACTCACATGGACCATTTGATCAAGTTTGGATCACAATTCCACAAGAAATTTGATCAGATCACCAAAAGGGCAAAATGGTCATTTTTAGGGTTTTGACTGCACCAAGGCAATTTTTGACTGTTTGACCTAGCCAATGGCACACCAAGCTCACATATGGACTCAAGGACCCCATGGAATTATCTTGACATGCTCAACAAGTTCAAAAGATCCCAAATACACAAGATTCACAGTTGAATTTCCCAGTCAATTGATCAATTTGGACTGTATACTGAAAAGTCAAACTTTGACTTTTTGGTCAAAATCAAGAGTCAAGATTCATTTTTCATCAAAACATGCCAAATCATGAAACTTGTTCACCAAGAAATCAAAAATTGCAAATTAGGGTTTGAAATGAGAATTTTTCATAACTTAGAATTTTTCTAAGTTATGAAAAACCCTAATTTTTTCCCAACTTTGTCCCACTTTCTCACCAAGATTCATTTGGATTCAAGCAAAAGTCAAAACATGAAAGTTGTAGCTTGTTTCAAAATCTACAACTTTGATACACAAAGTTTTCCCAAAAGAAGCTTGTATCTCAAGTTACAATTTTTGGAACAAGGGTACCAAACCATTCTTAACTTAGTGAAAATTTGACCTATTTTAGGCAGGATTTTTGCCTAACTTCAAGACCATTTTTCACATGTTTACACTTGGAATTTCAATTTTCACTTCAAAGATGGATTGTAGTACACATTCCAAGCTTTCCAAAATGTCCAAGAACTCATCAAACAACCTCATGGTTAGGGAGAATCGAATTTGGCAAGTTGGGCAAAAGTCACTTTTGTTCTTGACCAAGACATGTTCATACACATTGCCATTTTCAAGTCAGCTTGGTTTATGCTACATTACAGGCCTCTAAACCATCCAACACTCAATAATTTAATGCAAACTCTTTGTGCCAAGACCATGTTCTATGTGTTCAAGCATTGCATGATGGATTAATCCCAAAATAGATAAAGCACTTTAACCATTTTTGCAAAAGTAAGCTTTATGTCAAAATGAAAATCCAAGAAGTACAGATCAAATCCCCTTGGCACAAGTTTAGGGACTAATCACACTGATTAATGCCAAGGTTTGCAGCATGTTATGGGGGCCTCTACCTGTCTAAACATCAAGTGGCCATTGCTTGCTTAAAGTGTAAGAAACATTGCATATGACATACCAACTCTCATATCAGAAAACCAGGGCTTAAGAAAAGTTATCAAACACATTCTAAACATTCATCCTAAGCAAAAGCACGACCCTAAGATCCTCAATACCTCCCCATTCCCAGAATCACCTTCAAACTGCTCAAAACAGGGCAACCCTGCAGTTTGAGTTCCATAGCTCAAACCTTCCATGCTTTCTTGCTAAAAACTTGTCAAACACATTCCCTAACATCCCTTGAAGCTAATCAAAACCTAAAACACGACTTGTAACTCCTCTAATCAGTTCCACCATTTTCACTTTCTCATTTTGCAGTTGAAGTTCCATAGCTCGATTCAAAGTGTTTCAAAGCAAAGTAAAACTTGGAATAGCATCCCTGGACATCAAGGAAGCTGTACCAATCATCACCTTGCTCTGAAAGTGCCTCCATCCTCAGATAAAACTTCAACTGAACAGGTATCTTCTTGAACTTCTAACTCTTAATGTAGGCATCATTAGCTCTAAGTTTGTGAATAAGAAGTGTTCTACTCATGCCCCTGAATCTGTACATACCTTTACTTTTCATTTATTTTGCATATGCTGTGGGAATTTAAAGTCTGAATATTGATAAAATATTAGGTTAAGAATTGGGGGAGAAGAAATTCTCTCTCATTTCTGAGATTTAAATCATGTTCTTCATATGTGTGAATTCGTGAGAAGATGCTTAACATTTTTGATGTTGTAAGTTTTTGCTAAAACTCAAAGAATCAGGACCTTGCATTGGAAGAAAGAGGCGCGTGTTTTTTGTTCAAACAGAAGTCTGGAGGTTGAAGAAAGACTTGGTGGGCTGGGCTTGTGTTGTCATTTCTTTTCACACCCTATTTTTGCTTTCACACCCCCTGAGCCCATTTTGTTCATTTTAATGATTTTTTGACTTTTCTTTTTTCATTCTGACTTATTTATTTTTCCTCATGATATAAAAAATATAAAAATAATTTTTTTACACCATTTTTGAATTTATAGGCATTTATTTGTTTAGACTAGTTATTTGTACATAAATTAATAAATAAACACTCTTTTATCTAAAATACTAAAAAATAATGTAAACACCTTTTATTTTCATTTTTATTTTGTTTTATCTTCTGAAAATATTTTATATAAAAAATAATACTCTTTTTATAAATATTAAATATTATTATTTTGTATATATAATACATATTAGTAAATAATACAAATATTTATATAGATATTAATATTTAGGTTAAAATTACAAAATATACACACTTTTTTTTATTAATATTTAATATAAAAATACCTTTTTGACAAATATATTTCATTTTTATTTTATTTTAGTATATAATAAATAAATATTGTACATAATAAATAAATAACACATTTTATTTAATAAAATTAGGTTTTTGCCCTAAACATAAAAAATCCAAAAATAATTCTTTTTTTTATTTTGTTCATTTGACACACAAAAATACTTCTTTTTTCATACACATAAAAAACATTTTTTGCATCTTGCATATTTATTCTTATTTTATTTAATTTATGCAATTAAATATCTTGTAAATAATTCAATATTGATGTAATAGTTTAGGTTTAAATTCCTTGTCAAAAATCCCCATTTGAACATTTGTACCCCCCTTCCCATATATTGTGTTGTAATAGTTTAGTAAATTTATTTTCCGCATGTGATCGGTGGATCTGGAACTGACTGTTTAACGCTGGTTCGCGAAATGTCGCGGAAGCAAGAGTCGCCACCGTCTTTTATTTTCTCCAATTGGAAAGGACAAAAGCACAGAAAAATTCCTTATAGAGATTGCTCTCGGTTCGGGAGGTAGATTATAGAAAGGGAAGGTGTTAGCACCCTTTCTATCCATGGTTATCCATGGGCTCTTAGATACTTGCTCATTTATGTTTTCAAAAATGGTTTGTTTGCTTTTCAACTGTGGGTTTTAAAAAAGGTTTCTTTGAAAATTCCAGTTCGACTCTTGTATCGGTCCTCAAGAGTGTTTGAAAATTTGCTTTCGAAAGCTTTTTGAAAAGGTGTCGGTGTGAAAAGTATTTTGATTTGTTTTGAAATTAGAGCAAGTATCTAGAGTCGTCTACCTACCCTAAGGAATTCGTCTGTGTAAATGTCCTTTAAAGTAGTGCCATCCCACCATTGAGGGGTAGGTAGCACCACCGTTGGAGGTGTTCGGGTTAATTCGAGGTTCGGGACATGGTGATCACCAGAGCAATGGGAAGATACCTTAGAAGTTACCCTCATGCCAGGTTCCTGGATCATGAGGACTTACTAAGACGTCCTCTACTCGACGATCACCTTTCGAGGGGCAAGGCAACAATGAGGCGTACCCTAGGGGTGGTGTGTGATTTGTGTGTCATGTTCATTTGCATTTATCTTGTTCATGTCATGGTGATCTACGCTTTTGTTTTTATTTTAACATTCATTCTTGCATGCAAATTTATTAACAGTTAAAAAGTGCGGAATTTAAAAGTTTTACGCTATTACAAAGGCGCGGGTCCACATCGCCAAATTAAGTCCAGGACCCGATTTGAAATAAAATAAAGTAAAGTGCGAGAAATATAAATATCAAATTTACACGGCTTTGGGAGAATTACATAAAAATTATAAGAAAAGAAATAAATGCGCGAAACGAACGAATAATCGAAAGCGAGGGTGTTGGACCCTTTTTTAATGAAATTAAATTATGATTAACAAATTAATTAAATTAAAATAAAAAGAAAAGATTTTTTTGAGTTTTTGTATTTATGGATTTTTATGAGAGAATTTAAATGAAATTTAAAACCTAGTTCTAGCTATTTTTATTTATTAAGAAAAAAATATTAAAATTGAATCTAAAATTAAATCTAATTATTTAATGCAATTTTATTTACAAGAAAATAATTAATAATTAATAATGATAAAAGAAAAGAAAAAGATAAAAGTAATTAGAACCTAATTCTACAAATTTTAAATTTATTAAGAAAATGTTAAAGTTAATCCTAGAATAAAAAAAAACTAATTAATTAATAAGACCCTTTTTTACAAAAATAACATTAAATGAAATATGTTTTAATTTTTATGACTTTCTGATTTTTTATTATTTTTTATATTAAGAAAAATGTTAATTTAAAGAACTAGATTAAAACAAATAAAAGTAGAAAAAATACAAAAAAAAAGGATGAAAGAGCAAACCAATGGGGGTTCTGTCCCCAAACTGGAGGTGTGATCCAGCAATTCTGGCCCAATAGACCATTGGCCTTGTTGACTTTCCAGCGCGCATGTGACACCTCTGACTCATGCCCATGGTACTCTTCCAATCAGGGCCCTTGGATTGAGGTTATAGGCCATGTGGCAAGCTGAGATTATGGAGCGCATGGTGGTCTTTTGGACTGAAACTGCATAGGATGATATTAGAAAAAATAATATTGAAGGGATAGGGGGACCTGGGAATCGAACCCAGGTCCCATCGCTTACCATACCATGTGCCTTGCCACTGAGTCGTTCACGCGTTTTGAATATAGTATAGAAAACAAATAACATAAAGCAAAACAAGGGTTAGTGGATGATTTTCGCGCGAATTTCAAATACGCCAATCCCCTGTTTACACCTCACCTTCTTCTCCAAGTGCCCTGCGTTTTATCTGAAAAAACAAACTGAATAGCGGGGGTTTTAAACCCCCACTAAGTGCTGCATACAAAAATAGCGATTAGAAATCCTTTGATCATAAATTGATCGCGAGCTATGCCTTGAATTCGTCTGAAGCTCCTGGTTTTAATGGTCTAAGTCTCATATCCTAATTTTTCTTTAAACGTAAAGCCCCAATTTTGAACCTCTGCAACCCTAAAACGCTCCAATGGTGATTTTGCGTATGGGCGAGGAAAACTCAATTAAGCAATAGGGTTAGCTTCAGAATGATATGAATAATACAAAACAAGCATTAGAATTTAAAATCATGGCATGAATGATGAAATACGATTATGCAAAAAAGATGACACAGTCTGACTTCTAGTTACCAATTCTGGATGCTATGGACGTGGAAAAGTGTTCAGTTAGATTCAGTAATGTCTTGGCAAGCTAATGGGATCAATATTCTCCTTTGAATCGTCCTCCAAGGCAATTTTCAGTTTTGGATTTTTTTGATAAAATTGCAAAGTTCTTTCTTCAGATGGGGCGTAGCTTAGAGGTCTTTGTGCATTAGGTTTGCATTAGTATATGTAAGGAATGAATTAGGGTTGAGTTTTTGGATCCAAATCCCTTTGCATTGATGGAATGAATATTTGATTTTCATGCATATATTTTCAAACCTTTTCCATGCATATTTGATACCAATCATGTCCAAATCACCTTGATTCTTTCCATATCTGATAATGCACGAAATCTTGAAGATATTTCATGCATAAAAAGATTTGAAAAGCTTGCTTTGGTATTTTTCACATATTTTATTTTATTAAATGAATTAATAGCAATTAAAAATTCAAATAAATAAATAAAAATGATGAATAAATTCCCTTTGGGCTAAATGGTCGTGCACATGCTTTGGATGATGAATCTTGGAAGAAAATGTGGCCCATTAGCAATTTTAAGGCATTTGAAGCAAAGTTGACTTTTCAAAATACCCAAAAATTTCCCAACTTCCACAAGGCATATCTTGCTCAATTTTTAAGCTTTGATCATGTTCGTGGACATTTTGGAAAGGTATTGAAGTCCTATAACCAATGCCTTTGGTCCCATGTCATTTTGATTTACCAATCTCAAGTTATGGCCTTTGACTTAAAGTCCCTTTTTGTTGACTTTTGAAAATGACCTATAATGCTGAAATTGATAACTTTTTGTGAGAGAATTTCTTGGACTTAAAGTGTGAAGAGGAGTTGTAGAAAATGTCCTTCTCTTCAAAATGAGCTTTGGATGGAATTTTTCTGATAATCCATGTGAAAGTTATGCCTTGGTCAAGTTACAGTTGACTTTTTCAACTGTCCAAATATGGAAACTTTTGCATCTTGAGACTTTTTGAGCCATGCCTTGAAAATCATGATCAAGCATTGATCAAATGATGTTTGTGGCTTCAAAATGAGATGTTGACCAAAAATTTGAACTTTTGACTGTCAAATGACCATTTTGCCCCTGCAGTTGACTGTAATGCAATTAGGGCATTTGACTGTGCAATTTTGTGCTGTAAGTCTTGAAACTTGGTATGTGGATGCTTGACCATGTTTATAGGCATGTGGGACTGGATTGGGCCCTTGGAAACTTCAATTTCTTTGCCAGAACCAAAACCCTAATTCTTGACTGTTAGGAGGCTCTTGAACTGTGCAACCCTTGGGGAGATTTTGAAGCATGCTCTTTGCAAATCTTGAAGAATATGGGAGGGCAAATTTTGGGGTACAACAGTTGCCCCTGTTCAATCTTCTTAAACCTGAGGATGCAGATTGGCTGACGTGCCTTTCGTAATCCGAAGGTGGAAGATGATTGAACACTAGAGTGCCCAGAAATTTGCGCTCACATAGTAGTGTGATGATGGGAATGGGCTTATAGATGCCATTTGGAGATTGATGGATAGGATGATGGGCTTATAGATGCCATGCTGGATGTCGATCGCGTAAGATATTCCTTAGCGAGAGCTTGCGTACCTGAAAAAGAAAATGATTACCTGGCCTGTTATAGGAGCTGGTCTTCGAACTCTTTGTGTAGATGTGTCCTCACTGGTTACAGGAATTGAATCTGGAGCTTCAAACAGTGATGATTGAACCAGAGATGGTTACTACCTCAACAGGAACGGTGAGAGAACCTTGGACGATTACTACCTCAACAGTAACGCTGAGAGGACCTTGGGCGACTTCAACCTCAACAGTAACGCTGAGAGAATCTGGGGGACGATTACTATCTCAACAGTAATGCTGAGAGAATCTTGGATGTCTTCTACTGAGTCTTTATCAGGAAAATCTGTTAGGGGTTGATTTAACTGGACTAGAGAAGGCCTTTGACTGGATAAGAAACAGGAAAATCTTAGGGTCGATTTAACTGAACCGGACAAGGTCTTGAAATCTTCAACTGGATAAGAAACAGGGAGATCTTAGGGTCGATCTAACTGAACCAGAGAAGGCCTTTGACTGGATAAGAAACAGAAAAATCTTAGGGTCGATTTAACTGAACCGGTCTAGGTCTTGAAATCTTCAACTGGATAAGAAACAGGGAGATCTTAGGGTCGATCTGACTGTTACTATCATGATGCTTTCATCTGGAAACTCGAAGTTCATTGATTGATAGTCGTCTACAGCTTGATGTGCTAGGTGGTCTGCCAATACACTTCCCTTGATGGCTTTCTGGGTCGTGTACTGAATGTCGTATTCCGTCAAGATCATTTGCCATCTTGCAATTCTCCCAGACAGAGCAGGCCTTTCGAATATGTACTTGATAGGATCCATCTTTGAGATCAACAAGGTGGTATGAGTCAGCATGTACTGTCTCAGCCGGCGAGCAGCCCATACCAAAGCGCAGCAAGTTTTCTCAAGCAGTGAGTATCGGGTCTCACAGTCGGTAAACTTTTTGCTAAGGTAATAAATGGCATGCTCTTTTCGGCCAGACTCGTCATGCTGCCCCAGCACACACCCCATTGAGTTGTCGAGCACTGTCAGGTATAGTATCAGAGGTCTCCCTTCAACCGGTGGCATAAGGATAGGTGGTTCTTGGAGATACTCCTTGATTCTGTCGAAAGCAGCCTGACATTCATCGTTCCAACGTACTACCTGATCTTTCTTCAGCAGCTTGAAGATTGGCTCACAGGTAGCAGTCAGATGCGAGATGAACCGAGCGATGTAATTTAGGCGTCCTAAAAAGCCTCTGACCTCCTTCTCTGTCTTAGGAACTGGCATCTCTTGAATGGCTTTAACTTTAGCAGGGTCCACTTGGATACCTTTATCACTGACCACGAAGCCTAGCAACTTTCCCGATCTTACCCCGAAGGTGCACTTGTTCGGGTTTAACCTCAGCTTGTACAGTTTTAACCGGTCAAACAGCTTCTGTAGATGATCTAGGTGCTCTTCCTCAGTCTGGGACCTAGCGATCATGTCGTCAACATACACTTCTATCTCATGATGGATCATGTCATGAAATAAAGCAACCATGGCACGTTGGTAGGTTGCCCCAGCATTCTTTAGTCCAAAAGGCATGACCTTGTAACAGAAGGTGCCCCACTGAGTAACAAATGTAGTCTTTTCCATGTCTTCAGGTGCCATCTTGATCTGATTGTAACCTGAGAAACCGTCCATGAAAGAGAACACCTTATGCTGAGCTGTATTATCAACAAGGACATCAATGTGAGGTAAGGGGAAGTCATCCTTGGGGCTAGCCCTGTTCAGATCCCTGTAGTCGACACACATTCTGACCTTACCGTCCTTCTTAGGTACCGGCACCACATTAGCAACCCACTGAGGGTAAGAAGTCACTGCAAGAAACCCGGCATCAAACTGTTTCATGACCTCGGCTTTAATCTTCTCAGACATCTCTGGACGCATCCGACGGACCTTTTGCTTAACTGGAGGGCAGTCTTCCTTAGTTGGCAAGTGATGGACCACAATATCGGTATCCAACCCGGGCATGTCTTCGTAGGACCAGGCAAAGATCTCCATATAGTCATGCAGCATTTGAGTCAACCGTTGCTTCACGCTGAGCTCTAGGTTGGCACCAATCTTTACCTCTTTCCTGTCTGCCTCAGTACCCAAGTTTATGGTTTCCACTGGCTCTTCATGGGGTTGAATTGCCCTCTCTTCCTGAAGCAACAGTCTTGCAAGCTCACCAGGCACTTCGCAATCATCTTCACCTTCGTCTTCGGCTAAGTTGATCGGATTTTCGAAGTCATAACTGGCAGTAGCAGAGTTGTTATCAGTAAGATCCAGAGTGGATTGAAACCTGTATGAGTGAGTGTGTGTAAATACAGCTGTTTTGAAATATGCGTAAAGGAAAGAAAGACAGAAAAGGAGCACAATATTTGTAATGCGAAAATACGTCCAAGATTTTCATTCATGATATATGAAATGACAATTTATATGCCCTCACAAATGATACCACGGTGCCTCGGGTAAGACACCGGGCCAAAGAGTTTATTTATTGTTTATTACAAAAATAACGAAACAAAGAAATTTATTACTGCGTCACAAAGGTAACAGGGGTATGGTCCTTAGCAGTCCAGTTGTTCAATCCGCCTTCAGTTGTTGGGTAGATCCAGCTATTGAATTCAGCTTCATCCACTTCATTGTCTTCCCCAACAGCATTCACTCCTGGATTTGTGATGAATACAGGAGGTCTTCCGATCTTCGCTTTCCTCATAGCTTTCTGACCTTCCGTAGTAAAGCCCAGCCCAAACTTATCAGTCTTCTGTGTAAAGTCTGGAAGCCTGCCCCAGTTAGCACTTTCACCCTTCTGAACCACAGCCCGGGCATCCTTCAGGGAAGCCATCTTCAAAGGAACAGTTTCTTCGGCTACTGCTGCTGAAATAGGAAGCACCTCCTCGAAATGCTGAAAGGGGGTTTCAATAAACTCCCCATCCATCTCAATGTATCTGAAGGAGTTCAGGTGGCTCACCATATATTCCTCTTCTCCTTGCACAGTGACGATCTTCCCTCTGACGGGGTACTTCAGCTTCTGGTGCAAGGTAGAGGTCACTGCCCCAGCCTTATGTATCCAAGGTCGGCCCAACAAACAAGAGTACGATGGCCGGATATCCATCACGTAAAAAGTAGAGTCAAACACCTGAGAGCCCACACGAATCGGAATGTCAACTTCTCCATGAACCATCCTTTTTGAACCGTCAAAGGCTCTGACGATGATATTGCTGGGTTTTAATTCCAGGCCTTCACAATCTAAATGGTCCAGGGCCTTCTTGGGTAGCACATTCAAAGAAGAACCAGTATCCACCAATACATGTGCCAAGGTAGTGCCCCTGCATTCGATAGAGACATGCAGAGCGTCGTTATGGTCCCTTCCCTTCGCGGTCAGGTCAGCGTCTGAGAAACCCAAGCCATTGTCTGCTGTCAGATTCGCTACACAGTCAGTGAACTGGACTGCAGAAGTCTCGTGTGGCACATGGGCCGTCTTGAGGAATGAGATCAAGGCCTTAGCATGGGCCTCGGAGCACAGCAATAAAGAGAGCATGGAGATTTTGGAGGGCGTGTGCCCCAGCTGTTCCACAACATTAAAGTCACTCTTCTTTATAATTTTCAGAATCTCCTCCATCTCTTGTTGGGAGGCCTCAGCAGCTACGGGTATAGGTGCCTCCATCTGGGCAGGCTCAACTTCAATTCCCTTGCCCCGAGCATTGGATGACTCGGCAGCAGGAGAAACAACTTGATCAGTAGTAGGAACGGGTACACTTGTTGGAGTTATAAGAAGTGGTCTTCGGGCAACGGGCGGTGCAATGTTAGGCGAGAAGAGCCTTCCACTACGGGTAACCTTGGCTGGGCCAGTGATGTAACAGATGCTGGCGCCAGCGTTGAATTCTTGCTTGATCCCATTCACATACACATCTGCCCCATAATGCCAGGGGACAACTTTATCAGAGACATAGGGCAGGGGCCCTGGAACGGTGATAACCACAGGTGCAACGGTCATGATTTGTACAGGCTTCTTCGGGAGAGCCGGGATTGGATTATTGAAGATAGTCACCACAGAAACTTCTTCCATCGGAACCAACTGAACAGCAGATTTCTTAAACAGAATCTCTTTGCTATCCATTAGGCTTTGGATGCCTAATTTCAGCAAGGGACAACCAGATGGGGAAACGGCACAGAACAGGCAACCCTCACTGCAACCCGAAAATAAACCGGCCAGCAGTAGGTTCCTCTTGACAGTCTTCAGAGGGGTGGCTAGATCATCCACAGAAGCAGCATAAATGTCTTCGTCAACAGCATTTACCCCATGTTGAGGCATAGGAGCAGTAACTACATTCGGTCTCTCAGGCGCTTCGAACTGTATCTCCTTCGCGTCGATAAGGTCTTGCACCTTATTCTTTAACGCCCAACAGTCATCAGTGGCATGCCCCGGGCTGTCTGAATGGTAAGCACAACGAGCATTCGGGTTGTACTTAGGAGAGGTAGTATTTGGAAACTTCGGAGCCTCCTTGACAGTCACCAAATTGGTGGATAGCAACTGTGGCAGGATCTGCGATAGGGTCATGCTTAACCGGGTAAACTCTCTCCGGGGTCTTTCAGCCCTTTAAGGATTGGCCGGCCGAGAAGCGGCAGCAGGCTTAGCAATCATTACCGCACTGACAGATTGGCGGCGCTCAGGTCTCTCTGATCTCTTGGAACCATACACGGCACTAGACTCCTTCTTGAAGGGTTTCTTCTCAGAACTAGATGATGCACCCTTCGCAATCTTACCAGATTTCAACCCAGCTTCAATTCTCTCTCCAGTCAGAATCAAATCAGTGAACCCAGCAGAAGAATTCCCGATAAGATGGTTGAAAAATGGCCCAGATAGGGTCCCCAAGAACATGTCTACCAACTCTCGATCAGTCAATGGTGGCTGCACCCTGCCAGCCAGGTCTCTCCATTTCTGAGCGTACTCTTTAAAACCTTCACTCGCACCTAACGACATACCCTGGAGTTGGGTACGTGTAGGGGCAAGGTCGGTATTATATTGATACTGCTTATAGAAAGCAGTAGCCAACTCCTCCCAGTTACGAACCTTGGTCCCATCCAGCTGATAGAACCATTCGAGATGAGTCCCTGAAAGACTCTCCTGGAAGAAGTGGATCCACAAATTCTTATCCGCAGAGTACGGCTGAATTTTCCGAACATAGGACCTTAGATGCAGCTTGGGACAAGATGCCCCGTCATACTTAGAGAAGGATGGTGCCTTGAACTTGCGAGGGATAATTACACCAGTAGACAATCCCAGATCTCCGAAATCCAGCCCAGGTACCTGTTGAACTTCCATAGCTTTCAACCTATCCTCCAGTTGTTGGTATCTGTCTTCTGCCGGAGGGTACTGCTCTTCATCAAAATCAGTCTCGTTGCCGGAGACTACCGGACTAGGAACCCTTGCTTCTGCCTGAGGAGTGCCCTTGCCAACAGAAGAACCAGCCTCTTCCTGTTGTAGAGAGTTACCAAACCTTCGGCCTGAGTTGAACAGAACAGTCCTTTTCTTCTTCTTTTTCTCCTTCTTCAGGAGCAGAGCCTTCAATTCTGCCTGGCCTTGAGCCAAGCCCATGATTAATTCCTGAAACTGCGCATTCTGCGCCTGAAGAGCCTTGATAGTTGTCTCAGTTGCTGATGAGTCGGGATTCATGATGCTGAAATAAACAGCGAAGAACTGTAAGCAACCTGAAAAGAGGAAAAAACCTGCTATGCACATGATGAATGATATGTGTTTATGCAATGCATTCAAGGGTTCGAAAGTCCAAATTTGTTGTAGACAAAAAGGAACACACGTTATCATTAAGGAAATAATTGTTTAGTACATCAAAGCCTCATGGGCAAATAATACAAAAATCAAATCAATCCCAAAATACACTGCGCATCCTCTTTGGAGCTATATAAGTGTTGAGATTCCTCTCCTCATGCAACAGACGGGTGAGCTCCAAGACCTTCCTTTCACTAGCATGTATACTAGTCTCAAGAGAATTCCTTTCTTCCTTAAGCTGGATCCAGCTCTTCTGCATCTCTTCCCAGGATGTGGGCATATCAGGGTGTTGAATAGTGTAGGACACTTCCCCTTCCAAGACTGGTTCTTTGATTACCGGGAGCATATGAGGATAAGGCATCACTAGCTTCTGGGAGCGGGCGCGTACCCACTTGAGATAAGGTTCCAATGGGATGGAGTTCCTGTGCCCCAGTGTCTTGCTGTCTATCCTACTTGGCATCCTCCAGGCTCTGATAAATCTCTGGCGAAGTCCTTGAGTATCGTTGTCGAAATCAAAAACTATGTCAGGAATTAACATGTCATGAGGACCATCCCTCCGAGCATAACCAAACTGTCTCCAAGCCAGGCATGGGCTGTAAGTAATACCTCCTCTGATTCCAAGTAAAGGAACATTAGGGTACTCCCCGCAACGATCAATGATAGTGACATCTCCTCTGGACCGAGGGCACCAATGTATATCTGCATGTGTAAGAGTCATCAACCGTTGTGACCATCTCAAACTCCGCTCATTCTTCAAAACTGATTGTGGAAGGTGCGAAATAAACCACCTTCCCAGGAGGGGAGTGCAACACATAAGGACACCCCTTTTCCTCATGGTTCGAGTGTAACATGAGTGAAGGATGTCCCCCAGCAACGTAGGTATAGGATTCCTGGACATAAAGATCTGGACAACACTGATGTCTATAAGCTGATCTGGGTTAGGGAATAGCACCAAGCCATAGACAAGGAGGGCCACAACCTCTTCAAAAGCTTGCAAGTCAAGGGAGTTCCAACATTCAAGGGCCTTTTCAAACAGAAACCTGGCTAAGAACCCTTTGATACCACTTCTAACTTCCCAATGTCCCTTGAGGTCAGATGACTGTAGGTGCAAGGCTTTAGCAATCTCTTCAAGCTTAGGTTCCTTTTCTGTACCGCTGAAGGGTAGTTGATCAAGGATAGGAATCTTCAGGAGCCGGGAGAACTCCTCCAATGTCGGTACCAACTGATAATCCAAGAAGGTGAAACAGTGATGCAGAGGATCAAAGAACTGGAACAGGACCTTGATCATATCTTCCTCAATGTTGGTGTTGACCAAGCTGATGAGGCTTCCATGTCTTTCACTGAATGAAGAGTTCTCGGGAATCCTGGATATAAGTTCCTTAAGCTGAGGAGGGATCCTTACAAGACTGACTTGAATTGTCTTTCTACGAACAGTTTCCATGTCCTACAAAACAAGAACAAAGATGAAAATTCGAACCCCTGAAATGGTTAGTCAATGCATATGATGCTGGATGATGTCATGATGCTATGATTAAACACACCACAGATATTTACAAAGACAAACATGTAGGGCACACAAGGCACACAAGACAAGCCCTTAAGGTTTAAGGCCAGCATGGGGTCTGGGTAGTACCCTCTTGGAGTTGGTGGGTTCAACCTGTCCTAATCAAAGTAACCGGGTTCTAAGGTTCCCAATATCACGGGATTGCTTTCATTGTTCATCGTTTCGATTTAGCCACTGAACTGGCGACCGAAATATTCCAGGAAAGCAACCCTCAATTGGGTGTAGTATCGAGTATCAACCAACCTCGGACTGCACCAAAGTCAGTTATCTCACTACCCTAAAGAGGCCAAGATAGTTCAATTAAGGTTCCTAAGGTCTGTTGATGCTTCATGACACCACGCGGAGGCCCCGTACTCTCCTTGACTGAACTCAAGGGTTACCGGTACACACCAAAGTGCCACATCAACGTAGCAGACTGTTTCAACCATGTCGGTATACCCCGCACAGTTCCCTCACAGCCTTGTTGCTACTTTCTAAGAAGGTATCCCCAGATCCGGGTTAGGATCTATAGAACTCCCAAGCAACCCACAATTTAAAGCACACAAGGAAAACAATTGAAAACACAGTGATCTTAGTCCTAAGGTACACCTCACTTTAAGTTTAAGTCCCCAGCAGAGTCGCCAGTTCTGTGATCGGTGGATCTGGAACTGACTGTTTAACGCTGGTTCGCGAAATGTTGCGGAAGCAAGAGTCGCCACCATCTTTTATTTTCTCCAAATGGAAAGGACAAAAGCACAGAAAAATTCCTTATAGAGATTGCTCTCGGTTCGGGAGGTAGGTTATAGAAAGGGAAGGTGTTAGCACCCTTTCTATCCATGGTTATCCATGGGCTCTTAGATACTTGCTCATTGTGTTTTCAAAAATGGTTTGTTTGCTTTTCAACTGTGGGTTTTAAAAATTTTCTTTGAAAATTTCAGTTCGACTCTTGTATCAGTCCTCAAGAGTGTCTTGAAAAATTGTTTTGAAAGCTTTTTGAAAGTGTCAGTGTGAAAAGTATTTTTTTGATTTTTGTTTGAAAAGAGCAAGTATCCATGAGAACCTACCTACCCTAAGGAATTCGTCTGTGTAAATGTCCTTTAAAGTAGTGCCATCCCACCATTGAGAGGTAGGTAGCACCACCGTTGGAGGTGTTCGGGTCAATTCGAGTTTAGGGACATTGTGGCCACCGAGCAAAGGTAAGACACCTTAGAAGCTACCCTTATGCCATTGATCTTTTATTCCGAGGCAACCATTCTGAGGCAACTTGTTCGAGGCAACTTTGTTTTAGGCAACTAGATCAATGGACACAAGGACTCACTAAGACGTCCTATAGTCGACGGCCACGTTTCGAGGGACAAGGCAACAGTGTGATCACCGGAGTAATGGGAAGACACCTTAGAAGCTACCCTCATGCCAGGTTCCTGGATCATGAGGACTTACTAAAACGTCCTCTACTCGACGATCACCTTTCGAGGCAAGGCAACAGTGAGGCGTACCCTAGGGGTGGTGTGTGATTTGTGTGTCAGATTCATTTATTTTTGTCTTGTTCATGTCATTGGTGTTCTACGCTTGTTTTTATTTAAGGCCATACATTCTTTCATGCTTTGTTTAACAGTTAAAAGTCGCGAGGAAAATAAATCTAAAGCTATTACAAATGGCGCGGGTCCACATCGCCAAAATTAAACCGGACCCGATTTGACGGAAAGTATAAATAAAGCAAAAAGAAGTAAAAGTGCGAGAAGTAAATGTTACAAGGCTTTGGGAGAGATACATAATTAATTAAGCGACATAAAATAAATATGCGAAATTAAACAATTAAAAATATGGGCGTTGGACCCTTTTGTAAAAATTAAAGTTAATGAGGAATTAAAATTAAAATTAAAAGAAAATGTTTTTGGTATCTTTATGTTTTTTAAGATTTAATAGAAAAAGAATTAATTAAAACTAAAATAAAATGTCAAACCCTAATTCTAATGGCTTTTAAATTTATTGTGAAAATATTAAATTGAAACCTAAATTAAACCTAATTTTTTTTATGTACAATTTAATTATAAAAATAAATAAATAAATAATATTATGGTAAAAAGAAAAAATTAAAAGGAAATAAAAATTATCAATTAAACCTAGTTCTACATTTTTTATTTTTGTTAAAAGAATTAAAGTTAAAGCCCCTAATTTAAATTAATTAATTTACATGCAATTTGTTTATGAAAATAATTAAAATAAAATATTTATTATGTTTTTTTATCTTTTATGATTTTTAGGTATTTTTTTATATTTGGTAAAAATAATTAATTGAATCAAAACAATAAAGCAAATAAAATAACAATTAAAAAGTAAAATATAATGAAAATGTATAGAATTTGCAAACCAGGGGGGTGGAAGTCCCAAATTGGAGGTATGGGTCCAAGAATCCTGGCCCAACAAGCTTCAGGTCCATTGACTTTTTTGAGTAGCATGTTGGATGGTTGACCAGGCTTAGGGTGTTCATCAATCTGGAGCCTTTGATCTGAAGCAGCTAGACGCGTGGCTGGCTTGATGGTGATGGAATATGGTGCGCCTTAACGCTAGCGCTGCATGGAAAGATTTATAGAAAAATAATATGGACATATGTAAGACCTGGGGCTCGAACCCAGGTCATGTGTATTACCAGCGCTTTCTCCAACCAACTGTGCCAATTAACGTATTTGATATATAAATAAACAACAATTAATAAAAGGGAAAGCGTGGGTTAGTTGCTTGGAAACGCGCGAAATTTAAATGTGCCACTCAGCGTGTGACACGGCTTCATCTTCTTCATCATCCCTGTAACACAAAGAACAAAAGCAACGATTTTTGAACCGTTCTGTAATGCACCCTTAGAAAAAATAACGAATAGGCCATAAGGCCATATAAATTAAGCGCGATTGTTGTATCTTCTTCGTCCAGATGTGCTAAGTTGAATGGCATGGGTCTGGAAGACCAATTTTTCTTAAAACACAAACCCCCAATTTTGAACTCTGTAAACCCTAAAAGTTAAACATGGCATATTCGTGTATACAGCGTAATAATCAGATTAAATGCATTGGTTAGCATCAAAACATCATAATGAACATGAATCCATAAATAAAAAATGCAAAAGATGCTTAAATCATGATGCACGATTGTGGAATTTTCTTGATGCAGTTTCGGTTCAATATACCAATTCTTGGAGTTTTGATGAGTGTTATGGATTAGAACACGTTCAGGAACCTTCAAGGAAGCTAATGGGATGGTTTTTATGCCTTGAATCGACCTCTAAAGTGGTTTACAGTTTTGAGTTTCTTTGAGAAAATTTCAAGTTTGTAGAGGGCTTTTCTGCGCAGCTTTGTGTGTCTGCCTTAGGTTTATGATCAAGCCTTTGTAGTGAATGCATTAGGTCAAAAATATTGCTCAAAATCTCTTGAATTAATGAATTGAAGATTTGATTTTTTAAGGATCTTTTTTCAATCTTTTTCAAGTGTTCTTTTACTCTCAATCATGCCAATCAATCCAATTCTTTCCTAATCAGCATATGCACGAAATCTTGATGGCAAAACATGTATAAAAAGATTTGTTAGGTCAAGTTATATATTTTCCATATATTTAAATGATTTAAATGAATTAATATAAATAATAATTCAAATAAATAGATAAAAAATGAGAAAATACTTCCCTTTGGGCCAAGTGGTCGTGCATATGTCATGGATGATGAATCATGGAAGAAAAATGGGCCCATTAGCAAATTTAGGTCATTTGAACCAATGTTGACTTTTCAAAATATCCAAAAATTTCCCAACTTCCACAAGGCATAACTTGCTCAATTTTTAATCTTTTCTCATGTTATTGGACATTTTGGAAAGGTCTTTGAGTCCTCTAACCAATGCCTTTGGTCCCATGTCATTTTGATTTACCAATATCAAGTTATGGCCTTTGACTTAAAGTCCCTTTTTGTTGACTTTTGAAAATGACCTATAATGTTGAAATTGATAACTTTTTGTGAGAGCATTTCTTGGACTTGAAGTATGAAGATGAGTTGTAGGAAATGTCTTTCTTTTCAAAATGAGATTTGGATGGAATTTTTCTGATAATCCATGTGAAAGTTATGCCCTGGTCAATTTCAGTTGACTTTTTCAGCTGTCCAAATAAGGAAACTTTTGCATCTTGATGATTTTCTGAGCCAAACTTTGAGAATCATGATCAAGCATTGATCTAATGATGTTTGTGGCTTCAAAATGATATGTTGACCAAAAATTTGAACTTTTGACTGTCAAATGACCATTTTGCCCCTACAGTTGACTGTAGTGCAATCTAGGGTTTTGACTGTGCAATTTTGGGCTGAATGCCTTGAAACTTGATATGAGGATACTTGACCATATTTGTGGGCATGTGAGACTTGATTGGACCTTTGAAAGCTTCATTTTCTTGACCAGAACATAAACCCTAGTTTTGACTATATAGGGGACCTTTGCACTGTACAACCCTTTGGGGAATTTTGCAGCTTGACTTGGCAATTTCTTGAAGAATTATGGGAGGGCAAATTTTGGGGTACAACAGTATTGATTTTGAAGTTTGGCCTGTAAATAGGCGCTTTTATACAAGAGGCTAACGTCCTAGTAAGAGAACGCCTCTGAACAAATAGAGTTTATACAATTTGTAAACAGGAAACAAAACAGCTATGTGAACAATCCCACTGGGTTCCAACTTTGCTATTGTCTTTATATCCTCGAGCATCTCATCACTTTGCTACTGGTTGAAGATAAATCAGATTGATTAGTGCTGTCTGAGCTTGACAGTCGATACCGAAGTCTGGATGCAGGGTGATCCAATGAGACATAGTGTTACGCTTATCCCTAACTTTTGCCTGGACCGCCCTTTCGGGTTTTCGGTCCACCGGGATACCCATTTTTGCCCAAGCCGCCTTTTCAGGTTTTCGACTTTCCGGGTGTACAGATTTTTTTCATTTTCATCCCTTATTTTTGCCCGAACCCTTTTGGTTCGCCGAGAAGCCCTTATTTTTGCCTAGGCAAGTCAACCTAGCGGGTATTTGATTAGGCGTAGTATCTTTTTACTATGTCTGCATTGACGGGGTGAGGAAGGTCGTCACCATCCATGGTGGTTAGAATCATAGCTCCTCCTGAGAAAGTGTTCTTAACCACAAATGGCCCTTCGTAAGTAGGGTTCCATTTGCCCTTGGGATCACCTTGAGGTAGAATGATGCGTTTGATAACCAGGTCTCCAACTTGATACTCTTGTCGTTTGACTTTCTTGTTAAATGCCTTGATCATCCGTTTTTGGTACGTCTGACCATGACAAATAGCAGTGAGTCTCTTTTCGTCGATTAGGTTTAGTTGATCAAGCCGAGTCTGAATCCAGTCATCTTCACTCAAACCTGCATCCTTCATGATCCGAAGAGAGGGTATCTGAACTTCAATAGGCAAGACTGCCTCCATGCCATAAACCAAGGAATAGGGTGTTGCCCCGGTTGACGTCCGAGCTGAGGTACAATATCCATGGAGAGCAAATGGTAACATCTCGTGCCAGTCTTTGTATGTCACTATCATCTTCTGCACAATCTTCTTAATGTTCTTATTAGCCGCTTCTACAGCCCCATTCATCTTCGGTCGGTAAGGAGAAGAGTTGTGATGCTGTATCTTGAATTGCTCGCAGAGCTCGGTGATCATCTTGTTGTTGAGATTGGTACCATTGTCCGTAATGATCCTCTCTGGTACACCATATCGACAGATTAGATTATGCCGAATGAACCGTGCCACGACGTTCTTGGTTACAGTAGCAAAGGAAGCTGCTTCAACCCACTTTGTAAAGTAATCAATTGTTACCAGGATGAAATGATGCCCGTTGGATGTCGTAGGCCTGATCTCACCGATCATATCAATGCCCCACATTGCAAAAGGCCAAGGTGCCGTCAAGACATTCAGAGGAACTGGAGGTATGTGCACTTTATCAGCATAGACTTGGCACTTGTGACATGTCCGAGAATGCTGATAACAGTCGGCTTCCATCGTGGACCAATAATATCCTGCCCGTAGGATTTTCTTTGCCATGGTATGTCCACTGGAATGGGTTCCGAAAGTACCTTCATGCAGCTCTGCCATGATCCTTTCTGCTTCAATCTTATACATACAATGCAGTAAGGTTGAATCATGGTTACACTTGTAAAGAATGTCATTGCTGATGAAGAACTTCGTCGCGAATATCCTCAAAAACTTCTTATCATTAACAGATGCATCCTCGGGGTATTCCTGAGCTTCAAGGTACCTCTTCACTTCATGATACTAGGGCTTTTCTGTTACCTCTTCAGTCTCAAGATCACAGCAATGTGCAGGTTCATCTAATTTCTCAATGATAATCCGAGGAGCTTCGTTGTCCCAATTGACTTTGAACATAGAAGACATCGTAGCCAGCGCGTCCGCCAACTAATTCTCCTCTCTAGGGAAGTGTTCAAAGGTTATCTCCTCAAAATTGGGAAGCAATGTCAATACATACTCCTTGTAAGGAATAAGGTTTGGGTGTTTCATATCCCACTCGCCTTTGATCTGACTGATCACGAGAGCGGAATCTCCGAAGACACTTAGAAACTTAATCCTTAGGTTAATTGCTGCTTGAAGACCCATAATGCACGCTTCATACTCCGCCATATTGTTGGTGCAGTTGAAACATAATCGGGCGGTGAACGGAGTATGAGAGCCTTTAGGGGATATGATCATAACGCCAATGCCATTACCCAAAGCGTTTGAAGCTCCATCAAAGTACATAGACCATCGGGATCCTTCCTCAGGTCCTTCATCCGGTCCAGGTGTCTCACAGTCAGTTATCAACATGATATTCTCATCCGGGAATTCAAAGTTCATAGACTGGTAATCATCCACTGCCTGATGTGCCAAATGGTCTGCCAACACACTTCCCTTGATAGCTTTTTGGGTTGTGTACTGGATGTCATACTCAGTCAAGATCATCTTCCATCTTGCTATTCTTCCGGACAAGGCGAGTTTCTCGAAGATATACTTGATTGGATCCATCTTTGATATCAACAGAGTAGTGTGAGTCAACATATATTGTCTCAACCGGTGAGCAGCCCATGCCAAAGCGCAGCAAGTTTTCTCAAGCAGTGAGTATCCGGTCTCACAGTCAGTAAACTTTTTGCTAAGGTAATAAATAGCATGCTCTTTTCGGCCAGACTCGTCATGCTGCCCCAGCACACACCCCATTGAGTTATCGAGCACTGTCAAGTATAAGATCAAAGGTCTCCCTTCAACTGGTGGCATCAGGATGGGTGGCTCCTGGAGATACTCTTTGATTCTTTCGAAAGCGGCTTGGCATTCATTGTTCCAACGTACCACTTGATCTTTCTTCAGCAGCTTGAAGATTGGCTCACAAGTAGCGGTTAGGTGTGAGATGAATCGGGCAATGTAGTTCAGTCGTCCTAGAAAGCCTCTGACTTCTTTCTCTGTCTTGGGAGCTTGCATCTCTTGTATAGCTTTCACTTTTGCCGGATCCACTTGAATACCCTTGTCGCTCACGACGAAACCCAGTAGCTTACTAGATCTCACCCCGAAGGTGTACTTGTTCGGGTTCAACCTCAACTTGTACAACTTCAACCTGTCAAACAGCTTCTGGAGATGGTCAAGGTGTTCCTCCTCAGTCTGGGACCTCGCAATCATATCATCGACGTATACTTCAATCTCATGATGGATCATGTCATGAAACAAAGAAACCATGGCACGTTGATATGTTGCCCCAACATTTTTCAACCCAAAAGGCATGACCTTGTAGCAAAAGGTACCCCACTGAGTAACAAAGGTTGTTTTCTCCATGTCTTCAGTAGCCATCTTTATCTGATTATAACCGAAGAAACCGTCCATAAAGGAGAATACCTTGTGCTGAGCAGTATTATCAACCAGAACGTCAATATGAGGTAAAGGGAAGTCATCCTTAGGTCTCGCCCTGTTCAAATCCCTATAATCAACACACATTCTGACCTTACCATCTTTCTTCGGCACAGGAACCACATTGGCGACCCACTGAGGGTAAGAAGTCACTGCTAGAAAACCGGCGTCAAATTGTTTCATAACTTCAGCCTTGATTTTCTCAGACATCTCTAGGCGCATACGGTGAACCTTCTGTTTTACGGGAGGACAATCTTCCTTGGTAGGCAGGCGATGAACCACAATGTCGGTATCCAAACCAGGCATGTCTTCGTAAGACCAGGTAAATATTTCAACATAGTCATGCAGCATCTGAATCAACCGCTGTTTCACACTAAGCTCCAGATTTGCACCGATCTTGACTTCCTTCTTGTCTGTCTCAGTACCCAGATTCACTGTTTCCACTGGCTCTTCATGTGGCTGAATGACCCTCTCTTCCTGGAGTAACAGTCTTGCAAGTTCACCAGGCACTTCACAATCATCTTCACCTTCGTCTTCGGCTAAGTTGATCGGATTTTCGAAGTTATAACTGGCAGTAGCAGAGTCGTTACCAGTGAGATCCATAGTGGATGGAGACCTGTATATGTGAGTGTGTGTAAAATAGTTGTTTTTGCAATATATAATAAAGAAAAACAAGGAGCACAAAATTTGAAATGCAAGAACGTCCAATGTTTTTATTAATGATATATGAAAATGACACACAAAAAGCCCTCACAAACGAAGCCACGGTGCCCCGGGTAAGACACCGAGCCATAAAGTTTCAAAACATTGTCTGTTACAAATTCAAAACAAAAAGTTTCATTACTGGGTAACAAAAGTAATAGGGATGAAGTCCTTTGCTGTCCAGTTGCTTGGTCCATCGTTGGTCGTAGGATAGATCCAGCTGTCGAATTCAGACTCTTCCATATCATCTTCAATGGCATTTACTCCCGAGTTGCTGATGAACACGGGAGGTCTTCCGATCTTTGCACTTCGAACAGCCCTTTGAGCTTTTGCAGTGAAACCCAAACCAAACTTGTTAGTCTTCTGTGTAAAATTAGGGAGTCAGCCCCAATTTGCACACTCACCCTTCTCAATAACAGTCCGGGCATCTTTTAAGGAAGCCATCTTCATAGGAGAATGCTCAAACACAGTCTCAGCTGATGCCAATGTCTGGGGAACCTCTTCAAAGTGCTGGAACGGGGTCTCAATGAACTCCCCATCTATCTCTACGTATCGGAACGAGTTAAGGTGGCTGACCATGTACTCTTCCTCCCCTTGTACTGTCACAATCTTCCCTTTGATCGGGTACTTCAGCTTCTGATGGAGCGTTGAGGTTACGGCCCCAACTTTATGGATCCACGGACGACCCAACAAACAAGAGTAGGATGGCTGAATGTCCATCACATAGAACGTAGAATTGAAGACCTGAGAACCAACTTTAATTGGAATATCAACTTCATCGTGCACCATCCTTTTAGACCCATCAAAGGCCCTGACAACGATGTTACTTGGTTTTAGCTCCAACCCTTTGCAATCCAACTGGTCTAGAGCTTTTTTGGGCAAGACGTTCAATGAGGAACCAATATCAACCAACACATGTGCAAGATTAGTGCCCCTGCATTCAATGGAGACATGTAGGGCATCGTTATGATTTTTCCCCTTGGCAGCTAAATCAGCGTCTGAGAAACCCAATCCATTATCAGCAGTTAAATTGGCCATGCAATCTGTAAACTGATCAGCTGATGTCTCTTGTGGCACGTGGGCCGTCTTCAGGAAGGTAATCAGAGCCTTGGCATGGGCCTCTGAGCACAGCAATAGTGACAACATAGAAATCTTGGATGGGGTTTGCCCCAGTTGCTCAACTACGTTGTAATCACTCTTCTTAATAATCTTCAGAATCCCTTCCATCTCCTGTTTGGAAGCTTCAACAGTAATTGTCTTCGGTGCCTCCGTCTGGGAAGGCACATCAGTGGAGATTCCTTTGCCCCGAGCGTTAGATGACTCGGCGACAGGGACAGGACTAGGAACTTGATCAGGAATGGAAGTAGGTACACTTGCAGGTGTAATGACAACAGGTCTTCGGACAGTTGGTGGAGCAATATCAGGTGAGAAAAGTTTACTGCTGCGGGTGACTTTAGCAGGTCTAGTAATGTTACTGATGCCGGTATCAACATCCAACTCTTGCTTAATTCCAAGAACATAAACATCAGCCCCATAGTGCCAAGGGACAGCTTTGTCAGAGGTGTAGGGGATGGGCCCCGGAACAGTGATGATCACAGGTGCGATCTTCGGAATAGGTGTAATTCTAACAGGCTTCCTCAAGGGAGCCTTGGAAGAATTGTCGAAAATGGTAATAATGGCAACTTCTTCAGAATGAATGGAAGGAACATCAGTCTTTTCAAACAGGATCTCCTTACTATCCATCAGGTTTTGGATACCCGACTTCAGGAATAGGCAACCGGTAGGTAAAACAGAACACATATGAAAACCTTCATCACAGCCCAGAAATAAACCGGCTAGCAATAGGTTCTTCTTGACAGTCATCAGAGGGGTAGCAATATCTTCTACAGAAACCACAAACAAGTCCTCTTCTAGAGCATTCACTTCATGCTTGGGCATGGGAGCGGTTACAACATTAGGCCTCTCGGGCGCCTCAAACTCAATCTCCTTCGCATCAATTAGGTCTTGCACCTTGTTCTTCAAAACCCAACAATCGTCCGTATCATGCCCCGGGATATCAGAGTGAAAAGCGCAGCGGGCATTAGGGTTATACCTTGGTGATGTGGTATTTGGACTCTTCGGAGCTTCCTTTAGAATCACCAGATTGGTCTTCAGCAACTGTGGCAGAATTTGAGACAAAGTCATGCTGAGACGAGTGAATTGCCTTCGAGGTCTCTCGTCCTTTTGTTGATTGTGGTGCTGAGGAGCACCAGCAGGTTTTGAAATAACAACCGCGTTGACAGCTTGGCAGTGTTCAAGTTTATTCTGTCTTCTTGCACTGTAGACAGCACTGGACTCTTTCTTAAACAGCTTCTTCTCGGTGCTCGATGAGGCACCCTTCTGTATCTTCCCAGCCTTAATACCAGCCTCAATCCTTTCACCGGTCAAAATAAGACATGTAAACCTAAATGAAGAGCTTCCAATTAGATGGTTGAAGAATGGACCAGACAGGGTCCCTAGAAACATGTCAACAAGCTCACGATCAGCCAAAGGTGGCTGCACCCTTCCGGCGAGGTCTCTCCACTTTTGAGCATAATCTTTGAATCCTTCACCCGTTCCCATTGACATACCCTGGAGTTGGGTACGTGTTGGAGCAAGGTCGGAGTTGTACTGATACTGCCTGTAGAATGCAGTAGCCAAATCTTCCCAGCTACGGATACTGGCTCCGTCCAACTGATAGAACCACTCAAGCTGAGTCCCTGAGAGACTGTCTTGAAAGAAATGGATCCATAAGCTTTTATCAACAGTGTAAGGCTGAATCTTCCTCACATATGACCGGAGGTGTAGCTTCGGACAGGAAACTCCGTCATACTTGGCAAAGGCTGGTGCCTTGAATTTATGGGGAATCACCACCCCAAATGATAGACCTAGATCTCCGAAGTCCAGACCGGGCACCTTCTGAATTTCCATAGCGTTCAAACAGTCTTCTAGTTGTTTGTACTTATCCTCAGCAGGAGGATACTGTTCTTTATCGTAGTCTATCTCGTTGTCAGAGACCACAGGGCTAGGAGCCCTCCTTTCTTGTGAACTATCCTTCCCTCCAGATGAGGTGGTCAGATCAACTTCATTCTATAACTTGTTCCCAAACCTATGTCTAGTGTTGAACAGGACTGTCCTCTTCTTCTTCTTCTCTTTCAGAATCAAGGTCTTCAGGTCCTGCTGACCCTTGGCTAGATTCATGAACAACTCTTGAAATTGGGCATTCTGGGCCTAGAGGGCCTTGATAGCTTGCTCAGTTGAAGGTTCAGTAGACATGATGATTGCTGAAATAAACAGTGAAGAAGATAAGAGACCTGTAAAAAGGGTACCTATTTATGAAGTGCATGGGATGAAATGCGTATGATTTATGATTTCAAAGACAGTCGGGATTCAAATTTGTAAACAAGAAAGGAAACACACTTTATTAGATTTAAACTTCAAAATTTAAATTGTTCAACAAATTGCCTTTAAGGCTTTACAAGAATGGAAATACTGAAAAGTAAACTAAAAACTGGAAAAGAAATCATCAAAGGTCCATCAATGCTCACATGGTATCTTCTTATCAGTGCGAACATAATCGTTGAGAATTCGCTCATTCTCTAACTTCCTGATCAACCTCTGGATCTTTTGCTCTTGCTCGTTGAACTTCTCCCGATAAGAATCTCGTTCATCCCTCAATTGCATCCAAGACCTCTTCAGTGCCCCAATGTCAGTGGGCATATAAGGGTGGAGAATGGTTGGGAGAACCCTTCTTCATTAGCAACTTCAAGAGTGACAGGCCGGACGGCTTCATATGGCATACCTAGCTTATGGGCATGGATGCAGACCCATCTGAGATATGGTTCCATTGGTAGAGAGGTCTTCGGACCCAACTCATTTGGATCTGATTGGTGAACTCTATCCCAGGTGTTGTACCCCAAAATTTTCCCTCCCATATTCTCCAAGAAATTGCCAAGCCAAGCTTCAAAATCCCCAAGGGTTACACAGTGCAAAGACCTCCTATACAGTTAAAACTAGGGTTTGAGTTCTGGTCAAGAAAATAAAGTTCTCAAAGGTCCAATCAAGTCTCATGTGCCTACAAATATGGTCAAGCATCCTCATATCAAGTTTCAAGGCATTCAGCTCAAAATTGCACAGTCAAAACCCTAGATTGCACTACAGTCAACTGTAGGGGCAAAATGGTCATTTGACAGTCAAAAGTTCAAATTTTTGGTCAACACATCATTTTGAAGCCACAAACATCATTTGATCAATGCTTGATCATGATTCTCAAAATTTGGCTCAGAAAATCATCAAGATGCAAAAGTTTCCTTATTTGGACAGCTGAAAAAGTCAACTGAAATTGACCAGGGCATAACTTTCACATGGATTATCAGAAAAAGTCCATCCAATGCTCATTTTGAAGAGAAAGACATTTCCTACAACTCATCTTCATACTTCAAGTCCAAGAAATGCTCTCACAAAAAGTTATCAATTTCAACATTATAGGTCATTTTCAAAAGTCAACAAAAAGGGACTTTAGGTCAAAGGCCATAACTTGAGATTGGTAAATCAAAATGACATGGGACCAAAGACATTGGTTAGAGGACTCAAAGACCTTTCCAAAATGTCCAAGAACATGAGAAAAGCTTAAAAATTGAGCAAGTTATGCCTTGTGGAAGTTGGGAAATTTTTGGATATTTTGAAAAGTCAACATTGATCCAAATGACCTAAAAATGCTAATGGGCCCATTTTTCTTCCAAGATTCATCATCCATGACATATGCACGACCACTTGGCCCAAAGGGAAGTATTTTCTCATTTTTTATTTATTTGAATTTATATTAATATTAATTCAATTAAATCAATTAAATATATGAAAAATGTTTTAAATTAACCAAACCAATCTTTTTATACATGTTTTAAGGTCAATATTTCGTGTAAATGCAAATGGGGAAAGATTTGGAGCAAATTGATCATGATTGATACAAAGAACACATGAAAAAGATTCAAAAAAGATCCTTGAAATCAAATATTCAAAAACCATTATTGCATTGGATTTGATCAAGTTTTCTTAACCTAATTGCTTCACTACATAATCAGGATCACAAACCTAATCCTTAGAGACAAAAAGCTGCGCAGAAGAACTAAGCAAAAACTTGGAAAATTGTTGAAAAAAGTCAAAACTGAAATCAGTGTTAGAGGTGGATTCAAGGCACGAAATTGGTCTCAATAGCTTCCTCAAGTCTCCCTGATTGTACTCCAATCCATAACATTCATCAAAAGGCAAGGAATTGGTAACATGAACCGGAACTGTATCAAACAAATTTCATGATCGCATATCCTATTCCATGCATTATTTGTGGATTTTATTTATTGATTCTTGTTCATAACGAAGTTTTAAAGCTAACCAGTACCTTTAATTGTGTTTTTATTGGCCATACACGATGATACCATGTTTGAGATTCTAGGGTTACAGGATGTTCAATGAGGGCTTTTGCAATAAGGCAAAATTGGAGGTTGAGACATAGACCATGAGAACGAGCATGATGAGACGAATGAGAATCAACCCTCGCGCTCAATTTATGAGCGCTTGAGGGCTATTCGCTATTTTCCAATAGCCTACCTTAAGCCACGCCCAGAAAACCGTTGCCATTGTGTTTTGTTTTACAGGGGCGGTGAGGACGATGATGTGTTGTCAACACATGATACGCCAATTCAAAATTTTGCGCGCTGGATGCATTAAGGGATTGTTTTCCTTTATTGTATTTATTTGTTTATTATATATTAACAACGCGCAATTGGCTCAGTTGGCATGTATCAAGGCTTGCAATACACCTGACCTGGGTTCGAGTCCCAGGTCTCATGCTTTCTCAATAATGTTTTTTCTCTAATATTCAGGTGAAGCGCTTATGTTATGATCCACGATACACCCCCATCATCAAGCCAGCCACGTTCATCTGGAGATTTAATCAAAGGCCAAGAATCAAAGAACATGCTACGCTCCAGTCAACGCACCACACGCTTGCACAAAAAGTCAATCAGGCCTTGCAAGGTTGGGCCTAAACTCTTGGATTAAGACCTCACAATTGGGGCCTGAACCCCCCCCCAGGTTTGCTTTCTTTTTTTTTCTTTTTTTTTTCAATTGTTATTTTCTTTATTTCTTTTATTTAATTAATTATTATTTTTTATAAAATATAAAAACTTCATAAAAAATCAGAAAAGACAAAAAATAATAATAAATATTTTTTATTTTAATTATTTTCATAAATAAATTCACATGTAATCATTTAGTTTTAATTAGGTTTTTTTGCAATTTTAATTCTTTTTTTTAATAAATCTAAAAAATGTAGAATTAGGTCTAATAATTTTTTATTCCTTTTAATTTTCTTTTTTATAATAATATTTATGTTATTTATTTTTGTAATTAAATTTGTATGTAAATTAACTTAGATTTCATTTAGATTAAAATGTTAATATTTTCATAATAAATTTAAAGACCATTAGGATTAGGGTTAGTTAATTTTAATTAATTCTTTTTTTCATTAAATCTAAAAAACATAAAAATACCAAAAACATTTAATTTTAATTTTAATTCCTCATTAACTTTAATTTTTTGCAAAAGGGTCCAACGCCCATATTCTCAAAACTTTTATTTCGCATATTTATTTTTATGTCGTTTAAATACTTATGTAACTCTCCCAAAGCCGTGTAAACAATTGCTCGCACTCTCATTTCTTTCGCTTTATTTATTTTCTGTCAAATCGGGTCCGGTTTAATTTTGGCGATGTGGACCCGCGCCATTTGTAATAATTGTAGATTTATTTTCCTCGCAAACTTTTAACTGTTAAAAAGCATGCAAGAATGAATGGACTTAAATAAAATCAAGCGTAGATCACTTTAACATGAACAAGATAAATGCAAACGAATCTGACACACGAATCGCACACACCACCCCTAGGGTACGCCTCACTGTTGCCTTTCGAAAGGTGATCGTCGAGTAGAGGATGTCTTAGCAAGTCCTCATGATCCGGGAACCTGGCATGAGGGTAGCTTCTAAGGTGTCTTCCCATTGCTCTGGTGATCACCATGTCCCTAAACTCGAATTGACCCGAACACCTCCAACGGTGGTGCTACCTACCTCTCAATGGTGGGATGGCACTATTTTAAAGGACATCTACACAGACGAATTCCTTAGGGTAGGTAGGTTCTCAAGGATACTTGCTCTAATTTCAAACAAAACAAAAATACTTTTCACACCAACACATTTTCAAAAGCTTTCAAAGCAATTTTTTCAAACACTCTGACGCACGAGTCGAACTGAAATTTTTTCAAAGAAACTTTTTAAACCCACATTGAAAAGCAAACAAACAATTTTGAAAACACAAATGAGCAAGTATCTAAGAGCCCATGGATAACCATGGATAGAAAGGGTGCTAACACCTTCCCTTTCTATAACCTACCTCCCGAACCGAGAGCAATCTCTATAAGGAATTTTTCTGTGCTTTTGTCCTTTCCATTTGGAGAAAATAAAAGACGGTGGCGACTCTTGCTTACCGCGACATTTCGCGAACCAGCGTTAAACAGTCAGTTCCAGATCCACTGATCACACCAGGCCTTGATGAATCTATGACGTTGCTCGTCGCTATCCCCCTGAAAATCAAAGATGATATGAGGCATTAGCAGCTCGTGAGGTCCTTCTCTTCTGGCTCTTCCAAACTGACGAAGAGCTAAGCAGGGGTTGTAAGAAATTCCTCCATGGGTTCCTAGCAGGGGCACATTAGGATACTCTCTACAGCGATCAATGACAGTCACCTCATCCATACCCTTGAGATTCCAGATAATGTTATTATGAGAAAGAGACATCAACCTATAAGCCCAGCCCATTCCTTCTTTGTTCTTCAGCACTGACTTAGGGAGGTGCGAAATAAACCACCTCGACAATAAAGGAGCACAGCACATCAAGGTTCCCCATTTTTGGGCAGTACGAGCATAGAGCTGATGAAGAATGTCACCCAAGAGAGTGGGCACAGGGTTCTGAGAGATGAAGATCTTTATGGCATTCACATCAACAAAAGTGTCAAGATTCGGAAACAGTACCAAGCCATAAATCAAAAGAGCCAGAATATCCTCGAACGCCTTAAAGTCTAGGCTATCCCAGAAGTAATTAGCCTTGCCAATCAAGAACTTAGTCAGAAAACCTTTAGCCCCACTTCTAGTCTCCCAATTAGCCATTACCTCCTCTTTTGTCAAATGAAAGGTTGCAGCAATTTCTTCAGACCTAAGGGTCTTTTCCCATCCAGTAAACAGAGTCTGCTCCAAAATAGAGATACCGAGCAACTCAGAGAACTCTTCTAGGGTAGGAACCAGCTGATAGTCTTGAAAAGTAAAACAGTGGTACAGCGGATCATAAAACTGGACCAGGGCACTCATCATATGTTCGTCTAATTTGGAGGTGACCAAACTGAGAAGAGAACCATGCCTCCTGATGAAGGAAGTAGTGTCAAGCATCTTGGCAATCAACTCTTTAAGCAAGGTAGGTACTTGGACAAAGTTGATCTGGATGGTATTCTTACGCATGGGCATCATGATGACCTACAAAACAGAGCAAAGATGAAACCCTCCTGTCTTTGAAATAGGTTAGTCTTATGCAAGATGTATGCAATGTTATGATGTCATAATGTCATGATAAAGGCACACCACAAGTATCCACAAAAATCAAACATGGTAAAGGCACACAAGTCACACTGAGAGCCCTTAGATTTCAGGCTGGCATAGAGCTTAGGTACTACCCTCTTTCAGTTGAGTTGGTTAAAACCTGTCCTAAAAATAGTAATCGGGTTCTAGAGGATCTCAATATCACTGACTACCCTCAATCGGTCATAATTCCAGTTTAGCAACCTTTTCTTGCAGCCAGAATCATCGCGAGAGTTTAGTCTCAATGAGTGTAGCATACTGCTATTGTTCTATGGCCAAGTTGGTCAATTTAAAGGTTCTAAGGTCAGTTGGTGCTTAATGACCCCTTAGAAGACCCATATTCTCCTCGTTCCAACACAAGGGATATCGGTACAGACTAAAGTGCCACACCAATGTAGCTACTGCTTCATCCGTATCGGTCTACGCCGTACAGATCCCTTACAGTTTATTGCTACTTATCTAAAAAGGGTACCCCCAGATCCGGGTTAGGATCTATAGAACTCTGATACAAGCCCACAAAATTAAAGCATACAAAGCATACAATTGAAAACACAGTGATCTAATCCTAAGGTACACCTCACTTATTTATTCCCCAACATAGTCGCCAGTTCTGTGATCGGTGGGAATGAGAACTGACTATTTTGGAATGCTGGTTTGCGTTTGCGTTTGTTTTTGCAAAATGTTGCGGTAAGCAAGAGTCGCCACCGTCTTTTATTTTATCCAACAAGGAAAGGACAAAAGCACAGAAAAATTCCTTTTTGAGATATTTCTCGGGTTCGGGAGGTAGATTATAGAAAGGGAAGGTGTTAGCACCCTTTCTATCCGTGGTTATCCACGGGCTCTTAGGTACTTGCTCATTGTGCTTTCAAAAGTTTGCTTTTCTTTGTGTTTGTGGGTTTGAAAAGAGTTTTTATTTTGAAGAGAGTGTAAGTGCGAAAAGTTTTGTTTTGTTTTAAAAGGAGCAAGTACTTAAGAACCATCTACCTACTCGAAAAAGGAATTAAACCGTGCTGATGTCCTTTAGACAATGCTATCCCACTATTGAGGAGTATGTAGCATCGTTGTTGTAGTTTTCGGGTCAATTCGATTAAGGGGCGTGTGGTCATTAAAGCAATGTTAGGACGCCTTAGCGGTAACCCTAATGTCTTAGATCATTTTATCTGAGGTAACCGTTTCGAGGCAACTTATGATCTTTGGACAAGAGGGCAACCTCTAAAACTTCCTATACTTAATGACCACGTTCGAGGCAACCAAGTGAGGTGTACCCTAAGAGTGGCATGTGCGAATGTGTTGTTTTTCAGTTATATTATCTTTGTACATGTTATGGTGAGCTACTGTTGATTTTAGGTTAAAGATTAATCTTGTCATGCATTGCCTATTTATCAAACATCTAACAGTTAATATTGTACGAAAATTAAATTGCGGGAAATTAAATCTAAGCTATTACAAGGCGTCGGGTATTTACATCGCCAAAAACAAACCCTTTAAAATTAAATTGCGGAAAGTAAATAAAAGCGATAAATAAATAAAATCCTAATTTAAAAACTATTACATTCCCGAAATAATTACATTATTGAAATATGGATCAAAAATAATACGCGTGCGAGAAAATTAAATCGGAGCGTTTTTAGGGTTTTGACCCTTTTTTATTAAAGAAAGCATATTTTTTGTTATTTTGAATTAAAATGGAAATTAAATCTAAGTTAATTAATTAATTAATTAATTAAAAAATATATTTTTTTGGTTTTTATAATTAAGGAAATAAAAAAATAAAATGGTTAAAAGTTATTAAAAACCCTAAGTCTATATTAATTTTAATTTATTGCAAAAGATATTAAAATTGTACCTAATTAAAAACTAAATTAATTGGTTAAATTTTATTTACAAAAATAGTGAAATTAATAAAAATATTATTTTTATTGGGTTTTCTGATTTTTATGAAAAAAATGTTAATTGGTTAATTTTTTAAATAATAATAGTTAACAAAATAAATAAATAAATAA
Organism: Vicia faba; assembly: GCA_948472305.1. Taxonomy (NCBI): domain Eukaryota; kingdom Viridiplantae; phylum Streptophyta; class Magnoliopsida; order Fabales; family Fabaceae; genus Vicia; species Vicia faba. The sequence goes on along the minus strand of OX451738.1, from coordinate 381,666,736 downwards.
AGAAAAGAAATAAAATAGTAAAAGAAATATTCAGGGGGTGTGGGCTTAATTTGATGGTGAATCTGGCAATTTTCAGGCCCAAATTTCAATCAGCCTGCTTGACTTTTTGGACCGCCCACATGCCTGTTGACTTGAGACCATGGTAGTCCTCCATCCTTGGCCACTGGATCTAGATCTGAAGCCACCTGGCGTGTTGATATTTGAGGCGTATGGTGCACTACACTCTAGGCGCTGCATATGAATACCTGAAGCAAAATCAAATAAAGCGTTTTGGGGGACCTGGGATTCGAACCCAGGTCCCATTGCTCACATGCCAGCGCTCCAACCAACTCAACCATGTTGCGTGTTTATTAATAGAATATACAACAAATATTATATGGACAAGTCAATTAATTATGCTGAAAATAAAAAAAAACGCGCGATTTGTTTGAATTGTCCAATGAAGCTAGGACACGTCTTCGTCTTCTTCAACGAAGACTGTATGTTTTTCCTGCGGATTTCATTCCACAACTAAATCCATGGCATCATCCTACCATGAGCTACAGGCCATATAAATGCCAATGGAGACCATCACTGCATTCGTCTTTCTCCCCTGATCATCTCTATACCCATCATTAGTCTCAATTTATCCTGCATCAAAAATGCCTAAAAAACAAGAACAAGAACCCTAGCTTCGGGTATCATGATACAGGCTCTGAAAATAAAATTGAATATTGCCAAAATGCTCTAAATCAAACGACAAACACAAATATGCAAAGATTTTAATGAAGGGATGCAAGCATCAGAGACTTGGATTTCATGTTCAGAGCTTGGTTCGTGGACACTTACAGCGAGTTTAAGGCGATGAGAAGGCTTAGTTTTGATTGGTATCGCTTCAGGGGATTGCCAACAAGAGATTAGTGTCAAGCTTCTGCTTTGAATCGAGCTCTAATATTGATTTTGATCTCCCACTTTTTCAAGGTTTTTTCAATTCTAAGTTTGTCGTTTTTGCAGTCCTTAGGGCGTGTTCTCCTTCTGCTTGGCTTGTACAAGTTTTATAGAATGAATTAGGTTTAACCTTTGGGCTTGAATCCATGTGCATTGAAGGTTCATGATTTGATATGATCTTCCATTAACAAACTTCCAAAAATGGCTCAAATCAAATATTTTGTGCACCATAAGGCATGATTCGGATTTGGTTTGGTGTATCTTGACAATGAAGACCTATAATGATCAAAAGAATCTCATTCCATTAATTTTTAGATTTTATTTGATTTAATATTGATTAAAAATGAATTAAATCAATAAAAATTAAACAAAATAGAAAAATAAATGTTTGGTCATGAAATTAAGGATGGGACACGTGTGTGGCATGACAAGACCATATCAAGTGGAAAAAAGTGGGGCCTTTTGTCAAAAATTGGAGTTTTGAGGATAGTTGACTTTTGGCAATTTTGGAAAAATGCCCAACTTCAACAATGCATAACTTCTTCAATTTTTAACTTTTGGAGGTGTTCTAGGACTTTTTAGAAACCTTGAGATGTCCTATAACCAACCCTTTTTGTCTCATCTCATTTTGATCTTCCATGATCAAGTTGTAAGCTTTGGAAAAAAAGGTGTTTTTGTTGACTTTCAAAAATGACCTATAATGTCCAAATTTGTAACCTTTTGTGAGTGCATTTCTTGATCTTGGGGTGTGAAGATGGATTGTAGGAAATTGCATCCTATTCAAAATGAGCTTTGTATGGGTCATTTATCATGAAGTATGAGAAAGTTATGCTTGGTCAAAGTTGAGTTGACTTTTCCTACAAAACCCTAATTTAGCAACTTTTGAATCTTGATGAATCTTGAGCAATCCTTGATGAATCATGATCAACCCTTGATAAAATGATGAATTAACCTTAAAAATGAGAATGTTGACAAAAAATCCTGAAGTTTGACTATTTGTAGGTCACAGTTGACTTTTGCCCTAGCACAATCGATTTGTGGGGTTCTTAAGCAATTGACTGACCAAACTTTCTCTGCAAGGCTTGAAGTTTTACATGGATGAACTTGAGAGCATATTAGGAAATTGGGGAGAACTTTAGGCCATTTTGATGTAAGGACCTTAATGCAACACAAAACCCTAATTTTGAATTGACTGCCTTAGGAGGTGATTTGACTGTCCAACTCTTGAGCTAACTTGAGCAACTTGGAGATGATTCTTGACCTATCTTGAGAAATATGGGAGGGCAAATTTTTGGGTACAAAACTTTTCTACCGTAACCAAGAACTTCGTGGCACAGTTCATTCGGCATAATCTGATCTGTCGATACGGTGTACCAGAGAGGATCATTACGGACAATGGTACCAATCTCAACAACAAGATGATCACTGAGATCTGCGGGCAATTCAAGATACAACATCATAACTCTTCTCCTTACTGGCCGAAGATGAATGGGGATGTAGAATCGGCTAATAAGAACATTAAGAAGATTGTGCAGAAGATGACAGTGACATACAAAGACTGGCACGAGATGTTACCGTTTGCTCTTCATGGGTACCGTACCTCAACACGGACGTCAACAGGGGCAACACCCTATTCCTTGGTTTATGGCATGGAGGCAGTCTTGCCTATTGAAGTTCGGATACCCTCTCTTCGAATCATGAAGGATGCAGGTTTGAGCGAAGATGACTGGATTCAGACCCGGCTTGATCAACTGAACCTAATCGACGAAAAGAGACTCACTGCTATTTGTCATGGTCAGACGTACCAAAAACGGATGATCAATGCATTTAACAAGAAAGTCAGACGACAAGAGTATCAAGTTGGGGACCTGGTAATTAAGCACATTATCTTACCTCAAGGTGATCCCAGGGGCAAATGGACCCCTGCTTACGAATGGTCGTTTGTGGTTAAGAACATTTTCTCAGGAGGAGCTATAATTCTAACCACCATGGATGGTGACGACCTTCCTCACCCCGTCAATACGGACATAGTGAAAAGATACTATGTATAATCAAAGACTCGCTAGGTTGACTGGCCTAGGCAAAAATAAGGGCTTCCCGGCGAACCAAAAGGGTTCGGGCAAAAATAAGGGATGAAAATGAAAAAATCTGTACACCCGGCAAGTCGAAAACCTGAAAAGGCGGCTTGGCCAAAAATGGGTATCCCAGTGGACTGAAAACCCGAAAGGGCGGTCCAAGCAAAAGTTAGGGATCAAAGCGTAACACTATGTCTCATTGGATCACCTCGCATCCAGACTTCGGTATCGACCATCAAGCTCGGACGGCACTAATCAATCAGATTCATCTTCAGCTAAGCAGCAAAGTGATGAGATGCTTGAAGATATAAAGGCAATAGCAAAGTTGGAACCCATTGGGATTATTCACATAGCTGTTTTGTTTCCTTTTCACAAATTGTATAAATTCTATTTGTTCGGCGGCGTTCTCTTACTAGGACGTCAGCCTCTTGTACAAAAAACGCCTATTTTCCGGCCAAACTTCAAAATCAATACAAATTCATTTTCAAAAATTTCAAGATGTTTTCCCTTTATCTGTTTTGTTTTGCAAAGAACGTCCAATGTTCATTTTTGATATATGCATTTGACATTAATTGCTGCTCATAAATATTTACATGCGAAACGAAAGATGAGTTACTGGTAATAATAGAAACAGGGGCAAATAAGAATCGCCCGAACTGTACAAGTTACTTTGTCCACCAGGTACCAAGGTACATCTAGCTGAAGAATATGGCTAAGATACCTTCATTCCCCGTAGAATAAGGCAGTAATGGTAGCTCTCCCAGCTGAGACTTGCAGCTATGAACAAATCAGCAATACTTTCCCCAAACAGAGTTCATCCACCATCAGCGCTAAAAAGGGTTTGGTATCCCCAGAAGGTCTTAATATTCCTCAGCGGAGTATAAAGACATTCCCCAGCAACCATAAAATCATCCCCAGCGGAGTTTATCATTAAAATCATCCCCAGCGGAGTTTGTCATTGAAATCCCCAGCAGAGCTTAACAACAGAATCCCCAACGGAGTTTATCGTTAAAATCTTCAGCAGAACATCTCTTCCCCACAGAGTAATTCCCCTCAGAGTAATCTCTTCATCAGTTTATACCCCAGCGAAGTTCTTTTCTCCTGCAGGTTTATCCTCACAATCATCTTCGTTCACCATCCCTGGCGGAAGCGAAGCATTCAACTTTATTCTCCAGCAGCTCCGGGATTTATTTTCCCCAGCTAAAACATTACATGTCCATACATCATGATACATGCATATACGCATCATACCATACAATCTCATTTATTTTGAGAACATCATTGCCTGATACATATCATGCATTACATACAGCTAACCTTTACCTTTCAGGAAAGATACAATCAAAATTCAAGTTATGAAGCCCGGGTACGACCAGATAGTATCTTGATTTCCATAGCATATTGTGAAGCCCAGATTACGACCGGACAACAATATCAGACTGCCGCGAAGCCCAGATTACAACCGGATAACAATATCAGACTTCCGCAAAGCCCAGATTATGACCGAATAACAATATCAGACTAACGTGAAGCCTGGATTACGACCAGATAGTGATATCTCCCAAAAGTAAGCTATAAAGCCCGGAGAATGACCGGATAATAGTTTATTCCCCAGTGAGCCGTGAAGCCCGGATAGCAGCTCAGTAAGCACCATGAAGCCTGGATTTGACCAAATAGTGGTATATCATAAACACAAACCGTGAATCCCGGATCACGACCGGATAACAGCTCAGCAAATTATTGTGAAGCCTGGATTAGGACCAGAAAGCAATACAAGACCATGAAGCCTGGACTACGACCAGATAATGGTAGAAGATGTTGTGAAGACTGGATTACGACCGGATAGCAACCAAGAGTACTACAAAGCCTGGATTTTGACCAGATAGTGGTATGATACACCATGAAGCCTGGATTACGACCAGATAATGGTAGAAGATGTTGTGAAGACTGGATTACGACCAGAAAGCAATACAAGACCATGAAGCCTGGATTACGACCAGATAATGGTAGAAGATGTTGTGAAGACTGGATTACGACCAGATAGCAACCAAGAGTACTACGAAGCCTGGATTTCGACCAGATAGTGGTATGATACATCGTGAAGCTTGGATTACGACCAGATAGTGTTAAGGGACACTGAAGCTTGGATTACGACCAAATAGCAGTTTACCCAGCCAGTTACTATGAAGCCCGGATTCGATCGGATACTAGTAAACCCAACGGTCAAAGGGAAGCCCGGATGCGACCGGATAACCACTTGATTTGTTCTGAAGCCTAGATTTTGACCAGATAAGAAGTGAGGTATTGTGAAGATTGGGTTACGACCAGATAGCAGTACATGACACCATGAAGCCTGGATTCGACCAGATAATGGTATAACACATCGTGAAACCTGGATTACGACCAGATAGCGGTACAAGACACTGTGAAGCTTGGATTCCGACCAAATAGCAGTTTACATGGACGGTTACTAACAAGCCCGGAGTCGGACGGATATTAGTGTGCCCTAAATTCAAGTTGAAGCCCAGATGCGACCGGATAACCACTTGATTTATTCTGAAGCCTGGATTCCGACCAGATAAGAAATGAGAAATTGCAAAGCCTGGATTACGACCAGATAACAAGTTTAATCTCATCTCCCCAATAAGCCACTGTAAAGCCTGGATTACGACCAGATAGCAGTCGGTCTTATCACTATGAAGCCTGGGTTATGACCAGATAGTAGTTCACTCTCACCTCTTCAACAGAGATGATTCCTCAGTATAATAACGGACGACCGAAGCTCCTAAAATTCAACAGAGATGATTCCCCAGTAGAATAATGGGCGACCGAAGCTCCTAAAGTTTTATTTCTCCTAAGACAAAGAACAACATTCTCCAGCGGAATCTCCCTCAACAACAGGTATACAAGCTCTCGCTAAGGAATCTCTTACGCGGTCGACACTCCTTCGGATGGCATCGTTAAGCCCATCTCCCATCATCAATCTCCAAATGGCATCTGTAAGCCCATTCCGACATCACAATGCTGATGCTACTTCATGCGAGTGCAAATTTCTGGGCACTTTAGTGTTCAATCATCTTCCACCTTCGGATCACGAAAAGCCCGAACGCCAATCTATATCCTCAGGTTTAAGAAGATTGAACAGGGGAAACTGTTGTACCCCAAAATTTTCCCTCCCATATTTCTCAAGATAGGTCAAGAATCATCTCCAAGTTGTTCAAGATGGCTCAAGAGTTGGACAGTCAAATCACCTCCTAGGGCAGTCAATTCAAAATTAGGGTTTTGTGTTGCACCAAGGTCCTCACATCCAAATGGTATAAAATGCTCCCCAATGTCCTCATATGTTCTTAGGTTCATCCATGTCAAATTTCAAGCCTTGCAGAGAAAGTTTGGTCAGTCAATTGCTCAAGAAGTCCAAAAATCGACTGTGTTAGGGCAAAAGTCAACTATGACCCAAATACAGTCAAACCTCAAGATTTTTTGTCAACATTCTAATTTTGAAGGATAATTCATCATTTGATCAAGGGTTTATCATGATTCATCAAGGATTGCTCAAGATTCATCAAGATTCAAAAGTTGCTAAATTAGGGTTTTATAGGAAAAGTCAACTCAACTTTGACCAAGCATAACTTTCTCATACTTTATGAGAAATGACCCATCCAAAGCTTATTTTGAATAGAATGCAATTTCCTACAGTCCATCTTCACACCCCAAGATCAAGAAATGCACTCACAAAAATTTACAAATTTGGACATTATAGGTCATTTTTGAAAGTCAACAAAAACACCTTTTTTTCCAAAGCTTATAACTTGAGCATGGAATATCAAAATGGGATGAGACCAAAAAGGTTAGTTATAGGACATCTCAAGGTTTCTAAAAAGACCAAGAAAACTTCCAAAAGTTCAAAATTGAAGAAGTTATGCATTGTTGAAGTTGGGCATTTTTCCAAAATTGCCAAAAGTCAACTATCCTCCAAACTCCAATTTTTGACAAAAGGGCCCACTTTTTTCCACTTGATTTGGTCTTATCACACCATACACGTGCCCCATCTTCAATTTCATGACCAATCATTTATTTTTCTATTTTATTTCATTTTTATTGGTTTAATTCATTTTAAATCAATATTAATTCAAATAAAATCTAAAAATTGATGGAATGATATCTTTGTGATTGGTATAGACTTCAATTATCATCATGAACCAAATCAAATCAGAATCAAGCTTTGTTATGCACAAAAAATCAGATTTGACACAAATATGAAAAGCTTATCAATGGTGATCATATCAAATCTCAAAACCTTGAATGCACATGGATTAAAGCCCAACTCTTGACCTAATTCACTTCCAATATACATGTACAAGCCAAGCATAACAAAAACACGACCTAAAACTGCAAGAAACGGCCAAACCAGAATTGAAAAAAGTGTGAAAAAGTGGAAGATCAAAATCAATATTAGAGCACGATTCAGTCCAAAAGCTTGACATAGCCTTCTAGCCTGGCATTCACTGAAGCCAAAGGGATCAAAATCCAGCCTTGAAGCAGCCCCAAACTCACTGTAAGTATCCACGAACCTTGCTCTGTACATGGAATCGTAACTCGGTTTTCTTGCATCCTTTTGCCAAATTTCTTGCATATTCATACTTACCATTCAATTTCTAAGCATTCTGTACTATTTAATTTTGTTTCCATGGCTTATAACCCTATATCCAAAGCTAGGGTTCGTGTTCTTGCGTTTTAGGTATTTTTGATACATGAAAAATCAAGATCAACCATGGACATGGTTGTCTTCAGGGAAGAGAGGCGAGTAAAGTGATGGTCCCAAAAGTTGTTTTTATGGCCTAGGGATGATTATGGGATTGAGCCACGATTTTTGTTGCAGATCCAAATCCGCAGGAAACAAACCAGGGATTTATGGGGAAGACGAAGACGTGTCTTCTCCCCGTTGGTCCATTCAAAACTTGCGCCATTTTTTTTTTATTTCCAGGCATAGCGTTATGTTTTCAATATAATATTTATCATGTATTTCATTAACAATTGAACAAGCCAGTTGAGTTGGCAAGGGAGGCGTGTCAAAGTCCTTTGGGACCTGGGTTCGAATCCCAGGTCCCCCAATACCTTTGTGCAATTTTTATTCAGGTACTCTCATGCAGCATCAGGAGCGTGGCCTATCATACGCCCTCACCCAGATGTTGACCAAGTGGCTTCAGATCTAATCCAGTGGCCAGGAATGAAGGACTACCATAGGTCCAAGTCAACAAGCGCGTAGGGAACTGGAAAAGTCAAGCAGGCTGAACGTTAATGGGACAAATAATTGCCAATCATACACTCAATTTGGGCCCAGCACCCCCCTAGGTTTATTTATTTTTCTCTTTTATATTTTTATTTAACTGCTTTTTTTATTAATTATTATTCTTAATTAATTACTAACCAAATAATTAATATTTTCCTAATAAAATCATAAAACAATAAAAAATATTTTTATTTATTAAAACTAATTTCACTTTATTTTTGTGAATAAATAATTTAATCAATTTAGTTTTTTTAATTAGGTATAATTTTAACATTCTTTGCAATAAATTAAAAATTAGTTAGAATATTAGGGTTTAACAATTTTAGTCATTTTATTTTTCTTTCTTTAAATATCAAAAAACCCAAAAATATATTTTCTATTTAATTAATTAATTAACTTAGATTTAATTTTCATTTAATTCAAAATAACCAAAAATATGCTTTCTTTAATAAAAAAGGGTCAAAACCCTAAAAAATGCACCGATTTAATTTTCTCGCACGCGTTTCATTTTTTATCCAATAATGTAATTGCTTCAGGAATGTAATAATTAATTAGGACTTTATTTATTTATCGCTTTTATTTATTTTCCGCAATTTAAATTAAAGGGTTTGTCTTTGGCGATGTAAATACCCGACGCCTTGTAATAGCTTAGATTTAATTTCCCGCAATTTAATTTCCGCACAATATTAACTGTTAGATGTTTGATAAATAGGCAATGCATGACAAGATCAATCTTTAACTTAAAATCAACATAGCTCACCATTAACATGTACAGATAAAAATTAACCGAAATAACACACTCGCACATGCCACTCTTAGGGTACACCTCACTTGGTTGCCTCGAACGTGGTCATTGAGTATAGGAAGTTTTAGAGGTCGCCCTCTTGTCCAAAGATCATAATTGCCTCGAAACGGTTGCCTCGGAAAAATGATCTAGGATATTAGGGTTACCACTAAGGCGTCCTAACGTTGCTTTAGTGACCACACGTCCCTTAATCGAATTGACCCAAAAACTCCAACGACAGTGCTACCTACTCCTCAATAGTGGGATAGCACTGTCTAAAGGACATTTGTACAGTTTAATTCCTTTTTGAGTAGGTAGATGGTTCTTAAGTACTTGCTCCTTTTAAAACAAAACAAAAATTTTCGCACTTACACTCCTTTCAAACAAAAACTCTTTTCAAACCCACACAAAGAAAAGCAAACTTTTGAAAACACAATGAGCAAGTACCTAAGAGCCCGTGGATAACCACTGATAGAAAGGGTGCTAACACCTTCCCTTTCTATAATTTACCTCCCGAACCCGAGAAATATCTCAAAAAGGAATTTTTCTGTGCTTTTGTCCTTTCCTTGTTGGATAAAATAAAAGACGGTGGTGACTCTTGCTTACCGCGACATTTTGCGAACACAAACGCAAACGCGAACCAGCATTCCAAAACAGTCAGTTCTTTCCCACCGATCACAGGTTCACTTCTTCTGCTCAAAAGGTTGTACGTCGCGCCCGTGTTGGAGGGCCACCAGTGAAGATCACCAATCATGGAGTCAATGCTTTGGAGGATAGTGAAGAGGAGAGCAACCTGGAAGACTGGATTTTTCCAACTGTTGACGGAGGACTGTGAAACTGGGAAGCAAAAGACTTTGTTCCGATTACTTTCATACCGCAGTAATTTATCTTTCAAACATTTTTGTTGGTTTGTAATAATTCTCAAACAATTCGTACACTTTTAACCTTGTGCCTTACCCGAGGCACATAGGTCCATTTGTAAGGGTTTGATTTTTCATCTTCATATGCCATTTTAATGAATCATGGACGTTTTCACATATAAACTTTTGTGTTCATTGTCTTTCTTTTTACATTTTATTTGTTTAAAGGTGGCTATCCCTTACACACACCCACACTCACAAATGCAGGTACCCTTCCATTCCGGATTCCATGGGTAACAATTCTGCTATGGCCTTCAGTGACTCTGAAGATCTGGTCTACCATGCCAAATACGAAGGTGAGGAAGATTATGAGGTGCCGGGAGAATTGGCTAGACTGCTGCAACAAGAAGAAAGAGCAATTCTACCGCATGAGGAGCTGTTAGAGACAATCAACTTGGGTACTGAGGAAGACAGAAAAGAAGTTAGAGTGGGTGCCAACCTAGAGCCAAGTGTCAAAGAGCACCTAATTCAGCTGTTACATGAATATGTTGAGATCTTCGCCTGGTCATACGAAGACATGCCGGGACTCGATACGGATATTGTGGTTCACCATTTGCCCACAAGAGAAGACTGTCCACCAGTTAAACAAAAAGTCCGCCGCATGAGGCCCGACATATCAGAAAAGATCAAAGCAGAAGTTATGAAACAGTTTAATGCTGGATTTCTTGCTGTTACTTCCTATCCACAATGGGTTGTTAACATTGTGCCCGTGCCTAAGAAGGACGGCAAAGTGAGAATGTGCGTGGATTATAGAGACTTAAACAGGGCCATCCCTAAAGATTACTTTCCACTTCCGCACATTGACATCCTGGTTGACAACACAGCTCAGCACAAGGTATTTTCTTTCATGGACGGATTTTCAGGTTACAACCAGATCAAAATGGCACCTGAAGACATGGAGAAAACTACTTTTGTTACATAGTGGGGTACGTTCTGCTATAAAGTGATGCCATTCGGACTGAAGAATGTCGGGGCAACCTATCAACGCGCCATGGTAGCTTTGTTTCATGATATGATACATCATGAGATAGAGGTCTACGTAGATGACATGATAGCCCAATCACAAACAGAAGAAGAACACCTCGACCACTTGCAAAAGCTATTTGTCAGGTTGAAGGAGTACAAGCTAAGATTGAACCCTAACAAGTGCACATTCAGAGTCCGGTCCGGTAAACTTCTAGGTTTCATTGTCAGCAACAAGGGCATCGAGGTTGATCCTGCCAAAGTCAAAGCTATACAAGAAATGCCTGCTCCTCGCACTGAGAAGGAGGTCAGAGGTTTCTTGTGACGCCTAAACTACATTGCTAGGTTCATCTCTCACCTAACATCTACCTGTGAACCAATCTTCAAGCTGTTGAAGAAAGATCAGGTGGTTAAATGGAATGATGACTGTCAAGTTGCTTTCGATAAAATCAAGGAGTATTTGCTAGAACCTCCTATCTTGATGCCACCTGTCGAAGGAGACCTCTAATCATGTATCTGACCGTCCTAGAAAATTCAATGGGGTGCGTACTGGGGCAGCATGACGAGTCTGGCCAAAAAGAGCATGCCATTTATTACCTTAGCAAAAAGTTTACCGACTGTGAAACCAGATATTCACTGCTCGAGAAAACTTGTTGCGCTTTGGTATGGGCTGCTCGCCGACTAAGGCAGTATATGTTGACTCATACCACTCTGCTGATATCTAAGATGGATCCGATAAAGTACATCTTCAAGAAACCTGCTTTGTCTGGAAGGATATCTAGATGGCAGATGATCCTCACAGAGTATGATATACAGTACACAACCCAAAAAGCTATAAAGGGGAGTGTGCTAGCTGACCATCTAGCTCATCAAGCTGTCGAAGATTACCAATCCATGAAGTTCGACTTCCCTGACGAAGACATTATGACATTGGACAAAATTGAAGATTTCAGACCATATGACGGACCTGAACAAGGATCCTGATGGACCCTGTACTTTGATGTGGCCTCTAATGCACTTGGCAACAGTATCGGCGCGGTACTCATCTCCCCAGAGGGTTGCCATACTCCTTTCACCGCCAGACTTTTCTTTAACTACACCAACAACATGGTCGAGTATGAAGCTTGCATCTTTGGTCTCAAGGCTGCAATAGACCTGGGAGTCAAATATTTGGTTGTGTTTGGAGACTCAACTTTGGTCATCAGTCAGATTAAAGGAGAGTGGGACACTAAACATCCCAACCTCATCCCTTACAAAGAACATGACATTGTTACCACATTTCGAGCAGATTACCTTCGAGCACTTCCCGCGAGAAGAAAATTAGCTAGCAGATGCCCTAGCTACAATGTCATCCATGTTTAAACTTAACTGGGATAATGAGGCTCCCCAAATCACCATTGAACGGATGGACGAACCTGCACATTATCACGAGATTAATACCGAAGAAGTAGTGGACTGACCTTGGTTTATGAAGTCAAAAGGTATCTCGAGGCTCAAGAATATCCTGAAGGAGCTTTAGTCAACGACAAAAAGTTCTTAAGGAGATTCTCAGCTAAGTTCTTCCTAAGTAATGGTATCCTGTACAAGCGCAATCATGATTGCATTCTGCTCTGTTGTGTGGACAAGATCGAAGCTAAACAGATCATGGCTGAACTGCACAATGGTACCTTTGGCACTCACTCTAGCGGGCATACGATGGCTAAGAAGATCCTACGGGCAGGCTATTACTGGTCTACCATGGAAGCTGACTGCTATCAACATTCCAGGACTTGTCACAAATGTCAAATCTATGCGGACAAGGTACATATACCTCCAGTTCCTCTCAATGTCTTAACAGCTCCTTGGCCATTCGCTATGTGGGGAATCGACATGATTGGAGAGATCAAGCCTACAACATCCAATGGACACTGCTTCATTCTGGTGGCCATTGATTACTTTACCAAGTGGGTCGAAGCAGCTTCCTTCGCATCCGTCACAAAGAATGTTGTTGCCCGCTTCATCAAGCAGAATCTCATTTGCCGGTACGGCATCCCCGAAAGGATCATCACTGACAACGGTACAAACCTTAACAACACTATGATAACCGCCTTGTGCGAGCAGTTCCACATTTAACATCATAATTCATCTCCCTATTGGACAAAGATGAACGGTGTTGTCGAAGCTGCGAACAAAAATATCAAGAAGATCATACAAAAGATGACAGTCACCTACAAGGACTGGTATGAAATGTTACCGTTTGCTCTCCATGGGTACCGTACCACGGCTCGTACATCAACTGGGGAAACACCCTATTCTTTGGTACATGGCATGGAAGTTGTTTTGCCTATTAAGGTTCAGATTCCCTCTTTGAGAATCATGAAGGATGCAGATCTGAGTGAAGACGATTGGATCCAGACCCGACTTGATCAGTTGAACTTAATTGACGAGAAGAGACTTACTGCTGTTTGTCATGGTCAGACGTATCAAAAACGGATGATCAAGGCTTTCAACAAGAAAGTCAGACGACAAGTGTATCAAGTCGGAGATCTTGTAATCAAGCGCATCATTTTTCCACAAAGTGATCCCAGGGGCAAATGGACTCCTACTTACAAAGGACCATTTGTAATCAAGAACATCTTTTCTGGTGGGGCAATGATATTAACCACCATGGACGGCGATGACCTGCCGCACCCTGCGAACGCAGATACAGTCAAAAGATACTATGCATAAATGACCCGCTAGGTTGACACACCTAGGCAAAAAAAGGGCATCCCGGTGAATCGAAAACCCGAAAGAGCGGTTCAGGCAAAAGTTAGGGATAAAACAAAAAAAAATTTGTACACACGGCAAGTTAAAAACCCGAAAGGGCGACTTGGGTAAAAAAGGGTTTTCCGGTGGATCGAAAACCCGGAAGGGCGGTCCAGGAAAAAGTTAGGGAATTAAAGCGTATGACTAAGTCTCGTCGGATCACTTTAAGGACAATCTCTTCACAGACAAGCTCCGGGCTTCTGATCAACTCAATCATCTTCGAACGAAGCAACGAATGGACAAGATATTCAGAGTTATAAAGGCTATAGCAGAATGGGAACCCCATGGAATTTTTACACATATCCATCTTTCTTTGTATAAATTTTTCTCATTTTTATGACAATGTTCTCTTACTAGGATGTTTGTCTCCTTTGTACAAAATACTTACACAAAGTTAATACAAAGATACTTTAAAGTGCAGAAAACTATTTGTCTTTTCCTTTTTACACTTGTGTTTTATTTGAAAACGTCCAAGGATTTATTAATGAGCATATGCATTTGAATATAATCACTGTTTACAAATAAACGATTTGGAAAAGATTAATTACTGACAGGTTGAAAGTATAGGAAAATGTCTTTAGGCCATTCCAGGGGAATCCCTACAGTACATCATCTAGATCCCCAACGGAGCTAAGTTTCAAAAATCCCCATCAGAGTTAAAATTTCAAACTCCCAATCCCCAGCGGAGCCAAAACTTTGAACTACAGATCCTCAGCAGAGATGAAACTTTCTTCCCCAGCGGAGCTAAAACTTCAACCTTTAAACCCCAGTGGAAATCCTCCAGTTTCCTCATATTCCCCTGCAAGTTATCTTAAAACTTGATAATTTCCCAGCAAGTTGCTTTGAAGCCTGACAGCTAACCAGACGAAAACTTCGGATAATTCCCCAGTAGATTGGCATACAACCCAAACTCCTGATCTCCCCAACAAGATAGTTATTCCCCACAGAGTCTTCATCATTCCCCAGTGAAGTTTCCAAAGTTTTCATTACTCCTCAACAGAATGAAGATTCTCATTCTTAGTTCCCCGCAAAAACCATCAGAGTGTTCCCTATTCCCTAGCCAAGTAAGGATTCCCATTGTGTAATCCCCAGCCATAGTCATCAAAGTTCTCGGGATTCCCCAAGCAGGTTTCTCAAGCAACACTTGGCATTATTCTCACAACAGAATGTTTATCATCCTCCAACTTCAAAGACATGAAGGATCTCTATATCCCTGGAGAAGTCAGGATTTCTCTTAATCCCCATCAGTCTCCAAGGATTTCTCATCCTCAGCAATCAAAGATTTTGAATCTCCAGCAGCGGTCAAGGATTTATCTTCCCCGGCAGCAGTCAAGGGTTTTGCTATCCCCAGCTGTCAAGGATTTATTTTCCTCAGCAATACAGCGAATCAGCTTACATGCGCATACATTACATTCATATATCATAAACATTGATAAAACACATTTTATTGCATCATACATTTCATGCAACATAACTTTGTGATTCAGCTAACATTTTACCCTTTTCAGGATAAGGTTAACAACTATCTTTAACAAATATTCAAAGATTTCAGATACAGTACGGATACACTCCAGACACGGAAGTCATTATGTTACTCATTCAGATCTCTTATTCATGATACAGTAAAGATACACTCCAGACACGAAAGTCATTCTATTACTCATTCATAATTCAAAGTCAAGATACAGTACGGATACACTCCAGACACGAAAGTCATTTTGTTACTCACGCCAATCTCAACCCTCAGATACAGTACAGATACACTCCAGACACGAAATTCATTCTGATACTTATTCAGATTTCAAGTCAAGATACAGTTCATATACGCTCTAGACATGGTTTCCATTCTGTCACTTATTCTGACTTTTTCCCCAGCTCAGATACACTCTAAACACGGAAGTTATTCTGTCACCTATTCAAGATAGAGTCCAGATACACTCCAGACACGGTTGCCATTCTGTCACTTATTCAGATTCAAATCTTCAGATACAACTCAGATACGTTCCAGATACGGATGCCATTCTGATGTTCATTCTCCTGATTTACAACAAACAGTCTTGGATGGCATCTACAAGCCCATATCCAACAAGATTCTATCACCTCTCCAAATGGCATCTTTAAGCCCATTCCCTCAACTACTTCATCGAGTGCAAATTTACGGGCATTCTAGTGTCCAATCATCTTTTACCTTCAAGTCACGAACGGCTAAATCGCCAATCTAACTCTTCAGGTTCAAGAAGATTGAACAGGGGCAGCTATTGTACCCCAAAATTTTCCCTCTCATTTTATCAAGATTTCCCCTCACAAGACTTCTTGGACTCAAGACCAGTTTAGGGTTTGCTCAGCTCAAGACCCCTCCTTGCACTGATAACCTGAAATTAGGGTTTGAGTTTACACAAGGATTTTTGGACTTACAATGCCTCATGTGACTTTCATACTTCATGTTGGACCTCTAAGATTGCTCATACCAAGTTTCAAGCCTTGAATCACTTTTTTGCCCAGTCAATTGAACAGTTGACCTAAAAATCAATTGTATTGAGGAAAAAGTCAACCATGGCCAATTTACAGTCAAACCTCATAATTTTTATCCACATAAACATTATAGACTCATATGAACCATTTGATCAAGTTTGGACCACAACTCCTCAAGAAATTTGATCAGATCATCAAAAGGGCAAAATGGTCAAAATTAGAGTTTTGACTATAGAAGGGCAATTTCTAATTTTTGTCCTAGCCAATGACCAATTGGGTTCAAGCATGGTTTCAAGGACTCAATTGCACCATCTTTACCTAATCACAAGGTTCAAAAGATCTCAAATGCATAGGATTGACAAATGAATTTTGCAGTCAACTGATCAAAAATCAACTGTACACTGAAAAGTCAAACTTTGACTTTTTGGTCAAAATCAAGTTCCAAGGGTCATAATTCATCAAGATGTGTCAAAATGTGAAACTTGTTCACCAAGAAACCTAATTTTGAAAATTAGGGTTTTAATTTGAAATTTTTCATAACTTAGAATTTTTCTAAGTTATGAAAATTTCTTATTTTTCCCCAACTTTTCCCAACTTTTTCACCATGATGCAATTGGATTTAAAGAAAACTTCCAACATGAACATTGTATTCCTCCACAAAATCTACAACTTTTATTCACAAAGTTTTCCCAAAAGATGCTTGGATCTCAAGTTATGATTTTGTGAATAAGGGTCCATAAACTTTTTAACTTAGTGAAAATTTGCCCTAGTTTAGGCAGATTTTTGACCTAACTTCATGGCAACTTTTCACCTAGTTCAAAGAGGAATCTCAAAATTCATTTCAAATATGGATTGTAGATCATGTTACGAGATTTCCAAAATGTCCAAGAACTCTCCAAGATCATTTATGGTTAGGGAGAATCGAAGAATTGAAAATGGCAATTTATCACTTTTGTGCAAGGCATTTTCACAATGTTACAAGTTGCAAATCAGTTTCAAACATGCTTGTACTTGGTATTACAGGTCCTAATCCTTTCTACACTCCATAATTTAATTCAAACACAATGGATAATGGTCTTATTTTGATCTTTGAAGCTTTGTACATTGAATTAATCCAAAAATGGCATAAAGTGTACAATACCATTTTGATAAAGCTTGCTTTTTCCAACTTTGCAAATCTTGAGCCATGGACCTGATCTCTTGTTGCAAACAAGATCCACAAACATCAGAAAAAGTTCACCAACCCTATGCAGTCCATAAGCTAGCCTGTACAGGCCTTTGGCTTTGTCACTTCACCTTTTCTTCAAAAACAAGCAAACTTGCAAAAGTCAATAGAACTTGTGTATCTGATAAAAGCAAGCCTTGGCTTCATTTCAAACAATCTCAGAATATTGTAACAAGCCTAAACACGAATTGCTAACAGCTAAAACACCCTCAAACACAAAAAACAACATTTTCTGCCCAAACAAGGCAGTCTCTGCAAATCACTTGCCAACTTGAAACTTGCTCGTGCGTTTTGCCTTTCAACCCTTGAAACATCTTCCCTACATCTCATCCAAACTATCCAGGCCTTTGTCTTGCAACTGTAACCCCTGTTTCAAGCTTCACCATTTTCACTTTTTGAGTTTGCAGGTTGACTTCTATAGGAAGATTCAGACATCTACAAGGCCAGCGGAGCATTGGGATAGCTTGAGGGAACTTCAAGCAAGCTCACACGACCTTCAGGCCTCACTCAAAGTTCCCACATTGCCATATTCAAACTCAACTGAACAAGGTATTTGTCAAGTTTCTATCTCCTTATTTAGGCATTGTTGTACCCCAAAATTTACCCTCTCTTTTCATCAATATTTTCTCACCACAAGACCCTTGGAGCTCAAGATCAAGTTAGGGTTTGCTCTGCTCAAGACTCCTCCTTGCACTGTTGACCCAAATTAGGGTTTGAGTTTGCACAAGGATTTTTTGACCTAAAATGCCCAAAATGACTTTCATGCTTCATGTTGGACTTACAAGTTTATCCATACCAAGTTTCAAGCCTTGATTCCAATCTTTGCCCAGTCAATTGGACAGTTGACCTAGAAATCAGCTGTATTGGGGAAAAAGTCAATTGTGGCCAATTGACAGTCAAACCTCATGTAATTTGACCCACATCAACATAATGAACTCATATGAACCATTTGGCCAAGTTTGGATTATAATTCCACAAGAAATTTGATCAGATCACCAAAAGGGAAAAATGGTCATTTTTAGGGTTTTGACTGCACAAAGGCAATTTTTGACTGTTTGACCTAACCAATGGCAAACCAAGCTCACATATGGACTCAAGGACTCAATGGAATTGTCTTTACACATTCAACAAGTTCAAAAGATCTCAAATGCACAGGATTGACAGATGAATTTTCCAGTCAACTGATCAAATTTTACTGTACACTGAAAAGTCAAACTTTGACTTTTTGGTCAAAATCAAGTGCCAAGATTCATTTTTCATCAAGACATGTCAAATTATGAAACTTGTTCATCAAGAAATCCAAATTTGCAAATTAGGGTTTAAAATGAGAAAATTTCATAACTTAGAATTTTTCTAAGTTATGAAACTTCCTTATTAATTAAATGCCAAACCATTGTGTTCAAGCATTATTTTGTTCATTTGGTCATTACATGCAAGATTAATCCATAATTAGAAAAAGTAAACTTGCCATTTTGGAAAAGATGCACTTTATGTCAAATAACAAATCCAAGAGGCATGGGCCAGATCTTTGAAGCTAGCATTTATACACAAATCCCTCTGATCAAGAAGAAGGGATGCAGCATACTTTATGGCATTGCATAGGCCTGTATTGAAACTTGCATTTTCTTGCTTCAAGTAGAAGAAAACTTGCAAACTGACTCCAAGCTCTCATTCTTGTAAACACCAACCAAAACAAAGTTTGCAAACACTTTCCATGCATCAAACCAAGCTTGAAACACGACTCAATCACCCCTAATCCCTCCTCATACAGAAGATCACATTTTTTCTGCAAAACAGGGCACCTGTTGCAGTTTGACTTCCACAAACACTTCCACTCGTGCGTTTTGGCCAAAGCTTGTTCAAACACACTCCCTACCATCCATTGAAGCTATCCCAAGCCCTAGATAAGAACTGTAACATCCCTAACCCCTGTTGCCATTTTCATTTTTTCAGTTGTGCAGGTAAACTTCCACAGCACGATTCATAGTGATTCAAAGCAAGTTAGGTGTTGGAGAAGCATCCTTGGACTTCAGGCAAGTTGTACCAAAGCTCAAACTCCATTGAAGATACCTTCATTGCTGTACACGACTCAAGCTGAAACAGGTAAAAATATGAACTTCTATCTCTTTATCCAGGCATGATTAAGCTTAGGTTTGTGAAGAAAACATGTTCTACTCATAGCCCTGAAGCCATCCATGTATTTACTTTTCATTTATATTGAGTGTGCTGTGAGAATTTTGGCCATGAACATTGAAAAAAACTTAGGTCAGAAATTGGGGATGAAGAAATTCTCCCTCGTTTCTTAGAGTTAGATCAAGTTTTTTATATGTATGAATTCGTCTCTTGATGCTCTACATTGTTTGTGTTATGAGTTTTTGCTAAAAATCAAAGAATCAGGAGTTTGTATTTTGAACAAAGAAGCGCGCGTTTGACAGAAGCTGGAGGAAGAAGATGATGGCTTGGGTTGGGCCTGAGCTATCATTGCTTTTTGCACCCCTTTTCTCATTTTGCACCCCCCCTGGCCCATTGTGTGGAATATCCATTATTTTTGACTTTTTATTTTTTCTTCTGACTTGATATTTTTTGTCAAAACATAAAAAACATTAAAAATATTTTTCCATCCATTTTTGCATTTATTTGACATTTATTTGTTTTATTTAGCATATATATATAAACAAATATATTTCCTTTTTATTTAAAACACAAAACAATAATACAAAAATATATTTTTTTAGTTATTATTTTTTGTTTACATTTTGAAAACATTTTCTAAAAATATACACTTTTGTAAATAATTAATATTTTATATATATATATATATATATATATATATATATATATATATATATATATATATAATATGAATACTTGCATATTTTATTAAATATTTAAGATAAAAATATGAAAATAATACATTTTTATTTTTCATTAATACATGACACTAAAAAATACTTTTTTTACAATATACTTCTTTTTTTTATTTTTTGTATAAATTAATATATAATATTGTATATAATTAATAAATAAATATTTATTTATTTAGAAAATTAGGGTTTTGCCCTAAATAACAAAAATATTCAAAAATTGACTTTTTATTTTTTGTTTATATTTCACATGAAAAATACTTTCTCATACATGAAAAATCCTTTTTGTGCATATTACATTTTGCATATTTATTATATTTGTTTAAATATTGTACAATTTGATATTTGTATATTCAATATGGATGTAATAGTTTTAGATTTAACTTCTTGCTAAATATCCCCCCATTCAAACATTTGTACCCCCATCCCCATAATCATGTTGTAATAATTTAGGGCTTTAAATTTCCGCATTTAAAAGCTTTCCAATTATGCCATGATAGACCTAGGGTTTGTATGCAAAATCAACCAACAAACAGCTTGACTAATACAAAGACAAAAAAGCATGAAAATAGACAACACCAATCACACTTGCACCCTTAGGGTTACTCCACTTGTTGCCTTCAAAAAATGGGCCATGTTGCATGTTGAGTGTCTTTGGCAAAACAAATCAAATGATCATAGTCCCTCGATGACGCTTTCTCAAGTTGCCTAAAAAATGATCAAGTCCCTTAAAGAAAAAATTGCCAAAGACACTTGGCACTATTGCATTCATGGTCTAAACGATGACCCGCGCTCGTCCCGTTAACATCCTAACACAAGATTGTCCACCAAATACAATGGTGGAACAATACTGTTAAAAGGGTTAAAACATAGAAAAAATCTTTGAGTAAATTTAGGGGTAGACAACTCTTAGTTACTTGATCAAACTTGCAAAAACAAATCCTTGCCATTTTTCAAAACACACATCACAACACAATTTCAAAACAAACTTTCAAAACATTGAAAACTTTCCAAAAGACAAATACACATTGTTATACATTCAAACATGGATCATTACAAAGGTTGCCACAACAAATGGCCTATTTTCAAAACCTCTTTCAAAATCACACACAAAGCACCATTTCAAACAATTGAAAGCACCATTTCAAACAATTGAAAATGCAAGGCAAGTGATCTAAGCAAGTAACTAAGAACCCATGGATAACCATGGATAGAAAGGGTGCTAATACATTCCCTTTCTATAATCTACTCCCCGAACCCAAGAAAACATCTCAAAGGTTTTTGCTGTGCTTTTTAACCTTTCCTTAGGATAAAATAAAAAGTCGGTGGCGACTCTTGCTAAACTGAAACATTTGCGAAAACAGACGCAAAACCCAAGTCAGTTCTCCCACCGTACCACAGAACTGGCGACTCTGCTGGGGAATAAAATTAAAAGTGGAGTAACCTTAGGGCTTAGATCACCCTTTTGCATGACTAATTGTTTGCTTTGATTGCTTTACATTTTGGTTCTCTTGTTTGGGCTTGAAATCCTACACCCGGATTTGGGAAACATTCATAGATAGCAATACGTTGTGGAAACTGTGCAGGGTATACCAACACGGTTGAAGCAATAGCTATATTACTGCGACATATTTGTGAGTACCGGTAACCCTTGAGTTCAATCAAGGAGAGTACGGGGCCGCTGAGTGATGTCACTAAGCACTAATGACCTAGAACCTTACTTGACCATCTTGGCCTTTTATTAGGGGTAATGAGATGACCGGCTTTGGTGCAGTCCGAAGTTGGTAGATACTCGATACTACACTCATTGAGGGTTGTTTTCTTGGAATATTTTGGTCGCTAGTTAAGTGGCTAAACCAAAACAATGAACATGGAAAACAATTCAATGATATTGAGCTCCTTTGAACCCGGTTACTATTTATAGGACAGGTTTTTAAGCCAACTACACTCAAGAGGGTACTTACCTATGAAACCTCATGCAAGCCTGAAACTAGGGTTTTTGGTGTGACTTGTTTGTACATATGTTTGTGCATACATCATGAACATCATAAAGCATCATATGCATCCACTAACCATTTCAAGGGTTTGGATCTTCATCTTTGTTCTTGTTTTGTAGGTCATGGAAATTCTTCGCAGGAAAACTATCCAAGTCAACCTTGTGAGAATCCCTCCTCAACTCAAGGAGCTCACATCCAGAATTCCAGAAAGCTCTCTCTTCAGTGAAAGACATGGTAGACTGCTCAGCCTAGTCAACACCAGCATTGAAGAAGACATGGTGAAAGTGTTGTTCCAGTTCTTTGACCCCCTTCACCACTGTTTCACATTCCCCGACTATCAATTGGTGCCCACTTTGGAGGAAATATCTCAACTCCTGAGAATCCCTATTCTTAATCAACTACCCTACAATGGTACGGAAAAAGAACCAAAGCCTGAAGATGTTGCTCAAGCACTACACTTGCAACCATCTGACATCAAGGGGCATTGGGAGACTAGAAGTGGTGTCAAAGGCTTCTTGGCAAAATTCTTGTTTGAGAAGGAACAAGAGTGTTGGAACTCCTTAGATCTGCAAGCCTTTGAAGAGATTGTGGCACTCCTCATTTATGGGTTGGTCTTGTTCCCAAATCCTGACCAACTTATAGATGTCAATGCTGTCAAGATTTTCCTATCCATAAAAAACCATACATACATTGCTTGGGGACATCCTCCACTCATTTTACACACGAACAATGAGGAAGAGAGGTGTTCTCATGTGCTGTACTCCTCTCCTTGCTAGGTGTTTTATTTCTCACCTTCCACAATCTGTTTTGAAGAATGAGCAAGGCTTAAGGTGGTCACAACGATTGATGACCCTCACACATTCAGATGTACATTGGTATTCTCGGTCCAGAGAAAATGTCATCATCGTCGATCGTTGTGGTGAGTTTCCTAATGTTCCATTACTTGGCATTAGAGGGGGAATTACCTACAACCCTTGTCTAGCTTTGAGACAATTTGGATATGCACAGAGGGATGGCCCTCATGACATGCTGATTCCTGACCTAGTTTTTGACTTCGATAACGATGCGCAAGGACTTCGACAAAGATTCATCAGAGCTTGGAGGATGCCTAACAAGGTAGATAGTAAGACACTGGGGCACAAGAACTCCATCCCTCTTGAGCCTTATCTCAAGTGGGTAAGGACCCGAGCCCAGAGTCTTATGATGCCTTACCCTCATATTCTCCCTTTGATTAAAGAGCCTGTTAAGGAAGGAGAGGTTCCCTACACCATCCTACATCCTGACATGCCAACATCATGGGAGGAAATGCAGAAGAGTTGGATCCAACTCAAGGAAGAGCAGAATACTTTTGAAGCCAGCTTCTATGCCAGTGAGAAGAAGGTTTTGGAGCTTACCCGCCGACTTCACGAGGAGGAGACCCTCAACACCTACATCGCACCAAAGAGGATGTGCAACGTCTTTTTACCTTAAGAAGTTTTTGTAATATTTGGCCCATGGGGCATTTATGTACTGAAAATTTTTTTTCTTATTAATATGACGTGTGTTCTTTTTGTTTGCAACAAATTTTGAATTTCTAAATCCTTGAATGCATTACATGAATAAACATATCATTCATCATATGCATAAACAGGTCTTCACACCAGGTTTCCTTATCTCTCTGATGTTTATTTCAGTAAGATGGATCTCGAACAGACGGTCAAAGATCTGCAGTCACAAAACTCACAGTTTCAACAGCTCCTTATGACCTTGGCAAAGGGTCAGGAGGATCTAAAAGCACTGTTGGGGAACAAAGAGCAAGAAAAAGTGAAAAAGAAGAAGAAAAGAGTTGGGGTAGCTACACTGGGAAGAAGGTTTGAGAATGAAGCTAGAAGAGTTCTTGAATTCCCCTCCGCATCTGATGAGGGGACCGATAAAGGAAAAGGGGCTGCATTACCTTCTGAGTCTGAAGCTGAAGAGGAAGAGGTTGAGGAAGATGAAGACTACTCGGAGCAGCAATACCCGCCAGCGGACGACAAATACAAAAACCTGGAGGATAGACTGGAAGCTATGGAGCTGCAAAGGGTTCCCGGGTTAGATTTTGAAGAATTGGGATTGATTGTTGGGATTGTGATCCCTCCAAAGTTTAAGGTGCCAATTTTTGCAAAATATGACGGGCTGTCTTGCCCGAAGATGCACCTGAGGTCATATGTCAGAAGAATTCAACCTCATACATCCGACAGAAATCTTTGGGTACACTTCTTCCAGGATAGCCTGTCTGGTACGCAGCTAGACTGGTTTTACCAGCTTGAGAGGTCAGAAGTGCATAACTGGGAAGACTTGGCAGCTGCCTTTTATCGCCAGTATCAATATAACGCTGACTTGGCACCAACCCGTACTCAACTACAGAGTATGGGGATGGCCTCAAATGAGGGATTCAAAGAATACGCCCAGAAATGGCGTGACTTGGCCGAAAGAGTACAGCCACCTCTTTCAGATAGGGAGCTAATTGATATGTTCTTGGGGACCCTATCTGGCCCGTTCTTTAACTATTTGATCGGGAGCTCTTCCGTAGGGTTTACTGAATTGATTCTGACTGGCGAACAGGTAGAAGCTGGTATTAAGAATGGGAAGATTCAAAGGGATGCCTCTGCATCTACAACTGTTAAAAAGCCATTTCCAGCCAAGAAGGAAGCGGCTGTTGTGTACTCTCAGAAAGGATCGGGAAGAATTGAGCGACGGCCGACTGTGGGGGCCGTGATGATTCAAAATTCATCAAATGATCATCCTCGTACCAATCAGTCTAGACCTAACCAGCAACGGGTAGAACGGCCACAACGGCAGTTCACCCGCATCAATATGACGCCAACACAAGTTCTTCCCCATTTGTTGAAGTTGAATCTGACCAGTTTAAAGGAGGCACCGAAAAACCCTAACACCACATCTCCATACTATCATGCCAATGCCAAATGTGCCTACCATTCTGATAGCGCCGAACATGACACCAACAATTGTTGGGCGCTGAAGAATAAAATTCAAGACTTGATAGATGCAAAAGAGGTTGAGTTCGACGCCCCCGAGAAGCCGAACGTAATATCTGCTCTGATGCCAAAGCATGGTCATCATGTTCATGCTGTTGAAGAAGATTTGTATGTTTCTGCTGTTGATGATCTGGTAACTCCATTACTAACAATCAAGTTAAATTTGTTGAAAGCTGGGATTTTCCCAGGATGTAAAGAAGACTGCTACTGTTGTTCCTCCCTACCAATCGACTGTCCATTGCTGAAGATAGGCATCCAAGGCCTAATGGACAGCCAACAAATTCTTTTCGAAAAGATTCCTGCTACTCCAACTCCTATCAAAGATGTTTCAATAATCACCATTTCCACCAATATTTCCAAGGTCCCTAAGAAGCCTGTTAAGATTACATCCGCTACGAAGATTGTTCCTCTGAAAATAACCATGCCTGGGCCTGTCCCCTACAAATCTGACAAATCAATACCATGGAATTATGGTGGAGAAATCTACTACCATGGTGTTAAACAAGTTGAGATAACTGAAGAGAGCTCTGGCGAAGAAGATGCCGACATTGGAAACATTGCCGGTACAAGCAAGATTACCCGAAGTGGTAGAATTTTCTCTCCAGAGATTGCCCCTCCAAAGGCAATCTTTGGACCCTCAACTGCTGCCAAAGTTACTCCTGCACCGATAAAACTTTCTGCAAGAACTCCGCTGATTGAAGAAGTCGTTACTCCTGTGGTTGTCCCTCCTACTTCTGCTGATAAGGGGAAAGGGATCCAAGATGAGCTCGTCAGGACGAGGTCTCACCCATTGGTCATCCCCGAAACCTCTAAGAAAGAAATGGAGGAGATTCTGAAAATAATTAAGAAGAGTGATTATGATGTGGTAGAGCAACTGGGGCAAACCCCCTCGAAGATCCCCATGTTAGCATTGCTGCTTTGTTCTGAGGCTCATGCCAAAGCATTGATAAGATTTCTGAAGACAGCCCATGTACCCCAGGAAACCTTAGCCGATCAATTCCAGGATTGTGTAGTCAGCCTTACCGCAGACAACGGCCTGGGTTTCTCTGATGCTGACCTGACTCCGAAAGGAAGAAAGCACAATGACGCATTACATGTGTCAGTAGAATGCCGAGGAACTACTATGGCCTATGTTTTGGTCGACACTGGTTCTTCTCTGAACGTGCTGCCTAAGAAAGCTCTGGATCGATTAAATTGCGAGGGCTTGGAGCTGAAACCAAGTAATATCATTGTCAGGGCCTTTGACGGGTCTAAAAGAATGGTACATGGGGAGGTCGACATCCCTATCAAGGTAGGAACTGAAGTATTCCACTCAACTTTATATGTGATGGACATCCGTCCGTCATACTCTTGCTTGCTAGGGAGACCATGGATACATAATGCTGGCGCAGTCACTTCCTCCCTACATCAGATGCTGAAATACCCTGTCAAAGGGAAGATCATAACTGTACACGGTGAGGAGGAATATATGATCAGTCACTTGAACTCCTTTCGGTATGTGGAAGTGGAGGGCGAATTCATTGAAACATCGTTCCAACACTTCGAGGAAATTGCTCCCGAAGTTGCAGTAGCAAAGGCAGTAGCTGAGGAGCCCAAGCAGGTGGCCAGGATGGCATCTCTGAAAGACGCAAAGGCTGCAATGAAGGAGGGAAAGAGCTCAACATGGGGTCAGTTGCCTGACTTTCCCCACAAGACAGACAAGTTTGGGTTGGGATTACCTCTGCGGGGCAAAAAGCTATACGTCGCTCAAAAATTGAAAGAACGCCCATCAAGATTTCTCCTCATGGAATCAATGCTTTGGAAGACGAAGACGAAGAGGGTAACATTGAAGACTGGATCTTCCCAACCATCAAAAGGGGACTACACAACTGGGAGGCGAAAGACTTCGTCCCCATTACTTTCATTAATTAGTAACTTATCTTTCGAACATTTCCTGTTGGTCTGTAATAATTACTTTTAAACAATCTGCACACTACTTTGTCACCTCATGCCTTGCTCGGGGCATGTAGGTCCATTTGTAAGGGTTTTGATTCTCTTCATATTCATATGCCATGTTTAATGATTCATTGGACGTTTTTCATTTATAAACTGCTGTGTTCATTTTCTTTCCTTTTGCATTTTTGTCTGTTTAAGGATGGCTATCCCTTACACACACCCACACTCACAAATGCAGGTACCCATCCACTCTGGATTCTATGAGTGACTATTCTGCTATGTCCTTCAATAACTCTGAAGATTTGGTCAATCAGGCTAAGTATGAAGATGACGAAGATTGTGAAGTACCAGGGGAGCTAGCCAGACTTCTACAACAAGAAGAAAGGGTCATCTTGCCTCATGAAGAGTTGTTGGAAACAGTCAACTTAGGAACAGAGGAAGACAGGAAAGAAGTACAAGTGGGTGCCAATCTGGAACCAAGTGTCAAGGAGCGTTTGGTACAACTGTTAAATGAATACGTTGAAATCTTCGCCTGGTCTTATGAAGACATGCCGGGTTTAGACACAGATATCGTGGTTCACCGTCTCCCTACAAGAGAGGATTGTCCATCGATCAAGCAAAAAGTCCGCCGAATGAGGCCCGACATGTCTGAGAAGATTAAGGCAGAGGTAATGAAGCAATTCAACGCTGGTTTTCTGGATGTTACATCCTATTCGTAATGGGTTGCTAACATCGTGCCAGTACCTAAAAAAGACGGCAAGGTCAGAATGTGTATGGACTACCGGGATTTGAATAGGGCTAGTCCTAAAGATGATTTTCCGCTACCGCACATCGACATTTTGATTGACAACACAGCTCAACACAAAGTGTTTTCCTTCATGGATGGATTCTCGGGCTACAACCAGATCAAAATGGCCCCCGAGGACATGGAGAAAACAACCTTTGTTACACAATGGGGTACCTTCTGCTACAAGGTGATGCCGTTCGGACTGAAGAACGCAGGGGCAACTTATCAGCGCGCCATGGTGGCTTTGTTTCATGATATGATACATCATGAGATCGAAGTTTACGTAGACGACATGATAGCTCGATCACAAACAGAAGAGGAACACCTTGAACATTTGCAAAAGTTGTTTTCCAGGTTGAAGGAGTACAAACTCAGGCTGAATCCAAGTAAGTGCACTTTTGGAGTTAGGTCTGGTAAACTTATAGGGTTTATTGTCAGCAACAAGGGCATTGAGGTCGACACAGCGAAAGTGAAAGCAATACAAGAAATGCCTGCTCCCCGTACTGAAAAGGAGGTTAGAGGGTTCTTGGGGCGCTTGAATTATATCGCCAGATTCATCTCTCATCTAACGTCTACCTGTGAGCCAATTTTCAAACTATTGAAGAAAGATCGGGTAGTCGAATGGAACGACGATTGCCAAGCTGCTTTTGATAAGATCAAGGAGTATTTGCTAGAACCTTCTATTCTGATGCCACCCGTCGAAGGAAGATCGTTGATCATGTATCTGACCGTGTTGGATAACTCAATGGGGTGCGTACTGGGCCAGTATGATGAGTCTGGTCGAAAAGAGCATGCCATTTATTACCTTAGCAAAAAGTTTACCGACTGTGAGACTCGTTACTCACTGCTCGAGAAAACTTGCTGCACTTTGGTATGGGTTGCTCGCCGACTAAGGTAGTATATGTTGACTCATACCACTCTGTTGATTTCCAAAATGGATCCTATCAAGTATATCTTCGAGAAGCCTGCTTTATCTGGAAGAATCGCTAGATGGCAGATGATCCTGACTGAGTATGACATCCAGTACACCACCCAAAAAGCTATAAAAGGGAGTGTACTAGCTGACCATCTAGCTCATCAAGCTATCAAAGATTATCAATCCATGAGATTCGACTTCCCGGACGAGGACATCATGAATTTGGACAACATTGAAAGTAACGGACCGTATGACGGACCTGAAAAAGGATCCCGATGGACCCTTTACTTTGATGGTGCTTCAAATGCACTTGGAAACGGTATCGGTGCGGTACTCATTTCCCCGGAAGGTTGCCACACACCTTTCACGGTCCGACTTTGCTTCAGCTGTACCAACAACATGGCTGAATATGAAGCTTGCATCTTTGGTCTCAAGGCTGCTATAGACTTGGGGATCAAATCTTTGATCGTATTTGGGGACTCAACTTTGGTTATCAGTCAAATCAAAGGAGAGTGGGACACCAAACATCCTAATCTTATCCCATACAAGGAACATGTCTTGACATTGTTGCCTCATTTCGAGCAAATCACCTTCGAGCATTTCCCGCGAGAAGAGAATCAGCTAGCAGATGCTCTGGCTACAATGTCTTCCATGTTTAAACTCAACTGGGATAACGAGGCTCCCTAAATCACCATCGAGCGAATGAATGAACCTGCGCATTGTCATGAGATTAATACCGAAGAAGTAGTGGAACAACCCTGGTTTCACGAAATCAAAAGGTATCTCCAGACTAGAGAATATCTCGAGGGAGCTTCCGTAAATGACAAAAAGTTCCTAAGGAAATTTGCTGCCAAGTTCTTCCTGAGCAATGGCATCCTCTATAAACGCAGCCATGATTATGTTTTACTCCGATGTGTGGACAAAGCTGAAGCAGAGTTAATCATGACTGAGATACACAGCGGTACATTTGGCACCCACTTGAGTGGACATACAATGGCTAAGAAGATTCTAAGGGCAGGCTATTACTGGTCTACCATGGAAGCAGATTGCCATCAATATTCCCGTACTTGCCACAAATGTCAAGTCTACGCTGATAAGATTCATATTCCTCCTGTTCCTCTCAACGTTCTGACAGCTCCTTGGCCATTCGCAATGTGGGGCATTGACATGATTGGAGAGATCAAGCCCACAACGTCCAATGGACATCGCTTCATCCTAGTCGCCATTGACTATTTTACCAAATGGGTCGAAGCGGCTTCCTTCGCCTCTGTTACAAAGAATGTGGTTGCTCGCTTCATCAAGCAAAACCTCATATGCCGGTATGGTGTCCCCGACAGGATCATCACATACAACGGTACAAATCTGAATAATACTATGATCACCGCTCTATGCGAACATTTCAAGATTTATCATCACAATTCATTTCCCTATCGGCCGAAGATGAACGGTGCTGTTGAAGCTGCGAACAAAAACATTAAGAAGATCATTCAGAGAATGACAGTGACTTATAAAGACTGGCATGAGATGCTACCGTTTGCTCTGCATGGATACCGTACCACGGCACGTACTTCAACAGGGGCAACCCCATTTTCTTTAGTATATGGCATGGAAGTTGTCCTACCCATGGAAGTTCAAATTCCTTCTTTAAGGATTATGAAGGACGCTGGTTTGAGTGAAGACGATTGGATTCAGACCCGACTTGATCAACTCAATTTGATCAACGAGAAGCGACTCGCTGCTGTTTGCCATGGTCAAACATATCAAAAACGGATGATCAAGGCTTTCAACAAGAAAGTCAGACGTCAAGTATATCAAGTCGGAGATCTCGTAATCAAGCGGATTATCTTACCGCAAAGTGATCCCAGGGGCAAATGGACTCCTACTTACGAAGGACCATTTGTGATCAAGAGCATATTTTCTGGTGGTGCAATGATTCTGACCACCATGGACGGCGACGATTTGCCGCACCCTGCGAACGCAGACATAGTCAAAAGATACTACGCATAAAATAACCCGACAAGTCGAAAACCCGAAAGGGCGGCTTGGGAAAAAATGGGCATCCCGGTGAACCGAAAACCAGAAAGGGCGGTTCAGGCAAAAATTAGGGATAAAACAAAAAAATCTGTACACCCGGCAAGTTGAAAACCCGAAAGGGCGGCTTGGGCAAAAAAGGGTTTCCCGGTGGATCGAAAACCCGAAAGGGCGATTCAGGCAAAAGTTAGGGAATTAAAGCGTATGACTATGTCTCGTCGGATCACTTTAAGGACAATCTCTTCATCAACCAACTCCAAGCTTCTGATCAATCCAGTCATCGGCGGACGAAGCATTGAATGGACAGATATTCAGAGTTGTGAAGGCTATAGCAGAATGGGGATCCCATGGAATTGTTTCACATAGCCATCTTTCTTTTGTATAAAATTTTCAATTTTTTACGACAACATCCTCTTACTAGGATGGCTGTCTCCTTTGTACAAAGATACTCATAAAAGATTAATACAAATACTTTTCCAAATACATAAATTTTCTTTGTCTTCCTTTTGCTCTTTACACTTATGTTTTATTTGAGAAACGTCCAATGTTTTGTTAAATAGGCATATACATTTGAACATAATCATTTTCTTACAAACCAAGAAAAAGATGATTACTGATAGGTTGGAGGTACAGGTAGATATCTCGATGCCCTTTCAGAAGGAATCCCCAGCAGATTTAAACTCCAAATTCCTCAATCCAGAACTTAATTCCCCAAATAGAGTTAAACTTCAGGATCCTCAGCAGAACAGAAGCTTTCTCAAAAATGATTTCCCCAGCCAGAGGGCCTTCTAGAACTCAATCCCCCTCAGAGTTAAGTTTCAGAATCCCCAGTGGAGCCTTAAAAATCTGGAAATCCTATCCCCAGTTGAAGTCAAAACTATCAATCCCCAGCGGAGCTAACACTTCCAACTATCAATCCCCAGCGGAGCTAACACTTCCAACTATCAATCCCCAGCGGAACCAGACTAGTGAACCTTCTCCCCACAGAGATACTTCCCGCCAGACTGAAGATTCTCAGTCTTACTTCTCCAGCATGAGTCTCCCAGGTTCTGAACTTCCCAGTAGAGATCACCAAGGAATTCCAATCCCCAACAGTGGTCCTAAGATCCCTCAACAATTGAAGATCTCGTTCCCCGAGCAGTCGGCAGTCAACAAGGATATCTCAGCTTTAGCACTCAGAGATTCCTGCAATCCCCCACAGCAGTCAATGATTCATTTTCCACGGTAACAGTCAAGATTCTCTCATCTCCGGCTATCCAGGATTCATCTATCCTCAACAAGACAGCTCGTCAGCTTACATGCGCATTCATTACATGCATATATTATAAACATTGATATAACATATATATTGAATCATACATATCATGCAACATAACTTTGTGTTTTAGCTAACATTTCATCCTTTTCAGGATAAGATTAAAAGGCTATCATTAACAATTATCCAGATACAGTATGGGTATACCCCAGACACGGCGGTCATTCTATTACTCATTCAGAATTTCAAGTCAGATACAGTACAGATACACCCTAGACACGGCGGTCATTCTACTACTCATTCAGACTACAGCGATCAGATACAGACTAGATACGCTCCAGACACGGCAGCCATTCTATCTCTCATTCAGATTCACTTATCCACCTCAAGGTTCAATGCATTCCAAGCACGGATACCATTCTGACCATTACAACAGCAGTTTGATTCTCCCCAGTGCGTTCACCACGGAAGTCATTATGTCATTTATTTATATCCCAGTTACAGTTTCAGATACACTTCAAACACAGAAGTCATTCTATTACTCATACGGATCTCAATCCCAGTTACACGTTCAGATACACTCCAGACACGGAAGTCATTCTGCTACTCATACAACTTTCAACTTCAGATACAGTCCAGATACGCTCCAGACACGGTTGTCATTCTGTCACTCATTTGGAATTTGTCCCCAGCACGCAATTGCTCCATGAATAAACGTTTCTCTATTACCCAGATACAATACAGATACACTCCAGACACGGCAGTCATTCTGATATTCATTCTACATTCAAACACAGTTATAGCCCAGATACGCCCCTGATACGAAGGCCATTCTTTTGCTCATACAAACTCAGTCTCCGGATATAGTTCAAATGCATTCCAGACATGGATACCATTTTTTATCCTCTTTTTTCTGATCTATCACATTACAGTTCAAAAAACATTCCAGATGGCATCTCTAAGCCCATCCTCCTACCAACAATCTCCAGATGGCATCTCTAAGCATATCCCTCTGTCACCTCCCCAGATGGCATCTCTAAGCCCATCTCCAAATGGCATCTTTAAGCCCATTCCCGCACCCATGCTTTGACGAGTGCAAATTTAAGGGCACTCTAGTGTCCAATCTCCTTTTACCTTCGAGACGCGAAAGGCAAACCTGCCAATCTAACTCTTCAGGTGCAAGAAGATTGAACAGGGGCAACTGTTGTACCCCAAAATTTGCCCTCTCTTTTCATCAATATTTTCTCACCACAAGACCCTTGGAGCTCAAGATCAAGTTAGGGTTTGCTCTGCTCAAGACTCCTCCTTGCACTGTTGACCCAAATTAGGGTTTGAGTTTGCACAAGGATGTTTTGACCTAACATGACCAAAGTGACTTTCATGCTTCATGTTGGACTTACAAGTTTATCCATACCAAGTTTCAAGCCTTGATTCCAATCTTTGCCCAGTCAATTGGACAGTTGACCTAGAAATCAGCTGTATTGGGGAAAAAGTCAATTGTGGCCAATTGACAGTCAAACCTCATGTAATTTGACCCACATCAACATAATGAACTCATATGAACCATTTGGCCAAGTTTGGATCATAATTCCACAAGAAATTTGATCAGATCACCAAAAGGGCAAAATGGTCATTTTTAGGGTTTTGACTGCACAAAGGCAATTTTTGACTGTTTGACCTAACCAATGGAAAACCAAGCTCACATATGGACTCAAGGACTCAATGGCATTGTATTTACACATTCAACAAGTTCAAAAGATCTCAAATGCACAGGATTGACAGATGAATTTTCCAGTCAACTGATCAAATTTGACTGTACACTGAAAAGTCAAACTTTGACTTTTTGGTCAAAATCAAGTGCCAAGATTCATTTTTCATCAAGACATGTCAAATTATGAAACTTGTTCATCAAGAAATCCAAATTTGCAAATTAGGGTTTAAAATGAGAAAATTTCATAACTTAGAATTTTTCTAAGTTATGAAACTTCCTTATTTTTTTTCTAACTTTGTCCCATTTTTTCATCAAGATACAAATGGATTCAAACAAAACTCAAAACATGAAAGTTGTAGTCCATTGCAAAATCTACAACTTTTATTCACAAAGTTTCCTCAAAATAAGCTTGTAGCTCAAGTTATGATTTTTGGAACAAGGGTGCAAAACATTCTTAACTTAGAAAAATTTTGACCTATTCTAGGCAGGATTTTTGTCCAACTTCATGGCCACTTTTCACATGGTTCCACTTGGAGTTTCAATTTTCATTACAAATATGGATTGTAGTACACATCCCAAGCTTTCCAAATTGTCCAAGAACTTCTCAAACACCCTTGTGGTTAGGGAGAATCGAATTTGCAAAGTTGGGCAAAATCCACTTTTGTTCTTGGCCAAGGCTTGTTCATGACACTTTGCATTTTCAACTCAGCATGGTTTATGCTAGCTTACAGGCCTCTAATCCTCTTCACACTCAATAATTAAATTCCAAACCATTGTGTTCAAGCATTATTTTATTCATTTGGTCATTACATGCAAGATTAATCCATAATTAGAAAAAGTAAACTTGCCATTTTGGAAAAGATGCACTTTATGTCAAATAACAAATCCAAGAGGCATGGGCCAGATCTTTGAAGCTAGCATTTGTACACAAATCCCTCTGATCAAGAAGAAGGGATGCAGTATACTTTAGGGCATTGCACAGGCCTGTATTGAAACTTGCATTTTCTTGCTTCAAGTAGAAGAAAACTTGCAAACTGACTCCAAGCTCTCATTCTTGTAAACACCAACCAAAACAAAGTTTGCAAACACTTTCCATGCATCAAACAAAGCTTGAAACACGGCTCAATCACCCCTAATCCCTCCTCATACAGAAGATCACATTTTTTCTGCAAAACAGGGCACCTGTTGTAGTTTGACTTCCACAAACACTTCCACTCGTGCGTTTTGGCCAAAGCTTGTTCAAACACACTCCCTACCATCCATTGAAGCTATCCCAAGCCCTAGATAAGAACTGTAACATCCCTAACCCCTGTTGCCATTTTCATTTTTTCAGTTGTGCAGGTAAACTTCCATAGCACGATTCATAGTGATTCAAAGCAAGCTAGGTGTTGGAGAAGCATCCTTGGACTTCAGGCAAGCTATACCAAAGCTCAAACTCCATTGAAGATACCTTCATTGTTGTACACGACTCAAGCTGAAACAGGTAAAAATATGAACTTTTATCTCTTTATCCAGACATGATTAAGCTTAGGTTTGTGAAGAAAACATGTTCTACTCATAGCCCTGAAGCCATCCATGTATTTACTTTTCATTTATATTGAGTGTGCTGTGAGAATTTTGGCCATGAACATTGGAAAAAACTTAGGTCAGAAACTGGGGATGAAGAAATTCTCCCTCGTTTCTTAGAGTTAGATCAAGTTTTTTATATGTATGAATTCGTCTCTTGATGCTCTACATTGTTTGTGTTATGAGTTTTTGCTAAAAATCAAAGAATCAGGAGTTTGCATTTTGAACAAAGAAGCGCGCGTTTGACAGAAGCTGGAGGAAGAAGATGCTGGCTTGGGCTGGGCCTGAGCTATCATTGCTTTTTGCACCCCTTTTCTCATTTTGCACCCCCCTGGCCCATTGTGTGGAATATCCATTATTTTTGACTTTTTATTTTTTCTTCTGACTTTAAATTTTTGTCAAAACATAAAAAACATTAAAAATATTTTTCCATCCATTTTTGCATTTATTTGACATTTATTTGTTTTATTTAGCATATATATATAAACAAATATATTTCCTTTTTATTTAAAACACAAAACAATAATACAAAAATATATTTTTTTAGTTATTATTTTTTGTTTACATTTTGAAAACATTTTCTAAAAATATACACTTTTGTAAATAATTAATATTTTATTTATATATATATATATATTTAGTATATTTAATATATAATATGAATACTTGCATATTTTATTAAATATTTAAGATAAAAATATGAAAATAATACATTTTTATTTTTCATTAATACATGACACTAAAAAATACTTTTTTTAAAATATACTTCTTTTTTTTATTTTTTGTATAAATTAATATATAATATTGTATATAATTAATAAATAAATATTTATTTATTTAGAAAATTAGGGTTTTGCCCTAAATAACAAAAATATTCAAAAATTGACTTTTTATTTTTTGTTTATATTTCACATGAAAAATACTTTCTCATACATGAAAAATCCTTTTTGTGCATATTACATTTTGCATATTTATTATATTTGTTTAAATATTGTACAATTTGATATTTGTATATTCAATATGGATGTAAAAGTTTTAGATTTAACTTCTTGCTAAATATCCCCCCATTCAAACATTTGTACCCCCATCCCCATAATCATGTTGTAATAATTTAGGACTTTAAATTTCCGCATTTAAAAGCTTTCTAATTATGCCATGATAGACTTAGGGTTTGTATGCAAAATCAACCAACAAACAGCTTGACTAATACAAAGACAAAAAAGCATGAAAATGGACAACACCAATCACACTTGCACCCTTAGGGTTACTCCACTTGTTGCCTTCAAAAAATGGGCCATGTTGCATGTTGAGTGTCTTTGGCAAAACAAATCAAATGATCATAGTCCCTCGATGACGCTTTCTCAAGTTGCCTAAAAAATGATCAAGTCCCTTAAAGAAAAAATTGCCAAAGACACTTGGCACTATTGCATTCATGGTCTAAACGATGACCCGCGCCCGTACCGTTAACATCCTAACACAAGATTGTCCACCAAATACAATGGTGGAACAATACTGTTAAAAGGGTTAAAACATAGAAAAAATCTTTGAGTAAATTTAAGGGTAGACAACTCTTAGTTACTTGATCAAACTTGCAAACACAAATCCTTGCCATTTTTCAAAACACACATCACAACACAATTTCAAAACAAACTTTCAAAACATTGGAAACTTTTCAAAAGACAAATACACCTTTGTATACATTCAAACATGGATCATTACAAAGGTTGCCACAACAAATGGCCTCTTTTCAAAACCTCTTTCAAAATCACACACAAAGCACCATTTCAAACAATTGAAAGCACCATTTCAAACAATTGAAAACGCAAGGCAAGTGATCTAAGCAAGTAACTAAGAGCCCATGGATAACCATGGATAGAAAGGGTGCTAATACCTTCCCTTTCTATAATCTACTCCCCGAACCCAAGAAAACATCTCAAAGGTTTTTGCTGTGCTTTTTAACCTTTCCTTAGGATAAAATAAAAAGTCGGTGGCGACTCTTGCTAAACCGAAACATTTGCGAAAACAGACGCAAAACCCAAGTCAGTTCTCCCACCGTACCACAGAACTGGTGACTCTGCTGGGGTATAAAATTAAAAGTGGAGTAACCTTAGGGCTTAGATCACCCTTTTGCATGACTAATTGTTTGCTTTGATTGCTTTACATTTTGGTTCTCTTGTTTGGGCTTGAAATCCTACACCCGGATTTGGGAAACATTCATAGATAGCAATACGTTGTGGAAACTGTGCGGGGTATACCGACATGGTTGAAGCAATAGCTATATTAGTGCGACATATTTGTGAGTACCGGTAACCCTTGAGTTCAATCAAGGAGAGTACGGGGCCGCTGAGTGATGTCACTAAGCACTAATGACCTAGAACCTTACTTGACCATCTTGGCCTTTTATTAGGGGTAGTGAGATGACCGGCTTTGGTGCAGTCTGAAGTTGGTAGATACTCGATACTACACTCATTGAGGGTTGTTTTCTTGGAATATTTTGGTCGCTAGTTAAGTGGCTAAACCAAAACAATGAACATGGAAAACAATTCAATGATATTGAGCTCCTTAGAACCCGGTTACTATTTATAGGACAGGTTTTTAAGCCAACTACACTCAAGAGGGTACTTACCTATGAAACCTCATGCAAGCCTGAAACTAGGGTTTTTGGTGTGACTTGTTTGTACATATGTTTGTGCATACATCATGAACATCATAAAGCATCATATGCATCCACTAACCATTTCAAGGGTTTGGATCTTCATCTTTGTTCTTGTTTTGTAGGTCATGGAAATTCTTCGCAGGAAAACTATCCAAGTCAACCTTGTGAGAATCCCTCCTCAACTCAAGGAGCTCACATCCAGAATTCCAGAAAGCTCTCTCTTCAGTGAAAGACATGGTAGACTGCTCATCCTAGTCAACACCAGCATTGAAGAAGACATGGTGAAAGTGTTGTTCCAGTTCTTTGACCCCCTTCACCACTGTTTCACATTCCCCGACTATCAATTGGTGCCCACTTTGGAGGAATTTTCTCAACTCCTGAGAATTCCTATTCTTAATCAACTACCCTACAATGGTACGGAAAAAGAACCAAAGCCTGAAGATGTTGCTCAAGCACTACACTTGCAACCATCTGACATCAAGGGGAATTGGGAGACTAGAAGTGGTGTCAAAGGCTTCTTGGCAAAATTCTTGTTTGAGAAGGCACAAGAGTGTTGGAACTCCTTAGATCTGCAAGCCTTTGAAGAGATTGTGGCACTCCTCATTTATGGGTTGGTCTTGTTCCCAAATCCTGACCAACTTATAGATGTCAATGCTGTCAAGATTTTCCTATCCAGAAATCCCATGTCTACATTGCTTAGGGACATCCTCCACTCATTTTACACATGAACAATGAGGAAGAGAGGTGTTCTCATGTGCTGTACTCCTCTCCTTGCTAGGTGTTTTATTTCTCACCTTCCACAATCTGTTTTGAAGAATGAGCAAGGCTTAAGGTGGTCACAACGATTGATGACCCTCACACATTCAGATGTACATTGGTGTTCTCGGTCCAGAGAAAATGTCATCATCGTCGATCGTTGTGGTGAGTTTCCTAATGTTCCATTACTTGGCATTAGAGGGGGAATTACCTACAACCCTTGTCTAGCTTTGAGACAATTTGGATATGCACAGAGGGATGGCCCTCATGACATGTTGATTCTTGACCTAGTTTTTGACTTCGACAATGATGCGCAAGGACTTCGACAAAGATTTATCAGAGCTTGGAGGATGCCTAACAAGGTAGATAGTAAGACACTGGGGCACAAGAACTCCATCCCTCTTGAGCCTTATCTCAAGTGGGTAAGGACCCGAGCCCAGAGTCTTATGATGCCTTACCCTCATATTCTCCCTTTGATTAAAGAGCCTGTTAAGGAAGGAGAGGTTCCCTACACCATCCTACATCCTGACATGCCAACATCATGGGAGGAAATGCAGAAGAGTTGGATCCAACTCAAGGAAGAGCGGAATACTTTTGAAGCCAGCTTCTATGCCAGTGAGAAGAAGGTTTTGGAGCTTACCCGCCGACTTCACGAGGAGGAGACCCTCAACACCTACATCGCACCAAAGAGGATGCGCAACGTCTTTTTACCTTAAGAAGTTTTTGTAATATTTGGCCCATGGGGCATTTATGTACTGACAAAAAATTTTCTTATTAATATGACGTGTGTTCTTTTTATTTGCAACAAATTTTGAATTTCTAAATCCTTGAATGCATTACATGAATAAACATATCATTCATCATATGCATAAACAGGTCTTCACATCAGGTTTCCTTATCTCTCTGCTGTTTATTTCAGTAAGATGGATCTCGAACAGACGGTCAAAGATCTGCAGTCACAAAACTCACAGTTTCAACAGCTCCTTATGACCTTGGCAAAGGGTCAGGAGGATCTAAAAGCACTGTTGGGGAACAAAGAGCAAGAAAAAGTGAAAAAGAAGAAGAAAAGAGTTGGGGTAGCTACACTGGGAAGAAGGTTTGAGAATGAAGCTAGAAGAGTTCTTGAATTCCCCTCCGCATCTGATGAGGGGACCGATAAAGGAAAAGGGGCTGCATTACCTTCTGAGTCTGAAGCTGAAGAGGAAGAGGTTGAGGAAGATGAAGACTACTCGGAGCAGCAATACCCGCCAGCGGACGACAAATACAAAAACCTGGAGGATAGACTGGCAGCTATGGAGCTGCAAAGGGTTCCCGGGTTAGATTTTGAAGAATTGGGATTGATTGCTGGGATTGTGATCCCTCCAAAGTTTAAGGTGCCAATTTTTGCAAAATATGACGGGCTGTCTTGCCCGAAGATGCACCTGAGGTCATATGTCAGAAGAATTCAACCTCATACATCCGACAGAAATCTTTGGGTACACTTCTTCCAGGATAGCCTGTCTGGTACGCAGCTAGACTGGTTTTACCAGCTTGAGAGGTCAGAAGTGCATAACTGGGAAGACTTGGCAGCTGCCTTTTATCGCCGAATCAAGTTCCTGTGTCTACTACTGCCGCCGAGTCCTCTGATACTCGGGGCAAAGAAGTTGTTACCGATTTGCCTGCCAGGACGGAGGCATCAAAGAAGACTGTTGTGGAAGCCTCCCAACAAGAAATGGAGGAAATCCTTAAAATCATCAAAAAGAGTGACTTTAATGTTGTTGAACAGTTGGGGCATACCCCCTCCAAAATCTCTATGCTATCATTGCTGCTATGCTCAGAGGCCCATGCAAAAGCCCTGATTT
Source organism: Vicia faba (assembly GCA_948472305.1). Lineage (NCBI taxonomy): Eukaryota > Viridiplantae > Streptophyta > Magnoliopsida > Fabales > Fabaceae > Vicia > Vicia faba. Next base: position 381,625,961 of record OX451738.1, on the reverse strand, counting down.
CATTTCTGAAAACGGCCCATGTGCCGCAAGAGACCTTTGTAGATCAATTCACCGACTGTGTGGCTAATTTGATAGCTGACAACGGATTGGGGTTCTCGGATGCTGACCTCACCGCCAAAGGGAAAAATCACAATGATGCCCTGCATGTTTCCATAGAATGCAGGGGCACTACTCTCGCACACGTGTTAGTGGATACCGGCTCTTCTCTGAATGTTTTGCCCAAGAAGGCATTGGATCGCTTGGATTGTGAGGGTCTGGAGTTGAAACCTAGCAACATCATTGTTAGAGCCTTCGACGGTTCTAAGAGGATGGTGCGCGGTGAAGTAGACATTCCTATTCGTGTGGGTTCCCAAGTTTTCGACTCAACATTCTATGTAATGGATATTCGTCCATCTTATTCCTGCTTGTTGGGTCGACCCTGGATTCACAAGGTTGGGGCAGTAACATCCACTCTACACCAAAAGCTCAAATACCCTGTCAAAGGGAAGATTGTTATTGTGCAGGGTGAGGAGGAATACATGGTTAGTCACTTGAATTCATTCCGGTATATCAAGATGGATGGGGAGTTCATTGAAACCCCCTTTCAGCATTTTGAGGAGGTTCCTCCAACGTTGGCATCAGCTGAAACAGTGGTTGAAGAAGACTTTTCGTTGAAGATGGCGTCCTTGAAGGATGCCCGGGCTGTAATCGAGAAAGGAAATTGTGCAAACTGGGGTCAGCTTCCTGACTTCACTCAAAAGAACGACAAGTTTGGGCTGGGCTTTACTGCGGAGGCTCAGAGGGCTGTGCGCAAGGAAAAGATCAGAAAGGCTCTGGTGTTCATCACCAGTCCAAGGGTGAATGCTATCGAAGAGGACGTAGAGGAAGCAGAGTTTGACAGTTGGATCTATCCAACCACCAGCAACGGACCAAGCAACTGGACGGCAAAGGATTTTACTCCTATCACATTTGTCACGCAGTAATTAACTCTTTTGATTTTCAATTTGTAACAAACAAGATGTTAAAACTTTGTTGGCTCGGTGTCCTACCCGGGGCATCGTAGCTCCATTTGTGAGGGCTTTTTGTATGACATTTCCATATATCATCAATCAAAACATTGGACGTTTGTTGCATTTCAAATCTTGTGCTCTTTTTCTTTCTGTGTTATATATTGCAAAACAGCTATATTTACACACACTCACTTATACAGGTTTCAATCCACTCTGGATCTTACTGGTAACAGCTCTGCTACCGCCAGTTATGACTTCGAGAGTCCGATCAACTTGGCCGAAGACGAAGGTGAAGATGATTGCGAAGTGCCTGGTGAACTTGCAAGACTGCTACTCCAAGAAGAGAAGGCTATTCAACCATATGAAGAGCCGGTGGAAATAGTTAACTTGGGTACTGAGACAGATAGAAAAGAGGTCAAGATTGGTGCCAATCTAGAGCTCAGCGTGAAGCAACGATTGATCCAGATGCTACATGATTACATGGAGATATTTGCTTGGTCCTATGAAGACATGCCTGGTTTGGATGCCGACATTGTAGTTCATCACCTGCCAACCAAGGAAGACTGCCCTCCGGTAAAGCAAAAGGTTCGCCGCATGCGCCCAGAGATGTCCGAAAAGATCAAGGTTGAGGTTATGAAGCAATTCGATGTCGGGTTTCTAGCAGTAACTTCCTATCCTCAGTGGGTTGCCAATGTGGTGCCAGTGCCGAAGAAAGACGGAAAAGTCAGGATGTGTGTCGACTACAGGGATCTAAACAGGGCAAGCCCCAAGGATGACTTCCCCCTACCTCACATCGACGTTCTTGTTGACAATACTGCTCAACACAAGGTGTTCTCCTTCATGGATGGTTTTTCAGGGTATAATCAGATCAAGATGGCTCCGGAAGATACGGAAAAGACTACCTTTGTGACTCAGTGGGGCACCTTCTGCTACAAGGTCATGCCATTCGGGTTGAAAAATGCTGGGGCAACCTATCAACGTGCCATGGTTGCTTTATTTCATGATATGATCCATCATGAGATTGAGGTATATGTTGATGACATGATTGCAAGGTCCCAAACTGAGGAAGAACGCCTTGATCATCTGAGGAAGCTGTTTGACCGACTAAAGTTATACAAGCTGAGGTTGAATCCCAACAAATGCACCTTCGGGGTGAGGTCCGGAAAATTGCTAGGTTTCATTGTAAGTGATAAAGGTATTCAGGTGGACCCTGCCAAGGTAAAAGCCATACAAGAGATGCCAAATCCAAAGACAGAGAAAGAAGTCAGAGGCTTTCTGGGACGACCGAACTACATTGCCCGATTCATCTCACACCTAACTGCTACTTGTGAGCCAATCTTCAAATTACTGAAGAAAGATCAAGTGGTACGTTGGAACGATGAATGTCAGGCTGCTTTTGAAAAGATAAAGGAGTACCTCCAAGAGCCACCCATTCTTATGCCACCAGTGGAAGGGAGACCTCTGATACTATACTTGACAGTGCTTGATAATTCAATGGGGTGTGTGCTGGGGCAGCATGACGAGTCTGGCCGAAAAGAGCACGCTATTTATTACCTGAGCAAAAAGTTTACCGACTGTGAGTCTCGTTACTCACTGCTTGAGAAAACTTGCTGCGCTCTGGTATGGGCTGCTCGCCGGCTGAGACAGTATATGCTGACTCACACCACTTTGTTGATTTCGAAGATGGATCCCATCAAGTACATATTCGAAAAGCCCGCTCTGTCTGGAAGAATAGCGAGATGGCAAATGATCTTGACAGAATATGATATCCAGTATACAACTCAGAAAGCAATCAAAGAAAGTGTACTGGCAGATCATTTGGCACACCAACCTGTGGACGACTACCAATCATTGAACTTTGATTTTCCGGACGAGGATATCATGGTGGTAACTGACTGTGAAGTACCTGGACCGGATGAAGGACCTGAGGAAGGATCCCGATGGTCTATGCATTTTGACGGAGCCTCCAACGCTTTGGGTAACGGCGTCGGTGTTGTAATCATATCTCCCAAAGGAACTCATACTCCACTCACCGCCCGACTGTGTTTCAACTGCACCAACAACATGGCGGAGTATGAGGCATGTATCATGGGTCTTCAAGCTGCGATCGACTTAAGGATCAAATTTCTGAGTGTCTTCGGAGATTCCTCTCTCGTGATCAATCAGATCAAAGGCGAGTGGGATACGAAACACCCAAATCTTATTCCTTACAAGGAGTATGTGTCAACCTTGCTTCCCCACTTTGAAGAGATAACTTTTGAGCACTTCCCAAGAGAGGAAAATCATCTAGCGGACGCACTAGCCACGATGTCTTCAATGTTCAAAGTTAAATGGGACAATGAGGCTCCCCGGATCATCATCTGGAAGTTGGACAAACCGGCATACTGCTGCGATCTTGAGGCCGAAAAGGTGACTGAAAAACCCTGGTATCATGAGGTGAAGAGGTACTTGGAAGCTCAGGAATACCCTGAAGGTGCATCTATCAATGACAAGAAGTTCATGAGGAGGTTTGCTGCAAAATTCTTCCTCAGCAACGGCATTCTCTACAAACGGAATCATGATTCAACTCTAATGCGTTGTGTGGATAAGGCTGAAGCAGAGAAGATCATGATAGAACTGCATGAAGGTACATTCGGAACATATTCCAGTGGACACACCATGGCAAAGAAAATCCTTAGGGCGGGATATTTCTGGTCCACAATGGAAGCCGATTGTTACCAACACTCTCGAACTTGTCACAAATGTCAGACCTATGCTGACAAGGTGCACATCCCTCCGGTTCCTCTGAACATCCTGACGGCACCTTGGCCTTTTGCAATGTGGGGCATCGATATGATCGGTGAGATCCGACCGACGGCAACCAACGGGCATCGCTTCATCTTGGTAGAGATCGATTACTTCACGAAGTGGGTTGAGGCAGCTTCCTATGCCACAGTAACCAAGAGCGTCGTGCCACGTTTCATCTGGAATAACCTGATCTGTCGGCACGGCGTCCCGGAAAGAATCATTACGGACAATGGTACCAATCTCAATAACAAAATGATCATTGAGCTCTGCGAACAATTCAAGATACAGCACCACAACTCTTCTCCCTACCGGCCGAAGATGAATGGGGTTGTAGAGGTAGCTAATAAGAATATCAAGAAAATTGTGCAGAAGATGACAGTGACCTATAAAGATTGGCACGAGATGTTACCGTTCGCTCTTCATGGGTACCGTACCTCAGCAAGGACGTCAACCGGGGCAACCCCTTTCTCCTTGGTCTACGGCATGGAGGCAGTCTTGCCAATTGAAGTCCAGATACCCTCTCTCCGGATAATGAAGGATGCAGACTTGAGTGAGGATGACTGGATCCAGACTCGACTTGATCAGTTAAACCTGATTGACGAAAAGAGACTCACCGCTATCTGTCATGGTCAGACGTATCAAAAACGGATGATCAGGGCATTTAACAAGAAAGTCAGACCGCAAGAGTATCAAGTTGGGGACCTGGTAATCAAGCGCATCATCCTTCCTCAAAGTGATCCCCGGGGAAAATGGACCCCTACATACGAAGGGCCATTTATGGTTAAACATGTGTTCTCAGGAGGAGCCATGATCCTAACCACCATGGATGGTGACGACCTTCCTCACCCCGCCAATGCAGACATAGTGAAAAGATACTACGCATGAATAAAAGACCCGCTAGGTTGACATACCTAGGCAAAAATAAGGGCTTCCCGGCGAACCAAAAGGGTTCGGGCAAAAATAAGGGATGAAATAAAAAAAATTGTACACCCGGCAAGTCGAAAACCTGAAAAGGCGGCTTGGGCAAAAATGGGTATCCCGGTGGACTGAAAACCCGAAAGGGCGGTCCAGGCAAAAGTTAGGGATAAAGTGTAACACTATGTCTCATTGGATCACTTCGCATCCGAAATTCGGCATCAACCGTCTGGCTCAGATCTCGGCATTGATCAATCAGCTTCATCTTCAATCAAGCAGCAAAGTGATGAGACGCTTGAAGACATAAAGGCGATAGCAGAGTTGGAACCCAGTGGGATTGTTCACATAGCTGTTTTGTTTCCTTTTCAAAATTGTAAATTCTATGTTATTCGGTGGCATTCTCTTACTAGGGTGTCAGCCTCTTGTACAAAAACGCCTATTCATAGGCAAAATTCAAATCAATACAAATTCACTTATCCATACAAATTGCCTTTGTTTTTCCTTTTTCTGTTTTGTCTTGCGAAGAACGTCCAATGTTCATTTTTGATATATGCATGTGACATTAAATTGCTGATTCATAAATATTTGCATATGAAATAAAAGATTAATTACAGGTGACATCAGAAACAGGGACAATGTGAAGTTGTCCGATGCAGTCTGGTTGCCTTGTCCGCCAAGGTACCAAGGTAGATTCGACTGAAGAATGTGACCAAATCATCTCAACTCCCCATAGAGTAAGACAAGATTCAGCAATACTTTCCCCAGCAGGTCTTAAAGCTTATCCCCAGTAGATTCTGGAAGCTTGTTCCCTGCAGAATACGGACGTCTCTCCCGAGCTTTATTCAAAGTTATTCCTCACAAGGGCTTATAACTGGGTTATCCTCAGCTATCTGCCACGGAAGATCGCCCTCGGCAAAGTTCTTCCTTTTCCCCAGCGGAATCTATCATTGAAGTCCTCAGTAGGCCTCTCATCAAAACTTCAGCAAAGTATCTCTGCCACAGAGCAATTCCCCGGCCGGTCATCAAGGATTTATTTTCCTAAGACGAAATTACATTCATAAACATTTCATATTTTCATACATCTTGCCTACATACATGATAAAGTGCATACAACACTATCTCATGTTGAACATCATAACCTCATGCATATCATACATCATGACATTGCATACAACTTATGTTTTTGCCTTTTCAGGGAAAAAGACAATCCCAAAGACGACTACCTTCAACTGTCACAATTCCAGATTCGATACCTATATCTAGCCAGGGCACATCTGAGAGTGATCAGTTTCCAGGCTCGATTCCTGTATCTAGCCAGGGCACGTCTGAAGAGTTCAAAGATTCGATTCCTGTATCCAGCCAGGGCACATCTATCAACTGCAACATTCCCAGATTCGATTCCTGTATCCAGCCAGGGCATATCTGTTTTCGACTATTTCCAGACTCGATTCCTGTATCTAGCCAGGGCACGTCTGAAGAGTTCAAAGATTCGATTCCTGTATCCAGCCAGGGCACATCTATCAACCACAACATTTCCAGATTCGATTCTTGTATCCAGCCAGGGCATATCTGTTGACGACTATTTGCGGATTCGATTCCTGTATCCAGCCAGGGCACATCTGTGAGCAACCAATTGTAGATTCGACACCTGTATCTAGCCAGGGCATATCTGCATGAGGAGATTGAAGATCAAACACCTGAAACAAGCCAGGAAAACATCTGTCTTTCTCAAATACACAAGTTCCCGCTAAGGAATCTCTTATGCGATCAACACCTCCAAATGGCATCTATAAGCCCATTCCCGACAAGGTTCTGTCACATCTCCAGATGGCATCTATAAGCCCATCTCCCTATCCACCATCTCTCCAAATGGCATCTATAAGCCCATTCCCGACATCACACTGCTGATACTCCAACATGCGAGTGCAAATTTCCGGGCACTCTAGTGTCCAATCTCCTTTTACCCTCGAGTCACGAAAGGCAAACTTGCCAATCTAACTCTTCAGGTTCAAGAAGATTGAACAGGGGCAACTGTTGTACCCCAAAATTTGCCCTCCCATTTCCTCAACATTTTCTCATCACAAGACCCTTGAAGATCAAGATCCAGTTAGGGTTTCCTCTGCTCAAGACTTCTCCTTGCACTGTTGACCCAAATTAGGGTTTATGTTTGCACAAAGATATTTTGACCTAAAATGCCTAAGATTACTTTCATGCTTCATGTTGGACTCCCAAGTTTATCCATACCAAGTTTCAAGTCTTGATTCCAAATTTTGCCCAGTCAATTGGACAGTTGACCTAGAAATCAATTGTATTGGGGAAAAAGTCAACTGTGGCCAATTGACAGTCAAATCTCATGAAAATTGACCCACATCAACATTATGAACTCACATGGACCATTTGATCAAGTTTGGATCACAATTCCTCAAGAAATTTGATCAGATCATCAAAAGGGCAAAATGGTCATTTTTAGGGTTTTGACTGCACAAAGGCAATTTTTGACTGTTTGACCTAGCCAATGGCAAACCAAGCTCACATATGGACTCAAGGACCCCATGGAATTATCTTGACATGCTCAACAAGTTCAAAGGATCCCAAATACACAAGATTGATAGTTGAATTTCCCAGTCAATTGATCAATTTTGACTGTATACTGAAAAGTCAAACTTTGACTTTTTGGTCAAAATCAAGGGTCAAGGTTCATTTTTCATCAAAACATGCCAAATCATGAAACTTGTTCACCAAGAAATCAAGAAATGCAAATTAGGGTTTGAAATGGAAATTTTTCATAACTTAGAATTTTTCTAAGTTATGGAAAACCCTAATTTTTTCCCAACTTTGCCCCACTTTCTCACCAAGATTCATTGGGATTCAAGCAAAAGTCAAAACATGAAAGTTGTAGCTTGTTGCATAATCTACAACTTTGATTCACAAAGTTTTCCCAAACGAAGCTTGTATCTCAAGTTACAATTTTTGGAACAAGGGTACCAAACCATTCTTAACTTAGTGAAAATTTGACCTATTTTGGACAAGTTTTTTACCTAACTTCAAGACCATTTTTCATACACTTCCACTTGGAATTTCAATTTGCATTTCAAAGATGGATTGTAGTACACATTCCAAGCTTTCCAAAATGTCCAAGAACTCATCAAACAACCTCATAACTTGAGAGAATCGAATTTTGCAAAATGGGAAAAAGTCACTTTTGTTCTTGGCCAAGACATGTTCATACATTGGTGCCATTTTGAATTCAGCATGCTTAAGCTACATTGCAGGCCTCTAATCCCATTTTCACTCAATAATTCAATGCAAAACCATTGTGCCAAGATGTTGTTCTATGCATTTGGACATTACATGGAGAATTAACCCTTAATTAGAAAAAGCATTATTTCCATTTTGAAAAAGTAGAACTTTATGTCCATTTTGCAAATCCAAGTGGTACAGTCAAAATCTTCTTGGCACAAGTTATGAGACATATTGCACTGATCAAGGCCAATGTATGCAGCATAGTATGAGGGCCTGTAGAGGCTAGAAACATCAAGTGGCCATTGCTTGCTTAAAATTCAAGTAACATTGCATATGATATACCAACTTCCATATCAGTCAACCAAGCCTTAGAAAAAGATATCAAACACATTCCAAACATTGATCCTAAGCTGAAGCACGAGCCTTTCACCTCCAATACCTTCAAAAACTCAAAATCACTCTCAAACTGCAAAAACAGAGCAACCTCTGCAGATTGAGTTCCAACTCTTAATCCTTTCAAGCATTCTTGCCCAAACCACTTCAGACACCTTCCCTACCATCAATGTAAGCTAACCAAAACCTAAAACACGACCTGTAATTCCTCTAACCAGTTCCACCATTTTCATTTTCTTGTTTTACAGTTGAAATTCTCTAGCGCGATTCAAGAAGTTTCAAGACAAAGTAAAGCTTGGAATAGCATCCCTGGACCTCAAGGAAGCTATACCAATCATCACCTTGCACTGATAGCTTATCCATTGCCAGATACAACTTCAACTGAACAGGTAAGTTCATGAACTCGTATCTCTCTTATTAGGCATTGTTAGCTTTAGGTTTGTGAAGAAAACATGTCACAATCATAGCCCTGAACATGCCCATATGATTAGATTTCATTTATATTATGTGTGCTGCAAGAATTTTGAGTCTGAACATGGCATAAAAACTAGGTCAGGAATTGGGGGAGAAGAAATTCTCCCTCATCTTAGAGAGTTAAGTCAAGTTTTTTATATCCCTGGATTCGTCTTCTCATGCTCTACACTTTTCATGTTGAAAGTTTTGCTTAAAAGTCCAGGAATTGGGAGATAGAAAACGCGTGTTTGGCTTGAACAAAGGTGTTCTGAGGTTGAAGATGACTTGGTTCTGGGCTGGGCCTGTTTGACATTTCTTTTTGCACCATATTTTTACTTCTGCACCCCCTGAGCCCATTTTGCTTATTTCTTTGACTTTTTGACTCTTTCTTTTTTGGATTGACTTATTTATTTTTTCTCATGATATTAAAAATATAAAAAATATTTTTCTCACCATTTTTGAATTTATTAGGCATTTATTTGGTTTTCCTTTAGTTTGTACATAAATAAATAAATAGATACATTTTTACTTTAAATACTAAAAAATAGTGTAAATACATTTTTATTTTCATTTCTATTTTGTTTTACATTCTGAAAATATTTTATATAAAAAATACCTTTTTTATAAATATTAAATATTATTATTTTTGTATATATAATACATGTTTAGAAAATAATACATATATATACATTTATTAGTATATTTAGGAAAAAAAATACAAAATATACACATTTTTATTTTTATTTAATATTAACACTAAAAATACATTTTTTACAAATATACTTCTTTTATTATTTTATTTTTTGTATATAATAAATAAATATTTGTGCATAAATGAAATAATACCTTCTATTTAATAAAACTAGGGTTTTGCCCTAAACATTAAAAAACTCCAAAAATAATACCTTTTTTTATTTTGTTTTATTTGATATAAAAATACTTTTTTGTCATATACATAAAAAACATTTTTTGCATCTTGCATATTTATTCTTATTTTATTTAATTTATGCAAATTAATCATCTTTTAAGTAATTCCAAATTGATGTAATAGTTTAGGGTTAAATTCCTTGTCAAAATCCCCATTTGAACATTTGTACCCCCCTTCCCATATATTGTGTTGTAATAGCTTAGTAAATTTATTTTCCGCATTTTATCGCTTTCTAATTATACCATGTTAGAATTAGGGTTTGTATGCGAAAAAACGACAAAAATATAGTTTGACCTAATTTCAAGATAAACAAGCATGAAAATGGACACACAAATCACACTTGCACCCCCTAGGGTATTCCACTTGTTGCCTTCAATAAATGGGCCATATTGCATGTTAAGTATCATTGGGCAAAAACAATACAATACAAATGATCATAGTCCCTCGATGACGCTTCCGAAAGTTGCCTAAAAAATGATCAAGTCCCTTAAAGGAAAAATTGCCCAAAGATACTTGGCACCATTGCAATTATGGTCTAAACGATGACCCGCGCCCGTCCCTTTCACATCCTAACATGAGATTGTCCACCAAATGCAATGGTAGAACAAACTTGTTAAAAGGGTTAAAACATAGCAATAAATCTTTGAGAAATTTAGGAGTAGATAACCTCTTAGTTACTTGAATCAAACTTGCAAAAAACAAAACACTTGCCTATTTTCTAAAACCTCACATCACAACACTTTCAAAACAAACTTTCAAAAACAAATGAAAACCTTTTCAAAAGACGTACACCTTTGTATACATCCCAACATGGATCATTACAAAGGTTGCAACCACATTGGCTTCTTTTCAAAACATTTTCAAACCCACACACAAAGCACCATTTCAAACAATTGAAAACAAAAGGCAAGTGATCTAAGCAAGTAACTAAGAGCCCATGGATAACCATGGATAGAAAGGGTGCTAATACCTTCCCTTTCTATAATCTACTCCCCAAACCCAAGAAAACATCTCAAAGGTTTTTGCTGTGCTTTTTAAACTTTCCTTAGGATAAAATAAAAAGTCGGTGGCGACTCTTGCTCAACCGAAACATTTGCGAAAACAAACGCAAAACCATAGTCAGTTCTCCCACCGTATCACACTATACGTCGCTCAAAAATTGAAAGAACACCCATCAAGATTTCTCCTCATGGAATCAATGCTTTGGAAGACGAAGACGAAGAGGGTAACATTGAAGACTGGATCTTCCCAACCATCGAAGGGGGACTACACAACTGGGAGGCGAAAGACTTCGTCCTCATTACTTTCATTAATCAGTAACTTATCTTTCGAACATTTCCTGTTGGTCTGTAATAATTACTTTTAAACAATCTGCACACTACTTTGTCACCTCATGCCTTGCCCGGGGCATGTAGGTCCATTTGTAAGGGTTTTGATTCTCTTCATATTCATATGCCATGTTTAATGATTCATTGGACGTTTTTCATTTATAAACTGCTGTGTTCATTTTCTTTCCTTTTGCATTTTTGTCTGTTTAAGGATGGCTATCCCTTACACACACCCACACTCACAAATGCAGGTACCCATCCACTCTGGATTCTATGAGTGACTATTCTGCTATGTCCTTCAATAACTCTGAAGATTTGGTCAATCAGGCTGAGTATGAAGATGACGAAGATTGTGAAGTACCAGGGGAGCTAGCCAGACTTCTACAACAAGAAGAAAGGGTCATCTTGCCTCATGAAGAGTTGTTGGAAACAGTCAACTTAGGAACAAAGGAAGACAGGAAAGAAGTAGAAGTGGGTGCCAATCTGGAACCAAGTGTCAAGGAGCGTTTGGTACAATTGTTAAATGAATACGTTGAAATCTTCGCCTGGTCTTATGAAGACATGCCGGGTTTAGACACAGATATCGTGGTTCACCGTCTCCCTACAAGAGAGGATTATCCATCGATCAAGCAAAAAGTCCGCCGAATGAGGCCCGACATGTCTGAGAAGATTAAGGCAGAGGTAATGAAGCAATTCAACGCTGGTTTTCTGGCTGTTACATCCTATCCGTAATGGGTTGCTAACATCGTGCCAGTACCTAAAAAAGACGGCAAGGTCAGAATGTGTGTGGACTACCGGGATTTGAATAGGGCTAGTCCTAAAGATGATTTTCCGCTACCGCACATCGACATTTTGATTGACAACACAGCTCAACACAAAGTGTTTTCCTTCATGGATGGATTCTCGGGCTACAACCAGATCAAAATGGCCCCCGAGGACATGGAGAAAACAACCTTTGTTACACAATGGGGTACCTTCTACTACAAGGTGATACCGTTCGGACTGAAGAACGCAGGGGCAACTTATCAGCGCGCCATGGTGGCTTTGTTTCATGATATGATACATCATGAGATCGAAGTTTACGTAGACGACATGATAGCTCGATCACAAACGGAAGAGGAACACCTTGAACATTTGCAAAAGTTGTTTGCCAGGTTGAAGGAGTACAAACTCAGGCTGAATCCAAGTAAGTGCACTTTTGGAGTTAGGTCTGGTAAACTTATAGGGTTTATTGTCAGCAACAAGGGCATTGAGGTCGACCCAGCGAAAGTGAAAGAAATACAAGAAATGCCTGCTCCCCGTACTGAAAAGGAGGTTAGAGGGTTCTTGGGGCGCTTGAACTATATCGCCAGATTCATCTCTCATCTGACGTCTACCTGTGAGCCAATTTTCAAACTATTGAAGAAAGATCAGGTAGTCGAATGGAACGACGATTGCCAAGCTGCTTTTGATAAGATCAAGGAGTATTTGCTAGAACCTCCTATTCTGATGCCACCCGTCGAAGGAAGACCGTTGATCATGTATCTGACCGTGTTGGATAACTCAATGGGGTGCGTACTGGGCCAGCATGACGAGTCTGGTCGAAAAGAGCATGCCATTTATTACCTTAGCAAAAAATTTACCGACTGTGAGACTCGCTACTCACTGCTCGAGAAAACTTGTTGCGCTTTGGTATGGGCTGCTCGCCGACTAAGGCAGTATATGTTGACTCATACCACTCTGTTGATTTCCAAAATGGATCCTATCAAGTATATCTTCGAGAAGCCTGCTTTATCTAGAAGAATCGCTAGATGGCAGATGATCCTGACTGAGTATGACATCCAGTACACCACCCAAAAAGCTATAAAAGGGAGTGTACTAGCTGACCATCTAGCTCATCAAGCTATCGAAGATTATCAATCCATGAGATTCGACTTCCCGGACGAGGACATCATGAATTTGGACAACATTGAAAGTAATGGACCGTATGACGGACCTGAAAAAGGATCCCGATGGACCCTGTACTTTGATGGTGCTTCAAATGCACTTGGAAACGGTATCGGTGCGGTACTCATTTCCCCGGAAGGTTGCCACACACCTTTCACGGCCCGACTTTGCTTCAGCTGTACCAACAACATGGCTGAATATGAAGCTTGCATCTTTGGTCTCAAGGCTGCTATAGACTTGGGGATCAAATCTCTGATCGTATTTGGGGACTCGACTTTGGTTATCAGTAAAATCAAAGGAGAGTGGGACACCAAACATCCTAATCTTATCCCATACAAGGAACATGTCTTGACATTGTTGCCTCATTTCGAGCAAATCACCTTCGAGCATTTCCCGCGAGAAGAGAATCAGCTAGCAGATGCTCTGGCTACAATGTCTTCCATGTTTAAACTCAACTGGGATAACGAGGCTCCCTAAATCACCATCGAGCGAATGAATAAACCTGCGCATTGTCATGAGATTAATACCGAAGAAGTAGTGGAACAACCCTGGTTTCACGAAATCAAAAGGTATCTCCAGACTAGAGAATATCCCGAGGGAGCTTCCGTAAATGACAAAAAGTTCCTAAGGAAATTTTCTGCCAAGTTCTTCCTGAGCAATGGCATCCTCTATAAACGCAGCCATGATTGTGTTTTACTCCGATGTGTGGACAAAGCTGAAGCATAGTTAATCATGACTGAGATACACAGCGGTACATTTGGCACCCACTTGAGTGGACATACAATGGCTAAGAAGATTCTAAGGGCAGGCTATTACTGGTCTACCATGGAAGCAGATTTCCATCAATATTCCCGTACTTGCCACAAATGTCAAGTCTACGCTGATAAGATTCATATTCCTCCTATTCCTCTCAATGTTCTGACAGCTCCTTGGCCATTCGCAATGTGGGGCATTGACATGATTGGAGAGATCAAGCCCACAGCGTCCAATGGACATCGCTTCATCCTGGTCGCCATTGACTATTTTACCAAATGGGTCGAAGCGGCTTCCTTCGCCTCTGTTACAAAGAATGGGGTTGCTCGCTTCATCAAGCAAAACCTCATATGCCGATATGGTGTCCCCGACAGGATCATCACAGACAACGGTACAAATCTGAATAATACTATGATCACCGCTCTATGCGAACAGTTCAAGATTTATCATCACAATTCATCTCTCTATCGGCCGAAGATGAACGGTGCTGTTGAAGCTGCGAACAAAAACATTAAGAAGATCATTCAGAAAATGACAGTGACTTATAAAGACTGGCATGAGATGCTACCGTTTGCTCTGCATGGATACCGTACCACGGGACGTACTTCAACAGGGGCAACCCCATTTTCTTTAGTATATGGCATGGAAGTTGTCCTACCCATGGAAGTTCAGATTCCTTCTTTAAGGATTATGAAGGACGCTGGTTTGAGTGAAGACGATTGGATTCAGACCCGACTTGATCAACTCAATTTGATCAACGAGAAGCGACTCGCTGCTGTTTGCCATGGTCAAACGTATCAAAAACGGATGATCAAGGCTTTCAACAAGAAAGTCAGACGTCAAGTATATCAAGTCGGAGATCTCGTAATCAAGCGGATTATCTTACCGCAAAGTGATCCCAGGGGAAAATGGACTCCTACTTACGAAGGACCATTTGTGATCAAGAGCATATTTTCTGGTGGTGCAATGATTCTGACCACCATGGACGGCGACAATTTGCCGCACCCTGCGAACGCAGACATAGTCAAAAGATACTACGCATAAAATAACCCGACAAGTCGAAAACCTGAAAGGGCGGCTTGGGCAAAAATGGGCATCCCGGTGAACCGAAAACCCGAAAGGGCGGTTTTAGCAAAAATTAGGGATAAAACAAAAAAATCTGTACACCCGGCAAGTTGAAAACCCGAAAGGGCGGCTTGGGCAAAAAAGGGTTTCCCGGTGGATCGAAAACCCGAAAGGGCGATTCAGGCAAAAGTTAGGGAATTAAAGCGTATGACTATGTCTCGTCGGATCACTTTAAGGACAATCTCTTCATCAACCAGCTCCAAGCTTCTGATCAATCCAGTCATCGGCGGACGAAGCATTGAATGGACAGATATTCATAGTTGTGAAGGGTATAGCAGAATGGGGATCCCATGGAATTGTTTCACATAGCCATCTTTCTTTTGTATAAAATTTTCAATTTTTTACGACAACATCCTCTTACTAGGATGGTTGTCTCCTTTGTACAAAGATACTCATAAAAGATTAATACAAATACTTTTCCAAATACATAAATTTGCTTTGTCTTCCTTTTGCTCTTTACACTTATGTTTTATTTGAGAAACGTCCAATGTTTTGTTAAATAGGCATATGCATTTTGTGATCGGTGGATCTGGAACTGACTGTTTAACGCCGGTTCGCGAAATGTCGCGGAAGCAAGAGTCGCCACCGTCTTTTATTTTCTCCAATATGGAAAGGACAAAAGCACAGAAAAATTCCTTTTCGAGATGCTTCTCGGGTTCGGGAGGTAGATTTATAGAAAGGGAAGGTATTAGCACCCTTTCTATCCATGGTTATCCATGGGCTCTTAGATACTTGCTCATTTGTGTTTTCAAAGTGTTTGTTTGCTTTTCAAAGTGAGTGGGTTTGAAAAAGTTTCGTTTAAAGTTTCAGATCGACTCTTGTATCAGTCCTCAAGAGTGTTTGAAAAATTGTTTTTGAAAGCTTTTTGAAAGTGTGAGGTGTGAAAAGAAGTTTTTGATTTTTGTTTTGAATTAGAGCAAGTATCTACGAGTCATCTACCTACCCTAAGGAATTAGTCTATGTAAATGTCCTTAAGGTAGTGCCATTCCACCATTGAGAGGTAGGTAGCACCACCGTTGGAGGTGTTCGGGTCAATTCGCTTTTAGGGACAGTGTGGTCACCAGAGCAATAGTAGGACACCTTAGAAGCTACCCCCATGCCATGTTCATGGACATGAGGACTTACTAAAACGTCCTATACTCGACGACCACGTTTCGAGGGGCAAGGCAACAGTGAAGCGTACCCTAGAAGTGGTGTGTGAATTGTGTGTCATTTTCAGTTTATTATTTGTCTTGTCATACACTTGGTGAGCTACGCTTTGATTTTATTTGGGCATACATTCTTTCATGTGATTAGCAGTTTAGAGGGTGCGGAAATTAAAATGCGGAAAATAAAAGTCCTACGCTATTACAAGGCGCGGGTCTATACATCGCCAAATTAACAAAGACCCGATTTTTGAATAAAAGTGCGGAAAGTAAATGTCCTAATTATCTATTACAAGGCTTTGGGGCAATTACATAAAATTTAAAAAGGAAATAAAAAATAAACGTGCGAAAAAGAAATTAGAATCGAATGCGAGGGCGTTGGACCCTTTAAAGATTAGATTGAAATTAAAAAATAATTAATGATTAAATAAAGAAAAAGAAATCATTTTTTTGATGTTTTTATATTTATGAAATAAAGGAAGAAAATTAGTTATTATTAGAAACCCTAATTCTACACTATTTTTAATTTGTTAAAGAAAAAATGTTTAAGTTTAAACCTAATTTACTAATTGTTTAATTACAAGAGTATTTACAAAAATAATTAATGATTAATAATAATAATAATAAGAAAAATCTATTTATTGAGGAAAAGAGTAAAATGCTAAAAACCTAATTTTTATGTATTTTAGTTATTTGAGAAAAAACATTAAAGTTAAATCTAAAATTAAACTAATTTGATTATTTAGAATTTATTTACAAAAACTATTTAAAGAATTAAAAATTAAATAAACATATTTTTATTTTTGACTTTTCTGATTTTTTTGTCTTTTATGAAAAATATTTTGGTGAATTAATTAAAACAATAAAGCAAAAAAAAGAATAAAAAAAGAGAAAGAAGAAAATTAGGAGGAAGAGTACAAAC
Organism: Vicia faba; assembly: GCA_948472305.1. Taxonomy (NCBI): domain Eukaryota; kingdom Viridiplantae; phylum Streptophyta; class Magnoliopsida; order Fabales; family Fabaceae; genus Vicia; species Vicia faba. Next base: position 381,609,054 of record OX451738.1, on the reverse strand, counting down.
AAAGGGGGTTTCTGGCCCAATTATGGAGGTCAATTGTAAGCAATTTGGCCCAAGAATTCCAGGCCTCTTGACTTTCTGGCGCTTGTGTGTGGGACGTTTGACCAGGGTACATGGTGGATTGCTCGTGATGGCCATTGGATTGACCTTCAGGGACATGTGGCGTGCCAGGAGATGGAGTTGTATGGTGGTCTCTTGATGAAGCGCTGCGTAGAAACATGTTACAAGAAAAATTATGGAAGAAATATGGGGGACCTGGGAATCGAACCCAGGTCCCAATACCTGCATGCCAGCGCGTTTGCCAATGGAGCCACTGAGTTTCTTTGTTCATTTAGTGGACCATGATTATTATGAGAGAGAAAACAATATTATGCTGGATTAAAATAAAACGCGCCAATGTTTGAACTAACCAACCACAAGCCAACAACTCATCTTCTTCTCCCTTGCTTCTTCGTTTTTGCCTGAAACTAATATCAAATAGCGGGGGTTTTAAACCCCCACTAACCCCAAACCTGCAAAATAGCGAATAGCATATAGGGCAATAGAAATTGGGCGCGATGTGATCACTTGTTTCGTCTGGATGTTCTGAATCCAATGGTCCTGGTTTGAGTGGCCAATTGTTCCATATGAAAGAAACCCCAAAATTAGAGCTCTGAAACCCTAAGCAGCTTTCATGGTGGATTCGTGTACAGGGCTTAAAAATTCAATTGGATGGTACCAATAGTTTCAGAGAGATCATATTAGTGTAAACCAACAATTAAAAGACATTAATCATGCATGGAATTCAGAATACGATTATGAATAATTTTGAAAGAAAAGTGAATCTGTTCTACCAATTCCTTGAGTATGGGGCTACGTTCTTGATTGTAATCTCTTCCTGGTGGTGTCAGCAAGCTTTTGGAATGCTTCTTAGGCCTTGAAACGCACGGCAGCTGTGAAAACAGTTTTGAGTTTTTTGTCAAAAAATGCAAGTTTTGTTCTTGATCTTGGGCGCAGCTTTCTTGTTCTTATCATTAGGGTTATGTTATGCTTATGTATGTGAATGATTTAGGTCAAAAAGATCAAGCCCAAAGCCTTGTATTCAATGATTTTGAATATTTGATTTTCATGATCTTTTTCCAAATCTCTTTGCCATGAAACTATTGCCAATCATGAGAAATCTTGCCTTTTTGAGTATGCACGAAATATTTGATTCATTATGAGTGAAATCTCTGCACAAAAAGATTTAAAACCTTTATTTTAGTATTTTTCTCATATTTAATTTTAATTAAATGAATTAATAGGATTGAAAACTCAATTAATTAATTAAAAATAATAAAATAACTCCCCTTTGGGTCAATGGGTCGTGCATAGCTTTTGGGTGATGATTCTTGGAAGAAATTGAGGCCCATTAGCAATTTTGAGGCATTTGAAGCAAAGTTGACTTTTCAAAATCCCCAAATATTTCCCAACTTCCACAAGGTATATCTTGCTCAATTTTTAAGCTTTGATCATGTTCTTGGACATTTTGGAAAGGTCTTGAAGTCCTCTAACCAATGTCTTTGGTCCCATGCCATTTTGATTTACCAATCTCAAGTTATGGTCTTTGACTTAAAGTGCCTTTTTGTTGACTTTTGAAAATGACCTATAATGTTGAGATTGATAACTTTTTGTGAGAGCATTTCTTGGAATTGAAGTGTGAAGATGATTTGTAGGAAATGTCATTCTATTAAAAATGAGCTTTGGATGGAATTTTTCTGATAAACCATGTGGAAGTTATGCCTTGGTCAATTTGCAGTTGACTTTTTCAACTGTCCAAAAATAGAAACTCTTGCATCTTGAGACTTTTTGAGCCATGCCTTGAGAATCATGATCAAGAATTGATCAAATGATGTTTGTGGCTTCAAAATAAGATGTTGACCAAAAATTTTGACTTTTGACTGTCAAATGACCATTTTGCCTCTGCAGTTGACTGTAAAGCAATTAGGGTTTTTGACTGTGCAATTTTGTGCTGTGAGTCTTGAAACTTGGCATGAGGATGCTTGACAATGTTTGTAGGCATATGAGACTTGTTTGGACCCTTGGAAACTTCAATTTCTTTGCCAGAACCAAAACCCTAATTTTTGACTGTTAGGAGGCAATTGGACTGTGCAATTCTTAGGAGATTATGAAGCATGCTCTTAGCAAACCTTGAAGAATATGGGAGGGAAAATTTTGGGGTACAACAGTTGCCCCTGTTCAATCTTCTTAGACCTGAGGATGCAGATTGGCTTGCGTGCCTTTCGTAATCCGAAGGTGGAAGATGATTGAACACTAGAGTGCCCAGAAATTTGCGCTCACAGGTTGGCAGTGTGACGGAGGGAATGGGCTTACAGATGCCATTTGGAGATCGACGGATGGGAAGATGGGCTTATAGATGCCATGTTGAGAGGTGATGGATAGGTGGATGGGCTTATAGATGCCATCTAGGTGTTGATCACGTAAGAGATTCCTTAGCGAGAACTTGCGTACCTGAAATAGAAAGATAATTACCTGGCTTGTTACAGGAGTTGATCTTCAAACTTTTTTTATATAGATGCGCCCTGGCTGGATGCAGGTATCGAATCTTTGAACTCTTCATACGTGCCCTGGCGAGATACAGGAATCGAGTCTGGAGCTTCAAAATGTTATGAATGAATCAGGGATGGTTACTACCTCAACGGGACGGTGAGAGAACCTTGGACGATTACTACCTCAACAGTAACGATGAGAGAACCTTGGGCGATTACTACCTCAACGGGACGGTGAGAGAACCTTGGACGATTACTACCTCAACAGTAACGATGAGAGAACCTTGGGCGATTACTACCTCAACGGGACAATGAGATAACCTTGGACGATTATTACCTCAACGGGACGATGAGAGAACCTTGGGCGATTACTACCTCAACAGTAACAATGAGAGAACCTTTCAGACGCACCCTGGCAAGATACAGGAATCGGATCTGGTATTGTTAGTCTTCAACGGATACACCCTGGCAAGATACAGGCATCGGATCCTCGAACTCTTCAGACACACCCTGGCAAGATACAGGAATCGGATCTGGTAATGCTAGTCGTCAACGGATACACCCTGGCGAGATACAGGCATCGGATCCTCGAACTCTTCAGACACACCCTGGCAAGATACAGGAATCGGATCTGGTATTGTTAGTCTTCAACGGATACACCCTGGCAAGATACAGGCATCGGATCCTCGAACTCTTCAGACACACCCTGGCAAGATACAGGAATCGGATCTGGTAATGCTAGTCGTCAACGGATACACCCTGGCGAGATACAGGCATCGGATCCTCGAACTCTTCAGACACACCCTGGCAAGATACAGGAATCGGATCTAGTATTGTTAGTCTTCAACGGATACACCCTGGCAAGATACAGGAATCGGGTCTGGGATCGATCGTCAATAGATACACCCTGGCGAGATACAGGAATCGGATCTTTAGTTGCGACCGTTGATGATAATCACCTTTGTATTTAACCTTTGTCCTGAAATGACAGAACGTTAGTTATATGCAATGTCATGATGTATGACATGCTAGATGTGATAAGTGAGTTTGTATGTTCATGATGCGTATACGCATGCTATAATGTATGAAGATGTGATGTTTATGAATATATGTTTTTGTCTAGGAAAATAAATCCTTGACGGATGTCGGGAAGTTAAATCCTGGGCTGATGTAGAACTTTCTTTGTTTCCACTAGGGAGTGATGGTTGCAAGAATATCGGTAGGAGAAGAGCTCCGTTGGGGAATAAACTTGGCGAATGGATTACTCTGTGGGGAGAAAATTACTCTAGCGACCTTGCTGGGGAACAGTACTCTGTGGGAAGAGAAGTACTTTGCTGGGATAATGATAACTTCGCTGGGAATACCGTTGTTACGTTGGAAGTTTTAATAGACTCCGCTGGGGATGAGAAGACTTTGTCGGGACGATCTTTCCGTGGCTTTTGGTTGAGGCTAACCCAGTTATATCCCGGTAGGGAAATAACCTTTGAATAAAGCCGAGGGACGCGTTCGTGCTTTGCAGGGGATAAGCTTCCAGAATCTACTGGGGATAAGCTTACTGCTGGGGAGATGGATCAGCTTTCTTGGGGGAACTTCAGACTGGGCTCTCCTGGGGAAATTTTTGAGATATATTGGGGAAGTGGCTCCGCTGAATGTCTGGTATACCACCGGGGAACAATCTTAGATCAAGACTGCCGGGGATGCTTGTTAGGAATGTTCGTATATTGTGCTGGGGAATGTTGAGATCTGCTGGAGGATACCCAACTTCCTTAAGGCTGACAGTATAACTTTGCTTGGGGAGAGTGTACTGTTAACTCGTTGGCTCACTCTCTGGGGATTTAAGATATCTTGGTTATGTTCTTTGGTCGAACCTATCTTGGTACCTTGGTGGATAGAGAAACTAGATTACCTAGACAACCTATTACTGCCCCTGTTTCTGTGGGAGAAGATACTGGTGGAAGCCTGATGATGAGCTCATGTACAACTGCATCCTTGGCGGGAGGAAACCTGTGTAGGGTTTACTGATAATGAGTCCGTATAAGATTGCATCTAAAATGGAGGAGGAACCTGTGTAGGATTACTTTTGATGACGAGTCCGTGTAAAACTGTATCTAGAGCTGGGAAGGAAACCTATGTAGGGTTTACTAATGACGAGTCCGTGTAAAACTACGTCTAGGATTGAGAAGGAAACTTGTGTAGGGTTGCCTGATGATGAGTGTTGTACCCCAAAATTTGCCCTCCCATTTTCTCAACATTTCTCATCACAAAGCCCTTGGAGATCAAGATCCAGTTAGGGTTTCATCTGCTCAAGACTTCTCCCTGCACTGTTAACCCAAATTAGGGTTTGTGTTTGCACAAAGATATTTTGACCTAAAATGCCTAATATGACTTTCTTGCTTCATATTGGACTCCCAAGTTTACCCATATCAAGTTTCAAGTCTTGATTCCAAGTTTTGCCCAGTCAATTGGACAGTTGACCTAGAAATCAACTGTATTGGGGAAAAAGTCAACTGTGACCAATTGACAGTCAAATCTCATGAAAATTGACCAACATCAACATTATGAACTCACATGGACCATTGGATCAAGTTTGGATCACAATTCCACAAGAAATTTGATCAGATCACCAAAAGGGCAAAATGGTCATTTTTAGGGTTTTGACTGTACAAAGGCAATTTTTGACTGTTTGACCTAGCCAATGGCAAACCAAGCTCACATAGGGACTCAAGGACCCCATGGAATTATCTTGACATGCTCAACAAGTTCAAAAGATCCCAAGTACACAAGATTGACAGTTGAATTTCCCAGTCAATTGATCAATTTTGACTGTATACTGAAAAGTCAAACTTTGACTTTTTGGTCAAAATCAAGAGTCAAGATTCATTTTTCATCAAAACATGCCAAATCATGAAACTTGTTCATCAAGAAATCAAGAATTGCAAATTAGGGTTTGAAATAAGAATTTTTCATAACTTAGAATTTTTCTAAGTTATGGAAAACCCTAATTGTTTCCTAACTTTGCCCCACTTTCTCACCATGATTCATTTGGATTCAAGCAAAGGTCAAAACATGAAAGTTGTAGCTTGTTGCAAAATCTACAACTTTGATTCACAAAGTTTTCCAAATAGAAGCTTGTATCTCAAGTTACAATTTTTGGAACAAGGGTACCAAACCATTCTTAACTTAGTGAAAATTTGACCTATTTTAGGCAAGTTTTTTACCTAACTTCAAGACCATTTTCCATACACTTCCACTTGGAATTTCAATTTTCATTTCAAAGATTGATTGTAGTAAACATTCCAAGCTTTCCAAAATGTCCAAGAACTCATCAAACAACCTCATAACTTGAGAGAATCGAATTTTGTAATATGGCAAAAAGTCACTTTGATTCATGGCCATGTACATTTTCATAACTTGTGCAAATTTCTCAAACCAGCATGCCACTTGATTACAGGCCCTTAAACCATCCAACACTCAATAATTTAATGCATGTTTATTGTGCTAAGGTCTTGTTTCATGAGTTTTAGCATTACATGTTGGATTAGGCCATAAATGGAAAAAGTGAAATAGCCATTTTTGCAAAAGCAAGCTTTATGTCAAAGTTGCAAATCCACAAGTACAGATGAAATCTAATTGGCACAAGATTATGAGCAAAACACACTGATCAAGACAAGGTTAGCAGCATGTTTAGGGGGCCTCTACTTGCCTAGAAACTCAAGTGGCTTTTGTTGGCTTAAGTATTAAGAAACACATCATAACAACACACAACTTTCATCTCAGCATTAGAACACTTAAGCAATTATTTTATACACCTTCTAATCATCCTACCCAAGCTAGAACACGAGCAAACAAGGTCCCAAACACTCCCATTCCCAGAATCACTCTCAAACTGCAGAAACAGGGCAGGGTCTGCAGATTGGATCCCACCTCTCATTCCTTTCATGATTTCTTGCTCAAAGCTCATCAAACACATTCCCTAGCATCATTTGAAGCTAACCAAAACACAAAACACGACCTGTAACTCCTCTAACCAGTTCCACCATTTTCACATTCTTATTTTGCAGTTGAAGGTCCATAGCTCGATTCAAGGTCTTTCAAAACAAAGTAAGCATTGGAATAGCATCACCACACTTCAGGCAAGCTGTACAGATCATCATCTTGCCCTGAAAGCTCCCCCATTGTCAGATAGAACTTCAACTGAACAGGTATCTTCTTGAACTTCTAACTCTTAGTATAGGCATCATTAGCTCTAGGTTTGTGAATAAGAAATGTTCTACTCATGCCCCTGAATCTATACATGCTTTTACTTTTCATTTCTTTTGCCTGAGCTGTGAGAATTTAAGGTTTGAATATGGAAAAAAAGTTAGGTCAGGATTTGGGAATGTCAAAATTCTCTCTCATTTCTGAGAGTTAGGAGGTGTTCTTTATATATTTGGAATCGTGATTCAATGCTTAACATTTTTTGTGTTGAAAGTTTGTGCAAAAGATCAAAGAATCCAGATGTTTGAACTTGGAAAACAGGCGCGCATTTTTGACATATTTTTGTCTGAAGGTTGAAGAAGAAGCTTCATGGGCTGGGCCTGTTGTGTTATTCATTTTCACACCATATTTTTGGTTTTGCACCCCCTGAGCCCATTTTGTGCATTTGCATGATTTTTTGATTTTTCTTTTTTTATCCTGGCTTATTTATTTTTGCTAATCACATTAAAAAACATAAAAAATATTTTTACACCATTTTTATATTTTTAGGCATTTATTTAGTTATATTGCTATTTGTATGTAAATAAGTACAAAAACATATTATTTAGAATAAATAGGAAAATAATGTAAACACCATTTTATTTTCATTTTTTTATTTTGTTTTATCTTCTTAAAATATTTTATATAAAATATACTTTTTTCATAAATATTAATTATTATTATTTTTGTATACATAATATTTATTTAGTAAATAATATATATATATATATATATATATATATATATATATATATATATATATATATATATATATATATATATATATATATATAGGGCAAATATACTTAGGGCAAAAATACCAAAATACATACATATTTTTCTTTTATTAATATTTGACTTCAAAAAATACTTTTTATAAATATACTCCATTTTATCTTATTTTTGCATATAGTTATTAAAATATTATACATATTAAATAGTTAATATACTTATTTAATGAAATTAGGGTTTTACCCTTAAAATACAAAAACTCCAAAAATAATATTTTTTTTATTTATTTGACATAAATAATACTCTTTTTTTACATATAAAAACCCTTTTTACATTTTGCATCTATATTTTATTTTCCATTTAATTTATGCAATCAATTATCTTGTAAATATTCCAAAATTGATGTAATAGCTAGGTTTTAATTTCTTGTCTAGATATCCCCCATTTGAACATTTGTACCCCCCTTCCCATATTGTGTTGTAATAGTGTAGGAATTTTACTTTTCGCACTTTAACGCTTTCTAAAATATACCATGCTAGAATTAGGGTTTGTATGCAAATAAAAAGAACAAAATAGTTTGACCTAATTTCAAGATAAACAAGCATGAATATGGACAACACTTACCACACTTGCACCCCTAGGGTATTCCACTTGTTGCCTTCAATAAATGGGCCATATTGCATGTTAGGTCTCTTTGGGCAAAACAAACACAAATCAAATGATCATAGTCCCTCGATGACGCTTTCGAAAAGTTGCCTAAAATGATCAAGTCCCTTTCAAAGAAAAATTGCCCAAAGATACTTAGCACTATTGCAATTATGGTCTAAACGATGACCCGCGCCCGTCCCTTTCACATCCTAACACAAGATTGTCCACCAAATGCAATGGTGGAACAAAATTGTTAAAAGGGTTAAAACATAACAAAAATCTTTGAGAACTTTAGGGTAGATAGCTCTTAAGTACTTGTCAACTTGCAAAACAAAACACTTGCCTATTTTTAAACCACACTTTCAAAACAAACTTTCAAAAACCTTGAAACATCTTTTCAAAAAGACAAGCACCTTTTGTAAAACATTCGAGTAAAGAATTGTTACAAGGGTAGCCTATACAAGGCATCTTTTTCAAAACCTTTTCAAAGCCGCACACAAAGCACCATTTCAAACAATTGAAAACCAAGGCAAGTTGATCTAAGCAAGTACCTAAGAGCCCATGGATAACCATGGATAGAAAGGGTGCTAATACCTTCCCTTTCTATAATCTACTCCCCGAACCCAAGAAAAATCTCAAAGGTTTTTGCTGTGCTTTTTAAACCTTTCCTTAGGATAAAATAAAAAGTCGGTGGCGACTCTTGCTCAACCGAAACATTTGCGAAAACAAACGCAAAACCATAGTCAACTCTCCCACCGTATCACAGAACTGGCGACTCTGCTGGGGATAATTTTAAAAGTGGAGTAACCTTAGGGCTTAGATCACCCTCTTGCATGACTAATTGTTTGCCTTGATTGCTTTATATTTTGGCTCTATTGTTTGGGTTTGCAATCCTACACCCGGATTTTGGGAAACATTCATAGATAGCAATACGTTGTGGAAACTGTGCGGGGTATACCGACACGGTCAAAGCAATAGCTATATTAGTGCGACATATTTGTGAGTACCGGTAACCCTTGAGTTCAATCAAGGAGAGTACGGGGCCGCTGAGTGATGTCACTAAGCACTAATGACCTAGAACCTTACTTGACCATCTTGGCCTTTTATTAGGGGTAGTGAGATGACCGGCTTTGGTGCAGTCCGAAGTTGGTAGATACTCGATACTACACTCATTGAGGGTTGCTTTCTTGGAATATTTTGGTCGCTAGTTAAGTGGCTAAACCAAAACAATGAACAATGAAAACAATCCAGTGATATTGAGCTCCTTAGAACCCGGTTACTATTTATAGGACAGGTTTTTAAGTCAACTACACTCAAGAGGGTACTTACCTATGAAACCCCATGCAAGCCTGAAACTAGGGTTTGGTGTGAATTGCTTGTACATATGTTTTATGCATACATCATAAACATCATGAAGCATCATATGCATTCACTAACCATTTCAAGGGTTTGGATCTTCATCATTGTTCTTGTTTTGTAGGTCATGGAAATTCCTCGCAGAAATACCATCCAAGTCAACCTTGTGAGAATCTCTCCTCAACTCAAGGAGCTCACCTCAAGAATTCCGGAAAGCTCATCCTTCAGTGAAAGACATGGTAGACTGCTCAGCCTAGTCAACACCAACATTGAAGAAGACATGATGAAAGTGCTATTCCAGTTCTTTGACCCTCTTCACCACTGTTTCACTTTCCCTGATTATCAGTTGGTGCCCACTTTGGAGGAGTTTTCTCAACTCCTGAGAATTCCTATCCTTAATCAACTACCCTACAACGGTACGAAAAAGGAACCAAAGCCTGAAGATGTTGCTCGAGCATTACATCTACAACCCTCTGAAGTCAAGGGGCATTGGGAAACCAGAAGTGGCGTCAAAGGATTCTTAGCAAAATTCTTGTTTGAGAAGGCACAAGAATGTTGGAATTCATTGGACCTACAAGCCTTTGAAGAAATTGTGGCACTCCTTATCTATGGGTTGGTCTTGTTCCCAAATTCTGACCAATTGATAGATATCAATGCCGTCAAAATCTTTTTGTCCAGAAATCCAATACCAACGTTGCTTGGAGACATCCTTCACTCATTTTACACACGAACAATGAGAAAGAGGGGTGTTCTCATGTGTTGTACTCCTCTCCTTGCAAGGTGGTTTATTTCGCACCTTCCATAATCTGTCTTGAAGAATGACCAAGGCTCGAGGTGGTCCCAACGGTTGATGACTCTTACTCATTCTGATGTACATTGGTGTTCTCGGTCCAGAGAAAATGTCATCATCGTCGATCGTTGCGGAGAGTTTCCTAATGTTCCTTTACTTGGAATCAGAGGAGGTATCACCTACAACCCTTGCCTAGCTTTGAGGCAATTTGGATATGCACGGAGGGATGGCCCTCATGACATGTTGATTCCTGACCTAGTTTTTGACTTCGACAACAATGCGTAAGGACTTCGCCAAAGATTCATCAGAGCTTGGGGAAGGCCCAACAAGGTTGATAGCAAGACTCTGGGACACAAGAACTCCATCCCTCTTGAGCCTTATCTCAAGTGGGTACGAGCCCGAGCCCAAAGTCTAATGATGCCTTATCCTCATGTTCTCCCTGTGATTAAAGAGCCTGTCAAGGAAGGAGAGGTTCCCTACACCATCCTACATCCGGACATGCCTACATCGTGGGAGGAAATGCAGAAAAGTTGGATTCAGCTCAAGGAGGAACGAAACACTTTTGAAGCCAGCTTCTACGCTAGCGAAAAGAAGGTTCTAGAGCTTACCCGCCGACTCCATGAGCAAGAGACTCTCAACACCTACATTGCGCCAAAGAGGATGCGCAACGTCTTTTTGCCTTGAGAAGTTGTTTTTGTAATATTTGGCCCATGGGGCATTTATGTACTAACAAATTTCTTCTTATTAATATGACGTGTGTTCTTCTTTGTCTGAAACAATTTTGAATGTTCTAAATCCTTGAATGCATTGCATACATAAGCATACCATTCATCATGTGCATAATCAGGTCTCACGCCAGGTTTCCTTATATGTCTGCTGTTTATTTCAGTAGGATGGATCTCGAGCAAACAATCAAAGACCTACAAGCTCAAAATGCACAGTTCCAGCAACTCCTGACGACCTTGGCTAAAGGTAAGGAGGATATCAAGACCCAATTAGGGAACAAAGATCCAGTGAAGAAGAAGAAAAAGAGACTCGGGGTGGCTACTTTGGGGAGAAGATTTGATGGAGAAGCTCGGAGAGTGCTTGAATTTCCTCCTATTTATGATGAAGGAACCAGCAAAGGAGGCGGGGATGCGGTACCTTCCGAGTCCGATGTGGAAGAAGAGGAGGCCGAAGAGGATGAAGATTATTCTGATCAACAATACTCTCCAGCTGATGACAAATACAAAGGTTTAGAAGACAGGTTGGCCGCCATGGAGCTACAAAGAGTACCGGGTTTGGATTTTGAAGACTTGGGTTTGGTTGTCGGGATTGTGATTCCCCCAAAATTCAAAGTGCCAGTGTTTGTAAGGTATGATGGGCTGTCCTGTCCAAAAATGCATCTCAGGTCCTACGTGAGAAAGATCCAACCCTATACGGCAGATAAAAACTTGTGGATCCATTTCTTTCAAGACAGTCTTTCTGGGGCTCAATTGGAGTGGTTTTATCAGCTAGAGGGAACCAGCGTCCGAAATTGGGAAAACTTGGCCACCGCTTTTTACAAACAATACCAGTATAATTCTGACCTTGCTCTTACGCGTACCCAACTTCAGGGTATGTCATTAGGAACAAGCGAAGGATTCAAAGAATATGCACAAAAATGGAGGGATTTGGCTGGCAGGGTGCAGCCTCCTTTAACCGACCGTGAACTTGTTGATATGTTTCTAGGGACCCTATCTGGGCCATTTTTCAATAATCTGATTGGTAACTCTTCCGCGAGGTTTACCGATTTGATCTTAACAGGCGAAAGAATAGAGGCTGGCGTCAAGTCAGGAAAGATTCAGAAGAGTGTTGTTGCAAGTGTTGAGAAGAAGCCTTTTAAGAAGGAAACAACTGTGGTATATTCTCAGAGAAGAGCAGGAAAAACTGAACGTCGGCCAACTGTGGGGGCCGTAATGATTCAAAATACTCCGAGTGAGCAGCCTCGCTACAACCAGTCCAGACCAAATCAACAATGGGTGGAACAGCCACAACGGCAGTTCACCCGCATTAATATGACGCCAGCGCAAGTGCTTCCCCATCTGTTAAAGTTGAATCTTGCCACCATCAAGGAGGCACCAAAGAATGTGAATACGTCCTCTCCGCATTATCATCCCAATGCTAAATGCGCCTACCATTCTGACAGTGTTGGGCACGACACCAATGATTGTTGGGCACTCAAGCATAAAATCCAAGACCTGATAGAGGCTAAGGAGGTGGAGTTCGACACTCCGGAGAAGCCTAATGTGATATCTGCCCCCATGCCGAAGCACGGCCGAAATGTCAATGCCATTGAAGAAGATTTGTATGTTGCTGATGTCAATGATCTGATAACTCCATTATTAACCATCAAGTTGAATTTGTTAAGGCCCGGGATCTTCCCGGGATGTAATGAAGATTGCTATTATTGTTACTCTCTGCCGTTTGATTGTCCGCTACTGAAGAAAGGCATCCAAGGCCTTATGGATAGCCGACAAATCTTGTTTGAAAAAGTTTCTGCCATTCCAACTCGTACTGAAGATGTCTCAATCATAACCATTCACGACAATCTTTCCAAGGCCGTCAGAAAGCCTGTTAAGATTACGCCAGTTACGAAATCTGTTCCTTTGAAGATAACAATGCCAGGGCCTGTCCCCTATGTTTCCGAGAAGTCGATACCATGGAATTATGGCGGTGACGTCTACTACCATGGTATTAAACAAATCGAAATAAGTGAAGAAAGTTCGGATGATGAAGAAGCCAGCATTGGTAACATTGCAGGCACGAGCAAAATCACCAGGAGCGGGAGAATATTTTCTCCAGAGATTGCCCCTCCAACAGCAATCTTTGGACCCTCATCTGCCAACAAGGTCATCCCTGCACCAATAAAACTCTCTGCTAGAACCCCATTGATTGAAGATGTTGTTGTTCCTAGTACCGTCCCTCCTACCGCTGCTGATAAAGGTAAGGGAATCCAAGATGAGCTCGTCAGGACGAGGGCTCAACCCTTGGTCATCCCGGAAACCTCCAAGAAGGAAATGGATGAGATCTTGAAGATAATCAAAAGGAGTGATTACGATGTGGTAGAACAGCTGGGGCAAACCCCCTCAAAGATCTCCATGCTGGCACTACTACTTTGCTCAGAAGCGCGTGCTAAAGCTCTGATAAAATTCCTGAAGGCAGCCCATGTGCCCCAGGAAACCTCTGCAGATCAATTTCAAAATTGCGTGGCTAGCCTTACTGCGGATAATGGATTAGGTTTCTCTGATGCCGACCTAACTCCTAAAGGTAGAAACCACAATGATGCTTTGCACATTTCAGTCGAGTGCCCGGGAACTACTCTCGCACATGTCTTGGTCGACACCGGTTCGTTGCTGAATGTACTGCCTAAGAAGGCCTTGGACCGACTAGATTGTGAAGGGTTGGAGTTGAAGCCGAGTGATATTGTTGTCAGAGCTTTTGATGGTTCGAAGAGAATGGTCCATGGGGAGGTTGAAATTCCCGTCAAGATAGGCACTTAGGTGTTTAAATCTACTTTCTATGTGATGGACATCCGTCCATCATACTCTTGCTTGTTGGGTAGGCCTTGGATACACCATGTTGGGGCAGTCACCTCCTCCTTACATCAGATGTTAAAGTATCCCGTCAAGGGAAAGATCATTACTGTCCATGGCGAAGAGGAGTACATGATTAGCCATTTGAACTCTTTCTGATATGTGGAAGTAGAAGGTGAGTTCATTGAGACGCCTTTCCAGCATTTCGAAGAAGTCCTTCCTGAGACAACAGTAGCAAGGTTGGCAGCTGAGGCACCGAGGCAGATGGCCAGAATGGCATCTCTAGAGGACGCAAGGGCCGCAATAAAGGAAGGGAAGAATTCAGCATGGGGGCAGTTTCCTGATATTCCGCATAAAACAGACAAATTTGGATTAGGGTTCACTACCGCGGGCCAGAAGGCTATGCGCCGTTCGAAGATTGAAAGAGCGCCAGTCAAAATTTCTCCCTACGGAATCAACGCTTTGGAGGATGAAGACAAAGAGAGCAGCATCGAAGAGTGCATTTACCCGACCGTCAAAGGAGGATTGTGCAACTGGGAGGCAAAAGACTTTGTCCCCATCACTTTTATTCATCAGTAATTTATCTGTCAAACATTTTCCTATTGGTCTGTAATATTTATTTTCAAACAATCCGTACACTATCTTTTCACCTCATGCCTTGCCCGGGGCATGTAGGTCCATTTGTAAGGGTTTTGATTATTTTTCATATCCATATGCCATGTTTAATGATTCATTGGACGTTTTTCATTTGATAAACTGCTTGTGTTCATTTTCTTTCCTTTTGCATTTTTTGTTTTAAGGATGGATATCCCTTACACACACCCACACTCACAAATGCAGGTACCCATCCACTCCAGATTCCATGGGTGACTATTCTGCTATATCCTTCAGTAACTCTGAAGATCTGGTCAATCAGGCCGAGTACGAAGATGACGAAGGTTGTGAAGTACCAGGGGAACTAGCCAGACTTCTACAGCAAGAGGAAAGGGCCATCTTACCGCACGAAGAGTCATTGGAAACTGTCAATTTGGGAACCGAGGAAGACCGGAAGGAGGTACAATTGGGTGCCAATCTGGAACCGAGTGTCAAGGAACGCCTGATACAGTTGTTGAATGAGTATGTTGAAATCTTCGCTTGGTCCTATGAAGACATGTCGGGTTTAGATACAGACATTGTGGTTCACCGTCTCCCCACAAGAGAGGATTGTCCACCGATCAAGCAAAAAGTCCACCGAATGAGGCCTGACATGTCTGAAAAAATCAAAGCAGAAGTGATGAAGCAATTCGACGCTGGCTTTTTGGCCGTTACGTCCTATCCTCAATGGGTCGCTAACATTGTGCCAGTACCTAAGAAAGATGGCAAAGTCAGGATGTGTGTGGACTATCGGGATTTGAATAGGGCCAGCCCCAAAGATGATTTTCCACTTCCACACATTGACATCTTGATCGACAATACGGCTCAGCACAAAGTGTTTTCCTTCATGGATGGATTCTCGGGTTACAATCAAATCAAAATGGCCCCCGAAGATATGGAGAAAACAACTTTTGTCACACAATGGGGCACTTTCTGTTACAAAGTGATGTCGTTCGGATTGAAGAACGCAGGGGCAACTTATCAACGCGCCATGGTAGCTTTGTTTCATGATATGATACATCATGAGATCGAAGTTTATGTAGACGATATGATAGCTCGGTCACAAACAGAGGAAGAGCACCTTGAGCATCTAGAAAAGCTGTTTGCCAGGTTGAAAGAATACAAACTCAGGCTGAATCCAAGTAAGTGCACTTTTGGAGTTAGGTCTGGTAAACTCCTGGGATTCATTGTAAGCAACAAAGGCATTGAAGTCGATCCAGCAAAAGTAAAAGCAATACAAGAGATGCCTGCTCCCCGTACTGAAAAGGAGGTTAGAGGATTCTTGGGGCGCTTGAACTATATTGCCAGATTCATCTCCCATCTGACTTCTACCTGTGAGCCAATTTTCAAACTCTTGAAGAAAGATCAGGTAGTCGAATGGAACGACGATTGCCAAGTTGCTTTTGATAAAATCAAGGAATATTTGCTAGAACCTCTTATTCTGATGCCACCCGTCGAAGGAAGACCATTGATCATGTATCTAACCGTCTTGGATAACTCAATGGGGTGTGTTTTGGGCCAGCATGACGAGTCTGGTCGAAAAGAGCATGTTATTTATTACCTTAGCAAAAAGTTTACCGACTGTGAGACTCGCTACTCACTGCTCGAGAAAACTTGCTGCGCTTTGGTATGGGTTGCTCGCCGACTAAGACAGTATATGTTGACTCATACTACCTTGTTGATTTCCAAAATGGATCCTATCAAGTATATCTTTGAAAAGCCCGCTTTATCTGGAAGGATAGCTAGATGGCAGATGATCCTAACCGAGTATGACATTCAGTACACCACCCAAAAAGCTATAAAAGGGAGTGTACTAGCTGACCATCTGGCTCATCAAGCTATCGAAGATTATCAACCCATGAGATTTGACTTCCCAGACGAGGACATCATGAATTTGGACAACGTTGAAGGTAACGGACCGTATGACGGACCCGAAAAGGGATCCCGATGGACCCTGTACTTTGATGGTGCTTCAAATGCACTTGGAAATGGTATTGGCGCAGTACTCATTTCTCCGGAAGGTTGTCACACACCTTTCACGGCCCGACTTTGCTTCAGCTGCACAAACAACATGGCTGAATACGAAGCTTGCATCTTTGGTCTCAAGGCTGCCATGGACTTGGGGATCAAATCTTTGGTCGTATTTGGGGACTCGGCTTTGGTTATCAGTCAAATCAAAGGAGAGTGGGATACCAAGCATCCTAATCTTATCCCATACAAAGAACATGTCTTGACATTGTTGCCTCATTTCGAGCAAATTACCTTCGAGCATTTCCCGCGAGAAGAAAATCAGCTAGCAGATGCTCTCGCCACAATGTCCTCCATGTTTAAACTCAACTGGGATAATGAGGCTCCCCAAATCACCATCGAGCGAATGGATGAACCTGCGCATTGTCACGAGATTAATACCGAAGAAGTAGTGGAACAACCCTGGTTCCATGAAATCAAAAGGTATCTCGAGACTAGAGATTATCCCGAAGGAGCTTCCGTAAATGACAGGAAGTTCTTAAGGAAATTTGCTGCCAAATTCTTCCTGAGCAACGGCATCCTTTACAAACGAAGCTATGATTGTGTGTTGCTCCGATGCGTAGACAAAGCTGAAGCAGAGTTGATCATGACTGAGATACACAGCGGCACATTTGGCACTCACTTGAGCGGGCATACGATGGCTAAGAAGATCCTAAGGGCAGGCTATTATTGGTCTACCATGGAAGCTGACTGCCACCAACATTCCCGTACTTGCCACAAATGTCAAGTATACGCTGACAAAGTTCATATCCCTCCGGTTCCTCTCAACGTTCTGACGGCTCCGTGGCCATTTGCAATGTGGGGCATTGACATGATTGGAGAGATCAAGCCCACGGCTTCCAACGGACATCGCTTCATCCTGGTTGCCATTGACTATTTCACCAAATGGGTTGAAGCAGCTTCCTTCGCCTCTGTTACTAAAAATGTGGTTGCCCGCTTTATCAAGCAAAATCTCATATGTCGGTATGGTGTTCCAGACAGAATCATCACAGACAACGGTACAAATCTGAATAACACGATGATCACCGCATTGTGCGAACAGTTCAAGATTTATCATCACAATTCATCTCCCTATCGGCCGAAGATGAACGGTGCTGTTGAAGCTGCGAACAAAAACATTAAGAAGATCATTCAGAAAATGACAGTCACTTACAAAGACTGGCATGAGATGTTACCGTTTGCTCTGCATGGATACCGTACGACGGCACGTACTTCAACCGGGGCAACCCCATTTTCTTTGGTATACGGCATGGAACCTGTCCTGCCTATGGAGGTTCAGATTCCTTCTCTAAGGATTATGAGGGACACAGGTTTGAATGAAGATGATTGGATACAGACCCGACTTGATCAACTCAATTTGATCGACGAAAAACGACTCGCTGCTATATGCCATGGTCAGACGTATCAAAAGCGGATGATCAAGGCCTTCAATAAGAAAGTCAGACGTCAAGTGTATCAAGTCGGGGATCTCGTAATCAAGCGGATTATCTTGCCGCAAAGTGATCCCAGGGGCAAATGGACTCCTACATATGAAGGACCATTTGTGATCAAGAGCATATTTTCCGGTGGTGCAATGATTCTGAACACCATGGACGGCGACGATTTTCCGCACCCTGCAAATGCAGACATAGTCAAAAGATACTACGCATAAAATAACCCGACAAGTCGAAAACCCGAAAGGGCGGCTTGGGCAAAAATGGGCATCCCGGTGAACTGAAAACCCGAAAGGGCGGTTCAGGCAAAAATTAGGGATAAAAATAAAAAAAATCTGTACACCCGGCAAGTTGAAAACCCGAAAGGGCGGCTTGGGCAAAAAGGGGTTTCCCGGTGGATCGAAAACCCGAAAGGGCGATTCAGGCAAAAGTTAGGGAATTGAAGCGTATGACTATGTCTCGTCGGATCACTTCAAAGACAATTTCTTCATCAACCAGTTCCAGATTTCTAATCAATCCAGTCATCGGCAAACGAAGCATTGAATGGACAGATATTCAGAGTTGTGAAGGCTATAGCGGAATGGAATCCCATGGAATTATTTCACATAGCCATCTTTATTTTGTATAAATTTTTCAATATTTTTCGACAAAATCCTCTTACTAGGATGATTATCTCCTTTGTACAAATATACTCAGAGAAAGTTAATACAAATACTCTTCCCAGAAATTTGTGTCATTTCCTTTTTCTTTTTTCTCTTGCACTATTTGTTTTATTTTGAGAAACATCCAATGTTTTGTTAAATAGGCATATGCATTTGAACATAATCATTTCCTTATAAATCAAGAAAGAGGATTACTGATAGGATGAAGGCACAGTTGGATACCTTGATACCCCTTTCAAAAGAAACTACCAGGAAATTTGGAATCTGTATTGCCAGCAAGTCTTAAAGCTTATCCCCAGTAGGTTCTGGAGGATATTTCCCCGCAGAGTACGGACGTCTCTCCCGAGCTTTATCTAAAGTTACACCTCACAAGGGCTTATAACTGGGTTATCCTCAGCTAATTGCCACGGAAGATTGCACTCGGCAAATTTCTTCCTATGCTCAACGGAGTTCATCAGAGTTCCTCCAGCATAACTTATCTATACAATCCCCAGCCGGAGAATCCTCCGGAATTCAATTCCCCTCAGAGTTTAAGTTTCAGTATCCCCAGCGGAACCAGACTAGTAAACCTTCTCCCCACAGAGCTTTGTAAGGGCAAATCTTGAGTTCCCCGGTGAAGTCGCCAGAGATGCTTCCCACTAAACTGAAGATTCTCAGTCTTACATCCCCAGCATGAGTCTATTAGATTGGAACTCCTCAGTAGAAGTCATCGGGAATTCTCTTCCCCAGCAACAGCCAAGGAATTATTCTTCCCGGCAGCAGTCAAGATACTGTTATCTTCAGTCGTCTCGGATTCATCCATCCTTTGCAAGACAGCTCATCAGCTTACATACGCATTCATTTACATTCATATCATATAACATACGTCGCTTCATGCATCATGACATTGCATACAACTAACTCTTTACCTTTTCAGATAAAGATCAGTCGACAGACTAAAATCATTATCTTCCAAGACTTTTGAAAACAGTTTACAGACGCTTCCCAACAACGGATGCTGCTCTATTGCTTATTCAAACTTCAAGATTTCTGAAAACAGTTCACGGGTTCTCCAAGTAACGGATGTTAACCTATCGCTTGTTCAGTTTCGTCTCAAGATTTCTGAAAATAGTTTATGGATTCTTCCCAACAACGGATGTTAATCTATCAACTTGTTCAGATGCAGACTTTTGAAAACAGTTTACAGACACTTCCCAACAACGGATGCTGCTCTATTGCTTATTCAAACTTCAAGATTTCTGAAAACAGTTCACGGGTTCTCTAAGTAACGGATGTTAACCTATCGCTTGTTCAGTTTCGTCTCAAGATTTCTGAAAACAGTTTATGGATTCTTCCCAACAACGTATGTTAATCTATCAACTTGTTCAGATGCAACTTTTGAAAACAGTTTACGGACGCTTCCCAACAACGGATGTTGCTCTATTGCTTATTCAAACTTCAAGATTTCTGAAAACAGTTCACGGGTTCTCCAAGTAACGGATGTTAACCTATCGCTTGTTCAGTTTCGTCTCAAGATTTCTGAAAACAGTTTATGGATTCTTCCCAACAACGGATGATAATCTATCAACTTGTTCAGATGCAACTTTTGAAAACAGTTTACGGACGCTTCCCAACAACGGATGCTGCTCTATTGCTTATTCAAACTTCAAGATTTCTGAAAACAGTTCACGGGTTCTCCAAGTAACGGATGTTAGCCTATCGCTTGTTCAGTCTCTTCTCCAAACGGTTTACGGATTCGTCCCAACAACGGATGTCAATCTATCGCTTATTCAGACCCCCAATTCAGATGTGGTTCAAAATATGGACACCTTTCTGATACTCATTCCAGATGGCATCTTTAAGCCCATCCTCGACAGGTTTCTGTCACTCCTCCCGATGGCATCGTTAAGCCCATCTCCAAATGGCATCTCTAAGCCCATTCCCGCATCCATTGCTTTGACGAGTGCAAATTTAAGGGCACTCTAGTGTCCAATCTCCTTTTACCCTCGAGTCACGAAAGGCAAACTTGCCAATCTAACTCTTCGGATTCAAGAAGATTGAACAGGGGCAACTGTTGTACCCCAAAATTTGCCCTCCCATTTTCTCAACATTTCTCATCACAAAGCCCTTGGAGATCAAGATCCAGTTAGGGTTTCATCTGCTCAAGACTTCTCCCTGCACTGTTAACCCAAATTAAGGTTTGTGTTTGCACAAAGATATTTTGACCTAAAATGCCTAAGATGACTTTCTTGCTTCATATTGGACTCCCAAGTTTACCCATATCAAGTTTCAAGTCTTGATTCCAAGTTTTGCCCAGTCAATTGGACAGTTGACCTAGAAATCAACTGTATTGGGGAAAAAGTCAACTGTGACCAATTGACAGTCAAATCTCATGAAAATTGACCCACATCAACATTATGAACTCACATGGACCATTGGATCAAGTTTGGATCACAATTCCACAAGAAATTTGATCAGATCACCAAAAGGGCAAAATGGTCATTTTTAGGGTTTTGACTGTACAAAGGCAATTTTTGACTGTTTGACCTAGCCAATGGCAAACCAAGCTCACATAGGGACTCAAGGACCCCATGGAATTATCTTGACATGCTCAACAAGTTCAAAAGATCCCAAGTACACAAGATTGACAATTAAATTTCCCAGTCAATTGATCAATTTTGACTGTATATTGAAAAGTCAAACTTTGACTTTTTGGTCAAAATCAAGATTCAAGATTCATTTTTCATCAAAACATGCCAAATCATGAAACTTGTTCATCAAGAAATCAAGAATTGCAAATTAGGGTTTGAAATAAGAATTTTTCATAACTTAGAATTTTTCTAAGTTATGGAAAACCCTAATTTTTTCCTAACTTTGCCCCACTTTCTCACCATGATTCATTTGGATTCAAGCAAAGGTCAAAATATGAAAGTTGTAGCTTGTTGCAAAATATACAACTTTGATTCACAAAGTTTTCCCAGTAGAAGCTTGTATCTCAAGTTACAATTTTTGGAACAAGGGTACCAAACCATTCTTAACTTAGTGAAAATTTGACCTATTTTAGGCAAGTTTTTTACCTAACTTCAAGACCATTTTCCATACACTTACACTTGGAATTTCAATTTGCATTTCAAAGATGGATTGTAGTACACATTCCAAGCTTTCCAAAATGTCCAAGAACTCATCAAACAACCTCATAACTTGAGAGAATCGAATTTTGCAATATGGCAAAAAGTCACTTTGATTCATGGCCATGTACATTTTCATAACTTGTGCAAATTTCTCAAACCAGCATGCCACTTGATTACAGGCCCTTAAACCATCCAACACTCAATAATTTAATGCATGTTCATTATGCTAAGGTCTTGTTTCATGAGTTTTAGCATTACATGTTGGATTAGGCCATAAATGGAAAAAGTGAAATAGCCATTTTTGCAAAAGCAAGCTTTATGTCAAAGTTGCAAATCCACAAGTACAGATGAAATCTAATTGGCACAAGATTATGAGCAAAACACACTGATCAAGACAAGGTTAGAAGCATGTTTAGGGGGCCTCTACTTGCCTAGAAACTCAAGTGGCTTTTGTTGGCTTAAGTGTTAAGAAACACATCATAACAACACACAACTTTCATCTCAGCATTAGAACACTTAAGCAATTATTTTGTACACCTTCTAATCATCCTACCCAAGCTAGAACACGAGCAAACAAGGTCCCAAACACTCCCATTCCCAGAATCACTCTCAAACTGCAGAAACAGGGCAGGGTCTGCAGATTGGATCCCACCTCTCATTCCTTTCATGATTTCTTGCTCAAAGCTCATCAAACACATTCCCTAGCATCATTTGAAGCTAACCAAAACACAAAACACGGCCTGTAACTCCTCTAACCAGTTCCACCATTTTCACATTCTTATTTTGCAGTTGAAGGTCCATAGCTCGATTCAAGGTCTTTCAAAACAAAGTAAGCATTGGAATAGCATCACCACACTTCAGGCAAGCTGTACAGATCATCATCTTGCCCTGAAAGCTCCCCCATTGTCAGATAGAACTTCAACTGAACAGGTATCTTCTTGAACTTCTAACTCTTAGTATAGGCATCATTAGCTTTAGGTTTGTGAATAAGAAATGTTCTACTCATGCCCCTGAATCTATATATGCTTTTACTTTTCATTTCTTTTGCCTGAGCTGTGAGAATTTAAGGTTTGAATATGGAAGAAAAGTTAGGTCAGGATTTGGGAATGTCAAAATTCTCTCTCATTTCTGAGAGTTAGGAGGTGTTCTTTATATATTTGGAATCGTGATTCAATGCTTAACATTTTTTGTGTTGAAAGTTTGTGCAAAAGATCAAAGAATCCAGATGTTTGAACTTGGAAAACAGGCGCGCGTTTTTGACATCTTTTTGTCTGAAGGTTGAAGAAGAAGCTTCATGGGCTGGGCCTGTTGTGTTATTCATTTTCACACCATATTTTTGGTTTTGCACCCCCTGAGCCCATTTTGTGTATTTGCATGATTTTTTGATTTTTCTTTTTTTATCCTGGCTTATTTATTTTTGCTAATCACATTAAAAAACATAAAAAATATTTTTACACCATTTTTATATTTTTAGGCATTTATTTAGTTATATTGCTATTTGTATGTAAATAAGTACAAAAACATATTATTTAGAATAAATAGGAAAATAATGTAAACACCATTTTATTTTCATTTTTTTATTTTGTTTTATCTTCTTAAAATATTTTATATAAAATATACTTTTTTCATAAATATTAATTATTATTATTTTTGTATACATAATATTTATTTAGTAAATAATAAAGATATATATATATATATATATATATATATATATATATATATATATATATATATATAGATATATATATATATATATATATATATATATATATATATATATATATATATATATATATATATATATATATATATATATATTAATATTAATATACTTAGGGCAAAAATACCAAAATACATACATATTTTTCTTTTATTAATATTTGACTTCAAAAAATACTTTTTATAAATATACTCCATTTTATCTTATTTTTGCATATAGTTATTAAAATATTATACATATTAAATAGTTAATATACTTATTTAATGAAATTAGGGTTTTACCCTTAAAATACAAAAACTCCAAAAATAATATTTTTTATTTATTTGACATAAATAATACTCTTTTTTTACATATAAAAACCATTTTTACATTTTGCATCTATATTTTATTTTCCATTTAATTTATGCAATCAATTATCTTGTAAATATTCCAAAATTGATGTAATAGCTAGGTTTTAATTTCTTGTCTAAATATCCCCCATTTGAACATTTGTACCCCCCTTCCCATATTGTGTTGTAATAGTGTAGGAATTTTACTTTTCGCACTTTAACGCTTTCTAAAATATACCATGCTAGAATTAGGGTTTGTATGCAAATAAAAAGAACAAAATAGTTTGACCTAATTTCAAGATAAACAAGCATGAATATGGACAACACTTACCACACTTGCACCCCTAGGGTATTCCACTTGTTGCCTTCAATAAATGGGCCATATTGCATGTTAGGTCTCTTTGGGCAAAACAAACACAAATCAAATGATCATAGTCCCTCGATGACGCTTTCGAAAAGTTGCCTAAAATGATCAAGTCCCTTTCAAAGAAAAATTGCCCAAAGATACTTAGCACTATTGCAATTATGGTCTAAACGATGACCCGCGCCCGTCCCTTTCACATCCTAACACAAGATTGTCCACCAAATGCAATGGTGGAACAAAATTGTTAAAAGGGTTAAAACATAACAAAAATCTTTGAGAACTTTAGGGTAGATAGCTCTTAAGTACTTGTCAACTTGCAAAACAAAACACTTTCCTATTTTCAAACCACACTTTCAAAACAAACTTTCAAAAACCTTGAAACATCTTTTCAAAAAGACAAGCACCTTTTGTAAAACATTCGAGTAAAGAATTGTTACAAGGGTAGCCTATACAAGGCATCTTTTTCAAAACCTTTTCAAAGCCGCACACAAAGCACCATTTCAAACAATTGAAAACCAAGGCAAGTTGATCTAAGCAAGTACCTAAGAGCCCATGGATAACCATGGATAGAAAGGGTGCTAATACCTTCCCTTTCTATAATCTACTCCCCGAACCCAAGAAAAATCTCAAAGGTTTTTGCTGTGCTTTTTAAACCTTTCCTTAGGATAAAATAAAAAGTCGGTGGCGACTCTTGCTCAACCGAAACATTTGCGAAAACAAACGCAAAACCATAGTCAGTTCTCCCACCGTATCACAATGAGCCCGTGTAAGACTTCTTTTGAAAGAAAAGGAACCGGTGTAGGGTTGCCTGAGGATGGTCAAGTAGATAATTGTCCTGTTTGGTTTCGGATGTTGACCCACAATCAGTCGTTCACCGAATTTTCCTGAAGCTGTAAAGGTAGGTGGTAATTATCTTTTGATTGACCTTTCCTTGGTACTTTGGTTGACAAAGCAACTGGATCGCCTGGACCACTCATTATTGCCCCTATTTCTGATGTTACCTGTGGAGGTGCCTGGTGACTGCCGATTGACAAATCTTCTTTTGGTAAGCAAGTGACGAGATGCCGGGATATAGTCGTACGCTTTGATCCCTAACTTTTGCCTGGACTGCCCTTTCGGGTTTTCAGTCCATCGGGATACCCTTTTTTGCCCAAGCCGCCTTTTCAGGTTTTCGACTTGCCGGGTGTACAGCTTTTTTTCATTTTCATCCCTTATTTTGCCCGAACCCTTTTGGTTCGCCGGAAAGCCCTTATTTTTGCCTAGATGTGTCAACCTAGCGGGTCTTTGATTATGCGCAGTATTTTTTCGACTATGTCTGTGCTCTCAGGATGTCAGGAGTTGTCACTGTCAGTAGTGTTGCCATGTTACCAGAAGATCTTCGTTTGATCGTCCAACGCTCCAAGTGATCCAGATGGAGATTTGCCCCAGGCTGGTTGGCCTTTTGAGAGATTCTCCGAATCTTGACTTAATTGCCCCAGATGATGGACAATAATCACGTCTGCCCCTTGATTGGAAGTGCTTTTGCTCACTAGGTATTCATCGTGCGAATTTCCCTGCTGTTCAAACAAATAGTCATATGCAAACAATGTTATATCAAAAATGCAAAGCTTATGTTTGTAAAACGTGATGTCAACTCCGTATTTATCGTAGGCCTTAAGGAGTCAGGATACCTTTCGTAACAGTATGCTTTCGAACTAACCCATGCTTCAGCTAGGACTTTTAAGGGTTATAATGTGGCCTGGTTCATGGGTTAAGAAACAAAGGATAAAGGCTCAAATTATTTGTACCCACCCACTCTTCGTGATGTTCTTCAAACCTAAACTCAGTTGATCGTGCGTTAGACCTTGTTTGAGTCTTTGCTTTGATATTCTGGTGATGGTTCAGATATTGATGATTTATTCTGAATAGGTAGTCATTTTTTGTTTTTGTTGAGGGTTTGTATGACCTCTTTCTTTTTGATTTTGCTATCCCTAAATTTTGCCTGAACTGTTTCTTTTGTGATTACAGTCAGCGGGATGCCCCAGTTTTGTAAGTCTCCCTTACAGGTTTTGACTTATTGGGTTTTTATTTTTGAGACATAATGACTGCCTATCCTTATGATTATTCGGAATCATCATTGTCTTCTCTTTTTTTTTGTAAGGACCTCTTTGGTGCCATTTGTCGTGCACTTGGATCAACTGAGAGAACTACCCTGCCCCAGGTTATGATAAAGGGTTTTAATTTTCGAAAAGAAAAACTCCTACTTCTTTGGCTCAAAGGGGTTGACGAGGGATTATCTTCCTTATAACTCCAGTGTTTAGGGATTGAAACAATGCTTGTACCTCATCAGCGGGGTCTGTTCAAAAGCATACTGTAGATTATGGTATCGTTTTCGTCATCCTCTCTCAAGAGGCTTAGAATTATTAATTGAGAGTTGACATCAAAAAATGAAAGCAGTTAGAATATAGCGAATGAGAATATATTGATTCAAAACAGACATATGCGATGCATTGATAAAGTAATAAAGTTTGCTATGACAATAATTGTTTGTATAAACAAAGAAAATACAACTTGAACATTCGAATGAACAAAAACTCTTCTATTCTCAGGACTTGTCACTTCAAATGGTGAATCTCGCAGGGATAGTAGAAGAACTCGACCTGACCATCTGGGGTGAATTCCACTGCTCCCTCATCAATCAGGTCTTGAATTTTATTCTTCAAAGTCCGACAGTCGTTGGTGTCATGTCCAGGACTGTCAGAATGGTATGCACACCTTGCATCAGGATTGTACCTTGGGGAGGCTGTGTTGGGATTCTTAGGAGGGTCCCTTAATGTCACCAGATTCAATCTTAACAGGTGTTGTAAAGCTTGAGACAGCGGCATGTTGAGCTTCGTAAATTTCCTTCGGTCAACCCGTTGCTTTTGGTGAGGTTGATGCTGGGCTTGTGACCCTGAAGCAAGCTGAGGAGCTTTTCCCTTGTCTTCTTGCCCCAAAGGTGGTTGAATGATGACTTGATCTTCAGCCTTAGATGTTTGCCCCAGTTGGTTATCTCGAAGCAATTGGTTGACGAGAACCCTGAGCTCTTCTTGTCTTTGAGCTAAGTCTTGAATGAGAGTCACCTGCCCCAGCATCTGGGCTCTCATTGCATCCACCTCAGCTTGCAGATGTTTCAGCCGTCCGTCCTTATCATCCTCAGCACTGTTCCTGACCAAAGTCCCCATGAGAAGTGTTCTCAGCTCTTCCTGCCCCTTGGATAGATTCAGGAGGATTTCCCCGAACCGAGTCTCTTGAGCATGAAGGTCTTGGTTGTATTGTTGGGAAGCCATTGCTGAAATAAACAGCGCAGATGGTAAGTGACCTGTAACAAGGGTACCTGTAATGCAATGATGTATATGTATGATATGCATGTAATGTTTTCAAGGACCTCGCGGGGTAAACAAGAAAATTGTTAGAATTTGAATTTCGTAGCTGGATTGAAGGAACTTCATGTTGTTGAGAGTCCTTCTTCAAAGGTGAAAGGCTCACCATATCCAGTGGGTCATAGCCCCTGACAACCTTGGCTAGAGGAAAATAAATCCCCTTTGCCCCTTGCCAGACATGTTGGTTCATCATGACCTGCATCACAAGCCCTTGAGATCCTTGAAATGGGTTAGTCCTTATGCGGGATGCATGCAATGGTATGATGTTATGCTATGCATGGTGTAATGTAGGTAAACCCTGTTATGAGTCCCAATTAAGGACTATAAACAAAACCTGCAAGAAACTCAAGTGTCAGATAACAAGCATGCAAGTAGTCAAGTATGAAAGCACACAAGTCACACCACAGCCCTTAGAGTTTAGGCCAGCATGGGGTCTAGGTATTACCCTCTTGAAGTTGGTGGACTCAACCTGTCCTATCAGAAGTAACCGGGTTCTAAGGGTCCCAATATCATTGGATTGCTTTCATTGTTCATCGTTTCGATTTAGCCACTGAACTGGCGACCGAAATATTCCAAGAAAACAACCCTCAATTGAGTGTAGTATCGAGTATCAACCAACCTCGGACTGCACCAAAGTCAGTTATCTCACTACCCTAAAGAGGCCAAGATGGTTCAATTAAGGTTCCTAAGGTCAGTTGATGCTTCACGACACCACGCGGCGGCCCCGTACTCTCCTTGACTAGACTCAAGGGTTACCGGTACTCACCAAAGTTCCACATCAACGTAGCAGACTGCTTCAACCATGTCGGTATACCCCGCACAGTTCCCTCACAGTCTTGTTGCTACTTTCTAAGAAGGTATCCCCCAGATCCGGGTTAGGATCTATAGAACTCCCAATACAGTACCCACAATAATAAAGCAAACAATTCAGACAATTGAAAACACAAGTGATCTTAGTCCTAAGGTACACCTCACTTTTAATTAGTCCCCAGCAGAGTCGCCAGTTCTGTGATCGGTGGATCTGGAACTGACTGTTTAACGCCGGTTCACGAAATGTCGCGGAAGCAAGAGTCGCCACCGTCTTTTATTTTCTCTAATATGGAAAGGAAAAAAGCACAGAAAAATTCCTTTTCGAGATGCTTCTCGGGTTCGGGAGGTAGATTTATAGAAAGGGGAGGTATTAGCACCCTTTCTATCCATGGTTATCCATGGGCTCTTAGATACTTGCTCATTTGTGTTTTCAAAGTGTTTGTTTGCTTTTCAAAGTGAGTGGGTTTGAAAAAGTTTCGTTTAAAGTTTCAGATCGACTCTTGTATCAGTCCTCAAGAGTGTTTGAAAAATTGTTTTTGAAAGCTTTTTGAAAGTGTGAGGTGTGAAAAGAAGTTTTTGATTTTTGTTTTGAATTAGAGCAAGTATCTATGAGTCATCTACCTACCCTAAGGAATTAGTCTATGTAAATGTCCTTAAGGTAGTGCCATCCCACCATTGAGAGGTAGGTAGCACCACCGTTGGAGGTGTTCGGGTCAATTCGCTTTTAGGGACAGTGTGATCACCAGAGCAATAGTAGGACACCTTAGAAGCTACCCCCATGCCATGTTCATGGACATGAGGACTTACTAAAACGTCCTATACTCGACGACCACGTTTCGAGGGGCAAGGCAACAGTGAGGCGTACCCTAGAAGTGGTGTGTGAATTGTGTGTCATTTTCAGTTTATTATTTGTCTTGTCATACACTTGGTGAGCTACGCTTTGATTTTATTTGGGCATACATTCTTTCATGTGATTAGCAGTTTAGAGGGTGCGGAAATTAAAATGCGGAAAATAAAAGTCCTACGCTATTACAAGGCGCGGGTCTATACATCACCAAATTAACAAAGACCCGATTTTTGAATAAAAGTGCGGAAAGTAAATGTCCTAATTATATATTACAAGGCTTTGGGGCAATTACATAAAATTTAAAAAGGAAATAAAAAATAAACGTGCGAAAAAGAAATTAGAATCGAATGCGAGGGCGTTGGACCCTTTAAAGATTAGATTGAAATTAAAAAATAATTAATGATTAAATAAAGAAAAAGAAATTATTTTTTTGATGTTTTTATATTTATGAAATAAAGGAAGAAAATTAGTTATTATTAGAAACCCTAATTCTACACTATTTTTAATTTGTTAAAGAAAAAATGTTTAAGTTTAAACCTAATTTACTAATTGTTTAATTACAAGAGTATTTACAAAAATAATTAATGATTAATAATAATAATAATAAGAAAAATCTATTTATTGAGGAAAAGAGTAAAATGCTAAAAACCTAATTTTTATGTATTTTAGTTATTTGAGAAAAAACATTAAAGTTAAATCTAAAATTAAACTAATTTGATTATTTAGAATTTATTTACAAAAACTATTTAAAGAATTAAAAATTAAATAAACATATTTTTATTTTTGACTTTTCTGATTTTTTTGTCTTTTATGAAAAATATTTTGGTGAATTAATTAAAACAATAAAGCAAAAAAAAGAATAAAAAAAGAGAAAGAAGAAAATTAGGAGGAAGAGTACAAACAAAGGGGGTTTCTGGCCCAATTATGGAGGTCAATTGTAAGCAATTTGGCCCAAGAATTCCAGGCCTCTTGACTTTCTGGCGCTTGTGTATGGGACGTTTGACCAGGGTACATCGTGGATTGCTCGTGATGGCCATTGGATTGACCTTCAGGGACATGTGGCGTGCCAGGAGATGGAGTTGTATGGTGGTCTCTTGATGAAGCGCTGCGTAGAAACATGTTACAAGAAAAATTATGGAAGAAATATGGGGGACCTGGGAATCGAACCCAGGTCCCAATACCTGCATGCCAGCGCGTTTGCCAATGGAGCCACTGAGTTTCTTTGTTCATTTAGTGGACCATGATTATTATGAGAGAGAAAACAATATTATGCTGGATTAAAATAAAACGCGCCAATGTTTGAACTAACCAACCACAAGCCAACAGCTCATCTTCTTCTCCCTTGCTTCTTCATTTTTGCCTGAAACTAATATCAAATAGCGGGAGTTTTAAACCCCCACTAACCCCAAACCTGCAAAATAGCGAATAGCATATAGGGCAATAGAAATTGGGCGCGATGTGATCACTTGTTTCGTCTGGATGTTCTGAATCCAATGGTCCTGGTTTGAGTGGCCAATTGTTCCATATGAAAGAAACCCCAAAATTAGAGCTCTGAAACCCTAAGCAGCTTTCATGGTGGATTCGTGTACAGGGCTTAAAAATTCAATTGGATGGTACCAATAGTTTCAGAGAGATCATATTAGTGTAAACCAACAATTAAAAGACATTAATCATGCATGGAATTCAGAATACGATTATGAATAATTTTGAAAGAAAAGTGAATCTGTTCTACCAATTCCTTGAGTATGGGGCTACGTTCTTGATTGTAATCTCTTCCTGGTGGTGTCAGCAAGCTTTTGGAATGCTTCTTAGGCCTTGAAACGCACGGCAGCTGTGAAAACAGTTTTGAGTTTTTTGTCAAAAAATGCAAGTTTTGTTCTTGATCTTGGGCGCAGCTTTCTTGTTCTTATCATTAGGGTTATGTTATGCTTATGTATGTGAATGATTTAGGTCAAAAAGATCAAGCCCAAAGCCTTGTATTCAATGATTTTGAATATTTGATTTTCATGATCTTTTTCCAAATCTCTTTGCCATGAAACTATTGCCAATCATGAGAAATCTTGCCTTTTTGAGTATGCACGAAATATTTGATTCATTATGAGTGAAATCTCTACACAAAAAGATTCAAAACCTTTATTTTAGTATTTTTCTCATATTTAATTTTAATTAAATGAATTAATAGGATTGAAAACTCAATTAATTAATTAAAAATAAGAAAATAACTCCCCTTTGGGTCAACGGGTCGTTCATAGCTTTTGGGTGATGATTCTTGGAAGAAATTGAGGCCCATTAGCAATTTTGAGGCATTTGAAGCAAAGTTGACTTTTCAAAATCCCCAAAAATTTCCCAACTTCCACAAGGTATATCTTGCTCAATTTTTAAGCTTTGATCATGTTCTTGGACATTTTGGAAAGGTCTTGAAGTCCTCTAACCAATGTTTTTTGTCCCATGCCATTTTGATTTACCAATCTCAAGTTATGGTCTTTGACTTAAAGTGCCTTTTTGTTGACTTTTGAAAATGACCTATAATGTTGAGATTGATAACTTTTTGTGAGAGCATTTCTTGGACTTGAAGTGTGAAGATGATTTGTAGGAAATGTCATTCTCTTCAAAATGAGCTTTGGATGGAATTTTTCTGATAAACCATGTGGAAGTTATGCCTTGGTCAATTTGCAGTTGACTTTTTCAACTGTCCAAAAATAGAAACTCTTGCATCTTGAGACTTTTTGAGCCATTCCTTGAGAATCATGATCAAGAATTGATCAAATGATGTTTGTGGCTTCAAAATAAGATGTTGAACAAAAATTTTGACTTTTGACTGTCAAATGACCATTTTGCCCCTGCAGTTGACTGTAAAGCAATTAAGGTTTTTGACTGTGCAATTTTGTGTTGTGAGTCTTGAAACTTGGCATGAGGATGCTTGACAATGTTTGTAGGCATATGAGACTTGTTTGGACCCTTGGAAACTTCAATTTCTTGCCAGAACCAAAACCCTAATTTTTGACTGTTAGGAGGCAATTGGACTGTGCAATTCTTAGGAGATTTTGAAGCATGCTCTTAGCAAATCTTGAAGAATATGGGAGGGCAAATTTTGGGGTACAACACATTTGAACATAATCATTTTCTTACAAACCAAGAAAAAGATGATTACTGATAGGTTGGAGGTACAGGTAGATATCTCGATGCCCTTTCAGAAGGAATCCCCAGCAGATTTAAACTCCAAATTCCTCAATCCAGAACTTAATTCCCCAAACAGAGTTAAA
The DNA here is from genome assembly GCA_948472305.1 of Vicia faba. NCBI lineage: Eukaryota > Viridiplantae > Streptophyta > Magnoliopsida > Fabales > Fabaceae > Vicia > Vicia faba. Next base: position 381,576,610 of record OX451738.1, on the reverse strand, counting down.
CTTCAGGATCCTCAGCAGAACAGAAGCTTTCTCAAAACTGATTTCCCCAGCCAGAGGGCCTTCTAGAACTCAATCCCCCTCAGAGTTAAGTTTCAGAATCCCCAGTGGAGCCTTAAAAATATGGAAATCCTATCCCCAGTTGAAGTCAAAACTATCAATCCCCAGCAGAGCTAACACTTCCAACTATCAATCCCCAGCGGAGCTAACACTTCCAACTATCAATCCCCAGCAGAACCAGACTAGTGAACCTTCTCCCCACAGAGATACTTCCTGCCAGACTGAAGATTCTCAGTCTTACTTCTCCAGCATGAGTCTCCCAGGTTCTGAACTTCCCAATAGATATCACCAAGGAATTCGAATCCCCAACAGTGGTCCTAAGATCCCTCAACAATTGAAGATCTCGTTCCCCGAGCAGTCGGCAGTCAACAAGGATATCTCAGCTTTAGCACTCAGAGATTCCTGCAATCCCCCACAGCAGTCAATGATTCATTTTCCACGGCAACAGTCAAGATTCTCTCATCTCCGGCTATCCAGGATTCATCTATCCTCAACAAGACAGCTCGTCAGCTTACATGCGCATTCATTACATGCATATATCATAAACATTGATATAACATATATATTGCATCATACATATCATGCAACATAACTTTGTGTTTTAGCTAACATTTCATCCTTTTCAGGATAAGATTAAAAGGCTATCATTAACAATTATCCAGATACAGTATGGGTACACCCCAGACACGGCGGTTATTCTATTACTCATTCAGAATTTCAAGTCAGATACAGTACAGATACACCCTAGACACGGAGGTCATTATACTACTCATTCAGACTACAGCGATCAGATACAGACTAGATACGCTCCAGACACGGCAGCCATTCTATCTCTCATTCAGATTCACTTATCCACCTCAAGGTTCAATGCATTCCAAGCACGGATACCATTCTGACCCTTACAACAGCAGTTTGATTCTCCCCAGTGCGTTCGCCACGGAAGTCATTCTGTCATTTATTTATATCCCAGTTACAGTTTCAGATACACTTCAAACACATAAGTCATTCTATTACTCATACGGATCTCAATCCCAGTTACAGTTTCAGATACACTCCAGACACGGAAGTCATTCTGCTACTCATACAACTTTCAACTTCAGATACAGTCCAGATACGCTCCAGACACGGTTTCCATTCTGTCACTCATTCGGAATTTGTCCCCAGCATGCAATTGCTCCATGAATAGACGTTTCTCTGTTACCCAGATACAATACAGATACACTCCAGACACGGCAGTCATTCTGATATTCATTCTACATTCAAACACAGTTACAGCCCAGATACGCCCCTGATACGAAGGCCATTCTTTTGCTCATACAAACTCAGTCTTCGGATATAGTTCAAATGCATTCCAGACATGGATACCATTTTTGATCCTCTTTTTTCTGATCTATCACATTACAGTTCAACAAACATTCCAGATGGCATCTCTAAGCCCATCCTCCTACCAGCAATCTCCAGATGGCATCTCTAAGCCTATCCCTCTGTCACCTCCCTAGATGGCATCTCTAAGCCCATCTCCAAATGGCATCTTTAAGGCCATTCCCACACCCATGCTTTGACGAGTGCAAATTTAAGGGCACTCTAGTGTCCAATCTCCTTTTACCTTCGAGACGCGAAAGGCAAACCTGCCAATCTAACTCTTCAGGTGCAAGAAGATTGAATAGGGGCAACTGTTGTACCCCAAAATTTTCCCTCTCTTTTCATCAATATTTTCTCACCACAAGACCCTTGGAGCTCAAGATCAAGTTAGGGTTTGCTCTGCTCAAGACTCCTCCTTGCACTGTTGACCCAAATTAGGGTTTGAGTTTGCACAAGGATGTTTTGACCTAAAATGACCAAAGTGACTTTCATGCTTCATGTTGGACTTACAAGTTTATCCATACCAAGTTTCAAGCCTTGATTCCAATCTTTGCCCAGTCAATTGGACATTTGACCTAGAAATCAGCTGTATTGGGGAAAAAGTCAACTGTGACCAATTGACAGTCAAACCTCATGTAATTTGACCCACATCAACATAATGAACTCATATGAACCATTTTGCCAAGTTTGGATCATAATTCCACAAGAAATTTGATCAGATCACCAAAAGGGCAAAATGGTCATTTTTAGGGTTTTGACTGCACAAAGGCAATTTTTGACTGTTTGACCTAACCAATGGAAAACCAAGCTCACATATGGACTCAAGGACTCAATGGAATTGTCTTTACACATTCAACAAGTTCAAAAGATCTCAAATGCACAGGATTGACATATGAATTTTCCAGTCAACTGATCAAATTTGACTGTACACTGAAAAGTCAAACTTTGACTTTTTGGTCAAAATCAAGTGCCAAGATTCATTTTTCATCAAGACATGTCAAATTATGAAACTTGTTCATCAAGAAATCCAAATTTGCAAATTAGGGTTTAAAATGAGAAAATTTCATAACTTAGAATTTTTCTAAGTTATGAAACTTCCTTTTTTTTTTCTAACTTTGTCCCATTTTTTCATCAAGATACAAATGGATTCAAACAAAACTCAAAACATGAAAGTTGTAGTCCATTGCAAAATCTACAACTTTGATTCACAAAGTTTCCTCAAAAGAAGCTTGTAGCTCAAGTTATGATTTTTGGAACAAGGGTGCAAAACATTCTTAACTTAGAAAATTTTTGACCTATTCTAGGCACGATTTTTGTCCAACTTCATGGCCACTTTTCACATGGTTCCACTTGGAGTTTCAATTTTCATTACAAATATGGATTGTATTACACATCCCAAGCTTTCCAAATTATCCAAGAACTTCTCAAACACCCTTGTGGTTAGGGAGAATCGAATTTGCAAAGTTGGGCAAAATCCACTTTTGTTCTTGGCCAAGGCTTGTTCATAACACTTTGCATTTTCAACTCAGCATGGTTTATGCTAGCTTACAGGCCTCTAATCCTCTTCACACTCAATAATTAAATGCCAAACCATTGTGTTCAAGCATTATTTTGTTCATTTGGTCATTACATGCAAGATTAATCCATAATTAGAAAAAGTAAACTTGCCATTTTGGAAAAGATGCACTTTATGTCAAATAACAAATCCAAGAGGCATGGGCCAGATCTTTGAAGCTAGCATTTATACACAAATCCCTCTGATCAAGAAGAAGGGATGCATCATACTTTAGGGCATTGCACAGGCCTGTATTGAAACTTGCATTTCTTGCTTCAAGTAGAAGAAAACTTGCAAACTGACTCCAAGCTCTCATTCTTGTAAACACCAACCAAAACAAAGTTTGCAAACACTTTCCATGCATCAAACCAAGCTTGAAACACGACTCAATCCCCCCTAATCCCTCCTCATACAGAAGATCACATTTTTTCTGCAAAACAGGGCACCTGTTGCAGTTTGACTTCCACAAACACTTCCACTCGTGCGTTTTGGCCAAAGCCTGTTCAAACACACTCCCTACCATCCATTGAAGCTATCCCAAGCCCTAGATAAGAACTGTAACATCCCTAACCCTTGTTTCCATTTTCATTTTTTCAGTTGTGCAGGTAAACTTCCATAGCACGATTCATAGTGATTCAAAGCAAGCTAGGTGTTGGAGAAGCATCCTTGGACTTCAGGCAAGCTGTACCAAAGCTCAAACTCCATTGAAGATACCTCCATTGCTGTACACGACTCAAGCTGAAACAGGTAAAAATATGAACTTCTATCTCTTTATCCAGGCATGATTAAGCTTAGGTTTGTGAAAAAAACATGTTTTACTCATAGCCCTGAAGCCATCCATGTATTTACTTTTCATTTATATTGAGTGTGCTGTGAGAATTTTGGCCATGAACATTGAAAAAAAATTAGGTCAGAAATTGGGGATGAAGAAATTCTCCCTCGTTTCTTAGAGTTGGGTCAAGTTTTTTATATGTATGAATTCGTCTCTTGATGCTCTACATTGTTTGTGTTATGAGTTTTTGCTAAAAGTCAAAGAATCAGGAGTTTGTATTTTGAACAAAGAAGCGCGCGTTTGACAGAAGTTGGAGGAAGAAGATGATGGCTTGGGCTGGGCCTGAACTATCCTTGCTTTTTGCACCCCTTTTCTCATTTTGCACCCCCCCTGGCCCATTGTGTGGAATATCCATTATTTTTGACTTTTTATTTTTTCTTCTGACTTGATATTTTTTGTCAAAACATAAAAAACATTAAAAATATTTTTCCATCCATTTTTGCATTTATTTGGCATTTATTTGTTTTATTTAGCATATGTATATAAACAAATATATTTCCTTTTTATTTAAAACACAAAACAATAATACAAAAATATATTTTTTTAGTTATTATTTTTTGTTTACATTTTGAAAACATTTTCTAAAAATATACACTTTTGTAAATAATTAATATTTTATTTTTATATATATATTTAGTATATTTAATATATAATATGAATACTTGCATATTTTATTAAATATTTAAGATAAAAATATGAAAATAATACATTTTTATTTTTCATTAATACATGACACTAAAAAATACTTTTTTTACAATATACTTCTTTTTTTTATTTTTTGTATAAATTAATATATAATATTGTATATAATTAATAAATAAATATTTATTTATTTAGAAAATTAGGGTTTTGCCCTAAATAACAAAAATATTCAAAAATTGACTTTTTATTTTTTGTTTATATTTCACATGAAAAATACTTTCTCATACATGAAAAATCCTTTTTGTGCATATTACATTTTGCATATTTATTATATTTGTTTAAATATTGTACAATTTGATATTTGTATATTCAATATGGATGTAATAGTTTTAGATTTAACTTCTTGCTAAATATCCCCCCATTCAAACATTTGTACCCCCATCCCCATAATCATGTTGTAATAATTTAGGGCTTTAAATTTCCGCATTTAAAAGCTTTCCAATTATGCCATGATAGACCTAGGGTTTGTATGCAAAATCAACCAACAAACAGCTTGACTAATACAAAGACAAAAAAGCATGAAAATGGACAACACCAATCACACTTGCACCCTTAGGGTTACTCCACTTGTTGCCTTCAAAAAATGGGCCATGTTGCATGTTGAGTGTCTTTGGCAAAACAAATCAAATGATTATAGTCCCTCGATGACGCTTTCTCAAGTTGCCTAAAAAATGATCAAGTCCCTTAAAGAAAAAATTGCCAAAGACACTTGGCACTATTGCATTCATGGTCTAAACGATAACCCGCGCCCGTACCGTTAACATCCTAACACAAGATTGTCCACCAAATACAATGGTGGAACAATATTGTTAAAAGGGTTAAAACATAGAAAAAATCTTTGAGTAAATTTAGGGGTAGACAACTCTTAGTTACTTGATCAAACTTGCAAAAACAAATCCTTGCCATTTTTCAAAACACACATCACAACACAATTTCAAAACAAACTTTCAAAACATTGGAAACTTTTCAAAAGACAAATACACCTTTGTATACATTCAAACATGGATCATTACAAAGGTTGCCACAACAAATGGCCTCTTTTCAAAACCTCTTTCAAAATCACACACAAAGCACCATTTCAAACAATTGAAAGCACCATTTCAAACAATTGAAAACGCAAGGCAAGTGATCTAAGCAAGTAACTAAGAGCCCATGGATAACCATGGATAGAAAGGGTGCTAATACCTTCCCTTTCTATAATCTACTCCCCGAACCCAAGAAAACATCTCAAAGGTTTTTGTTGTGCTTTTTAACCTTTCCTTAGGATAAAATAAAAAGTCGGTGGCGACTCTTGCTAAACCGAAACATTTGCGAAAACAGACGCAAAACCCAAGTCAGTTCTCCCACCGTACCACAGGCATCCTTAAGCTTAGGTTTGTGAAGCAAAAATGTAGTCCTTAATATGCTTGAGCTGTACATATGCTTAGTTTCCATTTATATTAACTGAGCTAGGAGTATTTGGTTGTTGAAGATGCTGAAAAAACTAGGTCAGGAATTAGGGCCATTAAAATTCTCCTTGGTCTTTTAGAGTTAGGTCATGTTTTTTATATCATTGGAATCGTGATAAAAAATGCTACAAGTTTCATGTTGCAAGATTTTGTTTTTGTGCAAAGAATAGAGAGTTCCATATTTGAACACAGGGCGCGCGCGAAGGAGACAGGACAGGGATGAAGTGGTGTCTGGGCCTGGCGCGCTTGGGCTTGGCTTTTCTGACTTTTTGCACCCCCCATTTTACTTCTGCACCCCTCTGACTTATTATTTTATATTTTTGTATTTTCTTGCATATTTTTATTTTTTGTGCTTGCATTCATTTTTTTCAAATGATAAAAAATACCCAAAAACATTTTCTTTATTTTTTGCATTTTATTTTTTTTTTGTTGCATAATGAATGGTTTATTAAGATTTTACACTTTATTTTCTTAAATAAAACTTGTAAATAATTTGAAAATACTATACATTTTATTTTATTATTTTTTCACACTTAAAATACTATTTTATACATATTTCATTTTTTCTAACATTTTGTACATATTATTATTTATTTTTTTTGAAAAAAAATGAATAATATAGAATATATTTCTTTTAAACAAAAATTAGGGTTTTTCACCCTTTCAAAAATAATCACAATTTTTTTCTCATTTTAGACTTAAATAATTTTATTTTACATACATAAAATTAATACAAAAACATTTTTTGCATATTTACATTTTATTGCATATTTAAATATTTGGTTATTTATTTATTTGTACAATAAATTTAATTGGGTTGTAATAGTAAATTAGAGCTTTATTTTTGTGCAAATATCCCCCATTCAAACTTGTACCCCTCTCCCATAATATTGTTGTAATAGTCTAGATTTACTTTACGCATTTTATTGCTTTCATATACCATGATAGTAAACTAGGGTTTTGAATGAAAAGACCAAAAATCCAAAACAAATAGCATGACCAAAAATCCAAAACAAATAGCATGACCTAATTCAAGACAAAAATGCATGAAAAATGACAACACATTGCACATAAGCACCTCTAGGGTTTCACCCACTTGGTTGCCTTAAAATAAATAGTCATGGTATGCATGCTAGGTATCTTGGCAAAATCAAACAAAACAAAAAGATCATAGTCCCTCGATGACGCTATCTTGGTTGCCTAAAAACAAATGATCTTGGTCCCTCAAAACTTGATAAGATACTTGGCAATATTGTTATCATGGTCATACGATGACGAATGCCCGTCCCGTTTAACATCCAAAGATAGGGTTGTTTACCAAATGCAATGGTAAAACAACAATATCAAAGGAATAAAAATGTGTAGGAAAGACTTTTGAGTAGGTAGATAAGCTTCTAGTTACTTGATCAATTTGCAAACAATCCTTGTTATTTTCAAAAACACACAACACATTTCAAAACATTTCCAAATAACTTTCAAAACATGAAAACATTTTTCAAAAGACAAACATCTTTGTATACATTCTTACGAACGAGAATCATTACAAAGATTGCCTAAACAAAGTCCTCTTTTCAAAATACTTTCAAAACCACACAAAGCACCATTTCAAACAATTGGAAAAGCAAAGCAAGTGATCTAAACAAGTAACTAAGAGCCCATGAAAAACCATGGATGAAAAGGGTGCTAGCACCTTCCCTTTTCATAATCTACCCCCCGAACTCAAGAAAACATCTCAAAGGTCTTTCCTGTGCTTTTTTACCTTTCCTTTTGGATAAAATAAAAGTCGGTGGCGACTCTTGCTAAACCGAAACATTTGCGACGAAAACACAAAACCTCAAGTCAGTTCTCCCACCGTATCACACTATTTTCTTGGAAAATGCAATAGTGAAAGGAAACACGCAAGCATTTAATTCTCCCCACTTTTCTGAAGGCAGAAACGGTCCTTTTGTTCCTACTATAAATAGAAGGACATTTATTGCAAGCCAACCAACCAATCAATTTCAAAATAGAAGAAAGAAACTACGTGAAAATTTATGGGCTCACAAACTCTTTGTTCATACACTTTGTGCAATTTATTCTAAGTGAAAAAATCACAGTTGTGATATAGCTTAATTAGAAGCAAATTTTATTTCACTATCTGTAAGATTAAACTCTTGTAAGTGTTCCTTGAGAGACCAAGTATGGTCAGATTTCTCAAGTAGACTAGGACTAGATTTAAGTCTTAGTGGTGTTAGCCACTTGTAAGATTACTTGTGCATTGTTAGTCACAACAGTTGTTGTGTGTTTGTCATCATTTGATTATAGTGGATTAAGTCCTTGTTGAGAAAGGAGAAATCACCTTGACGGGTGGACTGGAGTAGTTTGAGTTCAAATGAACCAGGATAAAAATAACCTTGTCTTTCCATTATTGTTGAGCTTTGTTTTGAAAAGAAAAAGAGTCACTTATTCACCCCCCCCCCCCCCCTTTTAAGTGTTTTCTTACCCCTTCAATTGGTATCAGAGCTTGACTCTAAGCACAACACTTAACCGTGTCAGGAAAAGATCCAGAAGAAAACACAATGGCCGCTGAACAAAACAATAATAGTTACAACAAACCTCCTGTATTTGATGAAGAAGATTTTGAGTACTGGAAAGATAGACTAGAAAGTTTCTTTCTAGGTCACGATGGTGATCTTTGGGATATAGTCTTGGATGGTTACATACATCCTACAGATTCAGAAGGAAACAAAGTGGATAGAAAAAATATGGATAGACAACAAAAAGCTGATTTTAAAAATCATCATAGAGCTAGAAATATTTTTCTAAATGCTATCTCTAATGTAGAATATGAAAAAAATCACTAATAGAGATACAACGCATGATATGTTTGAGTCTCTTAAAATGACTCATGAAGGAAATGCTCAAGTGAAAGAGTCTAAAGCTCTGGCTTTAGTTCAGAAGTATGAAGCCTTCAAAGTTGAAGAAAGTGAGTCTATAGAAGCAATGTTCTCTAGGTTTCAAACTCTGATCGCTGGTCTGAGAGTTTTGAACAAGGGATATACAAAAGCAGATCATGTGAAAAAGATCATCAGAAGATTACCCAGACGATGGGCACCAATGGTCACTGCTTTCAAAGTTTCAAAAGATCTGAATAACGTGTCTCTGGAGGAACTCATCAGCGTTCTCAGAAGTCGTGAGATTGAACTGGATGAGCACGAGCCTCAGAAGAAAGGTAAGTCTCTGGCCCTTAAATCAATTAAGAAATTTGATACTAACGCTTTTCAGGCTGAAGAGGAAAACTCAGAAGAATCAGCGTCAGAAGAAGACAAACTATCCTTGCTCTCCAGAAGGATCAAGCATTTGTGGAAGCACGGACAGAAGAAGTTCAGGAACTTCAAAAAGTCAGAAGATAGACCAGAATCTTCTGGACACAAAAAGTCAAACAGAAGAGAAATTATATGTTATGAATTCAAAGAACCTGGTCACTACAAAAGTGATTGTCCAAAGCTTCAAAAAGAAAAACCAAAGAAAAGGTTTGGTAAGAAGAAAGGGATGATGGCAACCTGGGATGACTGAGATTCTTCTGAAGATGAATCTGGTTATGAAGATGAAAATGCCAACCTAGCTCTTATGGCTACTGTTATATCCCAAAATTTTCCCTCCCATATTCATCAACATTTCTCATCACAAGACTCTTGGAACTCAAGATCAAGCTAGGTTTTGCTCTGCTCAAGACACCTCCTTGCATTGTAGACCTAAATTAGGGTTTGAGGTTGCACATGGATATTTTGACCTACAATGCCCAAAGTGACTTTCATACTCCATGTTGTACCCACAAATTTGTCCATACCAAGTTTCAAGCCTTGATTCAAATTTTTTCCCAGTCAATTGGACAGTTGACCTAGAAATCAGCTGTATTGGGGAAAAAGTCAACTGTGGCCAATTGATAGTCAAACCTCATAAATTTTGACCCACATCAACATTATGAACTCATATGAATCATTTGATCAAGTTTGGATCACAATTCCACAAGAAATTTGATTAGATCACCAAAAGGGCAAAATGGTCATTTTTAGGGTTTTGACTGTACAAAGGCAATTTTTGACTGTTTGACCTAATCAATGGCAAATCAAGCTCAACCATGGACACAAGGACTCAATGACATTATCTTGACCTATTCAACAAGTTCAAAAGGTCTCAAATGCATAGGATTGGCAGATGAATTTTTCAATCAACTAATCAAAATTTGACTGTACATTGAAAAGTCAAACTTTGACTTTTTGGTCAAAATCAAGTGCCAAGAGTTATTTTTCATCAAGACATGTCAAATTATGAAACTTGTTCATCAAGAAACCCAAAAATGCAAATTAGGGTTTAAAATGGAAAAATTTCATAACTTAGAAATTTTCTAAGTTATGAAATTTTCTTATTTTTTCCTAACTTTGTCCCATTTTTTCACCAAGATGAAAATGGATTCAAACAAAACTTGCAACATGAAAGTTGTAGTCCTTCACAAAGTCTACAACTTTTATTCACAAAGTTTTCTCAAAAGAAGCTTGTATCTCAAGTTATGAATTTTGGAACAAGGGTACCTAAAACTTTTTAACTTAGAGAAATTTTGCCCTAGTTTAGGCAGGATTTTGACCCATCTTCTTGGCCATTTTTCACATAGTTCCACTTGGAGTTTCAAGTTGAATTTCAAATATGGATTATAGTACATGTTGCAAGATTTCCAAATTGTCCAAGAACTCCTCAAACACCCTCGTGGTTAGAGAGAATTGAATGCTTGAAGTTGGCAAAAACTCACTTTGATCCATGGCCAATACATGTTCATACCAAGTTGCAAATCTGATCTAGCTAGCTTGGTTCATAATTACAGGCCTCAAAACTAGTTTTTACTCCATAATTTAATGCATATCCATTGAGCTAAGGTATTTTCTTGGTCATTAGGGTATTATACACTAAATTAAGCCTTAAATGGAAAAAGTAACAATGCCATTTTTGCTTAAACTTCACTTTATGTCAAAACAAGATCCTTGAGGCATGGGGCCATATCTCTGAGGCAAGATCAAATCTACCAATTCCAGTAACCAAGGGCAAAGTATGCAGCATATAGGACTTGTACAGACCTGTATTGAAAAGATACATACTCTTGCTTCAAGAAGAAGAAAACTTGCAAAACACAAGCCATCTCTCACGTCTGATAAAACCAACTTACACAAACATTGAAAACAAGTTTCATACCTCCTAACAAGCCAGAAAAAAGACCCCTTTTGCCTCTCAAAACTCCTAGTGCACAAAACCCCCATTTTCTTGCAAAACAGGGTCAATTCTGCATTTGGCAAGCCATCATCAAATTCCATCGTGCGTTCTGCCCAAAGATACTTCAAACACATTCCAACCAACATACCTGAGCTATCCAGATCATCCACAAGTTGATGTAACACCATTAACACACATTGCCATTTTTGTTTCAAAGCTTTGCAGGTTGAGTTCTGTAGCACGATTCAGGCTACTACGAAACAAGCCAAGTATTAGGAAAGCTTCCTTGGACCTCAGGCAAGCTCAAAAGAACCTCAAGCACCCTTGGAAGTTGTTGCGTTGTCTAGCTCGAAGTCAACTGAAACAGGTATTTCATGAACTTCTATCTCTCTATTTAGGAATAGTTAGACTTAGGTTTGTGAATGAAAGATGTTGTATTCATAGCCCTGAAACCATACATGTGCTTAGTTTTCATTTATATTAATCGTGCTAGGAGAATTTTGTTCATGAACTTTCTGAAAAAACTAGGTTAAGATTTAGGGTCAGAGAAATTCTCTCTGGTCTTTGAGAGTTAGCTTAATTTTTTTATATGGTTAGATTCGTTGTTTGATGCTCTACAAGTTTCATGTTATGAGTTTTGTCAAAAAAGCAAGGAATCAGGAGATAGCATTTTGTGTATAACGCGCGCGCAGTTCTGTTCAAAGGAAGAAGATGAAGTGGATTCTGGGCTGGGCCTGGATTCCTTTGCTTTTGACACCCCCCAGTTCATTTTCAGCACCCCCTGGCCCATTGTTTTATATTTTCATTATTTTTGCATTTTTATTTTTTCTGTGACCTTGATATTTTATTTTCATATATAAAAAATACTAAAAAATTATTTTTATAAATTTTTATATTTATTTGGCATTTATTTTAGTTATTTCTAGTATTAATATGTTAAATACTTTATATTTATTTTTGTTTAAATGTATAAATAATGTAAAAAATACTTTTATTTTTATTTATTATTTTTATACACACTTGAAAATATTTCCTTAAAATGTATACTTTTTTTAAATAATAAATTTTTATTTTTATACACTTCATATATATACACACTTGAAAATATTTCCTTAAAATACTATGTTTATTAAATAATTAGAATAAAAAACATCAAAATAATACATTTTTATTTTTATTGATATGTCATACTAAAAATCCTTTTTTTCAATATACTTATATTTTTGTACAAATTAATAGTTTATTGTATATAAATAATAAATAATGCAACTTATTTAAGAAATTAGGGTTTTTGCCCTAAAAAATGAAATAATTGAAATTAACTTCTCATTTATTTACCTATCACATTAAAAATACTTTTTTCATACATAAAAAACATTTTTTGCATAATACACTTTATTTAATATTTATTTATTGTATTTATTTAAATATTGTACATTTAAATATTATGCCTTGTACATTCAATTTGGTTGTAATAATTTAGGATTTAATTTTCTTGCCAAATAAATCCCCAATTCAAATTTGTACCCCCTCCCTATATCATGTTGTAATAGTGTAGAATTTAAATTCTCGCACCTTTAAGCTTTCAATTATGCCATGATTAGACTTAGGGTTTTGTATGCAAAAAATCAAATTAACATTTAGTTTGACCTAATCCAAGATGACTATGCATGAAAACAAACACAATGCACACTTGCATCCCTAGGGTTACAATCCACTTGTTGCCTTCAAAAATTGGCCATGGTTGCATGTCAAGTACTTTGGCAAGACAAAAACAAAACAAAAGATCATAGTCCCTCGATGACGCTATCTGAGTTGCCTAAACAAAATGATCAAGTCCCTTAAGAAAATTGCCAAAAATACTTGACACAATTGCTATCATGGTCTATACGATGACCCGCGCCTGTCCCGTTAACATCCTAACACAAGGTTGTTCACCAAATACAATGGTGAAACAACACCGTTAAAAGGGTTAAAAAACATAAGAAATATTTTTGAGTAAAATAGGGTAGACAATTCTTAGTTACTTGATCAAAGCTTGCAAAAACATCCTTGCTATCTTCAAAACACACTTCACAATACAATTTCAAAACCCTACTTTCAAACATATGAAATTTTTCAAAAGACAAAAACACCTTTGTATACATTCAAACAAGAATCATTACAAAGGTTGCCACAACGATGGCCTCTTTTCAAAAAATATTTCAAAATCACACACAAAGCACCATTTCAAACAATTGAAAAGCACCATTTCAAACAATTGAAAAGCAAAGCAAGTGATCTAAGCAAGTAAGTAAGAGCCCATGGATAACCATGGATGGAAAGGGTGCTAATACCTTCCCTTTCTATAATCTACTCCCCGAACCCAAGAAAACATCTCAAAGGTTTTTCCTGTGCTTTTTTACCTTTCCTTAGGATAAAATAAAAAGTCGGTGGCGACTCTTGCTAAACCGAAACATTTGCAAACATAAACGCAAAATCCCAAGTCAGTTCTCCCACCGTATCACAGAACTGGAGACACTGCTGGGGAAGAGACTTTAAAAGTGGAGTAACCTTAGGGCTTAGATCACGCTTTGCATGATTATATTGTTTGCTTTGTTTGATTTACATTTGGTTCTCTTGTTTGGGCTTGAAATCCTCTACCCGGATTTGGGAAACATTCATAGGTAAATAGCAATACATTGTGGAAACTGTATGGGGTATACCGACATGGTTGAAGCAATAGCTATATTAGTGCGACATATTTGTGAATACCGGTAGCCTTTGAGTCAATCAAAGAGAATACGGGGCCGCTGAGTGATGTCATAAAGCACTAATGAACTCTTAGAACCTTACTTGACCATCTTGGCCTTTTATTAGGGGTAGTGAGATGACCGGCTTTGGTGCAGTCCGAAGTTGGTAGATACTCGATACTACACTCATTGAGGGTTGTTTTCTTGGAATATTTTGGTCGCTAGTTAAGTGGCTAAACCAAAACAATGAACATAGAAAATAATCCAGTGATATTGAGATCCTTAGAACCCGATTACTATTTATAGGACAGGTTTGAGCCAACTAAACTCAATAGGGTATTTACCTATGAAACCTCATGCAAGCCTGAAACTAGGGTTTTGTGTGACTTGCTTGTACATGTGTTTGTGCATACATCATGAACATCATAAAGCATCATATGCATCCACTAACCATTTCAAGGGTTTGGATCTTCATCTTTGTCCTTGTTTTGTAGGTCATGGAATCTCTTCGCAGGAAAACAATTCAAGTCAACCTTGTGAGAATCCTTCCTCAACTCAAGGAGCTTACATCCAGGATTCCAGATAATTCTCTCTTCAGTGAAAGACATGGTAGACTTCTCAACTTGGTCAACTCCAACATTGAAGAAGACATGGTTAAAGTTCTCTTCCAGTTCTTTGACCCCCTACACCACTGTTTCACATTCCCTGACTACCAATTAGTACCTACTTTGGAGGAATTTTCTCAACTCATGAGAATTCCTATTCTTCATCAACTACCCTACAACGGTACGGAAAAAGAACCAAAGCCTGAAGATGTTGCTCAAGCATTACACTTGCAACCATCTGATATCAAGGGACATTGGGAAACCAGAAGTGGTGTCAAGGGTTTCTTGGCAAAGTTTATGTTTGAGAAGGCACAAGACTGCTGGAATTCTCTTGATCTACAAGCCTATGAAGAGATTGTGGCACTCCTTATCTATGGGTTGGTTTTGTTCCCAAACCCTGATCAACTTATAGATGTGAATGTTGTCAAGATATTCATATCCAGGAATCCTATACCTACATTGCTTGGGGACATCCTACACTCATTTTACACACGAACAATGAGGAAAAGAGGTGTTCTCATGTGTTGTACTCCTCTCCTAGCAAGGTGGTTTATTTCTCACCTTCCACAATCAGTTTTGAATAATGAGAAGGGTTTAAGATGGTCACAACGATTGATGACCCTCACACATTCTGATGTACATTGGTGTTCTCGGTCCAGAGAAAATGTCATCATCATTGATTGTTGTGGGGAATTTCCTAATGTCCCACTACTTGGCATTAGGGGAGGCATTACCTACAACCCCTGTTTAGCTCTAAGACAGTTTGGATATGCTCGGAGGGATGGCCCTCATGACATGCTGATCCCTGACATAGTTTTTGACTTCGACAACGATGCGCAAGGACTTTGACAAAGGTTCATCAGAGCTTGGAGGATGCCCAACAAAATGGATAGTAAGAATCTGGGGCACAAGAATTCCATCCCCCTTGAGCCTTACCTCAAGTGGGTGCGAACCCGCGCCCAGAATCTTATGATGCCATATCCTCACATTCTCCCTTTGATCAAAGATCCTATTATAGAAGGAGAGGTTCCATACACCATCCTACATCCTGACATGCCAACATCTTGGGAAGAAATGCAAAAGAGTTGGATCCAACTCAAGGAAGAACGGGATACTTTTGAAGCCAGCTTCTATGCTAGTGAGAAGAAGGTTTTGGAGCTTACCTGCCAACTTCATGAGGAGGAAACTCTCAACACTTACATTACACCAAAGAGGATGCGCAATGTCTTTTTACATTAAGCATTTTGCAATATTTTTCCCATGGGGCACTTATGTACTAACAAATTGCTTCTTAATATGACGTGTGTTCCTTTTTGTTTGCAACAAATTTGAATTTCTGAATCCTTGAATGCATTACATGAATAACATATCATTCATCATATGCATAAACAGGTCTTCACACCAGGTTTCCTTATCTTTCTGCTGTTTATTTCAGCAAGATGGATTTGGAGCAAACGGTAAAGGATCTGCAGGCACAAAATTCACAATTCCAGCAACTCCTCATGACCTTGGCAAAGGGTCAAGAGGACCTCAAAGCATTGTTGGAGAAGAGTAAAGAGAAAAAGAAGAAGAGGCCTGGAGTAGCCACTTTTGGAAGAAGGTTTGAAAGCAACGCCAGAAAAGTTCTCGAGTTCCCCTCAACGTCTGATGAAGGGGCTGGTGAAGGAAAAGGGACTGATGTTCCGTCTGAATCTGAAGTTGAAGAGGAGGAAGAGGAAGAAGACGAAGACTACTCCGAACAAAAATATCCCCCGACGAATGATAAATACAAAAATCTCGAAGATAGACTGGTAGCCATGGAGTTGCAGAGGGTACCCGGTTTGGATTTTGAAGAACTAGGGTTGGTAGTTGGGATCGTTATCCCTCCCAAGTTCAAGGTTCCAACCTTCGCCAAGTATGACGGTCTGTCATGTCCAAAGATGCATCTGAGATCGTA
Source organism: Vicia faba (assembly GCA_948472305.1). Lineage (NCBI taxonomy): Eukaryota > Viridiplantae > Streptophyta > Magnoliopsida > Fabales > Fabaceae > Vicia > Vicia faba. Next base: position 381,560,140 of record OX451738.1, on the reverse strand, counting down.
TGTCAGAAAGATCCAACCCCACTCATCTGACAAAGACCTCTGGGTACATTTTTTTCAAGACAGCTTGTCAGGAACGCAGTTAGACTGGTTTTACCAACTCGAGAGATCAGAGGTTCACAATTGGGAGGACTTAGCTGCTGCATTTTACCATCAATACCAATACAATGCTGATTTGGCGCCCACTCGTACTCAACTACAGAGTATGGGGATGGCTTCCAATGAAGGATTTAAGGAATATGCCCAAAAATGGCGTGATCTGGCTGGAAGGGTGCAGCCACCGTTATTGGACAGAGAATTAGTTGACATGTTTCTAGGGACCCTGTCTAGCCCTTTCTTCAATCATTTAATCGGGAGTTCCTCCGCAGGATTTACTGAACTAATTTTGACCGGCGAAAGGGTTGAGGCTGGTATAAAAAGTGGTAAGATTCAGAAAGATGCATCTGCATCCACTGCTGTCAGGAAAGCCTTCCCGGCTAAAAAGGAATCTTCCGTTGTTTATTCTCAGAAAGGCCAAGGAGGAATGGGGCGCCGACCTACTGTAGGGGCTGTGATGATTCAAAACTCTTCAAATGATCAACCACGCGGCAATCAGTCGAGACCTAATCAACAACGGGTAGAAAGGCCACGACGGCAGTTCACCCAAATCAACATGACGCCAGCGCAAGTACTCCCTCATTTATTGAAGCTGAATCTTACCAGTTTGAAGGAAGCACCTAAGAACCCTAACACCTCCTCTCCATACTATCACTCCAATGCTAAGTGCGCCTACCACTCCGACAGTGTTGGGCATGATACAAATAATTGTTGGGCGCTTAAGAACAAAATCCAAGACCTAATTGACGCCAAGGAAGTAGAATTTGATACTCCTGAGAAGCCCAATGTGATTTGTGCTCCGATGCCCAAGCACGGTAATAATGTTTATGCTGTTTTGGAGGACCTTTATGTTACTGATGTTGTTGACTTGTTGACATTGTTACTTGTGATTAAAGAGAATTTGATGAGAGTCGGGATCTTTCATGATTGTGGAAAAGACTGCTATTTTTGTTTGAACATACGAGGTGATTGCCCAATGTTGAAGTCAGGTGTCCAACGCCTGATGGATACCGAAGAAATACAATTCCAGAAAACCCCTGTTGATACTTTCAATCCTGTTACTCCTGCTACTTTTACTACTTCAACCAACGATATTGCAATCATAACCATTTCCGACAATCCTCCCAAGGCTTGCAAAAGGCCTGTCAGGATTACGCCCAACTCTAAATGTGTACCATTAAAGATCACCATGCGGGGGCCAGTCCCGTATCAATCTAGCAAGACAATCCCATGGAACTATGGAGGAGAAATCTTCTATCATGGCGTCAAGCAGATTGAAGCAGTCCAAGAGATTTCTGAAGAAGAAGACCCTGATATAGGAAACATCACGGGTACAAGCAAGATAACCCGCAGTGGCCGGATCTTTTCTCCGGAGATTGCTCCCCCTCGAGCAGTTTTCGGACCCTCGAAAGCTTCTGCACCTGTTAGGTCATCTGTGCAAGACCCGATAATTGAAGAATTGGATACTCCTAAAGTTAGACCATCTGCTGATACTACCGACAAGGGTAAGGGGATACTAGAAGGGCCTGTCAGGACGAAGGCTCATGCTGTGGTTATCCCCGAAACCACTCAGAAAGAAATGGATGAAATCTTGAAAATAATCAGAAAGAGTGACTACAACGTCGTGGAACAGTTAGGGCAGACCCCTTCTAAAATTTCAATGTTGGCTCTTCTACTCTGTTCAGAGGCCCATGCTAAGGCCCTGATCAAATTTTTGAAGGCGGCACATGTACCCCAAGATACTTCGGCTGACCAATTTCAGGCATGTGTGGCCAGTCTTACTGCTGATAATGGCCTTGGCTTTTCCGATGCTGACTTGACTCCCAAGGGTAGGAAACACAACGACGCGCTGCACGTCTCAGTTGAATGCAGGGGAACCACCCTGGCCCATGTCTTAGTTGATACTGGTTCATCCTTGAATGTACTGCCGAAGAAATCCTTAGACCACTTGGACTGCGAAGGATTGACCCTCAAACCTAGTAACATCGTTGTTAGGGCTTTCGATGGGTCCAAAAGAATGGTTCATGGAGAGGTTGATATTCCTATCAAAGTAGGCACAGAAGTTTTCAACTCAACCTTTTATGTGATGGACATCTGTCCGTCATATTCGTGCTTGTTAGGAAGACCGTGGATCCATTATGTCGGGGCAGTTACCTCCTCTTTGCACCAGATGCTGAAATATCCTATTAAGGGTAAAATTATAACGGTGCACGGAGAGGAATAGTACATGATAAGCCACCTCAACTCCTTCCGTTATGTGGAGCTGGATGGCGAGTTCATCGAAACGCCTTCTCAACATTTTGAGGAAGTTTCTCCTGAGGTAGCAGTTACGAAGACAATGGTTGAGGTACCCATCATTCCCAAGCATGTGCCTAGGATGGAATCTCTCAAGGACGCGGAGGCGGTGATCAAAGAAGGGAAAAGTATAGCATGGGGGAAATTGCCTGATTTTCCCCATAAGATGGACAAATTTGGACTAGGGTTTACAGCTGCAGGACAGAAGGCTATGCGTCGTTCCAAGACTGGAGGGCCACCTATAAGGATCACTCATCACGGAATTAATGTTGTTGAAGATGAAGATGAAGAGAACGAATTCGAAGATTGGATCTTTCCGACCGTCGAAGAGGGTCTAAGCAACTGGGAAACAAAGGATTTTATTCCCATCACCTTTATCAACTAGTAATTTTATCTTTGAACAATTTCCTATTTTTAGTCTGTAATAACTAAAACAATTCGTACACTATTTTCACCTCATGCCTTGCCCGGGGCATGTAGGTCCATGTGTAAGGGCTTGATTTTCTTCATTATCATATGCCATGTTTTAATGAATCATTGGACGTTTTCATAAACTGTTGTGTTCATTTTCTTTCCTTTTGCATTTTTGTTTGTTTAAGGATGGCTATCCCTTACACACACCCACACTCACAAATGCAGGTACCCATCCATTCCGGATTCCATGGGCAACTATTCTGTTTCAGCCTTCGATAACTCTGAAGATTTGGTCAATCACGCTGAGTACGAAGTTGACGAAGATTGTGAAGTGCCGGGAGAGTTAGCCAGACTTTTGCAACAAGAAGAGCGGGCTATTCTGCCTCATGAGGAGTTGCTAGAAACCATCAACTTGGGGACAGAGGAGGACAGGAAAGAAGTAAAAGTGGGTGCCAACCTGGAACCAGGTGTCAAGGAGCGCTTAGTGCAGTTGTTAAACGAATACGTTGAAATCTTCGCCTGGTCTTATGAAGACATGCCAGGGCTAGACACAGATATCGTGGTTCACCGTCTCCCTACAAGAGAGGATTGTCCACCGGTCAAGAAAAAGGTCTGTCGAATGAGGCCTGACATGTCTGAGAAGATCAAAGCTGAAGTAATGAAGCAATTCAACACTGGATTTCTGGCTGTTACATCCTATCCATAATAGGTTGCTAACATTGTGCTCGTGCCCAAAAAGGACGGCAAAGTCAGAATGTGTGTAGACTATCAGGATTTAAACAGGGCTAGCCCCAAAGACGATTTTCCAATGCCGCATATCGACATCTTGGTTGACAACACAGCTCAACACAAGGTTTTTTCCTTCATGGATGGATTCTCGGGCTACAACCAGATTAAAATGGCCCCCGAGGACATGGAGAAAACTACCTTTGTCACGCAATGGGGTACCTTCTGCTATAAAGTGATGTCGTTCGGACTGAAGAACGCAGGGGCAACCTATCAACGCACCATGGTAGATTTATTTCATGATATGATACATCATGAGATCGAAGTTTACATAGACGACATGATAGCTCGATCACAGATAGAAGAGGAACACCTAAATCATTTGCAAAAGCTGTTTTCCAGGTTGAAGGAGTATAAGCTCAGACTTAACCCAAGCAAGTGCACTTTTGGAGTTAGGTCTGGTAAACTTATGGGATTTATTGTCAGCAACAAAGGCATTGAGGTTGATCCAGCTAAGGTAAAGGCTATACAAGAAATGCATGCCCCCCGTACTGAAAAGGAGGTTAGAGGATTCTTGGGACGCTTAAACTATATCGCGAGGTTCATCTCTCACCTGACATCTACCTGTGAGCCAATCTTCAAACTGCTGAAGAAATATCAGGTAGTTGAATGGAACAATGATTATCAATTTGTTTTTGATAAGATCAAGGAGTACTTACTAGAACCTCCTATTCTGATGCCACCCGTCGAAGGAAGGTAGTTGATCATGTATCTAACTGTTTTGGATAACTCAATGGGGTGCGTAATGGGCCAACATAACGAGTCTGGCCGAAAAGAGCATGCCATTTATTACCTTAGCAAAAAGTTTACCGACTGTGAGACTCGCTACTCACTGCACGAGAAAACTTGTTGCGCTTTGGTATGGGCTGCTCGCCGGCTAAGGCAGTATATGTTGACTCATACCACTTTGCTGATTTCCAAGATGGATCCGATCAAGTATATCTTCGAGAAGCCGACTTTATCTGGAAGAATCGCTAGATGGAAAATGATCCTGACTGAATATGACATCCAGTATACTACCCAAAAAGCTATAAAGGGGAGTGTACTAGCTGACCATCTAGCTCATCAAGCCGTCGAAGATTATCAGTCTATGAGATTCGACTTCCCTGACGAGGACATCATGACATTGGACAACATTGAAGGTAACAGACCGTATGACGGACCTGAACAAGGATCCCGATGGACCCTATACTTTGATGGTGCTTCAAATTCACTTGGCAACGGTATCGGTGCGGTACTCATTTCTCCGGAAGGTTGCCATACACCCTTCACTGCCCGACTTTGCTTCAACTGTACCAACAACATGGCTGAATATGAAGGTTGCATCTTTGGTCTCAAGGCTGCTATAGACTTGGGAATCAAATCTTTGGTCGTATTTGGGGACTCGGCTTTGGTTATCAGTCAAATCAAAGAAGAGTAGGACACCAGACATCCTAATCTTATCCCATACAAAGAACATGTCTTGACATTGTTGCCTCATTTCGAGCAGATTACCTTCGAGCATTTCCCGCGAGAAGAAAATCAGCTAGCAGATGCTCTGGCTACAATGTCTTCCATGTTTAAACTCAACTGAGATAACGAGGCTCCCCAAATCACCATCGAGTGAATGGAAGAACCTGCGCACTGTCATGAGATTAATACCGAAGAAGTAGTGGAACAACCCTGGTTTCATGAAATCAAAAGGTATCTCCAGACTAGAGAATACCCTGAAGGAGCTTTCGTCAATGACAAAAAGTTCTTAAGGAGATTTGCTGCCAAGTTCTTCCTAAGCAATGGCATCCTTTATAAGCGCAGCCATGATTGTGTTCTACTTCGTTGTGTGGACAAGGTTGAAGCAGAGTTGATCATGACCGATATACATAGCGGCACATTTGGCACCTACTTGAGCGGACATACGATGGCTAAGAAGATTCTAAGGGCAGGCTACTACTGGTCTACCATGGAAGCTGATTGTCATCAACACTCCCGTACCTGCCACAAATGCCAAGTCTACGCCGACAAGGTACATATTCCTCCTGTTCCTCTCAACGTTCTGACAGCTCCTTGGCCATTCGCAATGTGGGGCATTGACATGATTGGAGAGATCAAGCCCACGGCATCCAATGGACATCGCTTCATCCTGGTGGCTATTGATTACTTCACCAAATAGGTCGAGGCAGCTTCTTATGCCTCAGTTACAAAGAATGAGGTTGCCCGCTTCATCAAGCAGAACCTCATATGCCGGTACGGTATCCTCGACAGGATCATCACAGACAACGTACAAATTTGAACAACACTATGATCACCGCTCTATGCGAACAGTTCAAGATTTATCATCACAATTCATCTCCCTATCGGACAAAGACGAACGGTGCTGTTGAAGCCGCGAACAAAAATATTAAGAAGATCATTCAAAAGATGACAGTCACCTACAAGGACTGGCATGAGATGTTACCGTTTGCTCTGCATGGATATCGTACCACGGCACGTACTTCAACAGGGGCGACCCCCTTTTCTTTGGTATATGGCATGGAAGTTGTTCTACCCATGGAAGTTCAGATTCCTTCCTTGAGGATTATGAAGGACGCTGGTTTGAGTGAAGACGATTGGATTCAGACCCGGTTTGAACAACTTAATTTAATCGACGAGAAGCGACTTACTATTGTTTGTCATGGTCAGACGTATCAAAAACGGATGATCAATGCTTTCAACAAAAAGGTTAGGCGTCAGGTATATCAAGTCGGAGATCTTGTAATCAAGCGGATCATCTTACCGCAAAGTGATCCCAGGGGCAAGTGGACTCCTACTTACGAAGGACCATTTGTAATCAAGAGCATCTTTTCTGGTGGGGCAATGATTCTGACCACCATGGACGGCGACGACTTGCCGCACCCTGCTAACGCAGACATAGTCAAAAGATACTACGCATAAAACAACCCGACAAGTTGAAAACCTGAAAGGGCGACTTGGGCAAAAATGGGCATCCCGGTGAATCAAAAACCCGAAAGGGCGGTTCAGGCAAAAATTAGGGATAAAACAAAAAAAATCTGTACACCCGGCAAGTTGAAAACCCGAAAGGGCGACTTGGGCAAAAAAGGGTTTCCCGGTGGATCGAAAACCCGAAAGGGCGGTCCAGGCAAAAGTTAGGGAATTAAAGCGTATGACTATGTCTCGTCGGATCACTTTAAAAACAATCTCTTTACCAACAAGCTCCAAGCTTCTGATCAATCCAATCATCTATGGACGAAGCAACGAATGGACAGATACTCAGAGTTGTGAAGGCTATAGCAGAATGGGAACCCCATGGAATTGTTACACATAGCCATCTTTCTTTTTGTATAAATTTGTTCTCAATTTTTACGGCAATATTCTCTTAGTAGGATGTTTGTATCCCTTGTACAAAGATACTTACAAAAATTAATACAAATATACTTCAAAGTGCAGAAATTTGCTTGCCTTTCTTTTTCTTTTTTACACTTGTTTTATTTGAAAAGGTCCAATGTTTTGTTAAATAGGCATATGCATTTGAATATAATCACTACTTACAAATAAAACGAAATTGGGAAAGTATAATTACTGATAGGTTGAAGGTGTAGGAAGATATCTTTATGCCATTCAAGAAGAAATCCCCTGCATTACTTTGTTCAGATCCTCAACAAAGCTAAAACCTCGGAGTACATGTCCCGAGCGGAGATAAGCTTCAAGATCCCCCGACGGAGCCAGTACATTCCAAATTGGATTCCCCAGCCGAGTTAAGTTTCAAAGTTCCCATCAGAGTTCAAACTCCTGATTCCCAGCGGAGCTAGAATAATTTAAACCTCCTTCCCCAGCGAAGTCAAATTTCCAACTGATCAAATTCCCTCAATTCCCCCAGCAGCTAGGATGATTCCCCAGTAGATTGGCATACAACCCAAAGCTCCTGATTTCACCGGCTGAGTGAACATTCTCCCCACAGAGTTTTTTCCCAGCAGATCGAAGATTCTCGGTCTCCTTTTTTCAAACAGGAACCTCCTAGGTCTTAATTTTTACCCAGTAGAGATTTATAGAGATTTTCCCTATTTTCCAGGAAAGTCATGAAGGATTCTCATTCCCCGCAGAAGTTGTCAGAACCCTTGTAAATCCCCACAAGTCGCCGAGGACCCTCAATCTCTAGCAGTGGTCCCAGGATTTCTCATTCTCAACAATCAAGAGCTTTAATCCCCAAGCAGTCAGCAAGGATTTCTCATCTTCAGTAATCAAAGATTTTTGGAATCCCCAACTTCGGTCAAGGATTTATTTTCCCCGGCAGCAGTCAAAGATTTCATTATCTCCAGTTATCCAGGATTTATATTCCTCAGCAAGACAACTACTCAGCTTACATGCATAACCATTACATTCATATATCATAAACATGGATTACAGTTCATTGCATCATACATATCATGCAATATAACTTCGTGTTTTAGCTAACATTTTACCCTTTTCAGAATAAGATTAAAAGGTTATCATTAACAATTATTCAGATACAGTATGGATACACTCCAGACACGGCGGTCATTCTACTACTCATTCAGACTTCAGCAATCAGATACAGACTAGATACGCTCCAGACACGGCGGCTATTCTATCTCTCATTCAGATTCAACTATCAACTACAAGTTCAGATACGCTCCAAACACGGATGCCGTTCTGGCCTTTACACCAGCAGTTTGATTCCCCCAGTGCAGTCGCCACGGAAGTCATTCTGTCACTTATTCAGATCCCTGTTACAGTACGGATACACTCTAGACACGGAAGTCATTCGACTACTCATACAGATCTCAACTTCAGATACAGTCCAGATACGCTCCAAACACGGTTGCCATTCTGTCACTCATTCAGAGTTTATCCCCAGCACACAGTTGCTCCATACACAGATGTTTCTCTGTTACCCAGATACAATACAGATACACTCCAGACACGGCAGTCATTCTGATATTCATTCAAAGTTCAAATACAGTTACAACTCAGATACGCGCCAGACACGGACACCATTCTTTTGCTCATACAGACTCAGTCTCCAGATATAGTTCAATTGCATTCCAGACATGGATACCATTTTGATGCTCATTCTTCTGACCTACAACGTTGCAAATCAACAAGAATTCTTGGATGGCATCTTTAAGCCCATCTCTAGAAAGATTATACCATCTCCAAATGGCATCTTTAAGCCTATTTCCTCAGCTATATTTTTGACGAGTGCAAATTTACGGGCACTCTAGTGTCCAATCCTCTTTTACCTTCGAGTCACGAAAGGCAAACTTGCCAATCTAACTCTTCAGGTTCAAGAAGATTGAACAAGGGCAACTGTTATACCCAAAAATTTGCCCTCCCATATTCATCAACATTTCTCAGCACAAGACTCTTGGAACTCAAGATCAAGCTAGGTTTTGCTCTGCTCAAGACACCTCCTTGCACTGTAGACCTAAATTAGGGTTTGAGGTTGCACAGGGATATTTTGACCTACAATGCCCAAAGTGACTTTCATACTCCATGTTGGACCCACAAGTTTGTCCATACCAAGTTTCAAGCCTTGATTCAAATTTTTGCCCAGTCAATTGGACAGTTGACCTAGAAATCAGCTGTATTGGGGAAAAAGTCAATTGTGGCCAATTGACAGTCAAATCTCATAAATTTTGACCCACCTCAACATTATGAACTCATATGAATCATTTTATCAAGTTTGGATCACAATTCCACAAGAAATTTGATCAGATCACCAAAAGGGCAAAATGGTCATTTTTAGGGTTTTGACTGTACAAAGGCAATTTTTTACTGTTTGACCTAACCAATGGCAAATCAAGCTCAACCATGGACACAAGGACTCAATGACATTATCTTGACCTATTCAACAGTTCAAAAGGTCTCAAATGCATAGGATTGGCAGATGAATTTTTCAATCAACTAATCAAAATTTGACTTTTTGGTCAAAATCAAGTGCCAAGAGTTATTTTTCATCAAGACATGTCAAATTATGAAACTTGTTCATCAAGAAACCCAAAAATGAAAATTAGGGTTTAAAATGGAAAATTTTCATAACTTAGAAATTTTCTAAGTTATGAAATTTTCTTATTTTTTCCTAACTTTGTCCCATTTTTTCACCAAGATGCAAATGGATTCAAACAAAACTTGAAACATGAAAGTTGTATTACTTCACAAAGTCTACAACTTTTATTCACAAAGTTTTCTCAAAAGAAGCTTGTATCTCAAGTTATGATTTTTGGAACAAGGGTACCTAAAACTTTTAACTTAGAGAAATTTTGCCCTAGTTTAGGCAGGATTTTGACCCATCTTCTTGGCCATTTTTCACATAGTTCCACTTGGAGTTTCAAGTTGCATTTCAAAGATGGATTATATTACATGTTTCAAGCTTTCCAAATTGTCCAATAAATCCTCAAACACCCTTGTGGTTAGAGAGAATCGAATGCTTGAAGTTGGCAAAAACTCACTTTGATCCATGGCCAATACATGTTCATACCAAGTTGCAAATCTGATCTAGCTAGCTTGGTTCACAATTACAGGCCTCAAAATCAGTTTGTACTCCATAATTTAATGCATATCCATTGAGATAAGGTATTGTCTTGGTCATTAGGGTATTATACACTAGATTAAGCCTTAAATGGAAAAAGTAACAATGCCATGTTTGCTTAAACTTCACTTTATGTCAAAACAAGATCCTTGAGGCATGGGGCCATATCTCTGAGGCAAGATCAAATCTACCAATTTTAGTAACCAAGGGAAAAGTATGCAGCATAATATAGGACTTATACAGGCCTGCATTGAAAAGATACACACTTTTGCTTCAAGAAGAAGAAAACTTGCAAAACACAAGCCATCTCTCACATCTGATAAAACCAACTTACACAAACATTGCAAACAAGTTTCATACCTCTTAACAAGCCAGAAACACGACCCCTTTGCCTCTCAATACTCCTAGTGCACAAAACCCCCATTTTCTTGCAAAACAGGGTCAGTTCTGCATTTTACAAGCCATCATCAAATTCCATCGTGCGTTCTGCCCAAAGATACTTCAAACACATTCCAACCAACATACCTGAGCTATCCAGATCATCCATAAGTTGATGTAACACCAATAACACACATTGCCATTTGTTTCAAAGCTTTGCAGGTTGAGTTCTGTAGCACGATTCAGGCTACTACAAAACAAGCCAAGTATTTGGAAAGCTTCCTTGGACCTCAGGCAAGCTCAAAAGAACCTCAAGCACCCTTGGAAGTTGCTGCATTGTCCAGCTCGAAGTCAACTGAAACAGGTATTTCATGAACTTCTATCTCTCTATTTAGGAATAGTTAGACTTAGGTTTGTGAATGAAAGATCTTGTATTCATAGCCCTGAAACCATACATGTGCTTAGTTTTCATTTATATTAATCGTGCTAGGAGAATTTTGTTCATGAACTTTCTGAAAAAACTAGGTTAAGATTTAGGGACAGAGAAATTCTCTCTGGTCTTTGAGAGTTAGCTTAATTTTTTTATATGGTTAGATTCGTTGTTTGATGCTCTACAAGTTTCATGTTATGAGTTTTGTCAAAAAAGCAATGAATCAGGAGATAGCATTTTGTGTATAACGCGCGCGCAGTTCTGTTCAAAGGAAGAAGATGAAGTGGATCATGCGCTGGGCCTGGATTCCTTTGCTTTTGACACCCCCAGTTCATTTTCAACACCCCCTGGCCCATTGTTTTATATTTTCATTATTTTTGCATTTTTATTTTTTCTCTGACCTTGATATTTTATTTTCATATATAAAAATACTAACAAATTATTTTTATAAATTTTTATATTTATTTGGCATTTATTTTAATTATTTCTAGTATTAATATGTTAAATAGTTTATATTTATTTTTGTTTAAATGTATAAATAATGTAAAAAATACTTTTATTTTTATTTATTATTTTTATACACACTTGAAAATATTTCCTTAAAATGTATACTTTTTTTAAATAATAAATTTTTATTTTTATACACTTCATATATTTAATATATATATATATATATATATATATATATATATATATATATATATATATATATATATATATATATATATATATATATATATATATATATATATATATATATATATATATATATATATATATATATATATATATATATATATATATATATATATATATATATATATATATATATATATATATATATATATATATATATATATATATATATATATATATATATATATATATATATATATATATATATATATACATATACATATATACTATGTTTATTAAATAATTAGAATAAAAAACATCAAAATAATACATTTTTATTTTTATTGATATTTCATACTAAAAATACTTTTTTTCAATATACTTATATTTTTGTACAAATTAATACATTATTGTATATAAATAATAAATAATGCAACTTATTTAAGAAATTAGGGGTTTTGCCCTAAAAAATGAAATAATTGAAATTAACTTCTTATTTATTTACCTATCACATTAAAAATACTTTTTCATACATAAAAAACATTTTTTGCATAATACACTTTATTTAATATTTATTTATTGTATTTATTTAAATATTGTACATTTAAATATTATGCCTTGTACATTCAATTTGGTTGTAATAATTTAGGATTTAATTTTCTTTCAAAATAAATCCCCAATTCAAATTTGTACCCCCCCCCCTTCCTATATCATGTTGTAATAGTGTAGAATTTAAATTCTCGCACCTTTAAGCTTTCAATTATGCCATGATTAGACTTAGGGTTTTGTATGCAAAAAATCAAATTAATAATTAGTTTGACCTAATCCAAGATAACTATGCATGAAAACAAACACAATGCACACTTGCATCCCTAGGGTTACAATCCACTTGTTGCCTTCAAAAATGGGCCATGGTTGCATGTCAAGTACTTTGGCAAGACAAAAACAAAACAAAAGATCATAGTCCCTCGATGACGCTATCTGAGTTGCCTAAACAAAATGATCAAGTCCCTTAAGAAAATTGCCAAAAATACTTGACACAATTGTTATCATGGTTTATACGATGACCCGCGCCTGTCCCGTTAACATCCTAACATAAGGTTGTTCACCAAATACAATGGTGAAACAACACTGTTAAAAGGGTTAAAAACATAAGAAAGATCTTTGAGTAAAATAGGGTAGACAACTCTTAGTTACTTGATCAAAGCTTGCAAAAACATCCTTGCTATCTTCAAAACACACTTCACAATACAATTTTAAAACCCTACTTTCAAACATTGGAAATTTTTCAAAAGACAAAAACACCTTTGTATACATTCAAACAAGAATCATTACAAAGGTTACCACAACGATGACCTCTTTTCAAAAAATCTTTCAAAATCACACACAAAGCACCATTTCAAACAATTGAAAAGCACCATTTCAAACAATTGAAAAGCAAAGCAAGTGATCTAAGCAAGTGATCTAAGCAAGTAACTAAGAGCCCATGGATAACCATGGATGAAAAGGGTGCTAATACCTTCCCTTTCTATAATCTACTCCCCGAACCCAAGAAAACATCTCAAATGTCTTTCCTGTGCTTTTTGACCTTTCCTTAGGATAAAATAAAAAGTCGGTGGTGACTCTTGCTAAACCGAAACATTTGAGAACACAAACGCAAAATCCCAAGTCAGTTCTCCCACCGTATCACAGCTATCACAGCAGATGACTCAGACTGTGAGTCAGAACCAAGAGAGGTATTTTCTGAATTTTCTAGAGATGAACTTGCTGATAGTTTATCAGAACTTCTGGAAAACTATAGTCAGCTCAAAATCAAATACAAGAAACTCAAGAAGAGTCTTGCATCTGATCTTGAGAAACATGAAACAGAAAAATCTGAACTTTTAGAAAATAATTTTAAACTTAAAGAAGAAATTCAAAATGTTCAAAAAATTTCTAGTTCAGAGTCTGTGTCTAGTTCAAAAGATATTCTGAAAGAATATGACTGTAGCTTTCAAACTTTTCTAGCTAAAGGCATAGATAGAAGCAAAATGGCTTCAATGATCTATGGAGTTAGTGGGGAAAATAGAATAGGAATTGGATATGAACCTCCCAAAGGGAAGGAGACATACATACCAAAACTTGTTGCTAAAATGACTTTCTCTTACAAACCTCTGAATAAACAATTCAAGTTTGGACACTCTCATGATATAAAATATACATCACATTCTGGAAACTCTTATGCTAACCCAAAGTTCAAACAAAACTTTAAACACTCTAACCCAAAAGGACCCAAAAAGATATGGGTACCTAAGGATAAAATAATATTTGTTGCAGATGTCCTTAACAGCTCAATTGAGACACATGTCATGATACCTGGACTCTGGGTGCTCATGACACATGACGGGAAAAAGGTCTACGTTCCAAAGCCTGGAACTTAAAGCTAGAGGAGACGTGAAGTTTGGAGGTAATCAGAAAGGGAAGATTATTGGTTCTGGAACCATTGGAAACGGTAACCTTCCTTCTATCTCTAATGTTTTATTAGTAGAAGGATTAGCTCATAATCTATTGTCCATAAGTAAATTAAGTGACAATGGTTATGACATTATCTTCAATCAAAGCTCCTGTAGAGTTGCAAGTCAAAAAGATGGATCAATCCTCTTTTCTGGCAAGAGAAAGAACAACATATACAAAATTGATTTATCAGATCTTAAATCTCAGAACGTTAAATGCCTTTTGTCTATTAGTGATGAGCAATGGGTATGGCACATAAGATTGGGACATGCCAGTCTAAGAAAAATCTCTCAACTAAATAAATTAAATTTAGTCAGAGGACTTCCCAATTTGAAGTACAACTCAGAAGCTTTGTGCGAAGCATGTCAAAAAGGAAAATTTTCAAAACCTTCCTTTAAATCCAAAAATGTTGTCTCTTCCTCTAAGCCATTAGAGTTACTTCATATTGATCTGTTTGGGCCAGTTAAAACGGCATCCATCAGAGGCAAGAAGTATGGATTGGTCATTGTTGATGACTTCAGCAGATGGACATGGGTAAAGTTTTTAAAACACAAGGATGAGTCACATTCTGTGTTCATTGACTTCTGTACCCAAGTGCAAAATGAAAAAGATTTTAAAATCATAAAAGTCAGAAGTGATCATGGTGGTGAATTTGAAAATCATTATTTTGAAAAATATTTTAAAGAAAATGGTATTGTTCATAATTTTTCTTGTCCTAGAACTCCCCAGCAAAATGGAGTTGTAGAAAGAAAGAATAGAACTTTATAAGAAATGGCCAAAACCATGATCAATGAAACTAATATGGCTAAGCACTTTTTGGCAGAAGCTGTGAACACAGTGTGTTACATTCATAATAGAATCTCTATAAGACCTATTCTTGAAAAGACTCCCTATGAATTGTGGAAAAACAGAAAGCCCAACATTTCTTATTTCCATCCTTGTGGATGTACTTGTTTTATTTTGAACACTAAAGAAACTCTAAACAAGTTTGATTCTAAAGTACAAAAGTGTTTTCTGCTTGGATATTCTGAACGCTCAAAAGGCTATAGAGTATACAACACATAAACTCTGATTGTTGAAGAATCAATCAAAGTCAGGTTTGATGATAAGCTTGGCCAGCAACAACCAAAGCAAATTGATTTTTCTGTAAGTACAGAAGATCATCCCTCAAACTATGGAACTTCATAAGCAAAGGAAAATTCAGAAGCAAAGGAAAACTCAGAAGCAAAGGAAGACTTAGCAGATCATCCTCTTGACAATGCTCTAGACAACCTCAGAATCTCTGATCAACTCACTCAGAAAAGGTTTCCTAGAATCTCTTCAGCTCACAAAGAAGATGTAATCATTGGAAGAAAAGAAGATCCCATCAGAACAAGATCCTCTCTCAGAATCAATGAAGAATCTTTGTTTGGTTTGGTTTCTCTAATTGAGCCAACTTCCATTGATGAAGCTCTGGAAGATAATGATTGGATCTTAGCAATGCAAGAAGAACTCAATCAATTCTCTAGAAATGATGTATGGGATCTAGTTCCAAGACCCAAAGGATTCAACGTTATAGGAACCAAATGGGTTTTCAGAAACAAATTGAACGAGCAAGGAGAAGTGATCAGAAACAAAGCACGACTGGTTGCACAGGGTTATAGTCAACAAGAAGGAATTGATTATAATGAAACCTTTGCCCTAGTCGCCAGGTTAGAGTCATTAGATTATTAATTTCTTTTGTTGTACAAAATAACATTTCATTATATCAAATGGATGTTAAAAGTGCATTTTTAAATGGCTATATTGAATAAGAAGTTTATGTCCATCAACTTCATGGATTTAATGATTCAAAATATCCAGAACATGTTTTTAAATTAAAAAAGTCTTTGTACGGTTTAAAACAAGCTCCCAGAGCTTGGTATGATCGTCTGAGTAATTTTCTTTTAGAAAAAGATCTTACCAGAGGGAAAGTGGACAGAACTCTTTTTAGAAAGACATTTAAAAATGATATTTTAATTTGTCAAATTTATGTTGATGATATAATTTTTGGAACCTCTAATATCTCCCTTGGAAAAGAATTGGCTGAGACCATGCAGGCAAAATTTGAAATGAGCATGATGGGAGAATTGAAGTTCTTTCTGGGAATTCAAATCAACCAGACTCCAGAAGGTACTTACATATATCAGACGAAGTATGTTAAAGAACTTCTGAAGAAATTTCAGATGTCAGAAAGCAAAGATGCCAAGACACCTATGCATCCAACCTGCATTCTGGGAAAAGATGAGGTAAGTATGAAGGTAGATCAGAAGCTCTATAGAGGTATGATTGGATCCCTTCTCTATCTGACTGCATCTAGACTTGATATACTATGCAGTGTGTGTTTATATGCTAGATTCCAATCAGATCCTAGAGAATCTCACTTAACAGCAGTTAAGAGAATTCTTAGGTATCTGAAAGGTACTACTAATCTGGGTTTGTGTTACAGAAGATCACAAGATTACAGACTAGTAGGTTATTGTGATGCTGACTTTGCTGGAGATAGAATTGAAAGAAAAAGCACCTCTGAAAGCTGTAAGTTTCTGGGTGACAACCTTATCTCATGGTATAGCAAGAAGCAAGCAACAATTGCACTTTCAACCACAAAAGCTGAGTATATATCTGCTGCTGGATGTAGCTCTCAGATGATTTGGATGAAAAGTCAACTAGAAGATTTTAATCTTTATGAAAGTAAGATTCCTATCTTCTATGACAATACTCCTGCTATTTGTCTTTCTAAGAATCCAATTTTACATTTTAAAGCCAAACATATTGAAATTAAATATCATTTTATAAGGGACTATATTCAGAAGGGAATTTTAAATTTAATTTTTGTAAAAACAGACCATCAATGGGCTGACATTTTTACCAAACCCCTTTCAGAAGATAGATTTAATTTCATTTTGAAAAATATGTGTATGGAATTATGTCCTGAATAAAATAAAATTTATCTTCTGTGTTTGACTTTAGAATATTCTAAAATGAATGTTTTGATTAACAACTCTTCATAAGTTAGAAGAGAAGTTACATCAGAAGCTATATGAAAAGTTCTGAAATGTTCTAACGTTTCATTTCTAAGTATAGTTCAGAAATTCATTAGAACAAACAATTGTTACATGCATCCTTCAGGAGATGAACACATGGTGTGTTTCTGAAAGGTCACGCATGCAAAAGCTACTGACGTCGTTCTAGGTAACTGTTAATGATTAGCCATAATCTCACGCTTTCCCTAATTTTTAGCAAAATCATTAAATTCACGTAATGATGAGATTCGTTTTAAATTCTTTAAAAATTCTTTTTTAATTTTATTTCTAAACCTATTTCTGAAACTTTTGCATATAAATACTTTTTAAAAAACCCTTTTTCATTTTTTACTGTCTCTTTCAAACTCAAATGTTTCTGTACTTTTTCTCTAAAACCATTTTCTTCATCTCTCAACTCTAAGAACTCTTATGGCTTCTTCTTCTACCCACTCTGAGCAATACATAATGTCTGAGAGAACTACTCTCATTCCTGTAGATAGTTTGGAAGTCTTAAGTGAGTTAATGGTAGATTTTGAGAATCTAAGAGAAGATAGTTTTGACTTGTTTCCTGCTGTTAAGTTTCAAGGTTGGGAAAACTTTTTTGATCGTCTTATTGGTCCAGTCTTTCCACACCTGGTGAAGGAATTCTGGATACATGCAATTGCAACGCCTAAGGTTATTCTCTCTTTCGTAATGGGCAAGGAAATCTCCATTACTGAAAACCTAATCAGAAAGTTGCTAGTGTTTAAAGGACTTGGAGTAACAGGTATGCCAAGTGGAAGAATGGAAATGTCAAGGGTCTACTCAGATATTTTCACAAATGGTTAAGGATCTTCAAAAGTCAGGGACTTGAAAGATAAATATAAGATTTGGGAAAGAATTATCCATGGATGTATTCACCATAGGAAGGACACCAGCTCTCCAGATTACATTAACGCAGATCAACAATACTTATTGTTCTGCCTTGGAACAAATGTAAAAATTTATTTGCCTTATTTGCTATTTGAACATTTTTGGAACCATGTAAAAGAGACTAGGGAAGCTGAAAGATTGAAAACCCCCAAATCCAAAAGGAATTGGATTCCTATGGGTAGATTAATCTCAGACATTCTAACTGAGAATGGTCTGATTGCTCACCTAGATGAAGTCAATCTTCTGGGGGAGCTAGAACCTACTTGTGGTAAGACTATGACTGAGAAGAATTTACTGAAAAGGAAAATAATTGACAAGCTGTTGGTGAAACCAACTCCGTATGTGTCAACTATTGTGAAGAGAAGAAGGATACTTATTGCTGATTTCCCTCTGTTCAACTCAGGAGATCATCCACGTATCATCCAGCACTACATTGAAATCTGCAAAGAGACTGGAACACCTATTAATCCAGCTTGGCTTCAAGGAAGAAATCAAGCTGCTCCAGATGTTGTTCTTCAGGAATCTTTGAAGATGAAAGCAGTTGAAGGACCTTATGCCAGACCTCAGAAGAAAAATAAGACAGGTAAACCTGGTGAAACTATCACTGTTTATGATTCTGTCAATGTATCTACATTTGCTGAACTCTCCCAAACTTTAAGAGATATAGATGTTGATATTGACCTGACCTTACCATCTGACTCTTTTGTTGATAACCCTCAGAGAAATTAAGTTTTATCAGATTTGAGTGACTTTGACTCTGATGAACACTCTGAAACCCAATCAAAACCCTCCCAATCAGAACCTTCTCACTCAGAACCCTCTAAACCATATGTTTCTCAACCCATTCCTGCTGAACACTTTTTAAGACCTCCTCCCAGACCTCTATCACCCAGATCATCTGGATGGTATGATGCTGGATCTTGGAGAATTCCAGGAATCACCGTTCCTCTGGCAACACAAAAACCACCTTTCACCTTACCATCTGAAAACATTTTTGCCATGAACCAACCACAACATCAGAACCCCACTCCCACTCCTGAAAATACAATAATCATTTCACCTGACATCACTCCACCTACTTCACCATAACATCCAACACCAAACTCACTGATACTCTCACCTCCTCATATTCCAGAACACCAATCTGTTGAACCACCTGAAATTTTTGAATCATCCGAACCTCATGAACAATCAACACCACCTAACTTTGTTAACCAACCTGACCACTCGGCCACTTCTGAACCAACCAAAAATCCTGAACCTGCTAGATTTTTAAGAACTGTAGTGGATTATGAATCTCTATAATTTTTGAAAAACAAAACTTTCAAGAAGGTTGTCCCAAAACCTGTTCAGCCAGATGTAAATACATTGTTTCAGAATTTTTTAACAGATATTCAAGCATGGTTGAATCTGCTGAAAGAAGATTGTACCAGAAGTGTGAACCCAGCTGCAACGGATCTTTTGTGGGAGACTTTCAGAAGAACTCTAGATGTTGAGTCATTGAAGCTACAAGACTTATGCCACTTTCAGGTGATGGACAACTTTTTCGAACATCTGCATGCTTTCAAGTCAGAAGCTGCTGACATTTGGAATAAGAAGTCTTCTTTAATGATTGCTGATACACCAACTGATACAATGGACATATCAGAAGATGAATCTGAAGATGCCTCTGACGATTCAAACCCTCTGGCTATTGTTCTATTGAATCAAACTTTTGCTAAGGAAACTCCTGAACTTGTGCAAACCCTTGTAATGGATATGGGCACTCTGCTTTCAACCTTTGCATTTTGACTCAATGGTTGCTGCTCCAAAGCCTGTTTCTGCTGAAGCTTCGTCATCCTCTGCTCCTACCTCACTTATCATGGATACTCTGAATGAGCTCAAGAGGGAGAATAAAGTCATTCATGAACGCTTGGATAAGCAAGACCAGACAAATCAAGAAATCAGAAGCTGGATGATGAAACAAGAAGAATCTGCCTCTGAGATAAAGAATCTTATGATGGCTCTTGTTACTAAGAAATCCTAGTGTCCTTCTAATTCTTGTTTTTTGTTTGTTGTTTTGTACTTCTGGATATCTTTTGCTATTTTATGAAAACTTTTAAGCTCTTCAACTATTTTATTTATACACTTTTTGATTATGCCAAAAAGGGGGAGAAAATGAGTATTTTGAACTAATCATGTTTAACAGTTATGAGACTAAGTCTCAGACATTCTAACAAAATACAATATTTCTTTCTGTGCAAAAGAATTTTTTTTGCAGGTATCACTTAAATTCTGGAAGAGTATTTCAGCTGAATATTATCTTCAAAAGAAGTTCTGAAGAAATCCTAGAAGATATTTTTTTTCATACTCTGATAAATAATCTCAGGAAGTTTTATATATAGAAATATTCATTTCAGGGGGAGATTCTTATCTCTTATCATATTTTATTTCCATATCTGAATAATTTTTGTCATCATCAAAAAGGGGAAGATTGTTAGAACAAGATTAGTTCTGATCTATCTCAGAGTTTTGATGATAACAATAAATTCTATTTTAGATAATTTATACTCTGATGAACGTATTTGAATATTTCAGATAATGTTCTGACAGAAGCATTCTGATGTGTTAAGCTAAAAATTATACGAAGAAGTTCTTTAATGAAAGAACCATTTTTGTTTTAAGCGCATCTGCTGACTCTGGTAAGACAATTTATTTAAATGTATCTTCTAACATTTAGCAGGATTCCTTACTCAAAAGATTACTTGAAAGCAAGTGTTGTTCATAAGTTATTTGAAAGCAAGCGCTGATCAAGTTCTTAGCAAGCAAAGCACTGCTTAGAAGATGAGTAAAGCATGTTTTGAATTCAAGACATTAAAGCAAGTTCTGAAGGAACGTTAAAGCCAACTTGTCTTGTCAAGCTTCAGGAAACATATCCTTACAAGTGTTTCTTAGAAAATGGAATAGTGCAAGGAAACACGCAAGCATTTAATGCTCTCCACTTTTATGAAGGCAACAATGGTCCTTTTGTTCCTACTATAAATAGAAGAACATTTATTGCAATCCAACCAACCAATCAATTTTAAAATAGAAGAAAGAAACTACGTGAAAAATTTTGGGCTCACAAACTCTTTGTTCATACACTTTGTGCAATTTATTCTAAGTGAAAAAATCACAGTTGTGATATAGCTTGATTAGAAGCAAATTTTATTTCACTATCTGTAAGATTAAACTCTTGTAAGTGTTCCTTGAGAGACCAAGTTTGGTCAGATTTCTCAAGTAGACTAGAACTAGATTTAAGTCTTAGTGGTGTTAGTCACTTGTAAGATTACTTGTGCATTGTTAATCACAACAGTTGTTGTGTGTTTGTAATCATTTGATTATAGTGGATTAAGTCTTTGTTGAGAAATGTGAAATCACCTTGACGGGTGGACTGGAGTAGTTTGAGTTCAAACGAACCAGGATAAAAATAACCTTGTCTTTCCATTATTGTTGAGCTTTGTTTTGAAAAGAAAAAGAGTCACTTATTCAACCCCCCCCCCCCCCCCCCTTCTAAGTGTTTTCTTACCCCTTCATGCCTCCCACTGGATCCAGCGCAGTTGTGGGCCAACAAGATTTGGGCCTTGAAATTTAGCAGCCTACCCCCCAATTTGGGTTTCTCACCCCCTCAGGCCCATATTTATTATTTACTTTATTATTTTTTAATTAGTTTATATTTTTTTGTTTATTCGTTTTTTAAAAATCATAAAATCAGAAAAATCATAAAAATAAGATTTAGAGTTTTTTTAAGAAAATTAATTTTTGCAAATTAATTTAATTTAATTAACTTTAATTTATTTTCCTTAATTTAAAATTAATTAGAAATTAGGTTAAATTTCAAATCTTTCATAGACAATTAGATTTTTAGGGTTTCAAAATTAGGCCAGTCTTAATTTTTACGCGTTATTATTTTTCATACGATTATTTTTTATTATGTAACTGTGCCCGGTTTGTAATACCTAAATTAGGGTTTTTTAATTTCCGCACTTTACTTTTTAGGCATTATTTATGTAACCACACCAAAGCCTTGTAATAGTTGTAGGAACTTTATTTCTCGCCTTTATATTTCTTATATGCTTGTATATAAACTGTTAGTAAATTAGGCGTGCATGACAAGAATTAATCAATTAACCATTATGTCACTAACCTCAAGATAAAATATCTGAAAAAAGTACATTGTTGCACACTTGCACCCCTAGGGTATTCTCCGCTTTGGTTGCCTTCGGAAATGGTCTTGTCCCTCGAACGTAGGGATATCTTAGCGAAGACCCTCAGTTTAAAAATCATCATAAAGATCATGGTCCCTTAATGTCCCTCGAGTTTCCTACGAGAAATGATCTTGTCCCTCGATGTTGCCTACATGATGACAGTCCCTTCGAATTGCTAAGGTATCTCTACATGTTGCCTTCAATGACCATAAACGTCCCTTTCGATAGTCCCCCAAACATCCAACAATAGGGCTACCTACTCACTAATAGTAGGATAGCACTATCTAAAGGAAAGAAGGAAAAGAATGCCTTTTTCGAGTAGGTAGATAGCTACTAAGTACTTGCTCAAATCTTATTCCTTTTTACACTTACACACTTTCAAAATTCTTCTAAAAAACGATTTATCACACTCTTGAGGACTGATACAAGAGTTATTATAAAGCAAACAAAATCTTTCAAAACACACAAGCACGGAAACAGTTTTCGAAAAATGAGCAAGTACCTAAGAGCCCGTGGAAAACTACAGATGGAAAGGGTGCTAATACCTTCCCTTTCCATAATCTACCCCTCTTACTCAAAAAATATCGAAAAAGGTCTTTTTATGTTCTTTTCACATTTTCCTTTGTTGGATAAAAGAAAAGTCGGTGGCGGCTCTTGCTTACCACATAATTTGCAAACAAAAAATGCAAACCAATATAACAGTCGGTTCTGCCACCGTATCACATGGAATAATAGAAAACCCAACATTTCATACTTTCATCCTTTTGGATGTGATTGTTTTATGTTGAACACTAAAGAGAATTTTAACAAGTTTGATTCTAAAGCACAAAATGTATCATGTTAGAATACTTTGAACGCTCAAAAAGCTACAGAGTATATAACACTGAAACTCTTATTGTTGAAGAATCTATTCATGTTAGATTCGGTGATAAGCTTGACCATGAAAAGTCAAAGCTAGTTGAAAAGTTTGTAGATTTGGAGATTACCTTCTCAGACTCAAAAGGTAATGATGCTACTAACAAGGATCCTAAAAAGAAAGACTCAGAAGGAGCCCAACCAGAAGCTGTTGAAGCTCAAACTCCTCTGAGGAAGCATATAATTAAATCCTCATATCATGAAGAATTGATTATGGGCGATAGATCCGAACCAGTCAGAACCATATCCTCTTTCAAACCTTCATAAGAGGCGTTTATGGGTTTGGTGTCCCTTATAGAGCCTTCATCTCTTGAATAATCGCTTATGGACACAAAATGGATCTTGGCTATGCAAGAAGAGCTGAATCAATTCTACATCAATGATGTATGGGATCTTGTGCCAAGACCCAAAGTAACTCACGTGATTGGAACCAAATGGGTCTTCAGAAACAAGCTCAATGAAAAAGGAGATATGGTAAGAAACAAAGCTCGACTGGTTGCACAAGGTTAAGTCAACAAGAATGGATTGGCTATACAGAAACCTTTGCACCAGTTTCCAGGTTAGATTTTATTCATTTCTTAATTTCTTATGCTGATTTTTCAAATTTGATGCAAAAACAGTGAGAGAAATTGATTTCTTGAATATGGGGAATTGATTTCTGCTACGAAATTTTCATAAAACATCATTTTAAAGAGAGGATTCTTGATCAAATTTTTTATCAAACACCTTATGATCATAGTTATCATTGAGCACGAAAATTCCATCAAATTATGAGAAAATAACACCAATGGAATCATAAAATGCAACTCAATGAATCAAGCGACTAAGATCAATAAGAGATCACATCGTGAAAGATGAGGATCCAACTTACCAAAGGTGGATCTAGAAAATTATCAAACAACTTCAAAACTTGCTTCAAATTAGCTCTAAGAATCAATCACCCAAGCTCAGATTTAGAGAATTAATAAAGAGAAAGTGTTTGAATGGAGGTTTAACTCAAAGATTAGTAAGCTTCAATGAAAAAATTGCTAACTTTTATGGAAATGGAGCTTTGAGTGAATTTGGGTAGATTAAGAGAATTGAGAGAATTTTTTGCAAGGTGAATTTGGCTATCAAAAGCTTGAAAATTGAATGAAATTAGGGCTCTATTTATAGAGTTTAGGCTTGAGATTTTTGGTGGTTTGGAATGAAAATTAGGTTTGGTAATTGATTTTTAGAGCCAAAATTGAATCAAGTGGTGCACATGTGATCACATGAGGGTGTATGATGGAATTTAATTATGATGAAGTGGGGAATTGTTTTTTTGTAATCAAGAGTATTCTCTAAAAAAGGAATTGGAGCCAAATGCTGAAAACTTGAATATTGCTTCTTTTTTTTCAAAATTCGCCTCGGGAAATTGATTTCCACAAACAGGGGAATCAATTTCTACTGCAAAAACCTAAAATCCTGGCACAAAAATAGTGAGAGAAATCTATTTCCTAAATATGGGAAATCAAGATTGCTTGCTGGAATTTCAGGTAACGACAAGAGTTGATTTTGATATAGGTGTGATTGGTGAAGGGTGGAGAGGGATCATCACCCTCCTCTAGGATTTGTTTTTACCATTTTTGTTGTTCATTATGTTTTGAATGTGTATGCGAAAATTCATGTTATATGATGTATTAATATGTGAATTTTGTGCCCCCTAATATGCTGATTTTATACATGGATTGTATGATTAAAATCTGAATTATATATTACCAATGTCGTGTTCTTGAGGTTTTGGATACATAACCTTAAATCATTGAAAAATATTGATTTTGACATGTTAAAAGGTGACTAGATGTTATTTAATTACGTATAACATGTATGCATAACTTTTTTTTTAATGTTTTGAATTGTTGGGAATCAGAATCAGAGTTCCAGAATGAACTATAATGCAGAAAACATAGTTTCTGCCTTCTGTTCAGGGTGACGGTCGTCACCAGCGTGATGGGTAGACCGTCACGCACTAGGTATGGATGGCAGTCGTCAACAACGTGACAAGGAGACCGTCATGGTCTCCAGGTGGGATTTCTTTTACTAGTCATCACATGGGTGATAGGTCGATGGATTTTGGGTGTCAGACTGGGTGCCATTCGTCACCCAGCTAACGGGCGGACCGTCACATAGTCAATGGAAGCGTTTTGAGCTTATGTTTCCGATTTTCTGTTTTGTTTTACCGCGCGGTTGATATATGGTTGTTGTTGAATGAAATTAATTGATTGAATATATATATATATATATATATATATATATATATATATATATATATATATATATATATATATGTGTGTGCATATATTAAATCAATTATATTGTTTTATGATGGTGTGTGCTTTTCGTGAATACTTATGTGACATGCACATAATCATGATTATTGTGTTGTGGTGGTTGTTGTTCAGAAAGGGGAACTATGATATGTTATTTATGAAACTCGGTCTATGTTTTGAAAGGGAACATTAAACCAATTATTATTGTTGCATTGATAATATGCCATGCATCATATTATGTTGTGTTGTGAAAGAGGCAAGTCACAAGTTCAGAAGAGGGGACGAATGGCTTTTCCAGAGCTCAGAAGGGGGGATCGAGGTTCAAAAGGGGGGACCCAGTTCGAAGAAGAATCATTATTGAGTTGGTACCACATGCATGTTATTGAGTCTTGAGTCAAATTGCATACATATAAGCTTTGTGGTGTTGGTGTGAATTATTCATGGTGCTGAGTAAGAATAATTGATTGTGATTTATTGTGTAACTGAATGTTGTTGTGTGTTTTATATTTACCCTCACATTTTTACTCCGTTAATATATCAAAGTTTATTCTCACCCTTTTCTTGTTGTTTTTGTGTTGCTTGTACTTTATTGTACGGATACTCAGGAATGTTTTGCTGATGATAGTTGGAAGATGGCTTGATGCTTATCTTTGTTTACTTATTTTATCGTTATTTTTTGTTGGTTAAATGCTCAAGTATATAACATCGAGGAACACAACAAGTTTTTTTTCATGAGTTATGAGTTGAATCATGTTATTTGATTTGAGTACTTCATTATTGAAGGATTATGTTGAAGTTTTGTTTAATTAATATTCCACAACGAGTTGTTATTTTGAAATGTTTGATAAGTATGCATGTTTTGTCGAGTGACATCCTGGATTTTCGTTTAATTGTTTTAATGTAAGTTTTGGGGTTTAGGGTGTTACATAGTGGTCACAGAGCAAATTGTTTCATCTGGCCAGGTTTTTGTAATGTTGCTTGTTCCCTAGTATGCGAGATGTGTATGAATAATATCGTCATAATGTTTCTTCTAATGGCTGTTTACTGGTGTGCAAAAATATGGCAGGGAGAATAAATGATTGAGCGATTACTAATGCTTTGGAAGCAATGACTCAGGCATTGTAGGGTCAGCAAAATCATCAGGGTGCAGATGATGAATTTCTTGGTTTGGGGAAGCTTCAAAGGAACAATCTGTCGACCTTCAAGGGCATATATGATCCATAAGGTGCTCAAACATGGCTCAGAGAGATTTAGAATAATTTTTTAGTGAAGGCTTGTAGTCTTTCCCAGAAAGTGTTGTTTGGTACTTATATGTTATCAAAGGAAGCTAAGAACTACTGGGATAATGCGCGTTAGAGAATGGAAGGTGTGAGTACTGAGATTACTTGGGTTCTGATCAAATCTAAAGTTTTAGAGAAGTATTTATCAGCGGACATGCGCAGTAAGAAGGATATCGATTTCCTTAGGCTGAACAAGGGAATCCAATAGTTGTTGAATATGCTGCTAAGTTCAAAGATCAGGTGAAGTTTTGTCCACACTATAATAGTGTGAAGGATGAAGGATTGAAGTGTATCAAGTTCGAAAGTGGCTTGCGTCCCAAGATCAAGCATGGCATTGTGTATCAAGAGATTTGGCATTTTTTTGTCCGGGTGAATAAGTGTAGGATATATGATGAAAATAGCAGGGTACGATCTACTTACGATAAGAGTATTAGTGAGAAGAAAGGGAAGGATCCTAATTTCGAGAAACCTTATGGTGCTCCAACTGACAAAGGGCAACAAAAGGCTTCTGGTGAGGAAAGACCAAGTGGGGGAGATACTCCTGCTTTTATCAAGTGTTTTAAGTATGGTGGTGTGGGTTATCATGTTGAAGACTGCAAGAGTTCTAAGAAGAAATGCTTCAAGTGTGAGAAGACATGCCATCTTATTGCTGATTGTAAGAGTAACTCACTGACTTTCTTCAATTATGGAGAACCATGTCACATTAGTACGCATTGCCAAGAACCAAAGAAAGCCTAGTCTAGAGGGAAAGTTTTTGCTTTGTCAAGATCAGAGACTACTAGTTCCGACAAGTTGATTTGAGGTACATGTTTTATCAATGGTATTCCCCTAATTACTATTATTGACACAAATGCAACACATTATTTCATTTCGCTTAATTGTGCTAATATGTTGGGTTTAAATTTGTCTTATATGATTTAGAGTATGGTTATTGATACCCTAATTAATGGTTCAGTGACTACTTCATGGGTGTGTTTGAAGTTCCCGCTGACTATCTATGGTAAGAACTTTGGCATGAACTTAGTTTACTTATCGTTGAATCAACTTGATGTTATCCTTGTAATGAATTGGTTGAAGTTCAACCACGTGCATATCAACTGCTTCGATAAGACAGTGATGTTTCCTGAGTTTAGAGAAGGTGAAGAGCTGACATTTTTATCTTCTAAGCAAGTGAAAGAATTATTGAAGATGAGGCCCAGATATTTGTAATGTTTTCTTCTTTGAAAATTTATATTAAAGTTGCAATTGTTGAGTTGTAGTTGTGTGTGACTTTCTAGACGTATTTCTAGATGATATTAATGATTTTCCATCGGAGCGTGAAGTTGAATTCGCCATAAACTTGGTATTTGCGGTCAACCCTTCCTTCACCACAACAAAAGCTCAAGTCCACAGTTGCATCCCACAACCTCCTTTCTCCGATCCATTCTAATTCTATAACGAAACAAACATTAAAAATGTGATAAATATGTATGAAAGAACAAAGTAGGCTAATGTCCAACATGCGTAATTTTGCGCAATAAACTTGTTACATGCATTTTAAAACACTAATATCAAACTCATGAATTTATACTTTTTAGTACATTTGATAATTAATGTATGTAGTTCATATATATACTATATACATTAATTGTCAAATATACCAACTTAACATCAAGTTTTTATGGTAGAACTTGTTCTATCTCAATGACTTTTGAGACCATTGTTCCACATCCAAATCTCATTAGATTTTCATGATTTTTGTTGTAATTAAATCCTCTACTAACACATTACCACATAGAGTAAATTGATCTCATCTTCAATCAAAGCATTCCCAACAATTAGAGAAAAACCTTGATAACATCATAAAAAAAACACTAGTCATTACCATTGTCCCTTCAAATCAAAATTCCTCCCAAACCACAAATCCATTCAACACTTAAAAACACTCATTAGAAAGCTCACATAAAATCCTAATAGAACCAGAAAACCTCACCCTTATCTATAAAATTCAACTCAAGTTACAAGCAATTAAATCAAACTTAAAAGCACACCCAAAACAACTTGTAACACCATGAATCCAAGCCGTGAACAATACTCTCGCCATCCCTCAATTACGCTCATCAACCATCGATAGAAACCCCATCCAACGGCTCATATTTATTATTAGAATAAATATTCAATCCGTGTGAAGAGTCTCTCAACCAATAAAAATTAAGTAATTAAATATTATCACAAACACCCTTCACTATTTAAACTATCAAAACTCAATCTTTTCTCACACCAAATATTCAACTTCTTTCTCAATTACATATAATTAATTAAGCCTAAGATATTTCAATTATTTTCCCAATCTTTTCTTAACCCAAAACTTCTCAATGGCAACAAAAACTTCCAAACCACTTGCTTCACATCCTACATATGAAGAGGTTAGATATACTAATAATTTTTCTTACAATATTGTTCACTAATTGTGATTTCAAATTTTAATTAGGTCTAATTTTTTGATTTGCATGGTTTAATTACAGATGATTAAGGAAGCGATTGTGCTGCTGAAAGAGAGAACAGGTTCAAGCCAATACGCGATTGCGAAATTCATTGAAGAGAAACACAAACAGCTTCCTCCAACTTTCAAGAAGCTATTGCTCCAAAATTTGAAGAAGAATGTTGCTTCTGGAAAGCTTGTTAAGGTTAAAGGTTCATTCAAGCTTTCTCCGGCGGTGAAACCAGCACCGGCGACGAAACCTGCAGTTGCAAAGCCAAAGACAAAGCCGGTTGCTAAGGTGACAGCGGCTAAAGCTAAGCCAGCCGCGAAGCCGAAGGCGAAAGCCGTTGTGAAGCCGAAGGTTGCTTCTAAGGCTAAAGCTGTTGTCAAGGCGAAGGCGGTTGTGAAACCGAAGGCTAAGGCTGCGAAGACGTCGACTAGAACGACGCCGGGGAAAAAGGTTGCTATTGCGAAGGCGGTGGTGAAGAAAGCTGTGGCAGCGAAAAAAGCGCCGGTGAAGAGCGTGAAAGCGAAAAGTGTGAAGACTCCGGTGAAGAAAGTTACGACGAAGAGAGGGGGAAGAAAATAGGTTTGAAGTTGTAAAGTTTCTTTACTGCTTAATTAATGTATTCTTGTATTAGATTTTTCTTTTTCTTTCATCAGAAATAGATATAGGATTTGTGGGAATTGATTTTAATTTTGGTTTATTGATGATTAGGTAATCCTATGTAAATTGCTCGTGAAGTGGTTGAATGCATGTTTGTTAACTTTTCTCTATGATATGGCTGGGCTGAACAATTTGTGCAATTTATATTGTTGGATTTTCATTCAGGGTCTGCAAAATGCAATTACTAGTTTTCAATTTAAATGACTAGTCTTCGAAGAATTTAATTGAAATCCAATTTTAGTGTAAATAAATTTTACATCATTAATAAATGGTAATTCTTAGATTTTTAATTAAGATTTAATTTTTATTTTAATTATTAATAAAATAATGTTTATAAGTGGTTGTGATATATCAATCGTGTAAAACTTTTTATATTGATAATATATAATAATTAATTTTTAAAATTATATAATACAATATTATTTAAAATTTACTTGAATTTTTATTTAATTATATATTTAATTAATTGATATGAGGAAATATCAATACAATTTCTTATTGATACAAAAATCAAAATTATCAATTTTAGGGGTTGAACTGAAGTAAACCATTTCAAACTTATTATATTATTCATCTAAAATAAATAAATAATCTTATCCAACTCTTTTTTTTTTTGAAAAAAAATAATTATATTATGGAAAACTTAATGTCCGTCAAGATGTACACGGATTGTGTTGAATTTTTCTTTTAAATAATCTTTTTTTTAAAAAAAAATTCTCAAATAATCATATTTTCAGAAATTTTATCAAAATGATTAATTTTCAAACAAAAAAATTTCACCACACAGAGGAGTAGTCATTCTATGTGGCGTATGCATTCAATTTAAAGAGGATGCGCCACACTGCATGGTTTGACCTCCTTTGTAAAGTCATGCAGTGTGGCGCATGCATGTGTTTTTGAGAGGAGGAGCCACTCTCCTTGGCTTGACAGTGTAATTGAAATTTTCTATAAATACAACCACCCATCCTCTTCATTTTTCCACACCACTTGTTACATAACTAATAGAAAATGTCTTCAACTCCCTTGTCAAAGTTTTCACTGATCAAAAGAGATGTGCATGTTATTTTTTTGGCGACAAAGCTTCCGGTGAAGATCAAATTCTGGAACACACATACGTTCAAGCATTTTCAGAAGCATTTGATTCGCTGGTTGGAAGAAGACATTTCTGAAGGTGAACAAATCAGAAAAATAGAAAGGCACATCACAGTGAAGAACGAAAATGGAGTAAGTCGATCATGGAAAAAGGTGAGATGCGACGTTGATGTCATGATGATGCTTGGACCAGAGGATATTGTGTTGATGGTCTTTATCTCTTAGATATTATGATTTGTTTAGTTGTTTTGTCTGTTTATCATGTTGTCGTATTGTTGTCCTGAGTATGTGGTGTTGTAATTTTTGTGTCTTGATGTGAAAGTTGTTGTAATCGAATGGTAAATTGAACACGAAATGATAACTCAAATTTAAATTGAAATATATTGCGTACAACAAATTAAACAATCCGGATAGTTTGCTATTAAAAAGTTATGTTGCAGAGCTAGACCCAATATTCAGACAATTTTTCCGATTGTGTCCGGGAAGACGACATGTACCGCATAATCTTATCATTTTGTTGGATGTATTCATTTCAGTTCTAATACGAGTGCTTTTCGGGCGCCCCTTTTTCTTCTGTCGCATTTGTTCATTATGCCAAACAATGTCGCATTCATAAGCAGGCCAATAATCCTCCTTTGCCAACACGGAGAAGGTATTGATGTACACACTTAAAACGCTCTTTACCGTGTACACAGGGGGTATATGTTGTATTGGGTCCAAGCAAACATGTGAACATGCCACTATGACATGAGATCAAGGCATGTGAAATGCTTGAAACTTTACGTAATCACACCAACCTCTATCTAGTCCGACTCGATAATATCCCCTTGGCCTCCCCTCATTATGATCCAGTGTCTCTTGTACACTGAACCAACCTTTAATACAGTCAAACACGGTGACACTATGGGTGTTTGCTTTTGCAGCCTCCTCGTTAAATGTTTTCATTGTGCATTCACTGAACAACTGCCCTGATTGTAACACTGCCCTCCATTTTGAACTTCTTGTGTCAAACAATGATCCCATTCTGAAATATGTTGCTCTAACCAAAGCGGTAATTGGTAGGTTTCATATGCCTTTGAATACAGAGTTAAATGATTCCACCAGATTTGTTGTCATGTGGCCCCATCGTTGACCATTGTCAAATGCCCAAGTCCACTTCTCCACTGGAATATTATCGATCCACCTTAATGCTTCTGAGTTTTCCAACCGGATTTCTTCGCGATAGTATCGGAATGACGGTCCTGTTAAGGCATACCTTGCATTAATAACTTTCTTTCAAAGTGTCTTGTCTTTGATATGAAGCATGAAGTTTTGTGTGATATGTCTAATGCAATAGACATATATCGAAGGGGGATCCTACCAACCGTTATCAGGGTTATTGTATGCACTTACAATTGATGGATGTCTGTCTAAAATCAAACAAAGGTTGGGTTGTGGAGCAACGTGTAATCAAAGATTCTTTAGAAAGAAATTCCATGCACCACCTGTCTCACCTTCAACTAGAGCGAAGGCAATCGGAAAAACATTATTGTTCCCATCTTATGCCACTGCCATGAGTAATGTTCCTTTATACTTCCTGTATAACCAAGTTCCATCAATCTGTATAATAGGTTTGCAAAATGCAAAACCCTTGATGCATGGTTCAAACGCCCAGAACAATCGATGAAATATTCCATTCCCACTAACACGAGTTCTGTCTGGGGTAAAAGCCGGAAGTGTCTCCAAAATTATAACACTTCCCGAAGCATAATATTTGAGTGCCACCAAAAATCTTGGAAGTTCTTTGTACGATTCCTCCCAATTACCATACACAAGTTCATCTGCCTTAGTCCTCCCGATCCATGCCTTCCTGTAAGAGGGAGTATAATTGAATCTCGTAGTGATATGAGAAATAATTGTACTCACCTTTAATGATGGATCTTTGCTAATAAGAGGCAAGATTTCTTGACATATTAGTTGAGAACTAAGTTTCCGATGATCCTGTGTCGGAACGGTGGTGATGCAAGTGTGGAGTGGATCAATGGAACCTATTTCCCATGAATCACTTCTCTTCCTGTAAGATGCAGTTAACCGAAAAGGGAAAATTGGTTTTTGACGACATAAAATAACGTACCTCCTTGAATTATTTTTATCTACAGTGAAGTCAGCTAAAATTTCCATGTGGTATTTTTTGATAGCTCTAAGACACTCTTCTTTTGTTCGAAATTTGTCTCCAACTTTCAAGGCCCCTTTGGTCTGCATATAAGGATCGTGAAAGATATCAGAGGTTGGTTCATCTTCCCCCAAGTTCAAGTTCGTCATGTGAGACGGAGGGTCGTACGCATGACTTGCAGGTATAGGTTCATGCTCTTGATCTGCAGCGTCATCATTGACCATAAAATCAATAATTTCCTCATCATCTTCTTCTTCTTAGTCAATAACTTCGACTTCAGGATGGTTGTCCTCGTCAGATTCATCCTCTTCTTCAAAGTCTTGAGAAGGATTTACCACCTGAGATTGATCTGGTTGTTGTAATAAAACATACAGCTCAATCTCATCGAACCTGGATTGTTCATGAGTTCGAAACATGTTTCGAACATCATCATCGTCGCGCACCTTAAGTTGATAAAATTTGACTAGGTTGTTGTCAAATAGAAATGGGGACTTGTAAAGAATTTGGTAAACTGGACCACACTGCAATTTGGATTCTACTCTATCTTTGAAGCGTGCAAAACTGGATTTCTTATTTATCCGAAAGCGGATAAAATTGACATTACGGAAATTAAAACCTAAGTTATCGCAGTTGAACGTCTCACCATTAATATGGGCAACAATAGTATAATTTTGTGAATGATCCATGTTGTTGAGGTATGTTTTTTGTGAGTTATGGATGTATACTAGTAATGCAACCTACACAGACGATTAAATAGACTGATATTCTGCATGCATGTGCCACCCTAGGTGGCTTATCCTCCTCTTTATGTATGCATGTGCCACCTAGGTTGGCTTATCCTCCTTTTTTTGTATGCATGTGCCACCTAGGGTGGTTTGTCATTGAACAACAAAACTTGCATGCATGCCATCTGATCCCTGCCACGCTGCAGGTTTGCATGCATGCAAAAAGCAAGAAGCCATGTTGAATGGCGCCTATGTACAATAAAGAGAGCATGCTCCACCTAGTGTGGCGCCTATGTGCATTAAAGAAGAGCATGTGCCACCTAGTGTGGCACCTATGTGTATAAGTTGCATGCAAAGTGTTCTTCAAGATTTTCCTATAAATACATGTAACATTCACCCTATATTTTCATCACAATCATAACTCATACACTATTTCTTTCTTGAAGTCTCAACAACAACACAAGAGTAATCAAGGAAAAATGTCTCTCTTGACCATGGGTGATCAACATAGAGGAACTCCGAACAACATTGAAACCTTTGTAAGTGTATTTTCCTCAATACCTATTTTTTCCGACAATTTTTTGTTCCTTAATTCTTATGATTGTTATACCTAAATCTTGTATTGCTTATACGTAATTCATGTTTTTAATAGGATGTTAAAAGATTTCGTTGTCATGTCCGTGAGTATGTCTCTTACGACGTTCAAATTGAATCGTACTTACGACATGCCGATTTTGGTCCGTTACTCAACATAGTCAATTACCATGTTGACTATAAAATTATTCTCGCATTAGTGGAGAGATGGAGACCCAAAACTCACACTTTTCATCTTCCATGTGGTAAATGTACAGTCACACTAGAGGACGTGTATATGTTATTCGGTCTACCGATCGAAGATAAGGCTGTCAATGACCGAGTCAACCAAGACAATGCCATATGCGAGTAACTTTTGGGAGTATCTTTATTTGAACAAGGATCAAGAGGCCAAGGTATTAATCTCCGTCTTCTTAGAGAATATCATAGTAGTCTCGTAATAACCGAAAACTCTACCGAGCAAGAAAAAATTGTGAAAGCTCGGTGTTACATAATGATATTATTTGGCCATTTTTTATTTCCTGAAACAATGGGTATGTTGTAACCCAAAATTTTCCCTCTCATTTTACTCAATACATGTCCATTGAGATCCTTAATTTGCTCAAGGTTGCCCAAGAATGGACCAGACAAACTCTCTCCTAAGGCAATGTACCTCAAACTAGGGTTTCCATTTTCATCAAGATGGGTGAACCAAAAATTACTCATATGCTCTCCATAGTCCTAATATGTTCTCAAGACCCTACATGTCAAGTTCCATGCCTTGCACAAGAAGTTTGCTTAGTCAACTGCTCAGATGCTTGAGAATCGACTATATTAGGTCAAAAGTCAAATGTGACCCACATACAGTCAAACTTCAAGATTTTTGGTCAACATTAACATTTTGAAGTGACTTTCATCATTTTATCAAGGGTTGATCATGATTCCCCAAGGAATGCTCCAAATTCATCAAAACCCAAAAGGTGCTAAATTAGGGTTTCTCAGTAAAAGTCAACCAAACTTTGAACAGACATAACTTCTTCATACTTTGTAAAAAAAATTCCATCCAAGGCTCATTTTGAAGAGGATGTAATTCCCTACAACTCATCTTCAGCCCACAAGTTCAAAATATGCACTCATAAAAATATATGAATTTCTACATTATGGGTTATTTTGAAAAGTCAACAAAAACACCTTTTAGGTCAAAGCTTTTTACATGAACATGAAAAACTCAATTGAGATGAGACCAAACGGGTTGCTTAGGGGACATAATAAGCTTTCTAAAAAGTCCAAGAATACCTCTCTAGGGTTAAAATTGGAAGAGATATGCCTTGTCAAAGTTGACCTTTTTTGCAAAATTGTCAAAAGTCAAATATGCTCAAAAATGCATTTTTTGCTAAATGGGCCTAACTTTTTATGCTTGCACCTCACTTATAATGTGGTCCACAACTCAAATATTCACCCACACATTATTTTCTTCATTTTTCAATTTATTTTGATTTTTTATTAATTAAAAATTGAATTAAATCAAATAATTGATGAATAATAGCAAATATATGATTTGATTTGGTTTTTGGACAGATTGGCAATCAAAATATGTTGAATTATCAATGCCAAAACGAATCAAGCATAATTGGTACAAGAAAGGGATGATTTGGCTCAAAATAGCAAGGTTACATGTAGCTTGAAAATCAAATCAAATCTCTCATAATTGCCAAGATTCAATCCAAGTTTGTAACCCTAATGCATTCCTAGATATATATTGGACAAGAACAAATCATGGCATAAGGTTTTACAGTCGTGAAAACACCAAACAAAATTAAAAAAAATGACAAAAAGTGCTAGATCGTTTTTGAACTTAGAGATCAATTCAAGCCATTCCAACGCTTCCAATCGTTTCTTGGACCTTCCCAGAAGCTAATACGATCAGTTGCACGCATTCTCACGCCCAGAATCTCCCCCTAGCATTCATACGGTTTGCCTTTTTTTCAAAATCTATTAATGTGTTTCTTGCATCATTAGCATGTTTAAGTTATATATTTGTGATCCTCATCGTGTTTGCAAGCTAATTGAATAACTTAATTGCATTTTTGAAGCCTATATGTGCCTTTGCCATTGTTAGGGTTTGTGTGTGCAGTTTAGGGGTTTGTTCTACAGGTTAAATTGGGCAAAAATAAGGGTACCATGATGTTCACAAGATCAAAACGAGTTGGTCTATTTAGTTAGATTTCATTTATCTTGCGTTTTGTGGAATTTTTTAGTTTTACAGGTTGTAGCTACATACCTTTGTCCGTAGGTAAAGGTATAAGGACCTAAGGCGACGGAGAAAGGTAGAAGGAGGTTAGGTGTCAGCCAACCATTCGAACCAGCGCGCACATTTTTGTTTTTTTTTTCACTAACCACTTTGTTTCATATATTATATTGTGTTTTTCATTATAATAACAACTGAACATGATAGCCTAGTGGTTGGGCGTGTTAGTGGTGAGAGTGAGGACCTGGGTTCGATCCCAGGTCCCAACAATTTTCTTTGTTCTATTTTTCCTTTACAAATCAGGTACTCCATTCTCTCAAACGTCCACCATGTGCTAGCAATATCCAACCAGTGGATCTAGGATCAATCAGATCCAACGCCTCCAACAGTGAGGGACCATGATGCACCCTCAAGTCAACGCTATAAGGAATCAAAGGCTGACCAGGCTTGAAGGGTTATCGGGCTTGAATAATTCAGATTGGCACCCCCCCCCCCCTTTTGCTAGCATACAGGCCCAGTTTGCATTTTCCTTTTATAATTAAAAACAATTAGACTTAGGATTTGAATTGTACATAATTTAATTAATTTTCTTTAAAAATACACCAAAATCATTTTTTCATTAAAAAATTTATTTTAATTAATTAGGTTAACTTAAATACTTTTTCATAATTAAAAAGCAATTAGAAATTAGGGTTTTATTTAAATTGCAATTTCATTGTTTTCTCCAATAAAAAAAATGTACAAAAATATTTTTTCTTTCAATTAGGGTTTAGGTTATTTTTTCAATTTCTCCTCGCATTTAATTTTTCGGGCATATTTTAATTTGTTTTATTATTAATGTAATTGTTTCGAGTTTGTAATAGTTTTAATTAGGGTTTTAAACTTCCGCATTTTTATTTTCCTTCAAGATAATTATGTAAATGTCAAAGGCTTGTAATAGTTAGGTTTATTTTCTCACACTTTTAAATTCCTGCAAATATTTAACTGTCTTAGATGTATGCTAATAGGATTGTATGGCAAGAATATCTGAAAATTGAAACGGTAGATCACCTAATGTGCAAAGATTAAATAACTGAAACAATTCATATGCACATATTCACTCCTAGGGTTTACCTCACTTCGGTTGCCTTTGGTAAAACAGTCATTAAGCATAGGAGATTTTAGTGGTTGCCCTACTGTCTAAGAGATCAAAATGTCTCGTTCGAATGTTGCCTCAGAAATGTTGCCTCGGAAAGATCTTAAGACTCTAGGGTTACTACTAAAGTTTTCTAACTGTTGCTTTAGTGATTGTACTTGTCCCTTTCGAATGTCCCTTACAAAATCCAACGATGGGGCTACCTACTCCTTAAATAGTAGAATAGCGATGTCTAAAGGAAACGAGAACAAACAATCTTTTTTCGAGTAGGTAGAATCTTAAGTACTTGTTCAATGAAAACTTTTCACACAAACACCTTTCAAAACAAATTTTCAAAACAAACTTCGTCACATCCTTGAGGACTGATACAAGGGTTATCACGAAGTAAAAAATTTTCAAGACAAAATGTTGTACCCCAAAATTTGCCCACCCATATTTCTCAAAACATTGCAAGAAAGATCCCCAAGTTGCTCAAAGAAGTCCAAGGGTTGACCAGACAAGCTCTCTCCTAAGGCAGTCTACCTCAAATTAGGGTTTCATGTTGCATCAAGATAATTGAGTCCAAGTGGTCCAAATGCTCACCAATGTCCTAATATGTTCTCAAGATCATCCATGTCAAGTTTCAAGCCTTGCAGAGGAATTTTGCTCATTCAATTGCTCAAAGGTCCAAGAATCGACTATGCTTGGGCAATAGTCAACTGTGACCCACATACAGTCAAACTTCAAGATTTTTCGGTCAACATCCTCATTTTGAAGTGTATTTCATCATTTGATCAAGGGTTCATCATGATTCATCAAGGATTGCTCACAATTCATCAAGACTCAAAAGTTGCTAAATTAGGGTTTTGTAGGAAAAGTCAACTCAATTTTGACCAAGCATAACTTTCTCATACTTTATGAGAAATGACCCATCCAAAGCTCATTTTGAAGAGGATGCAAT
This sequence comes from Vicia faba, assembly GCA_948472305.1. Taxonomy (NCBI): domain Eukaryota; kingdom Viridiplantae; phylum Streptophyta; class Magnoliopsida; order Fabales; family Fabaceae; genus Vicia; species Vicia faba. The sequence continues at coordinate 381,521,431 of OX451738.1, read as the reverse complement.
TCCCTACAATCCATCTTCATCTCCCAAGATCAAAATATGCACTCACAAGAAGTTATGAATTTGGACATTATAGGTCATTTTGAAAAGTCAACAAAAACACCTTTTTTGTCAAAGCTTCATACATGAGCATGGAATATTAAAATGAGATGAAACCAAAGGGGTTGCTTAGAGGGCATCTCAAGATTTCTAAAAAGTCCAAGAAAACATCTAAAGAGTCCAAATTGAGGAAGTTATGCATTGTTGAGGTTGACCTTTTTTGCAAAATTGCCAAAAGTCAACTATCCCCAAAACTCCAAATTTTGCCAAATGGGCCCATTCTTTTTCACTTGTTTTGAGTTGGCATCATAGCCCACGTGCTCTATACTTTTCCACTTGTCCATGTCATATTTTTATTAATTATTTTGTTTTTTATTTGAATTAATTTGATTTAAATCAAAATAAATCAAATAAAAATCCAAAGCATTGATAACAAAGGATCTTTTGATTGTTTCAGGCTCTAATTACAGCTAGCAAGGCATTCAAATTCGCATCAATGCTTGAGTGAACAAAAAGATTCAAAATAAGCCATGTTTGGAAAGATCTTCAAAGCAAATCAAATCCATATCCAAAGCATTGAAAGAAGAAGATTTTGATCAGTTTAACAACCCTAATGCATTGTCTAATACATAAGGAGGCGAGGCAGATCAAAAGGAAGGTTAGAGAGGCACGCTTGAGCAAGAACAGAATTGGCAAAAACAAGCAAAAATTGTGAGATTGAATTGGTAGTTAGAGGCGTCCTTAAGGCTTGGTATCTGTCCCAATCGTTTCCTGGCAGCCTCCACAACCTAAAGCAATCAAAACCAAGTGGTTTCAAGCCTTCCCACGCACTGTAAGTCCATGGCGGTATCACCCTTTTCTTGAATTCGAATAGCCTTGTTCTTGCATCCATAGTGTGAAATAATTGCATATTCTTAATCTATGAAGCATTTGTAAACTTTCTGCAATATTTGATTCCATTTATATAGCTCGTGGCGTTACTCACCATTGGTAGGTTTTCAAGCTTTGGTTTAGGGATTTTTGTTTCAGGAACAATTAGCCTTCATAATGGCTATGGTTGTGATCAGGAGGACGAGACGAATCTAACCATGGTGTTAGATTCCATTTATGTGGCCTGTAGGAGATTTTGGAACGAACATGACTTGTAGCGACAAACACTGTCCGTGGGTATAGCCCCTTTGAATTTTTAGCCACGGTGCAGAGGAAGGAGACGATGAAGTGTCGCTCCCCCATAGGCCTATTCAAATCTGGTGCGCTTTTTGTTACAATTATCCATTAATATTTATTTTCTTATATTATTATTAGTTTGCATTATATTAACAATAAGAACAACATGGCGTAGTGGTTACCAGGTGTGCGTTCAAGGCGTGGGAGGCTGGAGGTCAGGGATTCGATCCCTGCCTCCAGCATTTGTTATTTTTCTTAATTATTTCAGGTGATTCAGTGCATGCATAAGCCAGGCAGGCGCCACCATACTCCTTCATCATCCATGCGCCAGATGGCCAGATGGCCAGATCTGGTGGCTACCACTGAGGGTGCACCAAAGGGCCAGTCAAACGTAATGCACATGATCAAGAAAGTTAAAACGGATCTCCTCAATTGGGCCTAGAAAACTGCTATTCACACCCTAAAATCAGGCCCATTTCTCACTTCTTACTTCTTTTTTCTATATTTTTCTTTAATTAATTAATTTTATTATTTTTACTAACAATTAATTAATTTTCTTTTTTATCAAAAATCACAAAAATATTTTTATGACCAAATAAATTTAGAATTTTATTTTTCATTAATAAATATTAATTAATTTAATTAGGTTAATTTTAGGTAATTTTCATTTATTTTGCAAATAATTAAAAATCAATTAGAATAACTAGGTTTTAACATTAATTTAATTATTTTATTTTCTTTCCTAAATTAACAAAATTCCAAAAATATGTCATTTAATTATTTTTAATTTATTAATTTAATAACTCATTAATTTAGCATTTAATTTTAGGAATTAATTTCTTTTCTTAAAAAATAAAAACGACAAAAAATGTTTTCTTTTAATTAGGAGGGTCAAAACCCTAGTTTCGCATTCAATTCAATTCTCTCGTGCGCTTTATTTTTCTTTATTCAAATTATTGTATCTGCTCCCGGCTTGTAATAATTTTAATTAGGACATTTATTTATTTCTACTGCTTTTAATTTCAAAGGGTTGTTTTTGGCGATGTAAATACCCGACGCCTTGTAATAATTTAGTTTAAATTCCGCACCTTTAATTTCTGCAAATATACAACTGCTAGATGTTTGATAATAGGGTTTGCATGACAAGAATGAATTGTCTAATTTAAAACAGTTAGATCACCCTAAACATGTGTAAAGATAAAAATAACTGAAATCAATACACTCGCACATGCGCACTCCTAGGGTACACTCCCACTTGGTTGCCTTCGTAAACGGTCATTGAGTATAGGTTGTTTTAGAGGTCGCCCTCTTGTCTAAAAGATCATAGTTGCCTCGAAAAGGTTGCCTCGGACATTGTTGCCTCGAATAGATGATCTAAGACATTAGGGTTACCGCTAAGACGTCCTAACATTGCTTTAGTGACCGTATGTCCCTCTTTCGAATTGACCCTCAAACTCCAACGATGGTGCTACCCACTCACTAATAGTGGGATAGAATTGTCTAAAGGAAACAAACATAGAACGATTCCTTTTTTCGAGTAGGTAGATTAGTTCTTAGATACTTGCTCATCCAAACAAAACTTTTTTCACACTTACACTCTTTTACAAACAAGTTTTCAAAAACACTTCATTACACTCTTGAAGACAGACGCAAGAGTTAAATCGAAGTTAAAACAAAAACTTTTCAAAGCCCACAAACACAAAGAAAACAATTTTGAAAATGATGAGCAAGTACCTAAGAGCCCGTAGATAACTACGGATAGAAAGGGTGCTAATACCTTCCCTTTCTATAATCTAAACCCCCGCACTCAGAAATATCTCGAAAAAAGGATTTTTTTTGTGCTTTTTTCCTTTCCTTGTTGGATAAAATAAAAGTCGGTGACGATTCTTGCTTACCGCGACATTTTGCGAACACAAACGCAAAACGCGAACCAGCATTCCAAAAACAGTCAGTTCTTCCCACCGTATCACAGAACTGGCGACTCTGCTGGGGAATCTAATAAGTGGGTGTACCTTAGGAATAGTTCATCATAATTTTTTCAATTGCTTGATTTGTATGATTTATCTTTGTGGGTTTGAATCAGAGTTACTATAGATCCTAACCCGGATCTGGGAATACCTTTTAGGTAAGTAACAATAGATGTGAGGGAATTGTACGACGTAGACCGATACGGTTGAAGCAGTAGCTACATTGGTGTGGCACTTTAGTTTGTACCGATATCCCTTGTGGTGGAACAAGGAGAATATGGGGAAGCTAAGGGGTCATTAAGCACCAACTGACCTTAGAACCTATAATTGACCAACTTGGCCATAGAAAAGTAGCAGTATGCTACACTCATTGAGACCAAACTCTCGCGATGATTTCGGCCGCAAGAAAAGGTTGCTAAACTAGAATTATGACCGATCGAGGGTGGTCAGTGATATTGAGATCCTCTAAAACCCGGTTACTATTACTAGGACAGGTTGAACCAACTAAACCGAAAGAGGGTAATACCTAAACTCCATTCCAGCTTGAAATTTAAGGGCTACTGTGTGACTTGTTTGCCCTTACCATGGTTGCTATCTGTGAATACTTATGATGTGTTTCTATCATGACATCATGCATCATGACATCGCATGCATATTTCATTAGACTAACCCATTTCAAAGACCGAGGGGATTCATCTTTATTCTGTTTTGTAGGTCATAGCATATATGCGCATAAACACTATTCGCATCAGCTTCGTACAAATCCCTGCTCAACTTAGAGAGTTGGTTTCCAAAGTGCCTGATACTTCTTCCTTTGTCATAAGACATGGTCACCTCCTTGGTTTGGTCAGTTCTAAGATGGATGAGCAGATGATGAGTGTCTTGTTCCAGTTCTTCGACCCGTTGCACCACTGCTTCACCTTCCCGGACTATCAGTTGGTCCCTACTTTGGAAGAGTTCTCTGATTTACTTGGTATTTCTATTCTAGAGCAGACACCATTTACAGGTTGGGAGATAGCTCTTAGGCCAAAGGATGTTGCTACAACCCTACATCTGACAAAGGCTGATGTAATGTCTAACTGGGAGACTCGGAATGGGGTAAAAGGCTTCCTGGCTAAGTTCTTGATTGATCAGGCTCAACAGTTCTGGGATAGTTTGGACTTTCAAGCATTCGAAGATATCCTGGCACTTCTCATATATGGCCTGGTTCTGTTCCCTAATTCAGATTCTTTTGTCGACATGAAAGCAGTGAAGATCTTCATGTCCCGTAATCCAGTGCCTACTCACTTAGGTGATATTCTACATGCTCTTTATGCCCGTACTGCTCGGAAACGGGGAACCCTTATGTGTTGTGCATCGTTACTGGAGAGGTGGTTTATTTCTCACCTCCCCAAATCTGTTTTGAAGAACAAGGAAGGTATGGGTTGGGCCTACAGAATTATGTCCCTTGCTCATACGGACATCATCTGGAGCACTAAAGACATGGAAGAAGTAGTTGTTATTGACCGGTGAGGAGAATACCCCAATGTTCCTTTACTTGGAATTAGGGGAGGAATAACCTATAATCCTTGTCTGGCCTTACGACAGTTTGGGCGAGCTCGAAGGGACGGTCCTCATGAGTTGCTGATTCCGAGCATTGTCTTTGACTTCCAAGGGGATGTTGAGGGACATCGCCGCAGGTTCATACGAGCTTGGAATAGGGTTAACAGGTTTGATCCGCATGAGCTAGGAATGAAGACCTCTCTTTCGATGGAACCGTATCTCCGGTGGGTTCGGGCCTGCGCTCAAAAGCTGGGGATGCCGTACGAAGCTGTCTTACCGGTAATTATTGAGAATGCTGATGAAGAAGGGGTTCCTCACACCGTCCTCCATCCATACATGCCTATTGACATTGGGGAATTAAAGAGGTCTTGGATCCAGTTGAAAGAAGAACGGGATACTTACAGAGAAAAGTATCATGAACAAGAACAGAAGATCCTAAAGCTTACAAGACAGCTGGAGAATGAGAAGGTCCTCAACGACTATGTCAGCACCAACGGAAAACGACCATGGGAGCGCTGATGTCTTTTGTTATTTCTAGTTTTGATTTACTTTTCAGTTTTTCTCTTTGTAACGCCTTAAAGGCATTTGTCAAACGTTGTTTCAAGTTTTTAATCTAATAAAAGTGTGTTTCATTTTGGTTTACGAATTTGAATCTCCCGAAGTCTATGAAATCATATCATATGCATTCCATTCCCATGCACCTCATTACAGGTACCCTTACAGGTCTCTTATCTTCTTCGCTGTTTATTTCAGCATCATGTCTTCTGAAACATCCACTGATCAAGCTATCAAGGCTCTACAAGCTCAAAAACGCCCAGTTCCAGGAAATGTTCATGAACCTGGCCAAGGGGCAGAAAGATCTGAAGACTCTTATCTTGAAGGATAAGAAGAAGAAGAAAAAGAAAAAGACGGTCCTCCTGAACATGGGTCACAGGTTTGGATACAGGTTGCGAGAGGAAGTTGATTTGTCTCACTCATCTGGAGGGGGAGAGAATCAGGAAGAAAGAAGGGCCCATAGCCCTGTGGTTTCTGACAATGAGACTAACTTTGATGAAGACCAGTATCCTTCGGCTGAGGATAGGTATAAGCAACTCGAAGACCGATTAAGTGCGATGGAGATCCAGAAGATACCTGGATTAGACTTTGGTGATTTGGGTCTGGCATCTGGGGTGGTGATCCCCCACAAGTTCAAAGCTCCTGTATTTCCTAAGTACGACGGGGTCTCCTGCCCAAAGTTACACCTCCGCTCGTATGTTAGAAAGATGCAACCATATACTGCTGATAAGAACCTCTGGATTCATTTCTTTCAAGATAGTCTTTCAGGGACTCAACTTGAGTGGTTCTATCAGCTAGAAGGAGCTAATGTCCGTAACTGGGAGGACCTTGCTGCTGCTTTTTACAAGCAGTACCAATATAATGCCGACCTTGCTCCCACGCGTACCCAACTTCAGGGTATGTCTATGGGTGAGAGCGAAGGTTTTAAAGACTACGCTCAGAAGTGGAGAGATCTTGCTGGTAGAGTCCAACCCCTCTGGCTGACAGAGAGTTGTTGGATATGTTTCTGGGGACCTTGTCTGGTCCGTATTTCAACTATTTGATTGGAAGTTCATCGTCAGGTTTTAATGAGTTAATTATGACTGGGGAGAGAGTTAAAGCCGGTATTAAGAGCGGCAAAATACATAAGGGTGTTTCATCAAGCACAGAGAAGAAGCCTTTCAAGAAGGAGTCCAGTGGAGTTTACAGCTCTAGGAGCCAAAGTCGACCCGAGCGGCGCCAAGCAGTTAATGCGGTAGTTATTTCAAGACCAACTATTGCCCCTCAATGCAACAATCAGCCAAGGGCAAAGAGGCCTCAAAGATAGTTTATCGACTCAGCATGGCTTTATCTCAAATTCTGCCGCAGTTGTTGAAGACCAATTTGGTGACTCCGAGGGAAGCTCCAAAGAATCCTAACATCACATCACCATTATATAATCCAAACGCCCGCTGTGCTTATCACTCTGATATCCCGGAGCATGATACTAATAATTGCTGGGCCTTGAAGAATAAAGTGCAGGATCTGATTGACGCTAAGGAGATTGAGTTCGAAGCGCCAGAAAAGCCTAATGTTATGACTGCTCCTATGCCAAATCATGGAGTGAATGCTGTGGATGATGATGTGTTTGTAACTTCCGTAAAAGACATTGCTACTCCACTGATGATTGTGAAGAAGAACCTCCTGTTAGCCGGTTTATTTCCGGGTTGTGGCGAAGGTTGCCATCTGTGTTCCTTCCTACCTACTGGTTGCCATCTATTGAAGTCAGGTGTCCAACGCCTGATGGATAACAAAGAATTTATGTTTGAGAAGACTTTGGTTCCATTGATTCCTTTTGAAGATGTTTCTATAATCACCATTTCCTCCAATTCTTCCAAGGCTTCCTCGAGAAAGCTTGTTAGAATTACATTTGTTCCGAGAATTGCTCCTTTAATCATTACTGTTCCTGGACCTATCCCTTACACGTCGGATAAGGCTGTCCCGTGGCATTATGGGGCCGATGTGTATTATCACGAGATTAAACAAGATTTGAAGGACGAAGAGGTTGATACTGATGTCAACAATATTGTTGGATCTAGCAAAGTCACCCGCAGCGGAAGACTTTTCTCTCATGAGATTTCCCCACCAATTGTTCGGAAGCCTGTTACTATTACACCTGCTAGCACATCTGCTGTTGTCCCTGTTCATGTTCCAATCATTACCCCTATCGTCGAGTCATCTGACACTTGGGGCAAAGGGATCACCGGTGGGCCTTCCTAGATGGAGGCACCGAGGAAGATTACTGTTGAAGCCTCTAGACAAGAGATAGAGGAAATTTTAAAGATCATCAAGAAAAGCGACTATAATATAGTCGAACAGCTGGGGCAAACCCCGCCAAAGATCTCTATGTTGTCTTTATTGCTATGCTCAGAGGCCCATGCTAAGGCTCTGATTGCTTTCTTGAAAACTGTGCACGTGCCGCAAGAGACATCCGCTGATCAATTCAAGGACTGTGTGGCTAGTTTGACAGCAGATAATGGGTTGGGTTTCTCCGATGCAGATTTGACCGCCAAGGGGAAGAATCACAATGACGCTCTGCATGTCTCCATTGAGTGCAGGGTCATTACTCTAGCTCACGTGTTGGTGGATACTGGGTCCTCGTTGAATGTTTTACCCAAGAAGGCGTTATACCGGTTGGACTGTAAAGGGTTGGTGCTGAAGCCGAGTAACATTGTGGTTAGGGCCTTTGACGGGTCCAAGAGGATGGTACATGGAGAGGTGGATATTCCAGTTAAGGTTGGTTCTCAGATTTTCGCGTCTACATTCTATGTGATGGACATTCAACCATCTTATTCTTATTTGCTGGGTCGCCCGTGGATCCACAAAGCTGGGGCAGTTACTTCTACGCTCCATCAGATGATAAAATACCCAGTGAAAGGGAAAATTGTTACAGTACGGGGAGAAGAGGAGTACATGGTGAGCCACCTCAACTCTTTCCGGTATGTGGAGATGGACGGGGAGTTCATTGAAACCCCTTTCCAACATTTTGAAGAAGTTCCCCAGATGCGGGCATCAACTGAAACTGTTATTGAAGATCCTCCCATGAGGATGGCTTCCCTCAAGGATGCTCGGGCTGTTATTGAGAAAGGTGGGTGTGCGAATTGGGGCCAACTCCCTGACTTTGCACATAAGACTGACAAGTTTGGTTTGGGTTTCACTGCAGAAGCTCAAAGGGCCGTTCGGCGCGCGCGGATTGGAAGACCTCCCCTGCGTATCACAAATCCTGAAGTGAATGCTATTGAAGATGGTGATGAAGAGTCTGACTCCGACAGCTAGATTTACCCGACTGTCGACGGTGGATTAAGCAATTGGATGGCAAAGGACTTCGTGCCAATTTCTTTTATTACACAGTAATCAAACTTTTGTTTTGAATTTGTAACAGACAATTTTAAATTTTACGGCCCAGTGCCTTACCCGAGACATTGTGGCTTTGTTTGAGGGCTTATTATGTGTCATTTCCATATATCATTAATAAAAATCATTGGACGTTTTCTTGCATTACAAATTTTGCGCTCCTTGTTTTTCTTTTTTATCTTGCAAAATAGCTATTTTACACACACACTCACATATACAGGTCTACATCCATTCTGGATCCCACTGATAACGACTCTGCTACTGCCAGTTATGACTTCGAAAGTCCGATCAACCAAGCCGAGGACGAAGGTGAGGATGATTGCGAAGTGCCTGGTGAACTTGCTAGACTGTTACTTCAAGAAGAGAGGGCTATACAGCCGCATGAGGAGCCAGTGGAAACAGTAAATCTGGGTACAGAGGTAGACAAGAAAGAGGTCAAGATCGGTGCAAATTTGGAGTCTAGTGTCAAGCAACGGTTGATTCAGATGTTGTGTGACTATGTTGAGATCTTTGCCTGGTCTTATGAAGATATGCCTGGGTTGGATACCGATATCGTGGTTCACCGCTTACCAACTAAGGAAGACTATCCTCCAGTGAAACAGAAAGTTCACCGAATGCGCCCAGAGATGTCTGAGAAAATCAAGGTCGAGGTTATGAAACAATTTGATGTCGGTTTTCTAGCAGTTACTTCTTACCCGCAGTGGGTTTCCAACGTGGTTCCAGTGCCGAAGAGTGATGGTAAGGTTTGAATGTGTGTTGACTATAGGGATCTGAACAGGGCGATCCCCAAGGATGATTTCCCTCTGCCTCATATCGACGTTCTGGTTGACAACACCCCACAACATAAGGTCTTCTCCTTTATGGATGGTTTCTCCGGTTATAATCAGATTAAGATGGCTCCCGAAGACATGGAGAAGACGACCTTTGTTACTCAATGGGGTACCTTTTGCTACAAAGTCATGCCTTTTGGGTTGAAGAATGCTGGGGCAACGTATCAACGCGCCATGGTCGCTTTGTTCCATGACATGATTCACCATGAGATTGAGGTATACGTTGATGACATGATTGCAAGATCCCAGACTGAGGAAGAACATCTTGACCACCTTCAGAAGCTATTTGACAGGTTGAAGTTGTACAGAATGAGGTTAAACCCGAACAAGTGCACCTTCGGGGTGAGATCTGGTAAGCTGCTGGGTTTCGTCGTTAGTGACAAAGGTATTCAAGTGGATCTTGCAAAGGTGAAGGCTATACAGGAAATGCCAGCTCCTCGAACTGAAAAGGAAGTCAGAGGCTTTCTGGGACGTCTGAATTACATTGCCCGATTCATCTTACACCTAACTGCTACTTGTGAGCCAATCTTCAAGTTACTGAAGAAAGATCAAGTGGTAAGATGGAACGATGAATGTTAGGCCACTTTAGAAAGGATCAAAGAGTATCTCCAAGGGCATTCTATTTTGATGCCTCTAGTTGAAGGGAGACCTTTGATCTTATACTTGACAGTACTCGACAATTCAATGGGGTGTGTGCTGGGGCAGCATGACGAGTCTGGCCGAAAAGAGCATGCTATTTACTACCTTAGGAAGAAGTTTACCGACTGCGAGACCCAATACTCGTTGCTTGAGAAAACTTGATGCGCTTTGGCATGGGCTGCTCGCTGGATGAGACAGTATATGCTGACTCACACTACTCTATTAATATCAAAGATGGATCCAATCAAGTATATCTTCGAGAAGCCTGCTTTGTCCGGAAGAATAGCAAGATGGAAGATGATCTTGATTGAGTATGACATCCAATACACAACCCAAAAAGCAATCAAGGGAAGTGTGTTGGAATATCATTTGGAACATCAGGCAGTGGACAATTACAAGTCTATGAACTTTGAATTACCGGATGAGAATATCATGTTGGTGACTGACTGTGAAACACCTGGACCGGATGAAGGACCTGAGGAAGGATCCCGATGGTCCATGTACTTTGATGGAGCCTCAAATGCTTTGGTAAATGGAATTGGCACCGTGATCATATCTCTTGAAGGCTCTCATACTCCGTTCACCGCCCGACTATGTTTCAACTGCACCAACAACATGGCGGAGTATGAAGCGTGCATCATGGGTCTTCAAGCAGCAATGGACCTAAGGATAAAGTTCTTAAGTGTATTTGGAGATTCCGCTCTCGTGATCAGTCAGATCAAAGGCGAGTGGGATACGAAACACCCCAATCTTATTCCTTTCAAAGAGTATGTGTTGATGTTGCTTCCGCACTTCGAGGAGATAACCTTTGAACACTTCCCTAGAGAGGAGAATCAGTTAGCGGACGCGCTGGCTACAATGTCTTCTATGTTCAAGGTCAAATGGGACAATGAGGCTCCCCAGATTACCATTGAGAGATTGGACGAACCCGCACATTGCTGTGACATTGAGACTGAAGAGGTAGCAGATAAACTCTGGTTCCATGAGGTAAAGAGGTATCTTGAGGCTCAGGAGTACCCCGAGGGTGCATCTGTTAATGATAAAAAGTTTCTGAGAAGATTCGCGGTGAAGTTCTTTATCAGTAACGGCATCTTTACAAGCGTAACCATGATTCAACCTTACTGCGATGTGTGGATAAGAACGAAGTAGAAAGGATTATGGCAGAGTTGCATGAAGGTACTTTCGGAACTCATTCCAGTGGACATACCATGGAAAAAAAGATCCTCCGGGCAGGATATTATTGGTCTACAATGGAATCAGACTATTATCAGCATTCTCGAACCAGGGAGATCTTCAACTGGATAAGAAACAGGGAGATCTTAGGGTCGATCTGACTGAACCAGAGAAGGCCTTTGACTGGATAAGAATCAGGAAAATCTTAGGGTCGATTTAACTGAACCGGACAAGGTCTTGGAATCTTCAACTGGATAAGAATCAGGGAGATCTTAGGGTCGATCTGACTGAACCAGAGAAGGCCTTTGTCTGGATAAGAATCAGGAAAATCTTAGGGTCGATTTAACTGAACTGGACAAGGTCTTGGAATCTTCAACTGGATAAGAATCAGGGAGATCTTAGGGTCGATCTGACTGAACCAGAGAAGGCCTTTGTATGGATAAGAATCAGGAAAATCTTAGGGTCGATTTAACTGAACCAGACAAGGTCTTGGAATCTTCAACTGGATAAGAATCAGGAGATCTTAGGGTCGATCTGACTGAACCAGAGAAGGCCTTTGACTGGATAAGAATCAGGAAAATCTTAGGGTCGATTTAACTGAACCAGACAAGGTCTTGGAATCTTCAACTGGATAAGAATCAGGGAGATCTTAGGGTCGATCTGACTGAACCAGAGAAGGCCTTTGACTGGATAAGAATCAGGAAAATCTTAGGGTCGATTTAACTGAACCAGACTAAAGTCTTGAAACATAGCTGAGAACTTAACTGGATCTTTCCTGAAAGGTAAAGGTCAGTCATATGCAGTACATGATATGGATCAAGCAATGATGTTCTCAACATAAATGAGATTTGTAAGATATGATGCGTATATGCATGCTATAATGTATGAAAATGTGATGTTTATGAATTTGTCTTTTCGTCTTAGGAAAATAAATCCTTGACGGGTGCCGGGAAGTCACTCCTGGGCTGATGTTGGAGAATAGTGCTTTGTTGAATGATAGTTGCAAGAATACCGGTAGGAAAAAATAACTCCGTTGGGGAATAAACTTGGCGAATGGATTACTCTGCGGGGAGAGAGGTACTTTGATGGAATGTTGATGGTAACTTCGCTGGGGATACCATTGTTGTTGGAAGTGTTAATAGACTTCGCTGGGGATAAGAAGACTTCGCCGAGGACGATCTTTCCGTGGCTTTTGGCTGAGGATAACCCAGTTATATCCTGGTAGGGAAATAACCTTTGAATAAACCCGGGGGAAGCGTACGTGCTCTGCAGGGGATAAGCTTTCAGAATCTACTGGGGATAAGCTTAATGCTGGGGAGATGATTCAAACTTTCTTGGGGAAATCTGGATTGGACTCTCCTGGGGAAATCTTTGAGATGTATTGGGGAAGTGGCTTCGCTGAATGTCTGGTATACCGCTGGGGAACAACCTCAGGAGGAGCTATGATTCTAACCACCATGGATGGTGACGACCTTCCTCACCCCGTCAATGCAGACATAGTGAAAAGATACTACGCATGATCAAAGACCCGCTAGGTTGACTGGCCTAGGCAAAAATAAGGGCTTCCCGGTGAACCAAAAGGGTTCGGGAAAAAATAAGGGATGAAAATAAAAAATTTGTACACCCGGCAAGTCAAAAACTTAAAAAGCCGGCTTGGGCAAAAAAGGGTATCCCAGTGGACTGAAAACCCGAAAGGGCGGTCCAGGCAAAAGTTAGGGATTAAAGCGTAACACTATGTCTCATTGGATCAACTTGCAACCAGACTTCGGTATCGACTATCAAAGCTCGGACGACACTAATCAATTTGATCGACCTTCAACCAAGTAGCAAAGTGATGAGATGCTCGAGGACATAAAGGCAATAGCAGAGTTGGAACCCAGTGGGATTGTTCACATAGCTGTTTTTCTTTGTTTTTCACAAATTGTATAAATTCTATTTGTTCGGCGGCGTTCTCTTACTAGGACGTCAGCCTCTTGTACAAAAGACGCCTATTTTACAAGCTAACTTCAAAAAATCAATACAAGTCATTTTTACAAAAGAAATTTCAAACTATTTTCCTTTTTCTGTTTTGTTTTGCGAGAACGTCCAATGTTCATTTTTGATATATGCATTTGACATTGATTGCTGCTCATAAAAATTTTACATGCGAAACAAAAAAATGATTACTTGTAATATCATAAACAGGGGCAAACGAGAAATGTCCAAGCCGTACAGTTTCTCTGTCCACCAGGTATAGGGATAAACCTAGCTGGAGGAAATGATTGAAAGTACATTCATTCCCTGCAGAGTAAGAGAAAAATAGTGGTGCTAGCTCTCCCCAGCTGAGACTCGCAACTGTGAATGAATCGATAATATTCTCCCCAAGCAGAGTTTATCTACCATCAACACTGAAAAGTCTTATCATCCCCAGCGGAGTATAAAAATATCCCCTGTGGAGTTTGAAGAATCATCCCCAGCAGACTCTGGAAGATTATCCCCAATAGAGTCTAAAAGATTATTCCCCGTGAAGTCGCAACTGGAAAATCATCCCCAGCGGAGTTCATTCTTTCTACAATAAGAAAATCAATTCCCAACAGGGTTCATTACCACCAGCAACGAAAATTCAATCCCCGACAGGTTTCATTATCGCCAGCAATGGTAAATCATCCTCAACTGAATTTATCAATGGAATCCTCAGCAGAGCATCTCCTCCCCACAGAGTCATTTCCTCATCAGTTTATTCCCCAGCGGAGTTATCCTCTCCTGCAGGTTTATTCTCACAAACATCTTCATCCACTATCTCCAGCGGAAACGAAGAATTCATTTCTTTTCTCCAGCAGTGATCCGGGATTTATTTTCCCCAGATAAAAACATCACATTTCCATACATCATGACATGCATACGCATCATACAACACAATCTCATTTATTTTGAGAGCATCGTCGCTTGATACATATCATGCATCACATACAACTAACCTTTACCTTTCAGGAAGGATACGATTAAATTCTCACAAAATTCAAGCTATGAAGCTTTTACCTTAGTTGAATTACGGACGAGCTCCTAAATCTCAGCACAAATATTCTCTCAGTTGAATTACGAACGAAGTTCCTAAATCTCAGCAGAGATGTTTTCTCAGTTGAATTACGGACGAGCTCTTAAATCTCAGCAAAGTTGTTTCTCAAGTTGAATTACAGACAAGCTCCTAAATCTCAGCAGAGATGTTTCCTCGGTTGAATTACGGACGAGTTCCTAAATCTCAGCAGAGATGGTTTCTTAGTTGAATTACAGACGAGCTTCTAAATCTCAGCATAAATATTCCCCCGGTTGAATTACGAACGAGCTCCTAAATCTCAGCAAAGATGTTTCTCCAGTTGAATTACGGACGAGTTCCTAAATCTCAACAGAGATGGCTTCTTAGTTGAATTACAGACGAGTTCCTAAATCTCAACAATTTTGTTTCCTCAGTTGAATTACGGACAAGCTCCTAAATCTCAGCAGAGATGTTTCCTCGATTGAATTACGGACGAGTTCCTAAATCTCAGCAGAGATGGTTTCTTATTTGAATTACGGACGAGCTCCTAAATCTCAGCAGCGATGTTTCATCAGTTGAATTACGGACGAGTTCATAAATCTCGACAGATATGTTCCTCGGTTGAATTACGGACGAGTTCCTAAATCTCAGCAGAGATGTTTTCTTAGTTGAATTACGGATGAGCTCCTAAATCTCAACAAATTTGATTCCCTAGTTAAGTACGAACGACCAAAGTTCTTAAATATCAATAAAGATGACACACCAACAGAATAACGGACGACGAAGCTCCTAAAATTCTACTTCTCTCAACAGAGATTAGACTTCCCCAGCGGAATCTTCCTCAACAACAGATATACAAGCTCTCGCTAAGGAATCTCTTATGCGATCGACACTCCTCCAAATGGCATCTATAAGCCCATTCCCGATATCACAAGACAATTACCACTTCATGCGAGTGCAAATTTCTGGGCACTCTAGTGTTCAATTCTCTTCCACCTTCGGATCACGAAAGGCACGAAAGCCAATCTACATCCTCCGGTTCAAGAAAATTGAATAGGGGCAGTTGTTGTACCCCAAAATTTTCCCTCCCATATTTCTCAAAACATTGCAAGAAAGATCCCCAAGTTGCTCAAAGAAGTCCAAGGGTTGACCAGACAAACTCTCTCTTAAGGCAGTCTACCTCAAATTAGGGTTTCATGTTGCATCAAGATACTTGATTCCAAGTGGTCCCAAATGCTCACCAATGTCCTAATATGTTCTCAAGATCATCCATGTCAAGTTTACAGCCTTGCAGGGGAATTTTGCTCAGTCAATTGCTCAAAGGTCCAAGAATTGACTATGCTAGGGCAAAAGTCAACTGTGACCCACATACAGTCAAACTTCAAGATTTTTCGGTCAACATCCTCATTTTGAAGTGTATTTCATCATTTGATCAAGGGTTCATCATGATTCATCAAGGACTGCTCACAATTCATCAAGACTCAAAAGTTGCTAAATTAGGGTTTTGCAGGAAAAGTCAACTCAACTTTGACCAAGCATAACTTTCTCATACTTTATGAGAAATGACCCATCCAAAGCTCATTTTGAAGAGGATGAAATTCACTACAATCCATCTTCATCTCCCAAGATCAAAATATGCACTCACAAGAAGTTATGAATTTGGACATTATAGGTCATTTTGAAAAGTCAACAAAAACACCTTTTTTGTCAAAGCTTCATACATGAGCATGGAATATCAAAATGAGATGAAACCAAAGGGGTTGCTTAGAGGACATCTCAAGCTTTCTAAAAAGTACAAGAAAACATCTGAAGAGTTCAAATTGAGGAAGTTATGCATTGTTGAGGTTGACCTTTTTTGCAAAATTGCCAAAAGTCAACTATCCCCAAAACTCCAAATTTTGCCAAATGGGCCCATTCTTTTTCACTTGTTTTGAGTTGGGATCATAGCCCACGTGCTCTAGACTTTTCCACTTGTCCATGTCATATTTTTATTAATTATTTTGTTTTTTATTTGAATTAATTTGATTTAAATCAAAATAAATCAAATAAAAATCCAAAGCATTGATAACAAATGATCTTTTGATTGTTTCAGGCTCTAATTACAGCTAGCAAGGCATTCAAATTCGCATCAATGCTTGAGTGAACAAAAAGATTCAAAATAAGCCATGTTTGGAAAGATATTCAAAGCAAATCAAATCCATATCCAAAGCATTGAAAGAAGAAGATTTTGATCAGTTTAACAACCCTAATGCATTGTCTAATACATAAGGAGGCAAGGCAGATCAAAAGGAAGGTTAGAGAGGCGCGCTAGAGCAAGAACAAAATTGGCAAAAACAAGCAAAAATTGTGAGATCAAATTGGTAGTTATATGCGTCCTCAAGGCTTGGTATCTGTCCCAATCGTTTCTTGGCAGTCTCCACAACCTAAAGCAATCAAAACTAAGTGCTTTCAAGCCTTCCCACGCACTGTAAGTCCATGGCGGTATCACCCTTTTCTTGAATTCGAATAGCCTTGTTCTTGTATCCATAGTGTGAAATAATTGCATATTCTTAACCTATGAAGCATTTGTAAACTTTCTGCAATATTTGATTCCATTTATATAGCTCGTGCCGTTACTCACCATTGTTAGGTTTTCAAGCTTTGGTTTAGGGCTTTTTGTTTCAGGAACAATTAGCCTTCATAATGGCTATGGTTGTGATCAGGAGGACGAGACGAATCTAACCATGGTGTTAGATTCCATTTATGTGGCCTGTAGGAGATTTTGGAACGAACATGACTTGTAGCGACAGACACTGTCCGTGGGTATAACCCCTTTGAATTTTTAGCCACGGTGCAGAGGAAGGAGACGATGAAGTGTCGCTCCCCCATAGGCCTATTCAAATCTGGTGCGCTTTTTGTTACAATTATCCATTAATATTTATTTTCTTATATTATTATTAGTTTGCATTATATTAACAATAAGAACAACATGACGTAGTGGTTACCAGGTGTGCGTTCAAGGCGTGGGAGGCTGGAGGTCAGGGGTTCGATCCCTGCCTCCAACATTTATTATTTTTCTTAATTATTTCAGGTGATTCAATGCATGCATAAGCCAGGCGCCCACCATACTCCTTCATCATCCATGCGCCAGATGGCCAGATGGCCAGATCTGGTGGCTACCACTGAGGGTGCACCAAAGGGCCAGTCAAACGTAATGCACATGATCAAGAAAGTTAAAACGGATCTCCTCAATTGGGCCTAGAAAACTGCTACTCACACCCTAAAATCAGGCCCATTTCTCACTTCTTACTTCTTTTTTCTATATTTTTCTTTAATTAATTAATTTTATTATTTTTACTAACAATTAATTAATTTTCTTTTTTATCAAAAATCACAAAAATATTTTTATGACCAAATAAATTTAGAATTTTATTTTTCATTAATAAATATTAATTAATTTAATTAGGTTAATTTTAGGTAATTTTCATTTATTTTGCAAATAATTAAAAATCAATTAGAATAACTAGGTTTTAACATTAATTTAATTATTTTATTTTCTTTCCTAAATTAACAAAATTCCAAAAATATGTCATTTAATTATTTTTAATTTATTAATTTAATAACTCATTAATTTAGCATTTAATTTTAGGAATTAATTTCTTTTCTTAAAAAATAAAAACGACAAAAAATGTTTTCTTTTAATTAGGAGGGTCAAAACCCTAGTTTCGCATTCAATTCAATTCTCTCGTGCGCTTTATTTTTCTTTATTCAAATTATTGTATCTCCTCCCGGCTTGTAATAATTTTAATTAGGACATTTATTTATTTCTACTGCTTTTAATTTCAAAGGGTTGTTTTTGGCGATGTAAATACCCGACGCCTTGTAATAATTTAGTTTAAATTCCGCACCTTTAATTTCTGCAAATATACAACTGCTAGATGTTTGATAATAGGGTTTGCATGACAAGAATGAATTGTCTAATTTAAAACAGTTAGATCACCCTAAACATGTGTAAAGATAAAAATAACTGAAATCAATACACTCGCACATGCGCACTCCTAGGGTACACTCCCACTTGGTTGCCTTCGTAAACGGTCATTGAGTATAGGTTGTTTTAGAGATCACCCTCTTGTCTAAAAGATCATAGTTGCCTCGAAAAGGTTGCCTCGGACATTGTTGCCTCGAATAGATGATCTAAGACATTAGGGTTACCGCTAAGACGTCCTAACATTGCTTTAGTGACCGTATGTCCCTCTTTCAAATTGACCCTCAAACTCCAACGACGGTGCTACCCACTCACTAATAGTGGGATAGCATTGTCTAAAGGAAACAAACATAGAACGATTCCTTTTTCGAGTAGGTAGATTAGTTCTTAGATACTTGCTCATCCAAACAAAACATTTTTCACACTTACACTCTTTTACAAACAAGTTTTCAAAAATACTTCATTACACTCTTGAAGACAGACGCAAGAGTTAAATCGAAGTTAAAACAAAAACTTTTCAAATCTCACAAACACAAAGAAAACAATTTTGAAAATGATGAGCAACATATCTGATAAACAGATGTCATTCGACTGCATTAGATATGAAGACACCTGAAGAAGTTTGGTTGGGACATCCACCAGATCTCAACAAACTTGGAGTATTTGATCGTGTAGCCTATGCTCACATTAGACAAGAAAAGGTCGAACCCAGAGCTCTGAAATACATGTTCATGGGATACCCTGGAGGAGTCAAAGCTTATAGGCTATGAGGAGTATCACGAGTCGGGGTTTATTTTTTAATGAAGCTGAAATGAATTTCAAGAAAACTGATGATGTTGGTTGAAGTGCAGAAATATTCGACGAAGAGTTGGATCATGAAGAGATTCCTATTGAGGTGGAGCATGTTGATGCTGAATTTCGTATCCCAGATGAATTCGAAGAAGAAGTAGAAGATACTGAAGAAGTTGATGAAACTGTCGATTGCTACCTATTGGCAAGAGATATGACGATAAGAGTCATCAAGCCACCTCAGAGACTTGAGTATGTAGATCTTATAGCTTATGCCTTAATCTCTGCAAGTGAGGTTCTAGATAAAGAACTTAGAGACCATAAGGAAGTTATGAGGAGTCGAAATAAGACAAAATGTATGAAGGCCATGGATGATGAGATGCAATCTCTTCATGATAACAACACTTGAGAGCCGATTAAGAAACCTGCTGGAGCCACATTAGTTAGTTGTAAATGGATTTTCAAAGTTAAGGAAGGAATTGAAGGATCTTTTCCAATAATCACTAACACTGTGTTGATTATCACATAAAGAAGAAAACACACCATTTTATGTTTATAATATTTAGAAAACACACCACTTTCTATTACAAACAAATGTCACCACACACTTGATGATCTATACAAATTATCAATAAAATTTTGAATAATCTTTTCAATTTGGATTGAATTCCAAGATATAACAATTTTGATATTCTCTTCCACTAGAATACAGTTCAAGAATATGTAAATCTTAAGTGCTCAATATTATTAAGAAACTTTTATATGATGTATGAAATTTATGTACAAAGATTTTGTATTAAAAAGTTATAACAAATAAATAATAGATAAATTGTTTGAAAAATAAGATAGGAAGAGGTGATTTGAAATAATGCTTGAAAAATATCTATGATTAATTGCAATAATTTATGAAAAAGTTTTATAAACATATGCAGTGAAGAAAAAAGAGATGAGATTATAATATCTTGCAATGTATAAAAGCTTCATGAATACGAGACAATACCTTTTCTTAACGCTCATTATATTTTGTACATATAAGTCTTATCATAACATAAATACATTATGTAGATTATGATAATATATTTTGATATGTCTGTGATTTTTCTTTATTTTGATATTTCTCATGATAATTTATAGTATCAATTTTAAGAAAAATTTATTTTGAACCTATTCTTATTTTTGTACATCATCTTATACATAAACTATTTTAGCATCAATATATATTGATAGATACAATTATTTTGTTTAACAAAATATTTTTCTAACGATCTTAAAAAATACACACAATGATAATTTTAAAACTTTATTATCTCATTATCAAACAAATAAACTCAGCACAAAATTTAAAATTTTCCTCTCACAAAGTAAACAAGACATTGACTTCAAATATACTACATAAGTTTGCATTAGCATACTGCAATTTACTTTTAAGACTTAATTAACTATGCTGTAAAACTATTAATTTATTAAAAGAAAATATTAATTTTGTGTAAATGAGTGACAATTCAACATAATGTTATGAGTAACAAGTGTGTTCTATATTGTCTTGAGAATACAAGTTTTCTTTTAAGGACTTGTTCAATTTCATGGACCTTTTAGACAATTGTTCTATACTCAAATCTCATCAATTTTTCATGATTTTTGTTGCAATACAATCCTAAGTTAATCTATTATCACAAGAAGTAGGTTGATAAAACTCCTGATGCAAGCATTCTCCTGAATTAGAGAAAAACCTTGATCACATCACAAAAAATCCTAGTCATGACCTTTGTGCCTTCAAAACAGAAATTCTCCAAGACCACCAATCCATTCTACAAGCTGAAACACTCGTTAGAAAGCTTATAAAATATCCTAGAAGATGTAAAAAAAATCATCCAAATCCATAAACCACAGCTCAAGTTATGACTAAATGAATCTAGCTCAAAAGCACAACTAAAACAACCGACACCCCAATCTAACATTCCTTCATTTTTTTCTTCACGGATCAATAAAAACCAACCGTCGATAGAAGCCTCATCGAAGGGCTCACATTAAAACTAAATGAAGGTATCGATCCTTGTCGAGTTCCCTGAACCAATGAGAATTAAGCAACCGGATATCATCCCAAACACACTTCACTATTTAAACAATCTAAATTCTAAGCATTTTCCACGCAACAAGTTTAATACTCACTAATCAGAAGTAACTCGCACTCATCAATTTCTTTTCATACACGTTCAATTAGTTTTACCATGGCCACAGAAGAACCAATTGTCGCGGTGGAATCAGTTCCCGAACCAATTGTGACCGAACCAACCGTCACCGAGCCTGAGGTCCCGGAGAAGGATGAACCAACTGGTGAAGTAGAGAAGACCAAGAAAACGAAGGAGTCCAAGCCTAAGAAAGCTTCCAAACCACGAAACCCTGCTTCCCATCCTTCTTACGAAGAGGTTTCACTCATTTCACTTCTATCATTTCAATTTCTCCTCATTATTTTTGTTATTCTGTTATTTTCAATTGGATCTGATATCTGATTTGTTTATTGAATTTCAGATGATTAAGGACGCGATAGTCTCGCTGAAGGAGAAGAGTGGCTCGAGCCAATACGCGATTGCGAAATTCATTGAAGAGAAACACAAGCAGCTTCCTGCTAACTTCAAGAAGCTATTGCTTCAAAATTTGAAGAAAAAAGTTGCATCTGGAAAGCTTGTTAAGGTTAAAGGTTCGTTCAAGCTTTCTTCAGCGGCTAAGAAGCCTGCCGTCGCCAAGCCGAAGACAAAGCCAGCTGCAAAGGCAAAGTCCGTGAAGGCTAAGCCAGCCGCTAAGCCAAAAGCTAAAGCTGCTGTCAAGCCAAAGGTTGCTTCAAAGGCCAAAGCTGTAGCAGCCAAGCCCAAAAAAGCTGTTGCCAAGCCCAAAACGGTTGCTTCTAAGGCTAAACCAACTGCTGCGAAGACTAAAGTTGCTGCCAAGGCTAAGCCAGTTGTGAAACCGAAGTCCAAGGGGAAGCCAGCGAAGGTTGCAAAGACATCGGCTAAGACAACACCGGGGAAGAAAGTTGCCGCTGCGAAGAAAGTTGAGGTTGCAAAGAAAGTTCCGGTTAAGAGCGTTAAGGCTAAAAGCGTGAAGACTCCAGTGAAGAAGGTTTCTGTTAAGAGAGGTGGAAAGAAATGAGAGTTTCGTTTTGATGTTGTAAAGTTTTATGCTTTCGACTTAGTTTTTTGTATTAATTTATAATAACGTTTTATTATTTTACATACATATTTACCGTTTTAATTAATTTCTTCATTATCGAAAGTATTAAACCAATTAATTTACTAGATTCCAATTTATTTGGAGAGAGTTGACCTTTTTTCAACAAGAATCCAAAATTGTTACTGTCGAGTCAATTTTTAACTTTGTGATGATAACCACAATCAAGAATTCCCAAGTTGAAAACTCGAAGAACTCTTTGAGAAGGGAGGAGACGTAGGAAAGGACAAATATGATATGATGCAAACGCTTTATGGGTTCTTTGAAGAGCTGCCGGTACTATCTTTGCATGCTTTAGCCCGTGGAATTTTTAGGGTGTTAATGAGCTAATAGTTTATATGATGCTTCAAAAGTGGAATTTTATAATGCTGTCACATTCTTCCATTGCTACTTGGTTTGTAAAATAGTGGAATTTCATCTGTGTTTAGTGGAATCTCATCTCTATGTAGATGTATTTGCTCCTGCCATCTCTAACAAGACTTTTGGCCAAATTTATAGCGTATATGTTGTCAAACTTCATGGTCATGATTCTATGGAATTTGCCTTCAACTTCATCCATCAAATTATGGAATTTGTCTTCAACTTTATCCATCAAATTCACCAACCATATAACTTGATAAGAAGATAGTGATGTTGCAATGTACTATGCTTTACATGAGTATAAAGTTACAACAAATTCCTTTCTTAAGCTCCAAGCGACTAGTTCAACACCTAACATGAACAAGTATCATGTTGATTTTCTATCATTAGCACCACACCAATTAGAGTCAATGTATCCAACAAGTATGCACTCCCTTCCATCATCTATTATTTGAAACATGATTTCATAATCCAACATGGTTTTAATATACCTTAATATCCTCTTAGTAGATGACCACTTTAACTTTTGCATGAACCTATTCATCATATCTACACTGTATACAAAGCCAGGTCTTATGTGACAAAGACAGTCCAATGAGCCTTCTATATTGAGTTGAATGAAGTCACCTTCATCTAAGTTCTTTGTCAATTGGCTCCACTAGTGTTAATGTAAAGTTGCCTTGCTTCATCTAAAATCTCATGAATATCTTACTTGCATATCTTCTTTGACGCATCAACAATTCTCAAACATATTTGTAAAACTCAATTCCAAGAAAATGTGAGATGTTGACAAGATCAATCATTTCAAATTTCTTCATTAGGTCCATTTTGAAATTAATTTCCTTATCACAACTTCCTGTGATTAACTAGTCATCTACATATAGATATAATATTATTAATTTATTATTGTTGCTCCTCCTGACATACACACCATGCTCTGATGCATACTTCATGAAACCTATCTTTATTAAAAAATCATCAATTTTCTTATTTCAAGATCTTCGAGCTTGTTTAAGTCCATACAATGCCTTATACAATTTGTGCACTTTATTTTATTGGCCTTCTTTCTCAAAACCAACTGATTATGACACACAATTCTTCATCTAGAGGACCATTCATAAAACAAACTTTACATTTATCTGACATATGGACCATTTGTTGATATTGGCTAAGGAAACAACCAATCTTATTGTTTCAATCCTAGCAACAAGTGCAAATACTTCATTAAAGTCAACTCATTCTTTATGAAGAAACCCTTTGCCTACAAGCCTTTGTTTGTATTTGATCACTTCCCTGTTAGGACTTAGTTTTACTTTGTATACCTACTTCACATCAATTGCCTTATTTCCTTATAGTAAATCAACTACTGACCAAGTCTTGTTGACTTCTATATACTCCAACTCCTCTTTCACAACACTCTCCCATTTAGGATCCCTTAATGCTTTAGTCACACTCACTGGCTCAATGTCTGCATAAAGTTAATAGTGTACTAGCCCACCTTAATCATCGACGACATTATCTTGACTGACTACACAATCTTACAATCTGGATGGCATATTTATAGCTCTTTGACTCCAATTGGTACTTTCTTGAGTATGGACTTCAACTTCAATACTTGATTCTTCATACATGATCCTCATTGAATCCTTCTTAGCACTATTTCTCTAATCATATTTCTCCAGCTCATCTATAACCTCATAT
The DNA here is from genome assembly GCA_948472305.1 of Vicia faba. NCBI lineage: Eukaryota > Viridiplantae > Streptophyta > Magnoliopsida > Fabales > Fabaceae > Vicia > Vicia faba. Next base: position 381,497,098 of record OX451738.1, on the reverse strand, counting down.
TTACTGATTACTGTTTTCATATTCATTGGATCAAATAATTTGCAACTATCAATTGAGTGATAACAAATCAAGATCATTTGGCTTGATTTTTTATCAAGTTACCTTCTGAATTGATCAGACACATGTATATCTGCACTAGACCTAAACACCTTTAAGTGACTCAAGCTTGGTTTGACACCATACAATATTCTTCTATTGTGATCCCCTTTAGTCTCTTGGATGGACATATGTTCAAGATTTTAGTTGGAGTGGGCACAAACTTACCCCACAGATTATTAGGTAAATGCTTTCCCTTCAATATTATTCTCACCATATTCATAATGGCCTTGTTCTTTGTTTATGTAATCACATTTTGTTGAGGTGTATATGGTGGCATAACATTTGGAACAATTCTATCTCTTTCACATAGTGCATCAAATTCACTTGACACATACTCATTTCCACCATTTGTTTTTAACACCTTGATCTTGTGACCACTTTGCCTTTTCACCATGGACTTGAACTTTAAAAATACATCAATCAAATAAATTTTCTTATTTATCAAGTATGTCCATAATTTTTCCCTGAAATCATCTATGAATGTGACAAAGTACTTGTTACCTTCAATAGATTCAACTTGAATTGGGCCATACACATCATCATATATGACTTTAAGAGTGATTCTATACCCGTCTATTGCATCCTTGTTGGAGCTATTATCATGTTGCTTGACTTGTACACATTCTTCACATACTTGACTGTGAATATGAATTTCAGGCAACCTTGAAACCTTGTTTTGCTTCTTCAAGTGACTGATATCTCTAAATTAGATATGGCCAAGCCTATAGTGTCATAGGCACTCATCCCTGCTAGTTGCAGTTGCTAGGAAATTATGCTAAAACATATCATGTTCAATCTTTAAGGTCCTATTTCTTGACATAAGTGCCTTCAAAATCAATCTTCCAATTGAGTCATGTACTCTCATAATCTTGTCTTCTATCAAAAGCTTACAATTATTGTCAATTAATTGGTCGATGTTGAGTAGGTTACTTTTCATACTAGAATATATAACATATTTGAGATAAATGAATTCTTTCCATCTTCCCTCATGATCAAGACATCACTAATGCCTTCTACTACCAATAAGCTATCATTTGTAAACTTTACTTTATTCTTCATGGATTGATTGATGTTGACAAACCACTCTTTTATTCCAGTCACGTGGGATGAACATCCTAAATCCAATTACCATTGGTCTCTATATTTTTTCCTTCCTTTGTTGTTACTGTCAACAACACATCCTTATATTTATGCTTTTCCAGCTTAGCATTATCTTCTTGACTTTTCTTGCTTCCATAACATTCATCAGCAAAATGACCATATTTTTGACACTTGTAATATTGGATGTTACTCTTGTCAAGATTCTTTATTCCTCCTCTACCTTTATTTCTACCACCACCTTTATGGCTACCTTGATTTGCAATTTGTTTATGATTTGATGAAATGGCTTCTTGCTGATAGTTTCTACCAATCCAGTTATTGTAATATCCTCTACCTTTTTTTCCATTCCATTTTACTAAGCCCTTCTTATCTTTTTTTACTGTGTCTTTAATTCTACATCTGCTTTTGCATTGCTTGCAAATCTCTCCACAATTTTTTATTAATGAGATTCAAGAGTCCCTTGCACTTATTCTTTTGTAAAACTTGACTAATATTTGGATTCTTCTATGGCCATCATAATATGATCAAACATTAGGGATTAAGATCTCAATATATTGCAACTACCAACTTGGTTTACATCAACTCACCACACACCATGATATGGTTCACCAACCTAGTCACTCTTGTAAATAAATCACACATGCTTTCATTTTCTTCCATCTGAATAAATTCATATAGACTATTGTAAGTTTTTAACCCCCACCTTCTTCACCTTATCAACACCACCTAAATGACTACTCCAATATATCACATGCTTCCTTTGATGAATCAACATCTCCAACCTTCTCAAATTTATCAGGATCAACACATTGGTGAATTATAAAGAGAAATTTATAATTCTTCTTCTTTAATTACTTATGCGTATTATTATGATAAATAATGTCACAATCACTAATTAGAATAACACCATTCTTCACAAGATTCCACGCATCTAGATAATGTTGAACATATGATTGTATACACAAGAAGGGGAGTGAATTATTGAAGTTTGAAGAATGATAGTTTAAAATTATGTTCTAAAATAGAGTTTAATTTTTTTAATGAAAACACGTGAATATGTAGTATAAATTAGGCGGAAAATAAAAGAGTTAAAAGGAAGAGAGATAACACCAGGAATTTATAGAGATTCAGTCTTAAAGAAATGACATATCTCCCTAAGAATTAATCTTGAGAGTATCAATAATTCTTGAGAGCTTTTATAAGGTTAATCCCACAAACCCCCATATACAAGGAAATGAAGTTCCAGGCTAACTTCCAATCAAACATAAAACTGAGGAGTGAAGCAATTATTCTTCATGGCAAACAACGAACAGAACTTTGAGCGGTTAGTCTCTAAGCCAAACTGAGATTTTTCACATTGATGATATCAAACCAAGATGGAGTTTTGAGTTGGATATCCTTCGAATTGAATCGAGATTTTTATTGGGATGATCTCTAACCAACTATGCTTTTACACAGGCTGAACTTAGAAACCAAGAGAAATTTTGTACCATGCTAATCTCGAACCGATAGAGACTTTTATCAGGATAAGCCCAAGAAGTGATATGGATATTTTTCTCTGGTTATTCTTCATGAATCCAAAAGAGAGGTTTCCCTCAATGGCGGAGCTCATGAGGCAAATAGAGTCTTATACTAATTTCCCAAATAGCTTTTACATTGATTTAGCTCTAAACTAAAATAACTACTTCCTAAGAAAGATTGATTTACTTAAGAGGAAAAATAAATCTTTGTAAAATTTACTACAAAGCCCTCACCCAGAACAATTTTCTCACTGAAGTGAAGAACACTCTCAAAGCACCATGTCAAAAATATGTGAGAGAAAGAGAAATAATTTAGAGAGGTTAAGAGAAAGGAAAGTGAAGTAGCTTTCACACTGATTTAGCTCCCAAAAATACTAATTCCAAAAATAGATTTTACACCGATTTAGGTCCAAACCAAAATAACTATTTCCTAAGGAATAATGATTTACTCAAGAGAAAAAATAAATCTTGGTAAATTTATAATAAATCCCTCACCCAAAATAATTTTCTCACTGTTGTAACCCAAAATTTTCCCTCCCATATTCTTCAAGATTTGTCAAGAATAATCCTCAAACTACTCAAGATGGCTCAAGAGGTGACAGTCAAAACCATCTCCTAAGCCAGCTGAAATTAGGGTTTTGGTTCTTTCAAGGAATTTGGGGTTTTCAATGGTTCAATCAAGTCTCATAGGCCTGTATACATTCTCAAGCACCTACATACCAAGTTTCAAGACTCACAGTGCCCATTTGCACAGTCAAAAGCTCCATTTGACCTAAAGTCAACTGCAAGGGCAAAATGGTCATTTTGCAGTCAAAAGTCAGAATTTTTGGTCAACATCTTATTTTGAGGTCACAATAATCATTTGATCAAGTATTTACCATGATTCCACAAGAATGGCTCAAAAATCATCAAGATGCAAAAAGTAACTATTTTTGGACAGTAGAAAAGTCAACTGTATCTTGACCAAGGCATAACTTTTTCATGATTTATCAGAAAAATCCCATCCAATGCTCATTTTGAAGGGGATGACATTTCCTACAATCCATCTTCACATTCCAAGTCCAAGAAATGCTCTCACAAAAAGTTATCAATTTCTACATTATAGGTCAAATTCAAAAGTCAACAAAAGTACACTTTGAGTCAAAGGCCATAACTTGAGATTGGTAAATCCAAATGACATGGGACCAAAGGCATTGGTTATAGGACTTCAAGACCTTTCCAAAATGTCGAAGAACATGTTCATATGATCAAAATTGAGCAAGATATGCATTGGAGAAGTTGGGAAATTTTTATGAATTTGCAAAAGTCAACTTTGCTCAAAACACCTTATTTTTGCTAATGGGCCTCAAATCTCTTCTTGAAACTTCATCCATGGCCTATGCACGACCCATCAAGCTTAATTTCATTTATTTTCTTATTTTTATTAATTAATTGGATTTTTAATTGATATTAATTCATTTAATTAATTTAAATTGTAGGAAAATAAAAAGATTTGGTTTTTCAATCTTTTTGTGAAGCAAATATGACCTAAAAAGGCTGGCAATTTCGTGCACCAAGTCAAAGATGCAAAATCTCCAAAATTGGCAACTTTGTTCAATCATGAAAATGCAAAAAGATTTGATTTTCAATCAAATATTCAATCATCATTGCAATGGATTTTTGTTCAAGATTTTGACCTAATTCCATTCCTCTATATATATGCAAGCAAACCCTGATGCAAGACACGTGAGAAAGCTGCAGAAAAGAGGCCATAACATATTGAGAAAATTCAAGAAAAGTTGAAACTGACTTTTGCATTCTAGGGCAATTTAAAGACTTTTGTTGATTCTAATCCACGGCAGGAGGTTCCCAGAACGTGTGGCAATCAAATTCCAGCTTCAAAGCTCAAGAAATCACTGAGAACAGAACCACGGTTTGAAGTTTTTTTCCAGAATCGTATTGTCTATTTCATGCGCATTTAACATATTTTCTTGGTTGTTTTGCATTGCTAGAAATCATACGAAGCTAATGGTATGGTTTAATTGAACTGAAACTCCATAAATCGCAAGATGCCATGAACGGTTTTCTAGGGTTCTTGAGTTTGAAATTGGGGTTTTCTAAACCCAGAAAAATTAAGACTTGTAAGGCACATGGATAGAATCGTTGAACCCAGACGAACATGACCAAACCCTCGCGAAACATTTATATAAACCACAACTCTATTCGCTATTTTTCCTTACTGTAGTTTGTGGGGGTTAAAAACCCCCGCTATCTAATATTGTTTTTGCAGGTACAGCGAGGAAGATGATGATGTGTTGATACATCATTGGATAGTTTAAATCAGCGCGCGTGTTTTTTTGTGTTACAGCCTATTGAATAATTTCTTAATATAATAATTGTTTGTTATTCTAATAATGATTGAAGCGTGATGGTGGAGTGGTTAGCGTGCTGGCTTGGAAGCATTGGGACATGGGTTCGAATCCCAGGTCCCCCAAAATATTTGTTTCTATTTTTCTTTGCATAATCACATACAGGTCTCCAACACGTGATCCACAATGCACCTCACATCCCAGGCGCCAGATGTCTACAGGCACAAATCTAATGGCCATGAGATGATGATGATCATACTCCCAGTCAACCATGCGCATGGAGGAGCCAGAAAGTCAAACAGGTTTGAGCAATTGGGCTTCAAAATTTCTAACACACCTCCTGATTTGGGTCATCACCCCACAAGTTTACTTCTTTTCTTTTTTTTCTTTCTTTTTTCTTTCTTTTATTAATTATTATTATTATTATTTAATTAACATAATTAATTATTTTCATAATAAAAATCAGAAAACTAAAATATAATATTTTTTATTATTATTATTATTTATTAATTTCACCTTTAATTTATTATTTTTGTAAATAAATACTAACAAATTAATTTAGTCTTTTTTAATTAGGTTAATTTCAATATTTTTTGCAATAAATAAAATAAATTAGAATTAGGGTTTTTACTAACTTTTGACTATTTTTTATTTATTTCATTAAAACATAAAAAACCAAAAATATTTCTTTTAATTAATTAATTAGTTTTAGGGTTAATTTAACTAATTGCAAAATAATAACAAACTTCTTTCTTTCTCAAAAAAGGGTCAAAACCCTAGAACTTCTCCGATTCAATTTTTTCGCGCGCATGTTTATTTTTTATTCATATTTTTGATCATATTTATGTAATTGCTCCGAGGATGTAATAGCCTTAATTAGGACCTTTTTATCGCTTTCATTTAATTTCCGCAATTTACTTTTCAAGGGTTTGTTTTTGGCGATGTAAATACCCGACGCCTTGTAATAGTTTAGCTTTATTTTCCGCAACTATTAATTGCTAGATGTATGTTAATTAGGCTATGCATGACAAGACTTATCTCTGAAATTAAAATCAACCCGTAGCTTACCATAACATGTACAAAGATAACTTAACTGAATCCTGACACACTCGCACATGCCACTCTTAGGGTACGCCTCACTTGGTTGCCTCGACGTGGTCATTGAGTATAGGGTGTTTTAGAGGTCGCCCTCCTGTCTAAAGATCAAAAAGTTGCCTCGAAACGGTTGCCTCGGATAAAAAAGATCTAAGACATTAGGGTTACCACTAAGGTGTCCTACTATTGCTTTGGTGACCACATGTCCCTATAGTCGAATTGACCCGAAACTCCAACGACGGTGCTACCTACTTCTCAATAGTGGGATAGTACTGTCTAAAGGACATTTACACAGCTTAATTTCCTTTGAGAAGGTAGAGGTTCTCAGGTACTTGCTCTTTCAAAAACAAAAATACTTTTCTCACTTACACTTTTCTGACAAAAGTTTTCAAACAACACTTCATACACTCTTGAGGACAGATACAAGGGTTAAATCGAAGTTTTCAAACAAAATTTTTCGGAACCCACAAACACAAGAAAAGAAAAACATTTTTGAAAACATAGTGAGCAAGTACCTAAGAGCCCGTGGATAACCATGGATAGAAAGGGTGCTAACACCTTCCCTTTCTATAATCTACCTCCCGAACCGAGAAACATCTCGAAAAGGAATTTTGCTGTGCTTTTGTCCTTTCCTTGTTGGAGAAAATAAAAGACGGTGGCGACTCTTGCTTACCGCGACATTTTGCAAAACGCAAACGCGAACCAACATTAAAAAACAGTCAGTTCTATTTCCACCGATCACAGAACTGGCGACTCTGCTGGGGAATTTATATAAGTGAGGTATACCTTAGGATTAGACCACCATGTTTTCAATTGTATGCCTTGAATGCTTTAATATTGTGGGCTTGTATCGGAGTTTTATAGATCCTAACCCGGATCTAGGGAATACCCTTTAGGTAAGTAGCAATAAACTGTGAGGGACCTGTCCGGCGTAGATCGACACGGGTGAAGCAGTAGCTACGTTGGTGTGACACCTTGGTCTGTACCGATATCCCTTGTGTTGGAACAAGGAGAATATGAGTCTTCTGAGGATTCATTAAGCACCAACTGACCTTAGAACCTTAAATTGACCAACTTGGCCATAGAACAGTAGCAATATGCTACACTCATTGAGGCTAAACTCTCGCGATGGTTCCGGCCGCAAGAAAAGGTTGCTAAGCTGGAGTTATGACCGATTGAGGGTAGTCAGTGATATTGAGATCCTCTAGAACCCGGTTACTATTTTTAGGACAGGTCTTAACCAACTGAAACTGAAAGAGGGTAGTACCTAAACTTCATGCCAGCCTGAAATCTAAGGGCTCTTTTGTGTGACTTGTGTGCCTTTACCATGTTTGCCTTTTGTGAATACTTGTGGTGTGCCTTTACCATGACATCATAACATCATAACATCATAACATTGCATACATCCTGCATAAGGACTAACCCATTTCAGGGATCTCAAGGGTTTGTGATGCAGGTCATGATGAACCAAATGTCTACCAAGGGGAAAAGGGGATTTATTTTCCTCTAGCCAAGGTTGTTCGGAGATCAAAACATGATAACTTGAGTCAGGGGCTATGACCCACTCGATATGGTGAGCCTGACTCTTGAAGAAGGACTCTTAATAACAGGAAGCTCCTTCAATCAAGCTGCAAAATTCAAATTCTAACAGTTTCCTGTTTACCCCGCGAGATCCTTGAAAACATCGCATACATATATCATACATATCATTGCATCACAGGTCACCCTTTACAGGTCTCTCACGCTCTCGCTGTTTATTTCAGTAATGGCTTTCCAACAAGACAACCAGGATCTTCATACTCAAGAGACTCAATTCAGGGAAATCTTCCTAAGCCTATCCAAGGGGCAGGAAGAGTTGAGAACACTCCTCATGGGGAATTTGGTCAAGAAGAGTCCTGAAGACAGTAAGGACGAACGGCTGAAACATCTGCAAGCTGAGGTGGATGCAATGAAAACCCAGATGCTGGGGCAGATGGCTCTTATCCAAGGCTTAGCTCGGGAGCAAGAAGAGTTGAGAACCGTGATCAACCAGCTTCATCAAGACAAATATAATAGTATGAAGCAAATAGTCAAGGCTGAGGATTAAGTCATTAATCAACTTCCGAGAAGTCAAAGGTTTGGTTTGATGAAGAATAGACCTCTCCAGGGTGCCACTACCTCACAGGTCCAACAACAACCTGACCATAAGCAACGGGTTACTCTGAGGCCGTTTACCAAGCTCAACATGCCGCTGTCCCAAGCTTTGCAACATCTGTTGAATTTGAATCTGGTGACGTTGGTAGGACCTCACCCGAATCCTAAGACTTCTTCACCCAACTACAATCCTAATGCCAGGTGTGCATACCATTCTAACAGCCCGGGGCATGATACTGACGACTGTTGGAAGTTGAGGTACAAAATCCAAAACCTGATTGATGAAGTAGCATTGGAGTTCGCACAAGATGGTCAGGCTGAGTTCTTCTACTATCCCTACAAGGTTCACCATTTGAAGTGACAAGTCCTGAGACGAGAAGACTTTTTATTCATTGGAATTTTCAATTTGTAATTTTCTTTTGATTGTTCAAACATTTATTCATGTCAAACTTTATTACTTTATCAATGCATCGCATATGTCTGTTTTGAATCAATCCATTTGTATCCACTATATTCAAATTCTTTCATTTTTGTGATGTTCAACTCTCGATTAAGAAGTTCTAAACCTTTTGAGGGAGGATGACGAAAATGATACCACGATCTCTACAGTATGCTTTTGAACAGACCCCACTGATGAGGTACATGCATTGTTTCAAATCCTAAACAGTGGAGTTATAAGGAAGATAATCCCTAGTCAACCCCTTTGAGCCAAAGAAGTTGGAGTTTTTCTTTTCACAAATTAAAACCCTTAATTATAACCTGGGGCAGGGTAGTTCTCTCAGCTGATCCAGGTGCACAATGAATGGCATCAAAGGATTCCTTCCAAAACAAAAGACAGTGATGGTTCCGAATAATCATAAAGACAGGCAGCCATTATCTCTCAGAAATAAAAGCCCATTAAGTCAAAACCTATGAAGGAGACTTACAAAACTGGGGCATCCCGCTGACTGTAATCACAAAAAGAAACAGTTCAGGAAAAAGATAGGGATAATAAAATCAAAAAGAAAGAGGTCCTACAAACCCTCAACAAAAAAAAAAAAGAAATGACTGCCTATTCAAAATAAATTGTCAGTATCCGAACCATCACTGGAATATCAGAGCAAAGGTTCAAAAAAGATCTAATGCACAATTAGCTGAGTTTAGGATCGAAGAACATCACGAAGAACAGGTGGGTACAAATAAAATTTGAGCCTTTATCCTTTGTTTCTTAAACCGTGAACCAGACCACGTTATAACCCTTGAAAAGTCCTAGCTGAAGCACGGGTTAGTTCGAAAGCATACTGTTACAAAAGGTATCCTGGCTCCTGTAGGGCTTGCTGTAAAATCCTGAGTTGACATTACATTTTACAAAAATTCACTTGTTTTATTGAAAACTGCATTTTCAAAAAACTTCAAGACAGACATAAGCTTTACATTCTTAAAATAACATTGTTTACATATGACTATTTGTTCAAACAACAGAGAAATTCGCACGACGAATATCTAGTGAACAAAAACCTTCTCAATAAAAAGAGTCACCTCAAGTGGAAAAAACACTTCCAACCAAGGGGCAGACATAACCATTGTTCATCATCTGGGGCAGTCCAGTCAAGATTCAAGGAATCTCTCAAGGATGCCAAATAGCCTGGGGCAAATCTCCATCTGAATCAATTGGGGCATTGAACATGAATTCCAGCAACGAATCTTGCCTGATCAAACATCTTCTGGTAATATGGCAACACAATACTACTGACAGTGACAACTCCCTACACTGTGGGAGCGTGGATATAGTCAAAAAGTACTACGCATAGTCAAAGACCCGCTAGGTCGACTGGCCTAGGCAAAAATAAGGGCTTCCCGGCGAACCAAAAGGGTTCGGGAAAAAATAAGGGATGAAAATCTGTACACCCGGCAAGTCGAAAACCTGAAAAGGCGACTTGGGCAAAAAAGGGTATCCCGGTGGACTGAAAACCCGAAAGGGCGGTCCAGGCAAAAATTAGGGATCAAAGCGTACGACTATGTCCCGTCATCTCGTCACTGGCCTACCAGAAGAAGATTTGTCAATCGGAAGTCATCAAGTGCCTCATAGGCCTTCTTCTCCCGCAGAAATCGGGGCAATAAGAATTGTCCGAACTGTACAAGCTGCTCTGTCCATCAGGTACAAGGTAGGTTCAGCTGAAGAATTAACCAGGATACCTTCACTCCCCGCAAGAGTAAAATAGTAATGGTAGCTATTCCCCACTGAGCCTTGCCAAAATGAACAAATCAACAATACTCTCCCTAAGCAGAGTTGATCTACCATCAGCCCTAAAAAAGTTAGGTCTCCCCAGTAGATCTAATATTCCCCAGCGGAGTATACAGATATTCCCCCAGCAAGCGTAAAGAGCATCCCCGACAGTCTTAATATTCCTCGACAGAGTATAAGAATGTTCCCCGACGGAATACAAGATACCCCCAGTGGAGCCATTTCCCAGCGCAGTCTAAAAAAGCTTCCCCGACAGAGTTGAATCATCTTCCCCAGTAGATTCTGGAAGCTTGTCTCCTGCAGAGTACGAATATCTCTCCCCCAACCATATTCAGAGGTTATCCCCACAAGAGTCTAACTGGGTTATCCTCAGCAGGTTGCAACGGAAAGATCATCGCCAGCGAAGTTATTTCTATCCCCAGCGGGGTTCATCATCAAAATCCCCAATAGAGCTTATCAACGGGATCCCCAGCGGAGTTATCGTTAAAATCTCAGCAGAACATCTCTTCCCCACAGAGTAATTCCTCGCAGAGTAATCTCTTCAACATGTTTATTCCCCAACGGAGTCATCTTCTCCTACAGGTTTATTCTTGCAATCATCTTCGTTCATCATCCCCAGCGGAAACGAAGAACTCAACTCTATTCTCCAGCAGCTCCGGGATTTACTTTCCCCAGCTCAAACATCACATTTTCATACATCATGACACATGCATATACGCATCATATCATACAATCTCATTTATATTGAGAACATCATTGCTTGATCCATATCATGCATTGCATACGACTGACCTTTGCTTTTCAGGAAAGATGCAGTTAAGTTCTCAGCTTAGTCGAAGATCTGACCAGTTCTTAAATCTCAATCGGATTATCCTCGGTTGAAGTTCATATAAGGTTCTCAATCTCGACAGTTTCTCTACATCATAGGGTGGACAAGTACTATAACCTCAACGGTATACTCCATTGAGCACGAGTCATTTCCTAGATCTTGATGTTCTCCTCCATCATAGTACGAACCAGTTCTATAACCTCAGCAGTTTACTCCATTGAGCAAGAGATAGTTCAGATGTGACCCAGACATGGCTACATTCTGATACTTATTCCAGATTCCTTCCCGAGATGGTTTAGATGTGACCCAAGCATGGCGACATTCTGATACTTATTCCAGATTCCTTCTAGAGATGGTTCAGATGTGACCCAGACATGGCGACATTCTGATACTTATTCCAGATTGAGTCAAAAGATGATTACCATCAACCTTTCTTAAGTTCCAGATCAACACATGTAACTAGCCAGGAAATATCTGTGGACGACTGATTATAGATCTATACCTGTAACTAGCCAGGAAAGTTATCTACATGAAGAGACTGAAGATCAACACCTGTAACAGGACAAGAAACCATCTTTCTTTCTTAGGTCAGAGATTAATACCTGAAACCAGACAGGAAAACTATATCCTCGACCAACCTTTCTTAAGTTCCAGATTAACACCTATAACTAGCCAGGAAATATCTGTGGACGACTGATTGTAGATCTATACCTGAAACCAGACAGGAAAGTTATCTACATTGAAGAGATTGGAGATTAATACCTGTAGCAAGCCAGGAAAACTATCTTTCTTTCTCAAGTCAGAGATTAATACCTGAAACCAGACAGGAAAACTATCTCGTCGGCCAGCCTTCTTAAGTTCCAGATCAACACCTGTAACTAGCCAGGAAATATCTGTGGACGACTGATTGTAGATCTATACCTGAAACCAGACAGGAAAGTTATCTACATGAAGAGATTGAAGATTAATACCTAAAACCAGACAGGAAAACTATCTTTCTTTCTCAAGTCAAAGATTAATACCTGAAACCAGACAGGAAAACTATCTCATCAACCAACCTTTCTTAAGTTCCGGATTAATATCTGTAGCAAGTCAGGAAATATCTGTGGACGACTGATTGTAGATCTATACCTGAAACCAGACAGGAAAGTTATCTACATTGAAGAGATTGAAGATTAATACCTGTAGCAAGCCAGGAAAACTATCTTTCTTTCTCAAGTCAGAGATTAATACCTGAAACCAGACAGGACAACTATCTCATTGACCAACCTTTCGCAGTTCCGAATTAATACCTGTAGCAAGCCAGGAAATATCTGTGGACGACTGATTGTAGATCTATACCTGAAACCAGACAGGAAAGTTAGCTACATTGAAGAGATTGAAGATTAATACCTGTAGCAAGCCAGGAAAACTATATTTCTTTCTCAAGTCAGAAATTAATACCTCAAACCAGACAGGAAAATTATCTCATCGGCCAACCTTCTTAAGTTCCGGATTCATACCTGTAGCAAGCCAGGAAAACTATCTTTCTTTCTCAGGTCAGAGATTAATACCTGAAACCAGACAGGACAACTATCCACTTGACCATCATGAAGCAACCCTACGCTGATTCCTTCTCTCTTTCAGATGCAGTTTTATACGAACTCATCATCAGGCAACCCTACACAGGTTCCTTCTTTCAACTTACAAAGTTACAATTCTACAAACTACAGGTATGCAAGTTCTCGCTAAGGAATCTATTACGTGATCAACACCCCTGGATGGCATCTATAAGCCCATCTCCGCAACTACCCATTACATCTCCAGATGGCATCTTTAAGCCCATCCCCGACAAGATTCTGTCACATCCCTAGATGGCATCTATAAGCCCATCCTCCTATCCATCATCTCTCCAAATGGCATCTGTAAGCCCATTCCTGACATCACATTGCTGATACTACACTATGCGAGTGCAAATTTCTGGGCACTTTAGTGTTCAATCATCTTCCACCTTCGGATCACGAAAGGCACGCAAGCCAATCTACATCCTCAGGTTTAAGAAGATTTGAACAGGGGCAACTGTTGTACCCCAAAATTTTCCCTCCCATATTCTTCAAGATTTGTCAAGAATAATCCTCAAACTGCTCAAGATGGCTCAAGAGGTGACAGTCAAAACCATCTCCTAAGCCAGCTGAAATTAGGGTTTTGGTTCTTTCAAGGAATTTGGGGTTTTCAATGGTTCAATCAAGTCTCATAGGTCTATATACATTCTCAAGCACCTACATACCAAGTTTCAAGACTCACAGTGCCCATTTGCACAGTCAAAAGCTCCATTTGACCTACAGTCAACTGCAAGGGCAAAATGGTCATTTTGCAGTCAAAAGTCAGAATTTTTGGTCAACATCTTATTTTGAGGTCACAATCATCATTTGATCAAGTCTTGACCATGATTCCACAAGAATGGCTCAAAAATTATCAAGATGCAAAAAGTTACTATTTTTGGACAGTAGAAAAGTCAACTGTATCTTGACCAAGGCATAACTTTTTCATGGTTTATCAGAAAAATCCCATCCAATTCTCATTTTGAAGGGGATGACATTTCCTACAATCCATATTCACATTCCAAGTCCAAGAAATGCTCTCACAAAAAGTTATCAATTTCTACATTATAGGTCAAATTCAAAAGTCAACAAAAGTACACTTTGAGTCAAAGGCCATAACTTGATATTGGTAAATCCAAATGACATGGGACCAAAGGCATTGGTTAGAGGACTTCAAGACCTTTCCAAAATGTCCAAGAACATGTTCATATGATCAAAATTGAGCAAGATATGCATTGGAGAAGTTGGGAAATTTTTATGAATTTGTAAAAGTCAACTTTGCTCAAAACACCTTATTTTTGCTAATGGGCCTCAAATCTCTTCTTGAAACTTCATCCATGGCCTATGCACGACCCATCAAGCTTAATTTCATTTATTTTCTTATTTTTATTAATTAATTGGATTTTTAATCGATATTAATTCATTTAATTAATTTAAATTGTAGGAAAATACAAAGATTTAGTTTTTCAATCTTTTTGTGAAGCAAATATGACCTAAAGAGGCTGGCAATTTCGTGCACCAAGTCAAAGATGCAAAATCTCCAAAATTGGCAACTTTGTTCAATCATGAAAATGCAAAAAGATTTGATTTTCAATCAAATATTCAATCATCATTGCAATGGATTTTTGTTCAAGATTTTGACCTAATTCCATTCCTCTATATATATGCAAGCAAACCCTGATGCAAGACACGTGAGAAAGCTGCAGAAAAGAGGCCATAACATATTGAGAAAATTCAAGAAAAGTTGAAACTGACTTTTGCATTCTAGGGCAATTTAAAGACTTTTGTTGATTCTAATCCACGGCAGGAGGTTCCCAGAACGTGTGGCAATCAAATTCCAGCTTCAAAGCTCAAGAAATCACTGAGAACAGAACCACGGTTTGAAGTTTTTTTCCAGAATCGTATTGTCTATTTCATGCGCATTTAACATATTTTCTTGGTTGTTTTGCATTGCTAGAAATCATACGAAGCTAATGGTATGGTTTAATTGAACTGAAACGCCATAAATCGCAAGATGCCATGAACGGTTTTCTAGGGTTCTTGAGTTTGAAATTGGGGTTTTCTAAACCCATAAAAATTAAGACTTGTAAGGCACATGGATAGAATCGTTGAACCCAGACGAACATGACCAAACCCTCGCGAAACATTTATATAAACCACAACTCTATTCGCTATTTTTCCTTACTGTAGTTTGTGGGGGTTAAAAACCCCCGCTATCTAATATTGTTTTTGCAGGTACAGCGAGGAAGATGATGATGTGTTGATACATCATTGGATAGTTCAAATCAGCGCGCATGTTTTTTTGTGTTACAGCCTATTGAATAATTTCTTAATATAATAATTGTTTGTTATTCTAATAATGATTGAAGCGTGATGGTTGAGTGGTTAGCGTGCTGGCTTGGAAGCATTGGGACCTGGGTTCGAATCCCAGGTCCCCCAAAATATTTGTTTCTATTTTTCTTTGCATAATCACATACAGGTCTCCAACACGTGATCCACTATGCACCTCATATCCCAGGCGCCAGATGTCTACAGGCACAAATCTAATGGCCATGAGATGATGATCATCATACTCCCAGTCAACCATGCGCATGGAGGAGCCAGAAAGTCAAACAGGCTTGAGCAATTGGGCTTCAAAATTTCTAACACACCTCCTGATTTGGGTCATCACCCCACAAGTTTACTTCTTTTCTTTTTTTTTTCTTTCTTTTTTATTTCTTTTATTAATTATTATTATTATTATTATTTAATTAACATAATTAATTATTTTCATAATAAAAATCAGAAAACTAAAATATAATATTTTTTTTATTATTATTATTTATTAATTTCACCTTTAATTTATTATTTTTGTAAATAAATACTAACAAATTAATTTAGTCTTTTTTAATTAGGTTAATTTCAATATTTTTTGCAATAAATAAAATAAATTAGAATTAGGGTTTTTACTAACTTTTGACTATTTTTTATTTATTTCATTAAAACATAAAAAACCAAAAATATTTCTTTTAATTAATTAATTAGTTTTAGGGTTAATTTAACTAATTGCAAAATAATAACAAACTTCTTTCTTTCTCAAAAAAGGGTCAAAACCCTAGAACTTCTCCGATTCAATTTTTTCGCGCGCATGTTTATTTTTGATTCATATTTTTGATCATATTTATGTAATTGCTCCGAGGATGTAATAGCCTTAATTAGGACCTTTCTATCGCTTTCATTTAATTTCCGCAATTTACTTTTCAAGGGTTTGTTTTTGGCGATGTAAATACCCGACGCCTTGTAATAGTTTAGCTTTATTTTCCGCAACTATTAATTGCTAGATGTATGTTAATTAGGCTATGCATGACAAGACTTATCTCTGAAATTAAAATCAACCCGTAGCTTACCATAACATGTTCAAAGATAACTTAACTGAATCCTGACACACTCGCACATGCCACTCTTAGGGTACGCCTCACTTGGTTGCCTCGACGTGATCATTGAGTATATGGTGTTTTAGAGGTCGCCCTCTTGTCTAAAGATCAAAAAGTTGCCTCGAAACGGTTGCCTCGGATAAAAAAGATCTAAGACATTAGGGTTACCACTAAGGCGTCCTACTATTGCTTTGGTGACCACATGTCCCTATAATCGAATTGACCCGAAACTCCAACGACGGTGCTACCTACTTCTCAATAGTGGGATAGTACTGTCTAAAGGACATTTACACAGCTTAATTTCCTTTGAGAAGGTAGAGGTTCTCAGGTACTTGCTCTTTCAAAAACAAAAATACTTTTCGCACTTACACTTTTCTGACAAAAGTTTTCAAACAACACTTCATACACTCTTGAGGACAGATACAAGGGTTAAATCGAAGTTTTCAAACAAAATTTTTCGAAACCCACAAACACAAGAAAAGCAAAACATTTTTGAAAACATAGTGAGCAAGTACCTAAGAGCCCGTGGATAACCATGGATAGAAAGGGTGCTAACACCTTCCCTTTCTATAATCTACCTCCCGAACCGAGAAACATCTCAAAAAGGAATTTTGCTGTGCTTTTGTCCTTTCCTTGTTGGAGAAAATAAAAGACGGTGGCGACTCTTGCTTACCGCGACATTTTGCAAAACGCAAACGCGAACCAGCATTAAAAAACAGTCTGTTCTATTTCCACCGATCACACTCACTAAAGTGAAGAACGCTCTTAAAGCACTACGTCTAAAATATTTGAAAGAAAGATAAATAATTTAGAGAGGTTGAGAGAAAGGAAAAGTGAAGTATTTCATGTTTTCTGGATTATTTGAAATGTGGGGTAAACCCTCTATTTATAGGCTAAGAAATTATGTATTTTTGGAAATAATCCACGGGCCAAATGAATGACCTAATTGATTACCTAATCGATTAGGTATTTGAAATAATTAATTATTGTTGCAATAATTGTTACCATTCATTGTAAGACACATCCATAATCGATTATAGACTCAATTATCCCATATATGATCAATTATGACAAACATCTAATCAACTGATAATTATAAAAAGTCTTCTAATCAATTTGACAATTTCCTAGTTAATTGGTTAGGCTCCAAAAACTTGTTTGGTGATTTTATTTGAAAAAGAGAGGCTTCAAAAATAATTTTTAGTGTATGTGTGATTTATCCATAACACTTCCAGAAACACCCTTGTGTATTTACAATATAGTGATCACTCAAACACGATTAGGAGAGCTTTCACACTTCCTCTCTTTCATACCCTGAAGCTTCTAGTCCTTTTTCCAGATATACCAATCGTATAAGTAGTTCTCTATAATCTTATTATGGATGAGGATTGACACTCTTCAAGTTAGTCACCATTATCAAAAAATTGTAAGGATATCACTGATGATCATAAACCCTAATTCTTTATATTGATTTGGAGAAATAGCTTAATCAACCACCTTGTGCATGTTAGTCCACTTGAGATGACTTTAGTAGTTTCTTGACTTTATGTATTGTTATCTACAAAACCATTTCAAGTGTTTCTACTTAAGGTGTTGTCATCATCAAAACCATGATACTATCAAGGCTAAGTGTTTGCTTCTTGAGTCTTGTTATCCAAGAGCTTATTAATTATACCTGCAAACACATTGTTCCATATTCTCCCCCTTTTTTATAATGACAAAACCCATTACTACTTCTAGTATCCATAACAAGAAGCTCCACATAAAACTGAGTCCACAAGTATGATTCTTCAACCATATTTGATTTCACCTACTTTCAAAGGCCTCCATAAAGGTTCTGGTTTATCACTTTTGCAATTGTTCCTCCATATTCAAAGCAACTCTACCAAGGCCAACATAATCATATCTTTGAGATGGAACCATTTCCCTACTTAACTTGTCATGACTCAAATAATAGTTAGAGGTATCTATAATCATTCCATCACTAATAGTAGTATCCATAGAAAGAACCTCCACATCAAACCGAGTCTTCCTGGCGATAGTTTATGAAATATTCATCTCTAGGTCTTTACTCTTCCTCTCTTTCCAGAACTCACTAAATGTAATACATTGGTAAATGGTAAACTTTTACCCTCTAAATTCTACCTCCCACATATCATAACCCTCCCCACATCTTGGATAGTCATTAAAGACACAATTTATAACCTTACAATTAAGCCACATTAACTTGATTTGATTTATAAGCAAAGCTCTAACGACCTTCAAAATAATGTAGTCTAATGTTTTCCTACTCCAAACCTCTATAAGTGTTTGGAAGTTTATTCATGTGTATGAAGATATTTCGACCAAGTAAGCTGCTTTTGCACCAGCCTTATCCTAGAAACTCAATGACAACTCAATAGTCAATGTTTTTAATCCTTTTACGCATACAAAACTAATTAAAGTTATCTGAAACAACCTCGATAAATCTACCATACCTTGATCTCAAATCCCATAGATTATTATTATTATGAAAGTCTTCACTAGCTGATGATTAATGAACAACATCATTAAAATCTTCTAAAGTATATAGTCCACATATTTTATACTCTTTAGTAATGATCACTTCACCATGAAAAATATTCAACATTTCCATGTTAAAATCTAGTATAATAGCCTAAATAATTAAACATGCTTATAAATAACAAAATTTTCATGAACTGTGAAACATACCTCATGTAAAAGGAACTTACAATCATCAAATAATTTAAGTTTTTATTGGGTAGGAATATGGAGTAGAGGAACTGTCTAGAGGAGGTGAATATACCCTTTTTTAAATAATGAAATATCAAAGTTTTTCAATGCAGAAGTTTTAATGAAAAAATAGAGAACTTATGCTTTAATTGGAAATCAATCACCAATACAAATACACAATTCACAAAAAATATCTCAAATTGACTAGAGATTATATCCAAAGAGTTACAAACTACAATGAATTGACAATTCATAAATTACATGAGATGTGTTCCTTACAAACTAGCAATGGGTACAAGATTCTAACACCACTAGTCTGTAAATTTTAATCAGCACTAAAATAAAAATAGGTTCCAATTCTAACAAAATGTAAACTTATGTAATAAATCACTACCAATAGGAATTAATGATAAACTACACTAAGAAAAAATTTCCTAAACATGCAATAACCTAAGAAAATTAAAATGCAAGAGAGAGAGGGAGAGAGAGAGAGAGAGAGAGAGAGAGAGAGAGAGAAAGAGAGAGAGAGAGAGAGAGAGAGAGAGAGAGAGAGAGTATGAGAGAGAGAGAGAGTATTGTACCCTAAAATTTGCCCCCTCTTTTCTCAAGAAATTTCTCACCAAAGATCTCAAATGCTCAAGAGTTCTTAAGGGCTTGATCAGACAAGCTCACCTCCTAAGCACTGAGCCTCCAAATTAGGGTTTGGTTTTCTCAAGGACAATTGTACTTTTAATGCCTCAAATGACTTTCATGGTTCATTATAGGTCTCCAAGATTTCTCATACCAAGTTTCAAGTCTTGCATCACAAATTTGCTCAGTCAATTGCTCAGATGACTGAAAATCAACTATATTGGGTAAAAGGTCAACTATGGTCAATAAATAGTCAAACTTTATATTTTTGGCCAACATCAACATTTTGAAGTCATATCTACAACTGATCAAATGTTGATCACAATTCCTCAAGAAAAGCACTCAAATCATCAAAGGGGGCAAAATTGTCAAAATTAGGGTTTTGATTGAGAATGACTGATCATTGACTTTTGACCTAGTACATGACCTAATGAATTGAGGCATAATATCAAGGACTCAAACAAAATATGTTGACCTAATTTCATGGCTCAAATCATTTCTCAAGATCATTGGATTGATAGTTGAAATTTGATCAACTGACGAAAAGTCATCTGATACACAAAAAGTCAAACTTTGACCTTTTTGATTAACATTGAATTTCAAAAATCAAGATTTATCAAGACATTCAAAATATCAAACTTGATCATCAAGAATCAAGAAAGTCCATAAAAAGTCAAAATTTTCAATACTTAGACACCGTATGTATATTTATTGGTTTGTAATATATTTATTGGTTTATATATTAGACACCAGATGTATAGCCACTCCAGTGGTAGAGCACGCGTGTATAAGTCATAAATATGCCTTGTCATGGGTTCGATCCAGGCGTGAGGCATTTTGCTTTTTTCTAAATTTATATTACAGATCTTGTGCAACCAAGATAGCACGCGTACCATGCTCCATTCATCCATACCATCTGTAATACGGTGGGAGAACTGACTTGGTTGTTTTGCGTTTGATCGAAATTATTGTGGATAGAAAGTGTCACCACCGACTTTTCTTTTATCCAATAAGGAAAAGGTGAAAAGAACAGGAAAGACCTTTGAGATATTTTCTTGAGTTCGAGGGGTAGATTATGAAAAATGAAGGTGCTAGCACCATTTTCATCCATAGTTATCTATGGGCTCTTAGTTGCTTGCTATATCACTTGAAAATGATTTTGTTTGAAATGTGTTTGTGGTGGGTTTTGAAAGTATTTTTGAAAAGGCGCCTTCGTTGAGGCAAACTTTGTAATGATTCTCGTCTCTATAAGAATGTGTGATACGGTGGGAGAACTGACTTGAGGGTTTTGCGTTTGATCACAAATGTTGCGGTTAGAAAGAGTCGCCACCGACTTTTCTTTTATCCAAAAGGAAAGGTGAAAAAGCACAGAAAAGACCTTTGAGATTATTTATTGAGTTCGCGGGGGGGGGGGGGGGTAGATTATGAAAAGGGAAGGTATTAGCACCCTTTTCATCCATGGTTTTCCATGGGATCTTAGTTACTTGCTAGATCATTTGCTTTTGTTTGAAATTATGCTTTGTGTGGTTTTTTTGAAAGTATTTTGTAAATAGGCCATTGTTTAGGCAATCTTTGTAATGATTTTCGTTCGTAAGAATGTATACAAAGATGTTGATCTTTTAAAAATGTTTTCAAGTTTTGTAAGATGTTTTGAAAGTGTAGGTGTTTGTTTTGAAAATAGCAAGGATGTTTGTTTGAAATTGAACAAGTAATTAAGAGCATTCTACCTACTCAAAAGTCTTTCTTGTTCATTTTCCTTTTCCTTTGACATTTTTATCTTACCATTAATTTTGTAAGTAGCCTTGATTATCTGTTCTATCCCGCAAGGCCGAGATTAGTGATTCTCGTCGCTAAGCGAACCCTATCTTTGGATGTAAACGGGACGGGCGTGGGTCATTGTATAACCATGATTAGCAATGTTGCAAGGTATCTTAGCATTTTATTTAAGGGACTAAGATCATTTGAAAGGCAACTTAGATAGCGTCATCGAGGGACTATGATCTTATATTTTGCTTGTTTTTGCTAAGATACCTCACATGCGTAATATGGCCATTTTGTAAGGCAACCAAGTGTATTTACCCTAGGGGGTGTTTGTGTGCAAGTGTATTGTTTTCATGCTTGATTTTGTCTTGAATTAGGGTTTTCTAAGTATTGGTTTTAGTCTTTCCATACAAACTCTAATTACTAGCATTCGTATATAAAGCGATAAATTGCGGAATTTAAAGTTACTACGCTATTACAATATTTGTGGGAGGGGGGGGGGGGTATACAAATTGTGAATGGGGGTTACAAAAATATAAACCTAGTTAATCTATTACAACCATATTGAATTGGTATAAATGTACAAGGAATTAAATGAATATAATGTACAAAAATGAAGAAATATACAAAAACGCAAAATGTAAAGAAAATGGATCCTTGTTTGGTTTTCATGAGAAAAAGGAAATTGTCTTAACCTAATTAATTAAAGAAAATAATTAATTAAACTTAAATTTATTAAGAAAAGATTTTAAATAAAACCATAGTTCTATTAATTGATCAAGAGAAAATAAATTTAAGAAAAGTATTTTTTTTTGTATTTTTGTCTTGAAAATAAATTATAGTGTTATAAAATATTTTTGGCCCTTTTTTACATTAAAATAAATATATTTTAATTGGTGTGAAAGAAAATAAATAATAACCTAGTTTTAAATTAAATTTACAAGACTAGTTAGTAAAAATAAATAAAGTATAGTTAAATAAAATATTCTTTGTGAGAAAAATAAAATAAACTAAGTTAAAATCAAAATCTAATTTTTTTTTGTATTTTTTAATATTAGAAAATATATTAAGAAAATAAATAAAATAAAAATAAGAAAATAAAATAAACTGGGCCAGGGGTGCAAGTAGTCCACAAGGTGGTTAGCTAGTAAAAAAAAAAACAACAAAAGCCCAATGAGGTCCAGGAGCCTGCAAAAAAGTCAGAATGATGCAAAAAAACATAAAAAAAAACAAAAGGGTACCACTGGGGCTCGAACCCAGGTCCCAAAGGTTACAGGCGCACGCTTCTACCACTGGGGTGGCTATACATCTGTTAACATAAGCAAAACAATAAATATATGATACAAAACGCGCCCTAATGACTTCATCTTCAACCTCCAGCCAAACCAACAGTAACTTGTTCATTTCTCATCAAAAATGAAAACTGTAAACATGAAACTTGTAGCAAATTTCCTCACAGTTTCAAAAATGTAAAGCATTAAAACTATAGATCAAAGATAAGCATGGATTTTAATGGCCCTAATCTGAACCCTAAAAATCTCAGAAATTTCAGTCTCAAAATTCTCTAAGCTCAAGCAAAATTAATGTAAACTATGGACATGGTTAGCTTCATGGCAATGATTTCTACATGTTTTGTTCATAAATAAATCATTGATGATGCATGTATGAAGAGTTCAAAGTTAAGAAAACTTAACTCAAAACTGGAAATCTTGTTTTGAGTTTGAGCTTGTTTCAAGTGATGGTGATGATCAAGTTAGCTTCCTTGAGGTCCCAGGAAGCTAATGCAATGATTAGCTTGAGCAATGGATGGCTGAAATGGTCTGGAGAAGTCAATCTGCAGAGCTCTGTTTTTGAAAATGGAGGATGGTGTTAATGGTGTTACAGTTCTATAACAGTGTGTGAGATCAATTTTATATGATATTTAGAAGCTTTAGAAACCAAAAGGCCAAGAAACGCACAAGTAGATTATGAGTTTCAAGTTTTTGGTCAGTTTGTGTGAAAATGGAAGTATGAAATGTGTTTTTGAGTTCTAGGTGTTTTTAGGGCATGAGAATTCATGTGTTTGGTGCAAATAGTTTGTGTATCTATAAGCAAAAGTATTGGAGTGCATTGGCAAGTCAGAAGTATAAGTTTTTTAGCTTTTTGGCTAGGTTACTTGATTTTGAAGAAAAGAGGGAAACAAGTTTCAAGAGGAGGTACAAGCATGGGATGGGTGATTGTAAATGTCTAAACCATTTCTCATGAGTTATAGGACTTGTTTGATCAGAAAAGAACAAGTGCAAGGCTCAAGAAAACTTTTGTGCAAAAAGTCACTTTATCAAAATGGCAATGTAACCTTTCTTCCAAAAATGGATATAAAGCATGTCCATGCATTTAATGCTTGAAGTGAGGCCTTTAAAAACTGTGTAAACCATTAATTATGGAGTTCCTAACAAGTTTGAGGCCTGCAAAGTAGTTTTTATGCAACATAGTTTGAATTTTGAAATTGGTTCATCACAAAATGCCTTGTAAATCAAGTGATAAAATCCTAACTTCATCTCTTCGATTCTCCCCACTCAAGAATGATATCAAGGATTTCTTGGACATTTTGGAAATATTGTAATATGATCTAAAACCCATCTTTGAATTTATTTTGAAGATTCCCATTGGAACTATATGAAAAAGTTCCATGAAGTTGGGTCAAAATCCTGATCAAATTAGGGCAAAATTTCACGAAGTGTTTAGTTTCATGACCACATATTCATAAAATTATAACTTGAGATCCAAGCACTTTTGGAAGGATTTCTGTAAATCAAAGTTATATATTTCATGGAGATCTACAACTTTTATGTTGGAAGTTTCTCTTGAATCATCTTGCATCATGGTGAAAATTTTGCTCAAAGTTATGAAAAAAATAAGAAATTTCCAACACTTTGAAAAATTTCTAAGTTTAGAATTTTTGACTTTTTAAAATGAAATCTTGACTTTTTGATTTCTTGATGAATGTGATACGGTGGGAGAACTGACTTGAGGTTTTGCGTTTGTTTTCGCAAATGTTTCGGTTTAGCAAGAGTCGCCACCGACTTTTTATTTTATCCTAAGGAAAGGTTAAAAAGCACAGGAAAAACCTTTGAGATGTTTTCTTGGGTTCGGGGAGTAGATTATAAAAAGGGAAGGTATTAGCACCCTTTCTATCCATGGTTATCCATGGGCTCTTAGTTACTTGCTTAGATCACTTGCCTTTGCTTTTCAATTGTTTGAAATGGTGCTTTGTGTGTGTGGTTTTTGAAAATGTTTGGAAAAAGATGCCTTGTCTAGGCAACCATTGTAACAATTCTTTACTCGAATGTTTTACAAAGGTGTTTGTCTTTTTGAAAAGATGTTTCAATGTTTTTGAAAGTTGTTTTGAAATTGTGTTGTGAGGTGTGTTTTGAAAAATGGCAAGGATTTGTTTTGCAAGTTGGTCAAGTAACCAAGAGCTATCTACCCTAAATTTCTCAAAGATCTTTCCTATGTTTTAACCCTTTAAACAGTATTGTTCCACCATTGTATTTGGTGGACAATCTTGTGTTAGGATGTTAACGGGACGGGCACGGGTCATCGTTTAGACCATGAATGCAATAGTGCCAAGTGTCTTTGGCAATTTTTCCTTCAAGGGACTTGATCATTTTTAGGCAACTTGAGAAAGCGTCATCGAGGGACTATGATCATTTGATTTGTTTTTGTTTTGCCAAAGACACTCAACATGCAACATGGCCCATTTTTGAAGGCAACAAGTGGAGTAACCCTAAGGGTGCAAGTGTGCATTGTGTTATCCATTTTCATGCTTTTTTGTCTTTGTATTAGCCAAGCTATTTGTTATTTGATTTGCATACAAACCCTAGGTCTATCATGGCATAATTTGAAAGCTTTTAAAATGCGGAAATTTAAAGTCCTAAATTATTACAACATGATTATGGGGATGGGGGTACAAATGTTTGAATGGGGGGATATTTGGCAAGAAATTAAATCTAAGCTATTACATCCATATCGAATATACAAATTATTTAATTGTACAATATAAAGTAAATACAATAAATATGCAAAATGTATTATGCACAAAAATGATTTTTTATGTATGTGAAAGTATTTTTCAATGTGAAATATAAACAAAAATAAAAAGGTCAAATTTTGAATATTTTTATGGTTTAGGGCAAAACCCTAGTTTTCTAAATAAATAGTATTTATTTATTAATTATATACAATATTTGTTAATTATATACAAAAAATAAAAAAAGAAATATATTGTAAAAAAAAAGTATTTTTTAGTGTCATATATTAATAAAAATAAAAATGTATTATTTCTATATTTTTGTCCTAAATATCTAATAAAATATACTAGTATTTATATATATTATATTAAATATACTAAATATATACAAGAATAAAATATTAATTATTTACAAAAAAAGTATATTTTAGAAAATGTTTTCAAAATGTAAACAAAAAATAATAACTGAAAAATATTTATTTTTGTATTATTTTTAGGGTTTTAAATAAAAAGGTTTTTATATTTATTTACATATATATGCTAAATAAAACAAATAAATGCCAAATAAATGCAAAAAAGGGTGGAAAAATATTTTTGATATTTTTTATATTTGAGCAAAAAAAATAATAAGTCAGAATCAAAAAGAAAAAATCAAAAATGATAAATATATCACACAATGGGCCAGGGGGTGTAAGTTGAAAAAAAGTGTGCAAAGAGCAAAAACAACTCAGGCCCAGCCCAAGTCAGCCTTCTTCAACCTCCAGCTTCCTGCTTGAAACAAAAACGCGCGCTTCTTTGATCCATCACCATCTCCTGATTCCTTGACTTTTACACAAAACTCATAACACCAATATTATAGAGCATCAAAGACGAATTCAGACATATAAAATACTGGACCTAACTCTAAGAAACGAGGGAGAATTTCTTCATCCCCAATTTCTGACCTAATTTTTCTTCAATGTTCATGGCCAAAATTCTCACAGCAAACTCAATATAAATGAAAAGTAAATACATGGATGGCTTCAGGGCTATGAGTAGAGCATGTTTCATTCACAAACCTAAGCCTAACTCTTCCTAGATTGAGAGATAGAAGTTCATGTTTTTACCTGTTTCAGCTTGAGTCGTGTACAGCAATGTGGCCAACTTCAATGGAGTTTGAGCTTTTGTACAGCTTGCCTGAAGTCCAAGGATGCTTCTCCAACACCTAGCTTGCTTTGATACCCTCTGAATCGTGCTATGGAAGTTCACCTGCAAAACTGAAAAGTGAAAATGGCAAGTGATGTTAGGGGTGTTACAGTTTGTATCTAGGGCTTGGGATAGTTCCAATGGATGATATAGAATGTATTTGAACTGGTTTTAGCCAAAGTGCACGAGTGTAATGGATTGTGGAAGTCAAACTGCAACAGATGCCCTGTTTTGCAGAAAAACTGTGATTTTCTGTATGAGGAGGGATGAGGGGTGGTTTGGTCGTGCTTTAGGCTTGCTTGGATGTATGAAAGATGTTTGCAAAGTTTGCTTTGGTTGGTGTTTACAGGAATGAGAGATTGAGAGTTTTTGCAAGCTTTTTTTCTCTTCCTGTAAGCAAGGATAGTGTAAGTGTGATATAGGCATGTCCAATGCTCTCAAGCATGCTGCACACTTTGCTCTTGATCAGTGGGATTTGCCTACAAACTTTTGCCTCAAAGATCTGGCCTGTACTTCAAAGATCATGAACTTGACATAAAACATTACTTTTCAAAAATGGCAAAGTTGCTTTTTCTACTTAAGGGATAATTCTTTGTGTAATGACTAAATGCATAAAACAATGCTTGAACACAATGGTTAGGCATTTAATTATGGAGTGTAAACTTGTTTTAGAGGCCTGCAAACAAGTTCCAAGCATGCTGATTTCAAAATGGAACTTGTATGAACATGCATTTGGTCATGAACAAAAGTGAATTTTGCCCAACTTTGCAAATTCGATTCTCCCTAACCACAAGGGTGTTTGAGAAGTTCTTGGACAATTTGGAAAGCTTGGAATGTGTACTACAATCCATCTTTGTAATGCAAATTGAAACTACAAGTGGAAGCATGTGAAAAATGGCCAAGAAGTTGGACAAAAATCCTGCCTAGAATAGGTCAAAATTTTTCTAAGTTAAAAATGTTTCGCACCCTTGTTCCAAAAATCATAACATGAGCTACAAGCTTCTTTTGAGAAAACTTTGTGAATCAAAGTTGTAGATTTTGAAATGGACTACAACTTTCATGTTTTGAGTTTTGTTTGAATCCATTTGTATCTTGATGAAAAAATGGGACAAACTTAGCGAAAAATAAGGGAATTTCATAACTTAGAAAATTTCGAAGTTATGAAATTTCTTCATTTTAAACCCTAATTTGCAATTTTGGATTTCTTGATGAACAAGTTTCATAATTTGACATGTCTTGATGAAAAATGAGTCTTGGCACTTGATTTTGACCAAAAAGTCAAAGTTTGACTTTTCAGTATACAGTCATATTTTGATCAGTTGATTGGAAAATTCATCTGTCAATCCTGTGCATTTGAGATCTTTTGAACTTGTTGAATGTGTCAAGACAATGCCATTGAGTCCTTGAGTCCATATGTGAGCTTGGTTTGCCATTGGCTAGGTCAAACAGTCAAAAATTGCCTCTGTGCAGTCAAAACCCTAAAAATGACCATTTTGCCCTTTTGGTGATCTGATCAAATTTCTTGTGGAATTGTGATCCAAACTTGACCAAATGGTTCATATGAGTTCATTATGTTGATGTGGGTCAAAAATCATGAAGTTTGACTGTCAATTGGCCACAGTTGACTTTTTCCCCAATACAGTTGATTTCTAGGTCAACTGTCCAATTGACTGGGCAAAGATTGGAATCAAGGCTTGAAACTTGGTATGGATAAACTTGAGAGTCCAACATGAAGCATGAAATTCACTTTGGGCATTTTAGTTCAAAACATATTTGTGCAAACTCAAACCCTAATTTGGGTCAACAATGCAAGGAGGGATCTTGAGCAGAGCAAACCCTAACTTGATCTTGAGCTCCAAGAGTCTTGTGATGAGAAAAAGTTGATGAAAAGGGAGGGAAAATTTTGGGGTACAACAGTTGCCCCTGTTCAATCTTCTTGCACCTGAAGAGTTAGATTGGCAAGATTGCCTTTCGCGACTCGAAGGTAAAAGGAGGTTGGACACTAGAGTGCCCGTAAATTTGCACTCGTCGAAACATGGATGCGGGAATGGGCTTAAAGATGCCATTTGGAGATGGGCTTAAAGATGCCATCTGGAATGCTTGTTGAACTGTATGTCGTTGATGAGTGAGCGAGTATCAGAAAGGTATCCATGTTTGGAATATCTCTGAACTGGGGATCTTGAATAAGCAATGGATTGACATCCGTGTTGGGAAGCATCCGTAAACTGTTTTCAGAAGTCTTGGATCTGAACAAGTGATAGGTTAACATCCGTGTCTGGAGAACCCATAAACTGTTTTCAGAGGTTTTGAATCTGAACAAGCGATAGGTTAACATCCGTGTCTGGAGAACCCGTAAACTGTTTTCAGAAGTCTTGAAGTTGAATAAGCAATAGATCAACATCCATGTTGGGAAGCGTCCATAAAATGTTTTCAAAAGTTGAGTCTGAACAAGCGATAGATTAACATCCGTGTTTGGAGAATCCATAAACTGTTTTCAGTAGTTGAGTCTGAACAAGCGATAGATTAACATCCGTGTTTGGAGAATCCGTAAACTGTTTTCAGAAGTTGAAGAATCTGAACAAGCGATAGGTTAACATCCGTGTCTGGAGAACCCGTAAACTGTTTTCAGAGGTTGCATCTGAACAAGCGATAGATTAACATTCGTGTTTGGAGAATCCGTAAACTGTTTTCAGAAGTTGAAGAATCTGAACAAGCGATAGGTTAACATCCGTGTCTGGAGAACCTGTAAACTGTTTTCAGTAGTTGCAGAATCTGAACAAGCGATAGGTTAACATCCGTGTCTGGAGAACCCGTAAACTGTTTTCAGAGGTCTTGAAGTTGAATAAGCAATAGATCAGCATCCATGTTGGGAAGCGTTCGTAAACTGTTTTCAAAAGTTGAGTCTAACCAAGCGATAGATTAACATTCGTGTTTGGAGAATCCGTAAATTGTTTTCAGTAGTTGAGTCTGAACAAGCGATAGATTAACATCCGTGTTTGGAGAATCCGTAAACTGTTTTCAGAAGTTGAAGAATCTGAACAAGCGATAGGTTAACATCCGTGTCTGGAGAACCCGTAAACTGTTTTCAGAGGTTGCATCTGAACAAACGATAGATTAACATCCGTGTTTGGAGAATCTGTAAACTGTTTTCAAAAGTTGAAGAATCTGAACAAGCGATAGGTTAACATCCGTGTCTGGAGAACCCGTAAACTGTTTTCAGAAGTCGAAGCTTATTAATCTTATCCTGAAAAGGGTAAAATATTAGCTGAAACACAAGGTTATATTGCATGAAATGTATGATGCAAAATATGCTATATCAATGTTTATGATATGAATGTAATGAATGTGCATGTAAGCTGATGAGCTGTCTTGCTGAGGATAGATAAATCCTGGATAGCTGGAGATAATAGAATCTTGACTGCTGCCAGGAAAAGTGAATCCTTGACTGCTGCAGGGGATTGCAAGAATTTTTGATTGTTGAAGATGAGACATCCTTATTGACTGTTGACTGCTCGGGGAACAAGATCTTCAATTGTTGAGGGATCTTAGGACCACTGCTGGGGATTGGAACTCCTTGGTGACTTGTAGGGAATGAGAATTCTGATGATCTCTACTGGGGAGTCCAAAACCTGGTAGGCTTAAGCTGGAGAAGTAAAATTGAGAATCTTCAATCTGACGGGAAGTATCTCTGTGGGGAGAAGGTTCACTAGTCTGGTTCCGCTGGGGATTGATAGTTGGAAGTTTTAGCTCCGCTGGGGATTAACAGTTTTGACTTCATTGGGGATAAAATTTTCAGATTTCAGGGCTCCACTAGGGATACTAAAACTTAACTCTGAGGGGAATTAAGTTCTGGAAGGCTCTCTGGCTGGGGGAATCAACTTTGAGAAAGCTTCTGTTCTGCTGAAGATCCTGAAGTTTAACTCTGTTCGGGGAATTAAGCTCTGGATTTAAACCTTGTTGAGGAATTTGGAGTTTAGAACCGCAGGGGATTCCTTCTGAAAGGGCATCAAGATATCTATCTGTACCTTCAACCTATCAGTAATCATCTTTTCTTGGTTTGTAAGAAAATGATTATGTTCAAATGCATATGCCTATTTAACAAAACATTGGACGTTTCTCAAATAAAACATAAGTGCAAAAGAGAAAAAGGAAAATAAAGCAAATTTATGTATTTGGAAAAGTATTTGTATTAACTTTTTATGAGTATCTTTGTACAAAGGAGACAAACATCCTAGTAAGAGGATGTTGTCGTAAAATTGAAAAATTTATACAGAAGAAAGATGGCTATGTGAAACAATTCCATGGGATCCCCATTCTGCTATAGCCTTCACAACTCTGAATATCTTGTCCATTCAATGCTTCATCCGCCGATGATTGGATTGATCAGAAGCTCGGAGCTTGTTGATGAAGAGATTGTTCTTTAAAGTGATCCGACGAGACATAGTCATACGCTTTAATTCCCTAACTTTTTCCTGGACCGCCTTCTCGGGTTTTCAATCCACCGGGAAACCCTTTTTTGCCCAAGCCGCCCTTTCGGGTTTTTGACTTGCCGGGTGTACAGTTTTTTTTTTATCCCTAATTTTTGCCTGAACCGTCCTTTCGGGTTTTCGGTTCACCGGGATGCCCATTTTTGCCCAAGTCGCCCTTTCGGGTTTTTGACTTGTCGGGTTATTTCACGCGTACTATCTTTTGACTATGTCTGCGTTCGCAGGGTGCGGAAAATCGTCGCCGTCCATGGTGGTCAGAATCATTGCACCACCAGAAAATATGCTCTTGATCACAAACGTTCCTTCGTAAGTAGGAGTCCATTTGCCCCTAGGATCACTTTGCGGCAAGATAATCCGCTTGATTACGAGATCTCCGACTTGATATACTTGACGTCTGACTTTTTTGTTGAAAGCCTTGATCATCCGTTTTTGGTACGTCTGACCATGGCAAACAGCAGTGAGTCGCTTCTCGTCGATCAAATTGAGTTGATCAAGTCGGGTCTGAATCCAATTGTCTTCACTCAAACCAGAGTCCTTAATAATCCTTAAAGAAGGAATCTGAACTTCCATGGGCAGGACAACTTCCATGGCATATACCAAAGAAAATGGGGTTGCCCCTGTCGAAGTACGTGCCGTAGTACGGTATCCATGCAGAGCAAACAGTAACATCTCATGCCAGTCCTTGTAGGTGACTGTCATTTTCTGAATGATCTTCTTGATGTTTTTGTTCGCAGCTTCAACAGCACCGTTCATCTTCGACCGACAGGGAGATGAATTGTGATGATAAATCTTGAACTGTTCGCATAGAGCGGTGATCATAGTATTGTTCAGATTAGTACCGTTGTCTGTGATGATCCTGTCGGGGACACCATACCGGCATATGAGGTTCTTCTTGATGAAGCGGGCAACCACATTTTTTGTAACAGAGGCGAAGGAAGCTGCTTCGACCCATTTGGTAAAATATTCAATGGTGACCAGGATGAAGCGATGTCCATTGGACGCTGTGGGCTTGATCTCTCCAATCATGTCAATGCCCCATGTGATACGGTGGGAGAACTGACTTGAGTTTTGCGTTTGTTTTCGCAAATGTTTCGGTTGAGCAAGAGTCGCCACCGACTTTTTATTTTATCCTAAGGAAAGGTTAAAAAGCACATCAAAAACCTTTGAGATGTTTTCTTGGGTTCGGGGAGTAGATTATAGAAAGGGAAGGTATTAGCACCCTTTCTATCCATGGTTATCCATGGGCTCTTAGTTACTTGCTTAGATCATCTTGCCTTGATTTTCAATTGTTTGAAATGGTGCTTTGTGTGTGTGGGTTTTGAAAATGTTTTGAAAAGAGGCCAATGGGGTGGCAACCTTTGTAATGATCCATGTTGGGATGTATACAAAGGTGTATGTCTTTTGAAAAGGTTTTCAATGTTTTTGAAAGTGTATTTGATGTGTGATTTGAAAAATAGGCAAGTATTTTGTTTTGCAAGTTGGCAAGTAACCAAGAGTTATCTACCCTAAATTTCTCAAAGATCTTTGCTATGTTTTAACCCTTTTAACAATTTTGTTCCACCATTGCATTTGGTGGACAATCTTGTGTTAGGATGTGAACGGGACGGACGCGGGTCATCGTTTAGACCATAATTGCAATGGTGCCAAGTATCTTTGGGCAATTTTTCCTTGGAGGGACTTGATCATTTTTTAGGCAACTTTCGAAAGCGTCATCGAGGGACTATGATCATTTGAATTGTGTTTGTTTTGCCCAAAGAGACCTAACATGCAATATGGCCCATTATTGAAGGCAACAAGTGGAATACCCTAGGGGTGCAAGTGTGATTAGTGTTGTCCATTTTCATGCTTGTTTATCTTGAAGTTAGGTTAAACTATTTTTTGGTTGATTGATTTGCATACAAACCCTAATTCTAACATGGCATAATTAGAAAGCTTTAAAGTGCGAAAAATAAAGTTCCTAAGTTATTACAACACAATATATGGGAAGGGGGGGTACAAATGTTCAAATGGGGATATTTTAGCAAGAAATTAAATCCTAAACTATTACAATCCAAATGGAATTATACAAATTATTTAATATGCAATAATTAAATAAAATAAGATAAATATGCAAGATGCAAAAATGATTTTTTATGTGTATGTAAAAAAAGGTGTTTTTTTATGTGTCAAGAAAACAAAAATAAAAGTATTAATTTTTGGGCATTTTTATATTTAGGGCAAAAACCCTAATTTTTACAAATAAAAGTATTTATTGTATAATATATTCAATATTTACTAATTATATACA
Source organism: Vicia faba (assembly GCA_948472305.1). Classification (NCBI taxonomy): domain Eukaryota; kingdom Viridiplantae; phylum Streptophyta; class Magnoliopsida; order Fabales; family Fabaceae; genus Vicia; species Vicia faba. The sequence goes on along the minus strand of OX451738.1, from coordinate 381,463,664 downwards.
AAAAATAAATAAAAGAAAAGTATATTTGTCAAAAAGGTATTTTTAATGTTAAATATTAATAAAAATAAAAATGTATATATTTTGTATTTTATCCTAAATATTCTAATAAATATGTAAATATTTATATTATATGATAAATATATTAAATATGTACAAAATAAAATATTTAATATTTACAAAAAAAAGTATATTTTCATAAAATATTTTCAAAAGATAAAATAAAAATAAAAATCAGAAAATAAAATGCATTGGTATTAATTTTAGTATTTTTAAATAAAAGATATTATGTATTATTTATGTACAAACATCAATTTAAACAAATAAATGCCTAATAAATATAAAAATGGTGTGAAAAATATTTTTTATATTTTTAATATTATGAGAAAAAATAAATAAGTCAGAAATAAAAAGAAAAGTCAAGAAAATGTCTCAAATAAGCACAATGGGCCAGGGGGGTGCAGTTGTAAAAGCATGGTGCAAAAAATAAAAATGAAACAAGCCCAGCCCAAAAGCAAGCTTCTTCAACCTCCAGCCATCTCTGTTTGAAAACACACGCCTCTTTGCTTCCACAACAAGAACCTGATTCCTTGACTTTTAATGAAAACTCACAACACAAAAAATGTAAAGCATCATCTCACGAGTTCATACATATAAAGAACATGATTTAACTCTCAGAAATGAGAGAGAATTTCTTCTCCCCCAATTCCTAACCTAATTTTTATTCAATGTTCAGACTTAAAATTCTCTAAGCACACATAACATAAATGAAAACTAATGATATGGGCATATTCAGGGCTATGAATGTGACATAATTTCTTCACAAATCTAAACCTAACTACGCCTGGATAGAGAGATAAGAGTTCACGAACTTACCTGTTCAGTTGGAATCGTATCTGGTGATGGAGGTGTTTTCAATGCAAGGTGATGATTGGTATAGCTTCCTTGATGTCCAGGGATGCTATTCCAAGCTTTAGTTTGCTTTGAAACCAAGTGAATCGTGTTATGGCACTTCAACTGCAAGACAGAAAAATGAAAATGGTAATGTTGGTTAGGAGTGTTACAGTCTGCTTCTAATGCTTTGGACAGTTTGTATGGATGGTAGGGAAAGTGTTTGAAGTGCTTTTGGCCAAGGTGCACGATGGAAATGAACTATGGAAGTCTAACTGTAGCTTATGCCCTGTTTTTGCAGTTTTAGGGTGATTCTGTGTTTGAGGATGTTTGGAACTTGGTTGGCTTGTGTTTCAGCTTAGGTTTGATGTTTAGAAAGTGTACAATAACTTTGCTTAAGGTTCTCTTGGCTGAGATGATAGTTAGTGTATGTTATGCAAGTTTTCTTCACACTTAAGCAACAAAATGTCAAGTGGTCCTCTAGACTGATGCAGGCCCCCAATCTATGCTGCAACCTTTCCCCTTGATCAGTGTGTTTTGCTTCTGAACTTGTGCCCAAAGATATGGCCTTGTACTTCTTGATTTGCAACTTTGACATAAAGCCATAATTTTCTAAAATGGATAATTTGCTTTTTCTATTTTAAGACTAAACCTTCATGTAATGCTTAAACACATAATGCAAGGCTTGAACACAAAGGGTTTGCATTTAATTTATGAGTGCAAATGGGATATAGGACCTGTAATCAAGTTGTGCAAGCTGATTTGAAAATTGCCTAAGTGTATGAACATGAAAATTGGTCATAAACAAAGTGAGTTTTTCCCATATTGCCAAATTCGATTCTCCCTAACCATGAGGTTGTTTGATGAGTTCTTGGACATTTTGGAAAGCTTGGAATGTGTACTACAATCCATCTTTGAAATGAAAATTGAAATTCCAAGTGGAAACATGTGAAAAGTGGTCTTGAAGTTAGGTAAAAACCTTGCCTAAAATAGGTCAAATTCCTCTAAGTTAAGAATGGTTTGGTACCCTTGTTCCAAAAATTGTAACTTGAGCTACAAGCTTCTTTTGAGGAAACTTTGTGAATCAAAGTTGTAGATTTTGAAATAGACTACAACTTTCATGTTTTGACTTTTCCTTGAATCTAAATGCATCTTGATGAGAAAGTGGGACAAAGTTAGGAAAAAATTAGGGTTTTTCATAACTTAGAAAAATTCTAAGTTATGAAAAATCTTCATTTCAAACCCTAATTTGTGATTTTTGATTTCTTGATGGACAAGTTTCATGATTTGGCATGTTTTGATGAAAAATGAATCTTGACACTTGATTTTGACCAAAAAGTCAAAGTTGAATTTTCAGTATACAGTCAAAATTGATCAATTGACTGAGAAATTCAACTGTCAATCTTGTGCATTTGGGATCTTTTGAACTTGTTGAGTATGTCAAGACAATTCCATGGGGTCCTTGAGTCCATATGTGAGATTGGTTTGCCATTGGCTAGGTCAAACAGTCAAAAATTGCCTTTGTGCAGTCAAAACCCTAAAAATGACCATTTTGCCCTTTTGGTGATCTGATCAAATTTCTTGTGGAATTGTGATCCAAACTTGATCAAATGGTCAATATGAGTTCATAATGTTGATGTGGGTCAATTTTCATGAGGTTTGACTGTCAATTGGCCACAATTGACTTTTTCCCCAATACAGCTGATTTCTAGGTCAACTGTCCAATTTGACTGGGCAAAATTTGGAATCAAGACTTGAAACTTGGTATGGATAAACTTGGGAGTCCAAAATGAAGCATGAAAGTATTATTAGGCATTTTAGGTCAAAATATCTTTGTGCAAACACAAACCCTAATTTGGGTCAACAGTGCAAGGAGAAGTCTTGAGCAGAGGAAACCCTAACTGGATCTTGAGCTCCAAGGGTCTTGTGATGAGAAAATGTTGAGAAAATGGGAGGGCAAATTTTGGGGTACAACAATTGCCCCTGTTCAATCTTCTTGAACCTGAAGAGTTAGATTGGCAAGTTTGCCTTTCGTGACTCGAGGGTAAAAGGAGATTGGACACTAGAGTGCCCGGAAATTTGCACTCGCATGTTGGAATATCAGCAAATGTGATGTCGGGAATGGGCTTATAGATGCCATTTGGAGAGATGGTGGATAGGGAGATGGGCTTATAGATGCCATCTGAAGGCGTGACAGAACCTTGTCGGGAATGGGCTTATAGATGCCATTTGGAAGTGTTGATCGCATAAGAGATTCCTTAGCGAGAACTTGTGTATTTTGAGAAAGACATATGTTTTCCTAGCTTGTTACAGGTGTTGATCTTCAATCTCTTCATGCAGACATGCCCTGGATAGATACAGGTGTCGAGTCTATAATCGGTTGCTCGCAGATATGCCCTGGCTGGATACAGGTATCGAATCTGGAATTGTCGTCTACAGATATGCCCTGGCTGGATACAGGAATTGAATCTTCAAACTCTTCAGATATGCCCTGGCTAGATACAGGAATCGAATATGGAATTAGTCGTCAACAGATATGCCCTGGCTGGATACAGGAATCGAATCTTCAAACTCTTCAGATGTGCCCTGGCTAGATACAGGAATCGAATCTGGAATTAGTCGTCAACAGATATGCCCTGGCTGGATACAGGAATCGAATCTGGAATTGTGACAGTTGAAGGTAGTTGTCTTTTGGGTTGTCTTTTTCCCTGAAAAGGCAAAACATCAGTTGTATGCAATGTCATGATGTATGAAATGCATGATGTCATGATGTTCGAAATGAGATAGTGTTGTATGCACTTTATCATGTATGTAAGCAAGATGCATGAAATGTGAAATGCTTATGAATGTATTTTCGTCTAGGAAAATAAATCCTTGACGATCGGCTGGGGAATTAAATCCTGGGCTGATGTTGAAGAGTAGAGTTCTTCATTTCCGCTAGGGATGATGGTTGCGAGAGTACAACGGTAGGAGAAGATGACTCCATTGGGGAATAAACTTGTTGGAGAGATTACTCTGAGGGGAATTACTCTGTGGGAAGATATACTTCGCTGAAGTTTTGATGGGAGCTCCGCTGAGGATTTCAATGATGGACTCCGCTGGGGATAACAATGATAAATTCCGCTGGGGGTTCTGTTGATAAGTTATGCTGGGGAACTTTGATGAACTCCGCTGGGGATTGGAAGAACTTCGCCGAGGGCGATCTTCCGTGGCAATTAGCTGAGGATAACCCAGTTATAAGCCCTTGTGAGGAAAAACTTTGAATAAAGCTCGGGAGAGACGTCCGTACTCTACAGGGGATGAGCTTCTAGAATCTACTGGGGATAAGCTTCAAGACCTGCTGGGGATATGGATTCCAATTTTCCTGGGGAGACCTTCAGACTGTACTAAAAAAAAGAAAAGGTTCCACTGGGGTGCCTGTGTTCCGCCGGGGAACAATCTTAGATCAAGACTGCCGGGGATGCTTGCTGAGGAATGCCTATACTTCGCTGGGGAAAGTTGATATCTTCTGGGGATACCCAACCTCCTTTATGCTGATCGTAGACTAACTCTGCTGGAGAAGAGTATTGCTGACTTGCTAGGGGAACATGGTGCCTATTATAGGGCTGATGATAGACTAACTCTTCCTGGGGAGAGTATTGCTGAATCCTGTCTTACTCTGTGGGGAGTTGAGGCAACTTGGTCACATTCTTCAGTTGAATCTACCTTGGTACCTTGGCGGACAGAGCAACTAGACTGCCTGGACAACTCTACATTTCCCCTGTTTCTGATGTCACCTGTAATTAGTCATTTGTTTCGTATGCAAGTATTTATGAATTAGCAATTTAATGTCAAATGCATATATCAAAAATGAACATTGGACGTTCTTCGCAAGACAAAACAGAAAAAGGAAAAACAAATGGCAATTTGTATGGAAAAGTGAATTTGTATTGATTTTGAAATTTGCCTGTAAAATAGGCGTTTTTGTACAAGAGGATGACGTCCTAGTAAGGGAACACCGTCGAGAAACATAAAGTTTATACAATTTTGAAAAGGAAACAAAACAGCTATGTGAACAAAATTCCCACTGGGTTCCAACTCTGCTATTGCCTTTATGTCTTCAAGCGTCTCGTCACTTTGCTGCTTAGTTGAAGATGAAGCTGATTGATCGATGCCGAAGTCTGAGCCCGATAGTTGATGCCGAATTCTGGATACAAGGTGATCCAATGAGACATAGTGTTACGCTTTATCCCTAACTTTTGCCTGGACCACCCCTTCGGGTTTTCAGTCCACCGGGATACCCATTTTTGCCCAAGCCGCCTTTTCAGGTTTTCGACTTGCCGGGTGTACAGATTCTTTTTTCATTTCATCCCTTATTTTTGCCCGAACCCTTTTGGTTCGCCGGGAAGCCCTTATTTTTGCCTAGGTATGTCAACCTAGCGGGTCTTTTATTCATGCGTAGTATCTTTTTACTATGTCTGCATTGGCGGGGTGAGGAAGGTCGTCACCATCCATGGTGGTTAGAATCATGGCTCCTCCTGAGAACACATGTTTAACCACAAATGGCCCTTCGTATGTAGGGGTCCATTTGCCCCTGGGACCACTTTGAGGAAGGATGATGCATTTGATTACCAGGTCCCCAACTTGATACTCTTGTGGTCTGACTTTCTTGTTAAATGCCCTGATCATCCGTTTTTGGTACGTCTGACCATGACAGATAGCGGTGAGTCTCTTTTCGTCAATTAGGTTTAATTGATCAAGTCGAGTCTGGATCCCTCCATCTTCACTCAAGTCTGCCTCCTTCATTATCCGGAGAGAGGGTATCTGGACTTCAATTGGCAAGACTGCCTCCATGCCATAGACCAAGGAAAAAGGAGTTGCCCCGGTTGACGTCCTTGCTGAGGTACGGTACCCATGAAGAGCAAATGGTAACATTTCGTGCCAATCTTTGTAGGTCACTGTCATCTTCTGCACAATTTTCTTGATGTTTTTATTTGCCGCTTCGACAGCTCCATTCATCTTCAGCCGGTAAGGAGAAGAGTTGTGGTGCTGTATCTTGAATTGCTCACAGAGCTCAGTGATCATCTTGTTGTTAAGATTGGTACCATTGTCTGTAATGATTCTTTCCGGGACGCCGTACCGACAGATCAGGTTATGCCGAATGAAACGTGCAACGACGCTCTTGGTTACGGTGGCGTAGGAAGCTGCTTCTACCCACTTTGTGAAATAATCAATCGCTACCAAGATGAAGCGATGCCCGTTGGATGTCGTCGGTCAGATCTCGCCGATCATATCAATCCCCCACATTGCAAAAGGCCAAGGTGCCGTCAGGACGTTCAGAGGAACCGGAGGGATATGCACCTTATCAGCATAGATCTGGCATTTATGACAAGTTCGAGAATGTTGGTAACAGTCGGCTTCCATTGTGGACCAGAAATATCCTGCCCGAAGGATTTTCTTTGCCATGGTATGTCCACTGGAATGTGTTCCGAATGTACCTTCGTGTAGTTCTACCATGACCTTCTCTGCTTCGGCCTTATCCACACAACGCAGTAAAGTTGAATCATGGTTTCGTTTGTAGAGAATGCCGTTGCTGAGGAAGAATTTCATCGCGAACCTTCTCAGAAACTTCTTATCATTGACAGACGCACCTTCAGGGTATTCCTGAGCTTCCAAGTATCTCTTCACCTCATGATACCAGTGTTTTTCGATCACCTCTTCGGCCTCAAGATCGCAGTAGTATGCAGGTTCGTCCAACTTCCAGATAATGATCCGGGGAGCCTCGTTGTCCCATTTGACTTTGAACATTGAAGACATCGTAGCTAGTGCGTCCGCTAACTGATTCTCCTCTCTTGGGAAGTGTTCAAAAGTTATCTCTTCAAAGTGGGGAAGCAAAGTCAACACATACTCCTTGTAAGGAATAAGATTTGGGTGTTTCGTATCCCACTCACCTTTGATCTGATTGATCACGAGAGCGGAATCTCCGAAGACACTCAGAAACTTGATCCTTAAGTCGATTGCAGCTTGAAGACCCATAATACATGCCTCATATTCTGCCATGTTGTTGGTGCAGTTGAAACACAACCGGGCGGTGAGTGGAGTATGAGTGCCTTTGGGGGATATGATCACAGTGCCGATGCCGTTACCCAAAGCGTTCGAAGCTCCGTCAAAATGCATAGACCATCGGGATCCTTCCTCAGGTCCTTCATCCGGTCCAGGTACTTCACAATCAGTTACTACCATGATATCTTCGTCCGGAAATTCAAAGTTCAATGATTGGTAATCGTCCACAGGTTGGTGTGCCAAATGATCTGCCAGTACACTTCCCTTGATTGCTTTTTGAGTTGTGTACTGGATATCATATTCCGTCAAGATCATTTGCCACCTTGCTATTCTTCCGGACAGAGCGGGCTTTTCGAATATGTACTTGATTGGATCCATTTTTGAAATCAACACAGTAGTGTGAGTCAACATATACTGTCTCAGCCGGCGAGCAGCCCATACCAGAGTGCAGCAAGTTTTCTCGAGCAGTGAGTACCGAGTCTCACAGTCGGTAAACTTTTTGCTCAGGTAATAAATAGCGTGCTCCTTTCGGCCAGACTCGTCATGCTGCCCCAGCACACACCCCATTGAGTTGTCAAGTACTGTCAAGTATAGTATTAGAGGTCTCCCTTCAACCGGAGGCATAAGAATGGGTGGTTCTTGGAGATACTCCTTTATCTTTTCGAAAGCGGCCTAACATTCATCGTTCCAATGTACTACTTGATCTTTCTTCAGCAATTTGAAGATTGGCTCACAGGTAGAAGTTAGATGTGAGATGAATCGGGCAATGTAATTCAGTCGTCCTAGAAAGCCTCTGACTTCTTTCTCTGTCTTGGGAGTTGGCATCTCTTGTATGGCTTTCACCTTGGCAGGGTCCACTTGAATACCTTTGTCGCTTACAATGAAACCTAACAATTTTCCAGACCTCACCCCAAAGGTGCATTTGTTTGGGTTCAACCTCAGCTTATACAATTTCAGTCGGTCAAACAGCTTCCGCAGATGGTCAAGGTGTTCCTCCTCAGTTTGGGACCTTGCAATCATATCATCGACGTACACTTCAATCTCATGATGGATCATATCATGAAATAAAGCAACCATGGCACGTTGGTAGGTTGCCCTAACATTTTTCAACCCGAATGGCATGACCTTGTAGCAGAAGGTGCCCCACTGAGTAACAAAGGTAGTCTTTTCCATATCTTCAAGAGCCATCTTGATCTGATTATACCCTGAAAAACCATCCATGAAGGAGAACACCTTGTGTTGAGCAGTATTGTCAACAAGAACGTCGATGTGAGGCAGAGGGAAATCATCTTTAGGGCTGGCCCTGTTCAAATCCCTGTAGTCAACACACATTCTGACTTTACCATCTTTCTTTGGCACTGGAACCACGTTGGCCACCCATTGAGGATAAGAAGTCACTGCTAGAAACCCGACATCAAATTGTTTCATAACCTCAGCCTTGATTTTCTCGGACATCTCTGGGCGCATGCGGCGGACCTTCTGTTTTACCAGAGGGTAGTCTTCCTTGGTAGGCAGATGATGAACTACAATGTCGGCATCCAAACCGGGCATGTCTTTGTAAGACCAAGCAAAGATTTCCATGTAGTCATGCAGCATCTGAATCAATCGTTGTTTCACGCTGAGCTCCAGATTGGCACCAATCTTGACTTCTTTTCTATCTGTCTCAGTACCCAGGTTTATCGTCTCCACTGGCTCTTCATGCGGCTGAATGGCCCTCTCTTCCTGGAGTAGCAGTCTTGCGAGTTCACCAGGAACTTCGCAATCATCTTCACCTTCGTCTTCGGCCAAGTTGATCGGATTTTCAAAGTCATAACTGGCAGTAGCAGAGCTGTTACCAGTGAGATCCAGAGTGGATTGGAACCTGTATAAGTGAGTGTGTGTAAATATAGCTGTTTTGCAATATATAACAAAGAAAAAAAAAAGAGCACAAGATTTGAAATGCAACAACGTCCAATGTTTTGATTAATGATATATGGAAATGTCATACAAAAAGCCCTCACAAATGGAGCCACGGTGCCCCGGGTAGGACACCGAGCCAATAAAAGTTTCAACATATTGTTTGTTACAAATTGAAAACAAAAGGGTTCATTACTGCGTGACAAATGTAATAGGTGTAAAATCTTTTGCCGTCCAGTTGCTTGGTCCGTTGTTGGTTGTTGGATAGATCCAACTGTCAAATTCTGCTTCCTCTACGTCCTCCTCGATAGCATTCACTCTTGGGTTGGTGATGAACACCGGAGGCTTTCTGATCCTTTCTTTGCGAACAGCCCTCTGATCCTCTGCAGTGAAGCCCAGCCCAAACTTGTCGGTCTTTTGAGTGAAGTCAGGAAGCTGACCCCAGTTTGCACACTTGCCTTTCTCGATTACAGCCCGGGCATCCTTCAAGGAAGCCATCTTCAAAGGAAAGTCTTCTTCAACCACTGTCTCAGCTGACGCCAAGGTTGGAGGTACCTCTTCAAAATGTTGAAAGGGGGTTTCAATGAACTCCCCGTCCATTTCAATATACCGGAATGAATTCAGATGACTTACCATGTATTCCTCCTCTCCCTGCACAGTAACAATCTTCCCTCTGACAGGGTATTTGAGCTTCTGGTGTAGAGTGGATGTTACCGCCCCAGCCTTGTGAATCCAAGGTCGACCCAGCAAACAGGAATAAGATGGACGAATATCCATCACATAGAACGTCGAGTCAAAGACTTGGGAACCCACACGAATAGGAATGTCTACCTCACCATGCACCATCCTCTTAGAACCATCGAAGGCTCTAACAATGATGTTACTAGGCTTCAATTCCAGGCCCTCACAATCCAACCGATCTAAGGCCTTCTTGGGCAATACATTTAGGGAAGAACCGGTGTCCACCAACACGTGTGCAAGAGTAGTGCCCCTGCATTCTATAGAGACGTGCAGGGCATCATTGTGGTTTTTCCCTTTGGCGGTAAGGTCTGCATCCGAGAAACCCAAACCATTGTCAGCTGTCAAATTAGCAACACAGTCAGTGAACTGATCTGCAGAGGTCTCTTGCGGCACATGGGCCGTTTTCAGAAATGAAATCAGGGCCTTGGCGTGGGCCTATGAGCACAGCAACAATGATAGCATAGAGATTTTGGAGGGGGTATGCCCCAGCTGTTCAACGACATTGAAGTCACTCTTTTTAATGATTTTAAGGATTTCCTCCATCTCTTGCTGGGAGGCTTCAACAACGGTCTTTTTTGGCGCCTCCGTCCGGGCAGGCAAATCGGTAGCAACTTCTTTGCCCCAAGCATCAGAGGACTCGGCGGCAGTAGTAGACACAGGAACTTGATTTGGAACATGCACACTTGCGGGTGTGATGATAAGAGGTTTTCGGATAACTGGTGGTGCAATGTCAGGCGAGAAAAGCCTGCCACTGCGAGTAATCTTGGCGGGACCAGTGATGTTACTGATACTGGTACCGGTGTTGAACTCCTGCTTCACTCCAAGCACATACACGTCTGCCCCATAGTGCCATGGGACAGCCTTGTCATATTCATAGGGGAGGGGCCCCGGAACAGTAATGGTAATGGGTGCAACAGACATAATTTGGACTGGCTTCCTCGGGAGAGCCTTGGTAGGATTGTTGAAAATTGTGACGACAGATACTTCTTCAGCGGAAACAAATGGAACAACGGTTTTCTTGAACAGAATTTCTTTGCTATCCATCAGGCTTTGGATGCCTGATTTCAGCAGCGGACAACCGGTAGGGGTAACAGCACACAGGAGGCAACCCTTGCTACAACCCGGAAATAAACCGGCTAGCAGTAGGTTCCTCTTAACAGTCAATAGAGGGGTAGCAACATCATTTACCAAAACAGCATACAAATCTTCCTCGACGGCATTTACTCTATGCTGGGGCATAGGAGCAGTTACAACATTTGGCCTCTCAGGCGCCTCAAACTGAATTTCCTTCGCATCGATAAGGTCTTGAACCTTATTTCTCAGGGCCCAACAATCATCAATAGTATGCCCGGGGCTATCAGAATGATAAACACAACGGGCATTTGGGTTATACTTAGGAGATGCAGTATTCACGACCTTCGGAGCTTCTCTGGTGGTCACCAAGCTGGTTGATAGCAGTTGCGGTAAGATTTGTGACAAGGTCATGTTCAGCCGAGTATATTGCCTTTTGGGCCTCTCACCCCTTTGTTGATTGTACTGCTGAGGAGCAACAACAAGTTTTGAAATGACCAAGGCATTGACGGCTTGGCGGCGTTCAGGCTTAACTTGTCTTCTAGGACCATAGACGGCACTAGCTTCCTTCTTGAAAGGCTTTTTCTCAGTACTTGCGGCGGCTCCTTTCTGTATCTTTCTTGACCTGATGCCAGCTTCTATCCTTTCACCCTTCAGGATCAAATCCGTAAACCCAGCGGAGGAATTACCAACCAGATGATTGAAGAATGGACCAGACAAGGTCCCCAGAAACATGTCAACCAGTTCACGGTCAGTCAAAGGAGGCTGCACCCTGCCAGCCAAATCTCTCCATTTTTGCGCATATTCTTTGAATCCTTCGCCCGTTCCCAGCGACATACCCTGAAGTTGGGTACGCGTAGGAGCGAGGTCAGAATTGTATTGATATTGTCTATAAAATGCGGTAGCCAAATCTTCCCAATGTCGGATACTGGTTCCATCTAGCTGATAGAACCACTCAAGCTGTGACCCCGAAAGGCTATCTTGGAAGAAGTGGATCCAAAGGTTTTTGTCTGCCGTGTAAGGTTGGATCTTCCTTACGTACGATCTGAGATGCAGCTTTGGACAGGAAGCCCCGTCGTATTTTGCAAAGGCAGGCGCCTTGAACTTGTGTGGGATTACCACCCCAGAAGATAAACCTAAATCTCTGAAATCCAGCCCCGACACATTTTGAATCTCCATGACACTCAAGCGGTCCTCTAATTACTTGTATCTGTCAGCAGCAAGAGGGTATTGTTCGTCATTGTAATCCGTCTCGTTGTCAGAGACTGCAGGACTAGGAGCCCCTCCCCCTTGGGGACTGTCTTTCTCTGCAGAGGAAGTAGTTGGATCAGCCTCGTTATGGAGTGTGTTCCCAAACCTGCGTCTAGTGTTGAACAACGCAGTCCTCTTCTTCTTCTTCTTCTTTAGGAGCAGAGCCTTCAACTCTTGTTGACCTTGGGCCAAGCTCATGACCATCTCTTGAAACTGGGCATTCTGGGCCTGGAGGGCCTTGATTGCTTGCTTACTGGATGATTCTGGATTCATGATGACTGTTCCAAAATAAACAGCGAAGAAGATTAAGCAACCTGTAGAAAAAAGGGGTACCTGTTATGCACATGATGCATGAGATGCTATCTATGCAATGCATTCAAGGATTTTAGAAATTCACAATTGTTGCAGACAAAAAGAACGCACGTCATATTAATAAGAAGAAGTTTGTTAGTACAAAAATGCCCCATGGGCCAAATATTACAAAAACAACTTCTCAAGGTAAAAAGACGTTGCGCATCCTCTTTGGCGCAATGTAGGTGTTAAGGGTCTCTTGCTCATGGAGTCGGCGGGTGAGCTCTAGAACCTTCTTCTCGCTGGCGTAAAAGCTGGTTTCAAAAGTGTTCCGTTCCTCTTTGAGTTGGATCCAACTCTTCTGCATCTCCTCCCACGATGTAGGCATGTCAGGATGTAGGATGGTGTAGGGAACCTCTCCTTCCTTAACGGGCTCTTTAATCACAGGGAGAACATGAGGATAAGGCATCATTAGACTCTGGGCTCGGGCTCGTACCCACTTGAGATAAGGCTCAAGAAGGATGGAGTTCTTGTGTCCCAGTGTCTTGCTATCAACCTTGTTGGGCATCCTCCAAGCTCTGATGAATCTTTGGCGAAGTCCTTGCGCATCGTTGTCAAAGTCAAAAACTAGGTCAGGAATCAACATGTCGTGAGGACCATCTCTTCGTGCATATCCAACTTGCCTCAAAGCTAGGCAAGGGTTGTAGGTAATGCCCCCTCTAATGCCAAGTAATGGAACATTAGGGAACTCTCCACAACGATCGACGATGATGACATTTTCTCTGGACCGAGAACACCAATGTACATCAGAGTGAGTAAGAGTCATCAACCGTTGGGACCACCTTGAGCCTTGGTCATTCTTCAAGACAGATTGTGGAAGGTGCGAAATAAACCACCTTGCAAGGAGAGGAGTACAGCACATGAGAACACTCCTCTTTCTCATTGTTCGTGTGTAAAATGAGTGAAGGATGTCCCCAAGCAATGTTGGTATTGGATTTCTGGACAAGATTTTGACGGTGTTGACCTCTACAAGCTGGTCAGGATTTGGGAACAACACCAACCCATAGATAAGGAGTGCCACAATTTCTTCAAAGGCTTGCAGGTCCAATGAATTCCAACATTCTTGTGCCTTCTCAAACAAGAATTTTGCCAAGAAGCCTTTGACACCACTTCTAGTTTCCCAATTCCCCTTGATGTCAGATGGTTGCAAGTGTAGTGCTTGAGAAACATCTTCAGGCTTTGGTTCTTTTTCCGTACCGTTGTAGGGTAGTTGATTAAGAATAGGAATTCTCAGGAGTTGAGAAAATTCCTCCAAAGTAGGCACCAATTGGTAGTCGGGGAATGTGAAACAGTGGTGAAGGGGGTCAAAGAACTGGAACAGCACTTTCACCATGTCTTCTTCAATGCTGGTGTTGACTAGGCTGAGAAGTCTACCATGTCTTTCACTGAAGAGAGAGCTTTCTGGAATTCTGGATGTGAGCTCCTTGAGTTGAGGAGGGATTCTCACAAGGTTGACTTGGATAGTTTTCCTGTGAAGAATTTCCATGACCTACAAAACAAGAACAAAGATGAAGATCCAAACCCTTGAAATGGTTAGTGGATGCATATGATGCTTTATGATGTTCATGATGTATGCACAAACACATGTACAAGCAAATCACACAAAAACCCTAGTTTCAGGCTTGCATGAGGTTTCATAGGTAAGTACCCTCTTGAGTGTAGTTGGCTTAAAAACCTGTCCTATAAATAGTAACCGGGTTCTAAGGAGCTCAATATCATTGGATTGTTTTCCATGTTCATTGTTTTGGTTTAGCCACTTAACTAGCGACCAAAATATTCCAAGAAAACAACCCTCAATGAGTGTAGTATCGAGTATCTACCAACTTCGGACTGCACCAAAGCCGGTCATCTCACTATCCCTAATAAAAGGCAAAGATGGTCAAGTAAGGTTCTAGGTCATTAGTGCTTAGTGACATCACTCAGCGGCCCCGTACTCTCCTTGATTGAACTCAAGGGTTACCGGTACTCACAAATATGTCGCACCAATATAGCTATTGCTTCAACCGTGTCGGTATACCCCGCACAGTTTCTACAATGTATTGCTATCTATGAATGTTTCCCCAAATCCGGGTGTAGGATTGTAAACCCAAACAAGAGAGCCAAAATATAAAGCAATCAATTCAAACAATTAGTCATGCAAGAGGGTGATCTAAGCCCTAAGGTTACTCCACTTTTAAATTTTTCCCCAGCAGAGTCGCCAGTTCTGTGATACGGTGGGAGAACTGACTTGAGTTTTGCGTTTGTTTTCGCAAATGTTTCGGTTGAGCAAGAGTCGCCACCGACTTTTTATTTTATCCTAAGGAAAGGTTAAAAAGCACAGCAAAAACCTTTGAGATGTTTTCTTGGGTTCGGGGAGTAGATTATAGAAAGGGAAGGTATTAGCACCCTTTCTATCCATGGTTATCCATGGGCTCTTAGTTACTTGCTTAGATCATCTTGCCTTGATTTTCAATTGTTTGAAATGGTGCTTTGTGTGTGTGGGTTTTGAAAATGTTTTGAAAAGAGGCCAATGGGGTGGCAACCATTGTAACAATTCTTTACTCGAATGTTTTACAAAGGTGTTTGTCTTTTTGAAAAGATGTTTCAATGTTTTTGAAAGTTCTTTTGAAATTGTGTTGTGAGGTGTGTTTTGAAAAATGGCAAGGATTTGTTTTGCAAGTTGGTCAAGTAACCAAGAGCTATCTACCCTAAATTTCTCAAAGATCTTTCCTATGTTTTAACCATTTTAACAGTATTGTTCCACCATTGTATTTGGTGGACAATCTTGTGTTAGGATGTTAACGGGACGGGCACGGGTCATCGTTTAGACCATGAATGCAATAGTGCCAAGTGTCTTTGGCAATTTTTCCTTCAAGGGACTTGATCATTTTTAGGCAACTTGAGAAAGCGTCATCGAGGGACTATGATCATTTGATTTGTTTTTGTTTTGCCAAAGACACTCGACATGCAACATGGCCCATTTTTGAAGGCAATAAGTGGAGTAACCCTAAGGGTGCAAGTGTGCATTGCGTTGTCCATTTTCATGCTTTTTTGTCTTTGTATTAGCCAAGCTATTTGTTATTTGATTTGCATACAAACCCTAGGTCTATCATGGCATAATTTGAAAGCTTTTAAAATGCGGAAATTTAAAGTCCTAAATTATTACTACATGATTATGGGGATGGGGGTACAAATGTTTGAATGGGGATATTTGGCAAGAAATTAAATCTAAGCTATTACATCCATATCGAATATACAAATTATTTAATTGTACAATATAAAGTAAATACAATAAATATGCAAAATGTATTATGCACAAAAATGATTTTTTATGTATGTGAAAGTATTTTTCAATGTGAAATATAAACAAAAATAAAAAGGTCAAATTTTGAATATTTTTATGGTTTAGGGCAAAACCCTAGTTTTCTAAATAAATAGTATTTATTTATTAATTATATACAATATTTGTTAATTATATACAAAAAATAAAAAAAGAAATATATTGTAAAAAAAAGTATTTTTTAGTGTCATATATTAATAAAAATAAAAATGTATTATTTCTATATTTTTGTCTTAAATATCTAATAAAATATACTAGTATTTATATATATTATATTAAATATACTAAATATATACAAGAATAAAATATTAATTATTTACAAAAAAAGTATATTTTAGAAAATGTTTTCAAAATGTAAACAAAAAATAATAACTGAAAAATATTTATTTTTGTATTATTTTTAGGGTTTTAAATAAAAAGGTTTTTATATTTATTTACATATATATGCTAAATAAAACAAATAAATGCCAAATAAATGCAAAAAAGGGTGGAAAAACATTTTTTGATATTTTTTATATTTGAGCAAAAAAAATAATAAGTCAGAATCAAAAAGAAAAAAATCAAAAATGATAAATATATCACACAATGGGCCAGAGGGGTGTAAGTTGAAAAAAAGTGTGCAAAGAGCAAAAACAACTCAGGCCCAGCCCAAGTCAGCCTTCTTCAACCTCCAGCTTCCTGTTTGAAACAAAAATGCGCGCTTCTTTGATCCATCACCATCTCCTGATTCCTTGTCTTTTACACAAAACTCATAACACCAATATTATAGAGCATCAAGAGACGAATTCAGACATATAAAATACTAGACCTAACTCTAAGAAACGAGGGAGAATTTCTTCATCCCCAATTTCTGACCTAATTTTTCTTCAATGTTCATGGCCAAAATTCTCACAGCATACTCAATATAAATGAAAAGTAAATACATGGATGGCTTTAGGGCTATGAGTAGAGCATGTTTCATTCACAAACCTAAGCCTAACTCTTCCTAGATTGAGAGATAAAAGTTCATGTTTTTACCTGTTTCAGCTTGAGTCGTGTACAGCAATGTGGCCAACTTCAATGGAGTTTGAGCTTTTGTACAGCTTGCCTGAAGTCCAAGGATGCTTCTCCAACACATAGCTTGCTTTGATACCCTCTGAATCGTGCTATGGAAGTTCACCTACAAAACTGAAAAGTGAAAATGGAAAGTGATGTTAGGGGTGTTACAGTTTGTATCTAGGGCTTGGGATAGTTCCAATGGATGATATAGAATGTATTTGAACTAGTTTTAGTCAAAGTGCACGAGTGGAATGGATTGTGGAAGTCAAACTGCAACAGATGCCCTGTTTTGCAGAAAAACTGTGATTTTCTGTATGAGGAGGGATGAGGGGTGGTTTGGTCGTGCTTTAGGCTTGCTTGGATGTATGAAAGATGTTTGCAAAGTTTGCTTTGGTTGGTGTTTACAGGAATGGGAGATTGAGAGTTTTTGCAAGCTTTTTTTCTCTTCCTGTAAGCAAGGATAATGTAAGTGTGATATAGGCCTGGCCAATGCTCTCAAGCATGTTGCACACTTTGCTCTTGATCAGTGGGATTTGCCTACAAACTTTTGCCTCAAAGATCTGGCATGTACTTCAAAGATCATGAACTTGACATAAAACATTACTTTTCAAAAATGGCAAAGTTGCTTTTTCTACTTAAGGGATAATTCTTTGTGTAATGACTAAATGCATAAAACAATGCTTGAACACAATGTTTAGGCATTTAATTATGGAGTGCAAACTTGGTTTAGAGGCCTGCAAACAAGTTCCAAGCATGCTGATTTCAAAATGGAACTTGTATGAACATGCATTTGGTCATGAACAAAAGTGAATTTTGCCCAACTTTGCAAATTCGATTCTCCCTAACCACAAGGGTGTTTGAGAAGTTCTTGGACAATTTGGAAAGCTTGGAATGTGTACTACAATCCATATTTGTAATTAAAATTGAAACTCCAAGTGGAAGCATGTGAAAAATGGCCAAGAAGTTGGACAAAAATCCTGTCTAGAATAGGTCAAAATTTTTCTAAGTTAAAAATGTTTTGCACCCTTGTTCCAAAAATCATAACTTGAGCTACAAGCTTATTTTGAGAAAACTTTATGAATCAAAGTTGTAGATTTTGCAATGGAATACAACTTTCATGTTTTGAGTTTTGTTTGAATCTATTTGTATCTTGATGAAAAAATGGGACAAAGTTAGGGAAAAATAAGGGAATTTCATAACTTAGAAAATTTCTAAGTTATGAAATTTCTTCATTTTAAACCCTAATTTGCAATTTTGGATTTCTTGATGAACAAGTTTCATAATTTGACATGTATTGAGGAAAAATGAGTCTTGGCACTTGATTTTGACCAAAAAGTCAAAGTTTGACTTTTCAGTATACAGTCATATTTTGATCAGTTGACTGGAAAATTCATCTGTCAATCCTGTGCATTTGAGATCTTTTGAACTTGTTGAATGTGTCAAGACAATGCCATTGAGTCCTTGAGTCCATATGTGAGCTTGGTTTGCCATTGGCTAGGTCAAACAGTCAAAAATTGCCTTTGTGCAGTCAAAACCCTAAAAATGACCATTTTGCCCTTTTGGTGATCTGATCAAATTTCTTGTGGAATTGTGATCCAAACTTGACCAAATGGTTCATATGAGTTCATTATGTTGATGTGGGTCAAAAATCATGAAGTTTGACTGTCAATTGGCCACAATTGACTTTTTCCCCAATACAGTTGATTTCTAGGTCAACTGTCCAATTGACTGGGCAAAGATTGGAATCAAGGCTTGAAACTTGGTATGGATAAACTTGAGAGTCCAACATGAAGCATGAAAGTCACTTTGGGCATTTTAGGTCAAAACATCTTTGTGTAAACTCAAACCCTAATTTGGGTCAACAATGCAAGGAGGGATTTTGAGCAGAGCAAACCCTAACTTGATCTTGAGCTCCAAGAGTCTTGTGATGAGAAAAAGTTGATGAAAAGGGAGGGAAAATTTTGGGGTACAACAATGAATAATTTTCATATTTTGACATGTTTTGATGAATTGTGATCTTTGGCATTTGATTTTGACCAAAATGTCAAAGTTTGACTTTTTAGTATCTAGTTGACTTTTGATCAATTGACTGAAAAATTCATCTGTCAATCCAATGGACTTGCAATGTTTTGAACCATGTTATTAGGTCAAAATTATGCAATTGGACTCTTGAGATCATGCCTTAAACCAATTGATCATTTACTAGGTCAAAAATCAGAAATTGCCCTTTCTCAGTCAAAACCCTAATTTTGACCATTTTGCCCTTTTGAAGATTTAATCAAATTTCTTGAGGAATTATGGTACAAACTTGATCAAATGATACATATGAGTTTAAAATGTTGACATGGATAAAAAATTATGAAGTTTGACTGTAAATTGGCCATGGTTGACTTTTTCCCCAATACAACTGATTTTTAGGTTAACTGCTCAATTGACTGAGCAAAAATGTGATCCAAGGCTTGAAGCTTGACATGAGAAATATTGGTGGTCCATAGTGATCCATGAAAGTGATATGGGACATTTGAAGTTCAAAAATCCTTGTGCAAACTCAAACCCTAATTTTGGTCATCAATGCTTAAGGAGGTGTCTTGAGCTGATAAAACCCTAGTTTAGTCTTGGACCCAAGGAGATCTTGTGAGAAAATTATTGATAAGTGAGAGGGAAAATTTTGGGGTACAACAACGGCCCCTGTTTAATCTTCTTAAGCCTAAAGAGTTAGATTGGCGAGTTTTTCCATTCGTGACTCGAAGGTGGAAGATGATTGGATACTTGAGTGCCCAGAAATTTGCACTCGGTGATGTGATGGTTGAGGGAATGGGCTTAAAGATGCCATTTGGAGAGATGATGGAAAGTTGTTGAAGATGGGCTTGTAGATGCCATCCAAAAATGATTGCTGAATTGAATCTGAAAGAGAATCTGAATGAGTAACAGAATGGCGTCCGTGTCTGGAGCGTATCTGAAAACTGAAACTGAATGAGTAACAAAATGGCATCCGTGTCTTGAAGTGTATCTGAACTGTATCTGAAAGCTGATTCTGAATGAGTATCAGGATGGCATCCGTGTCTGGAGCGTATCTGAGAGTTGAATGAGTTTCAGGATGGCATCCGTGTCTGGAGCGTATCTGAACTATATCTGAGAAGCTGAATCCGAATGAGTATCAGGATGGCATCCGTGTCTGGAGCGTATTTGAACTATATCTGAGAAGATGAATCCGAATGATTATCAGAATGGCATCCATGTCTGGAGCGTATCTGAACTGTATCTGAGAAGATGAATCCAAATGAGTATCAAAATGGAATCCGTGTTTGGAGCGTATCTGAACTGTATCTGAAAACTTTGAACATTGTTAATGGTAGCTGTTAACCCTATCCTGAAAAGGGTAAAATGTTAGCTAAAATTCAAAGTCATGTGGTATGAAATGCATGGTATAATGCATTCGTGTTATCAATGTTTATGATATATGGATGCGATGTATGCGTATGTGAGCTAATTTACTGCACTACTATTGGATTGGGGAAAATAAATCCCTGACCACTGCTGAGGATATGGAGTATAAGTCTTCATGTTGTGAAGTTTGAAGAATTTCCACTTAGAGAAATAAACTCTATTGTAAGGGAAATTCTGTGTACTGTTTGTAAAATCCTGTTGAGGAATCCAGAGAAATTAAACGACTTCTACTGGGGATTGATAATTGGAAGCTTTATTCCGCTCGTAATTAAACTGCACACTGCAGGGAAGTTTTACGGAGATAACTTAGAAAGATTTTCCTACCTCTTAAAGCCATCAATGATTATCTTTTTATTTTGTTTATTTGTAAACAATACTTATGTTCAAATGCATATGTTCAAAAAATAAATCATTGGACGTTTTTGTAAACAAAACACAAGAGTAAAGAAAAACAGATATTTTTGCACCTTCAAAGGGATATTTTTGTATTGACTTTGAGTATGTATATTTGTACAATGAGACAAACACTCTAGTAAGAGAATGGTGTCGTAAAAAATGAAAATTTTGATACAAAGAAAAGATAGCTATGCACAATAATCTCACGGGGTTCCCATTCTGCTATAGCCTTCTTATCTCTGAGCATCTTGTTTATTTGTTGCCTCGTTCGAAGATGATTAAATTGATGAGAACCTTTGAGTTTGTCAGTTGAAGCCAAAGGTTGTCCATAAAGTGATCCAACGGGACATAGTCATACGCTTTAATTCCCTAACTTTTGTCTGGACCGCCCTTTCGGGTTTTCAGTCCACCAGGATACCCTTTTTTTGCCCAAGCCGCCCTTTCGGGTTTTCAACTTGCCGGGTGTACAAATTTTTTGTTTTATCCCTAATTTTTTCCCGAACCTTTTTGGTTCGTCGGGATGCCCTTGTTTTGCCTAGGTGTGTCAACCTAGCGGGTCTCTTATGCGTAGTATCTTTTAACTATGTTTGTGTTCGCAGGGCGCAACAGGTCGTCGCCATCCATGGTGGTTAAGATCATTGCTCCACCAGAGAATATGTTTTTGATTACAAACAGTCCTTCATATGTAGAGTCCATTTGCCCCTGGGATCACCTTGTGGTAGTATGATGCGTTTGATCACCAGATCCCCAACTTGATATACTTGGCGTCTGACCTTTTTGTTGAAAGCCTTGATCATCCGTTTTTGATACATTTGACCATGGAAGATAGCAGTAAGTCTTTTCTCATCAATCAAGTTTAGTTGATCAAGTCGAGTCTGGATCCAATCTTCTTCATTCAGCCCTACATCCTTCATAATTCTTAGAGAGGGGATTTGGACCTCAATAGGAAAGACAACTTCCATGTCGTATACCGGAGAGTAGGGTGTTGCCCCGGTTGATGTGCGAGATGTGGTATGATACCCGTGGAGAGCGAATGGTAGCATCTCATGCCAGTCTTTGTATGTGACTGTCATTTTCTGTATGATCTTTTTAATGTTCTTATTCGCGGCTTCGACAACACCATGCATCTTTGGTTGGTAACGGGAAGAATTGTGATGTTGGATCTTGAATTGCTCCCACAGGGCAGTGATCATAGTATCATTTAGATTCGTACCATTGTCTGTAATGATCCTCTCCGGGATACCATAACGACATATGAGATTCTGCTTGATGAACCGGGCGACAACATTCTTGGTAACGGAAGAGAAAGAAGCTGCCTCCACCCACTTTGTAAAATAGTCAATGGCCACTAAGATGAAGCGGTGTCCATTGGAGGTTGTTGGCTTGATTTCCCCAATCATATCAATCCCCCACATAGCAAAGGGCTAAGGATCCGTCAAGACATTCAGAGGAACCAGAGGTACATGCACCTTGTCAGCATAGATCTGACACTTATGGCAGGTTTAGAAGTGTTGATAGCAATTTGCTTCCATGGTAGACCAGTAATAGCCTTCCCGTAGGATTTTCTTTGCCATCGTATGCCCACTGGAATGGGTGCCAAAAGTGCCTTCATGTAATTCATCCATGATCCTTTCAACTTCAACCTTATCTATGCACTGAAGTAACACAGAGTCATGGTTGCGTTTGTAAAGAATGCCATTACTAAGGAAGAATTTAGCAAATAATCTCCTTAAGAACTTCTTATCATTTACTGAAGCTCCTTCCGGATATTCTTGAGCTTCGAGATACCTCTTGACTTCGTGAAACCAAGGCCGGTCCACTACTTCTTCAGTATTAATCTCGTGACAGTGAGCTGGTTCCTCCATTTATTCAATGGTGATTTGGGGAGCCTCTTTATCTCATTTAAGTTTAAACATGGATGACATTGTGGCTAGTGCGTCTGCTAGCTGATTTTCGTCTCGCGGGAAATGCTCAAAGGTAATCTTCTCAAAATATGGGAGCAATGTTAATACATGTTATTTTTAAGGGATAAGGTTGGGGTGTTTAGTGTCCCATTCCCCTTTGATCTAGCTGATGACCAAAGTTGAATCTCTGAATACATTCAAGGATTTGATCCCCAAATCTATGGCAGCTTTGAGACCAAAGATGCACGCTTCATATTCTGCCATATTGTTTGTACAATTGAAGCAGAGTCTTGCCGTAAAGGGAGTATGACAACCTTCAGGAGATATGAGTACAACACCAATACCATTGCCGAGTGCGTTGGATGCCCCATCAAAAACCAGGGTCCATCGGGATCCTTGTTCAGGTCCGTCATATGGCCTGAATTCTTCACAGTTGTTTACCATCATGATGTCTTCATCTGGGAATTCGAACTTCATGGACTGGTATTCTTCCACAGCTTGGTGAGTAAGGTGATCATCTAGTGCACTGCCCTTTATTGCTTTCTGGGTAGTATAATGTATGTCATATTCTGTCAAGATCATCTGTCATCTCGCTATTCTCCCAGAGAGAGCAGGTTTCTCGAAGATGTATTTTATTGGATCCATTTTAGATATCAACAAGGTAGTATGGGCCAGCATATACTGTCTTAGCCGGTGAGCAGCCCATGCCAGAGCGCAACAAGTTTTCTCGAGCAGTGAATATCTTGTTTCACAGTCGGTAAACTTTTTGCTCAGGTAGTAAATATCGTGCTCTTTTCGGCCAGACTCCTCATGCTTCCCCAACACGCACCCCATTGAATTTTCCAAAACAGTCAGATACATGATCAATGGACTTCCCTCGACTGGTGGAATTAACACAGGAGGCTCTTGCAGGTACTCTTTGATCTTGTCGAAAGCAGTTTGGCACTCATCATTCCATTTGACTACTTGATCTTTCTTCAATAACTTGAAGATTGGTTCAGAAGTAGCTGTCAGGTGAGAAATGAATCTGGCAATGTAGTTTAAACGTCCCAAGAATCCTCTTACTTACTTCTCAGTACGAGGAGCAGGCATCTCTTGTATCGCTTTCACTTTGGTAGGATCTACTTCAATACCTTTATTGCTGAAGATAAAGCCTAGGAGTTTACCAGACCTCACCCCAAATGTGCACTTATTTGGGTTCAACCTCAACTTGTATTTCTTTAACCTCTCGAACAGTTTCTGTAGATGATCAAGATGCTCCTCTTCTGTTTAAAATCTAGCTATCATGTCGTCCACATAGACCTCTATTTCGTGATGTATCATGTCGTGAAATAAAGCTACCATGGCACACTGATAGGTTGACCCAACATTCTTCAGTCCGAATGGCATAACCTTGTAGCAGAATGTGCCCCACTGGGTGACAAAGGTTGTTTTCTCCATGTCTTCAGGCGCCATTTTGATTTGGTTGTAGCCTGAGAAACCATCCATGAAGGAAAACACTTTGTGTTGTGCCGTATTGTCAACTAGAATATCAATACGGGGAAGTTGGAAATCATCCTTAGGGTTTGCCTTATTCCAATCTCTGTAGTCCACGTACATTCGTACCTTGCCATCCTTTTTGGCCACGGGAACAACATTGGTAACCCATTACGGATAAGAGGTGACGACCAAGAATCCAGCGTTGAATTGCTTCATGACTTCTGCTTTAATTTTCTCTGACATGTCTGGTCACATGCGACGGACCTTTTATTTTACCGGTGGACAGTCTTCTTTTGTTGGTAGACGATGTACCACGATATCTGCATCAAGTCCTAGCATGTCTTCATACGACTAGGAAAATACCTCAACATAATCGTGCAACAACTGAATTAGACGCTCCTTGACACTGGGTTCCAGATTGGCACCCACCTTGACTTCTATTTTGTCTTCCTCGGTACCTAGGTTGATCGTGTCCACTGGTTTCTCGTGGGGCTGAATGGTCCTCTCTTCTTGTTGTAGTAACCTGGCGAGTTCCCCTGTTACTTCACAATCTTCCTCACCTTCGTCTTCGACTTGGTAGATTATATTTTCAGAGTCACAAAAGGCCATAGCAGAACTGTTACCCGTGGGATCCCGAATGGATGTAGACCTGCATTGTGAGTGTGAGTGTGTGTAAGGGTATAACTATCTTTGAAAGAAATGGAAATGTAAAAAGGAAAAACAATGAGCACAAAGTTTGTATGCAAAAACGACCATGATTCATTGATGTCATATGGAAATGAGATAATAACCCTTACAAATGGACCATTGTACCTCGGGTAAGACACAAAGTTTTAAGAGTCTGAAATGTCTTAATATTACAGATCTAACAAAATGTAAAGACAAATTAATGTGAGATAAAAGTGATCGGGACAAAATCTATAGCCTCCTAGTTGTTGAGCCCTCCACTAAAAGTTGGGAAAATCCAATCCTCCAGGTTGTATTTGTCTTCATCATCATCCACGGTGTTAACTTGGTGGTTGCTGATCTTCAAGGGTGGTCCTTCGGCACGAGCGTGGCGTACAACCTTCTGAGCACCTGAAGTGAAACCCATACCAAATTTGTCAGATTTGTATGGGATATCTGGGAGTTGTCCCCATATAGTGCACCCACCTTCTTCTATCACTGCCTTGGCATCCTTCAAAGATGACATCCTGAGTGGAGGCCTTGTGATCTTGGGAACTTGAGACACAACCTTGGTTACTGCCACATCTTGTGGGACTTCTTCAAAGTGATGGAATGGAGTTTCAATAAATTCACCATCTAGTTCCACATGTCTGAAGGAATTTAGATGGATGACCATATACTCTTCTTCTCCATGAACGGTGATGATCTTCCCTTGGATGGGATACTTCAACATTTGATGCAACGTAGAAGTAACAGCGCCAGCATTGTGAATCCATGGTCGGCCTAGCAAGCAGGAATATGAAGGGAGAATATCCATTACATAAAAAGTTAAATCAAATGTTTGGGTTCCAACCTTTATGGGGATGTCCACTTCCCCATGCACCATCCTTTTTGAGACATCAAAGGCCCTCACTACTATGTTGCTTGGCTTTAATGTTAATCCCTCACAGTCAAGCCTATCAAGAGCCTTTTTAAGCAATACATTCGAAGACGAACCGGTGTCAACCAAGACATTATCCAAGGTTGTGCCCCTGCATTTAACTGAGACGTGCAATGCCTCATTATGCTTCCTCTCTCTTGGCGTTAAATCAACATCTGAAAAACCTAAACCATTATCTGCAGTCAAGCTGGCTATGCAGTATTGGAACTGATCGGCAGATGTTTCTTGGGTTACATGGGCAGTTTTCAGGAATTTTACCAAGGCTTTTGCATGAGCCTCGGAACATAGTAATAAAGCCAGCATAGAAATTTTTGATGTAGTTTTCCCCAGTTGCTCGACTACATTGTAGTCGCTTCTTTTTACGATCTTTAGAATTTCCTCCATCTCTTTCCGGGAGGTTTCAGGGATAGCCAATGATTGTGCCTTCATCCGAGTAGGCTCAATCAGAATACCTTTACCTCGAGTCTCGGTTGACTCGGCAATAGGAGTGTCAGTAGGAGTGATAACAGGGATTGTAACAACTTTGTCAGCAGGAGTATTTGCAGGACTGGGAATAACCTTTGGAGGAGCAATAATAACATGAATGATCTTGATTGAGTACGGCATTTAATACACAATACAAAAGGCCATCAAAGGAAGTGTACTAGCAGTTCATTTGGCCCATCAAGCCGTTGATGACTATCAGTCCATGAACTTTGACTTCCCTGATGAGAACATCATGCTAGTAACCGATTATGCAAAACTTGGACCGTATAACGGACCTAAACAAGGATCCCAATGGACTATGGTCTTCGACGGTGCTTCCAACGCCTTGGGTAACGAAATTGGTGATATGATTATCTCCCCTGAAGGTTTCCACACTCCTTTCACTTCCAGACTATGCTTTGATTGCACGAACAATATGGCTGAGTACGAAGCGTGCATCTTGGGTCTGAAAGCTGCCATTGATTTGAGGATCAAGCATTTGAATGTGTTTGGGGATTCCGCTCTAGTGATTAGCCAAGTAAAAGGAGATTGGGACACTAAGCACCCTAATCTCATCCCTTACAAGGAACTTATGCTATCGCTAACTCCTTAATTCGAAGAGATCACATTTGAACACTTCCCTAGGGAGGAAAATCAGTTGGCTGACGCCTTGGAAACCATGTCTTCAATGTTCAAGGTCAGATGGGATAACGAATCCCCTATGATTACGATTGAGAGATTCAAAAAATCTGCACATTGTTGTGAGCTTGACACTGACGTAGAAAAGCCATGGTACCGTGAGGTGATGAGATATCTTGAAGCATAAGAGTATCTCGAGGGAGCATCCATCAATGATAGAAAGTTCTTATGAAGATTTTCAGCCAAATTCTTCCTAAGTAATGGGATATTGTACAAGCGCAACCATGACTCTACTCTACTCTGATGTGTGGACAAGAAAGAGGTAGAGGAAATTATGGAAGACATGCACGATGGTCTCTTTGGCACTCACTCAAGCGGACATACGATGGCCAAGAAAATCCTGAGAGCTGGCTACTATTGGTCAACAATGGAGACTGATTGCCATCAACACTCTAGGACTTGCCACAAATGCCAAATTTATGCTGACAAGGTCCATGTGCCTCCTATCCCTTTGAACATCATGACCACTCTGTGGCCATTTGCAATGTGGGGCATTGACATGATTGGAGAAATTGAAATTCGGGCAGCAGTTACTCAATGTCACAGTGAATGTTATGACACCGTATCTGACTTTCTATAAGACAGTAAATCAAAAAGCAGTAAAGAACACAGTCAATTGTTTACCCAGTTCAGTGTGAAACAACACCTACTCTGGGGGCTACCAAGCCAGGGAGGAAATTCACTATAAGAGATATTAATTCAGGAATAAACCAACCAGTTTATCTCCTTCACTTAAGACCTACCCAATGCAACTTCAATCTAAGTTTAACTTAAACCTGAGTTCCTACTCACTCCCCCTCAATCACAACATTGATACTAAACAATTGACTAATGAAATAATGAAGACACTCTTCAGAACATACACTTGATTATGCTTCACATCTTTTGATCAAGTAACACAAACACTCGTGCTTCAAAGCACTGAGTGATACATAAGCCTAACTTGACCTTGCTTCAAAGCTTTAATCAAGTGACACAAACACTCTTGCTTCAAAGCTTTGAGTGATACACAACCCTTACAATCAAAACCTACTCCAAGTCACTTATCACAATGATACTTGCTTGGATTACAGTAGTTAAAACTATACAGCCCCTAGTTGATCTTCTGTCAAAAAGTTGATTTTCCAATCAGCTTTCCTGTTGAATATATATGCAGTTGTTTCTTAAGTTAGGGCTTCCATGAAAAGCTGGGTTAATTAGGGTTAACCTCAAGACTTGGTCACAAGACTTTATCAACCAGATTAGGGTTGAGCTAGGTTAACTTAAAGTCCACGTGAGATTCTGTTCTGGAAAGTATGAACCAAATTCCTGAAAAATCTCAGAATTAACCAAACTGCATAACTATTAGATCAGTACAGGATGTATTAACATTGGTTATGACAACAGAAATCCTGTTTACTGATTTTGGTAGAAAATAAATGTGATCATTGCAAAATGCTCAGATACACACTCATAAATAGCAGCTACTGTATGCCATTCTTTTTCTGCATAGAGTACCTAATAACCCAGAATGTTATGACATCAGTCATGACATTCACACACCTGGTTTTACCAAAAATACATGCCAATAACTAAACACTTACAAACTCCCCCTTTGGTAAATTTTTGGCTAAAACCCCTAAACAATCAGAGAATAGAGAGCAGCAGAAATAATATGTCTGCAGAAAAAAATAATGTCTACCAAGTAATTAACACAAAATCTTCTCCCCCTCTTTAGCCATAAATAGGCCAAAGATACATGTACTTATAGGTTATACAGTCATCCAAAATGAGTAATAAAAACAACAAAACAAAAATGAAATCACTTGCAGCAACAGGAATCAGTAGCAAGCTTGACACTCCACTGATCTTCAAGCACTGTCATCTTCAGAGGAGGCACTTTCTTCAGCATTAAGATGATCTTCAGTAGCATCCTCTTCCCTTCTTTATCCTTCAGTCTCCTCCTGTTCTAGTCTGGCAATTAGGTTCTCAAGAGTCCCTTTCCTTGTCTCCAGCTCTTTGCAGGTTTCCTTCAGCACATCTATAACATCAGATTTCTTGGACTGAGTTTTGACAGTTGATGTCTCAGCTGATGTCATGACAATGTCAGGAACATGAGTTCCCTGAAATATCTTATAGTGCAACCCAAGAGCAGGAGCTCTTTTGCATACAGTGTCTCTTTCCACTAGAATGTCAGGATATTGAGCAAGGACAATACCACATAGGAGGGAGGGAAAGGCAATAGGGCCTTTAACAGCATAGCTTCCAGCATGTTTTAAAGTTTGATCAAAGATATACCTGCCATAGTCAAATTCTGTCCTGGTTCTAACAGCATAAATGAATCTTCCCAATCCTGTGGATATGGTTGATTTATGGTTGGTAGGAACCCAGTTGGCTGCACCAATCTTGTGCAGGATGGCAAATTTCATGCTTAGCCTGCTTGCATTCAGCTTGCCTTTTAAGGGCCAGCTCTTGACTTGATTTGCAGTGATGGTTTGGCATACTTGGTTGTCAGTAACCTCTAGTTCAGGGCAAGCCTCATCTGGTCTTCCAAGGAATTTGTTTATTTCAGAGGGAGAGAAATTAACCTTTCTTCCTCTCACATAGACACTGTGATCGGTGGATCTGGAACTGACTGTTTAACGCTGGTTCGCGAAATGTCGCGGTAAGCAAGAGTCGCCACCGTCTTTTATTTTCTCCAAATGGAAAGGACAAAAGCACAGAAAAATTCCTTAAAGAGATTGCTCTTGGTTCGGGAGGTAGATTATAGAAAGGGAAGGTGTTAGCACCCTTTCTATCCATGGTTATCCATGGGCTCTTAGATACTTGCTCATTGTATTTTCAAAATTGCTTGTTTGCTTTTCAATTGTGGGTTTTAAAAAGTTTCTTTGAAAATTTCAGTTCGACTCTTGTATCAGTCCTCAAGAGTGTTTGAAAAGATGCTTTCGAAAGCTTTTTGAAAAGTGTCGGTGTGAAAAGTATTTTTTGAATTTTGTTTTGAAATTAGAGCAAGTATCTAGAGTCGTCTACCTACCCTGAGGAATTCGTTTGTGTAAATGTCCTTTAAAGTAGTGCCATCCCACCATTGAGAGGTAGGTAGCACCACCGTTGGAGGTGTTCGGGTCAATTCGAATGTTCGGGACATGGTGATCACCGGAGCAATAGGAAGATACCTTAGAAGCTACCCTCATGCCAGGTTCCCGGATCATGAGGACTTACTAAGACATCCTCTACTCGACGATCACCTTTCGAGGGGCAAGGAAACAATGAGGCGTACCCTAGGGGTGGTGTGTAATTTGTGTGTCAAATTCATTTATTTTATCTTGTCATGGTATAGGTGATCTACGCGTTTGTTTTTATTTGTCATTCATTCTTGCATGCCTTAATTAACGGTTAAAAGTGCGAGAAGTAAAAGTTCTAAAGCTATTACAAAAGGCGCGGGTCCACATCGCCAAAATTTCCAGAACCCGGTTTGACAGAAAGTAAATAGAGATAAAGTGCGAGAAATTAAATTGTCCGAGTTTACAAGGCCTTGGGAGAGATACATAAATATTAAAAGAAAAAAGAAATAGATACGCGAATTGAAATTTAAATTAGAAACGAGGGCGTTGGACCCTTTTTAATTAAATTAAATTAAACGATTATTAAATTAATAAAATTAAAATGAAAAGAAATTGTTTTTGGTATTTTTGTATTTTATGATTTTAATGAAAAATAATTAATTAAAATAAAATGCTAACCCTAATTCTAGTTGTTTTTTAGTTTATTAAGAAAGAATTAAATTTTAACCTAAACTTAATCTAATTATTTACATGCAATTTAATTGCAAAAATAAATAATAGGAAATATTTAATTATTATGAAAGAAAAGAAAAAAGGATAAAAAATTATTACAAACCCTAGTTCTACCAATTTTAAATTAATTAAGAAAATATCAAGATTTACTCCTAAATTAAAACTAATTAGTTAATAAAGGTTTTATTTACAAAAAATATAACATTAAATAAAAATATTAATTTTTTGTCTCTTTTCTGATTTTTTGTGTTTTTTATATTTTTTATGAAAATAATTAAATTAAAGAAATTAATTAAAAAAACATTAATTGAAATAAAGAAAAGAATGAAAAAAATGTAAAAGCTTTCAAACCTAGGGGGTTCTGCCCCTAATTTGGAGGTGAAGTCTTAGCATTTTAGGCCCATCAAGACCTTGGCCTGGCTGACTTTTCCACTAGCGTGCCCAGGCGTTGACTCACGTTTACCATGCTCTCCAGATCTGTGCCCTTGGATTGATGAGATTGAGCGCGTGGCAGGCTGAGATTTTGGACGTATGGTATTCCCTCATGGTGAACCTGCACAGAATCATTAATAGAAAAATAATGTGAAAGGGGTGGGGGACCTGGGGCTCGAACCCAGGTCCTAGAGATTACCACTAACAAACCTTGCCACTGAAGCACTCAACGCGTTTTGTATATTAAATAACAAACAATGAATATAAAATAAACCAAAGCGTTAATGATTTTTCCGCGCGAAAATTTGAATCAACCAGTCAGCGCCTTACACTTCATCATCTTCTTCATTGCTTTGTTTCTTCCTGAAAATGCAAAAGGGTTAGCGGGGGTTTTGAACCCCCCCAAAACAAGCTTATTTTCAAAATAGCGAATAGGCCGTGTGGGTATATAAATTAGGCGCGAGGGTCAATTTATTTTCGTCCAGGCACACTGAATTCGTTCATGGTATTGGCATGTCCCAATTTTTCCATGTGCACAAACGCCCAATTCAAGGTTCTGAAAAACCTAGATATCGTCCATGGTGGTTTCTTCAATAGTGAGTAAAAATTCAATTCAGCTACATGGTTAGCTTCAGGAAAGTCCCATTAGTATAAATCAACCATAAAAATGCAATGAAAATGCCTAAATCTTAAAACACGATTATGAAAAAAATAAGCAAAAGTGTGAGTCCTATTCACCAATTCTGGACGTTAGAGGTCGTGCTTTTGATCCAAATGCGTTGCTTGATGCCTCAGGAAGGTGATAAGACAATTATTTGGCCTTGAATCGCCCTCTATCCCTGTTTTCAGTTTTCAATTTTTTTAGCCAAAAACTCAAGTTTTGTTTTCTATGTATGGCGCAGCTTTCAGGTCATTGGCATTAGGGTTGCGTTTTGTATTTGTATGTGAGTGATTAGGGTTGGAAAAGAGGTCCAAAAACCTTTGCAATTATGGAATAGATCTTTGATTTTCATGGCCATAATTTTCCAATCTTTTCATGCACATTTTCTCTCAATCATATCCAATCACCTTCAATTCTTCCCTAATCTGATTTGCACGAAATCTTGGAGATGTTTTATGTACAAAAAGATTTGAAACATTAGGTTTAACATTTTTCATGTATTTTAATTAATTTAAATGAATTATTAATACTAAAAATCCAAATAAATAAATAAAAAATGAAGAAAAACTTCCCTTTGGGCCAAATGGTCGTGCACATGCCTTGGATAATGAATTGTGGAAGAAAAAGAGGCCCATTAGCATTTTTAGGTCATTTGAAGCAATGTTGACTTTTCAAAATATCCAAAAATCTCCCAACTTCCACAAGGCATAACTTGCTCAATTTTTAAGATTTGCTCATGTTCTTGGACATTTTGAAAAGGTATTTGAGTCCTCTAACCAATGCCTTTGGTCCCATGTCATTTTGATTTACCAATCTCAAGTTATGGCCTTTGACTTAAAGTCCCTTTTTGTTGACTTTTGAAAATGACCTATAATGTTGAAATTGATAACTTTTTGTGAGAGCATTTATTGGACTTGAAGTGTGAAGAGGAGTTGTAGGAAATTTCTTTATCTTCAAAATGAGCTTTGGATGGAATTTTTCTGATAATCCATGTGAAAGTTATGCCCTGGTCAATTTACAGTTGACTTTTTCAACTGTTCAAATATGGAAACTTTTGCATCCTGATGATTTTTGAGCCAAGCTTTGAGAATCATGATCAAGCATTGATCAAATGATGTTGGTGGCCTCAAAATGAGATGTTGACCAAAAATTTGAACTTTTGACTGTCAAATGACCATTTTGCCCCTACAGCTGAGTGTAGTGCAATTAGGGTTTTTGACTGTGCAATTTTGAGCTGTAAGTCTTGAAACTTGGTATGAGGATGCTTGACCATGTTTATAGGCATGTGGGACTTGATTGGACCCTTGGAAACTTCATTTTCTTTGTCAGAACCAAAACCCTAATTTTGACTGTTTAGGAGGCCCTTGAACTGTGCAACCCTTGGGGAGATTTTGAAGCTTTGACTTGGCAAATTTTGAAGAATATGGGAGGGCAAATTTTGGGGTACAACAGTTGCCCCTGTTCAATCTTCTTAAACCTGAGGATGCAGATTGGCTGACGTGCCTTTCGTAATCCGAAGGTGGAAGATGATTGAACACTAGAGTGCCCAGAAATTTGCGCTCACATAGTAGCAGTGTGATGGGGAATGGACTTACAGATGCCATTTGGAGATTGATGGATAGGATGATGAGCTTATAGATGACATGCTAAGAGATGATGGAATATGGATGGGCTTATAGATGCCATCTGGATGTCGATCGCGTAAGAGATTCCTTAGCGAGAACCTGCGTACCTGCAAAAGAAAAACGATTACCTGACCTTTTACAGGAGCTGGTCTTCAGATAGATGTGCAGGTGTGTCCTGACTGGTTACAGGAGCTGAATCTGGAGCTTCAAATGGTGATGAATGAACCAGGGACGGTTACTACCTCAACAGGAACGGTGAGAGAACCTTGGATGACTTTAACCTCAACAGCAATCGTTGAGAAAATCTTGGGATTACCACCTCCGCAGGATCGGGGAGAGAACCATAGGCGACTACAACCTCAACAGCAGACATTGAGAGAATCTTGGTGGGGAATCATCATCTCTGCAACATCGGGGAGAGAACCATAGGCGATTACAATCTCAATAGCAATCATTGAGAAAACCTTGGGTGGAATTATCATCTCCGCAGTATCGGGGAGAGAACCATAGGTGATTACAATCTCAATAGCAATCATTGAGAAAACCTTGGATGGAATTATCATCTCCGCAGTATCGGGGAGAGAACCATAGGCGATTACAACCTCAACAACAATTATTGGGAAAACCTTGGATGGAATTATCATCTCCGCAGTATCGGGGAGAGAACCATAGGCGATTACAACCTCAACAGCAATTATTGGGAAAACCTTGGATGGAATTATCATCTCCGCAGTATCGGGGAGAGAACCATAGGCGATTACAACCTCAACAGCAATTATTGGGAAAACCTTGGATGGAATTATCATCTCCGCAGTATCGGGGAGAGAACCATAGGCGATTACAATCTCAATAGCAATCATTGAGAAAACCTTGGATAACTTCTACTGAGTCTTCATCAGAAAAATCTGTTTGGGGTCGATTTAACTGGACTAGAGAAGGCCTTGGACTGGATAAGAAATCTTTGGAGTCGATTTAACTGAACCGGTCTAGGTCTTGAAATATGATTGAGAATTTAACTGAATCTTTCCTGAAAGGTAAAGGTCAGTCATATGCAATGCGTGATATGGATCAAGCAATGATGTTCTCAACATAAATGAGATTTGTAAGATATGATGCGTCTATGCATGCTATAATGATGTATGGAAGTGCGATGTTTATGAATGTATTTTTTTCGTCTTAGGAAAATAAATCCTTGACGGGTGTCGGGAAGTCACTCCGGGGCTGATGTTGGAGAATAGATCTTTGCTTCCGCTAGGGATGATAGTTGCAAGAATACCGGTAGGAGAAGATGACTCTGTTGGGGAATAAACTTGGCGAATGGAATAACTCTGCGGGGAGGAAGCACTCTAACAATCTTGCTGGGAAGCAATACTCTGTAGGGAGAGAGATACTTTGTTGAGTTGTTTGATAATAACTTGCTGGGGATACCATTGTTGTGTTGGAAGTGTTACTAAACTTCGCTGGGGACAAGAAGACTTCGTCGAGGATGATCTTTCCGTAGCTTTTGGCTGAGGATAACCCAGTTATATCCTGGTAGGGAAATAACTCTTTGAATAAAGCCGGACGACGCGTTCGTGCTCTGCGGGGATAAGCTTCCAGAATCTACTGGGGATAAGCTTACTGCTTGGGGAGATGGATTCCAACTTTCCTGGGGAAACTGGATTGGACTCTCTTGGAGAAGTTTTGAAATGTATTGGGAAAAGGCTCTGCTGAATGTCTGGTATACCGCCGGGGAACAATCTTTAGGTCAAGACTGCCGGGGATGCTTGTTAAGAATGCATGTATGTTGCTGGG
The DNA here is from genome assembly GCA_948472305.1 of Vicia faba. Lineage (NCBI taxonomy): Eukaryota > Viridiplantae > Streptophyta > Magnoliopsida > Fabales > Fabaceae > Vicia > Vicia faba. The sequence continues at coordinate 381,428,786 of OX451738.1, read as the reverse complement.
GAATGTTGAGACCTGCTGGAGGATACCCAACTTCCTTAAGGTTTGATAGTAGCTTTGCTTGGGGAGAGTGCATTGACTTGCTGACTCACTCTCTGGGGATTTAAGATATCTGGTTATGTTCTTCAGCTGAACCCACCTTGATACTTTGGAGGACAAAACAATTAGATTGCTTAGACAGCTCTTTATTGCCCCTGTTTCTAATGTTACCTGCAATTAATCCTTTGTTTCGTATGCAAATATTCATGAGTTAGCAATTTATTGTCAATGCATATATCACAAATTGAACCTTGGACGTTCTTCGCAAAACAAAACGGAAAAAGGAAAAACAAATGGAAATTTTAACTGAAAAATATATTTGTATTGATTTTTGAATAGCCTGTAAATAGGCGTTTTATGTACAAGAGGCTGACGTCCTAGTAAGAGAACGTCGCCGAGCAAAAGAGTTTATACATATTTTGTACAAGAGAAAATAAAACAGCTGTGTGAAATGAATGATCCACTGGGTTTCAACTCTGCTATTGCCTTTATAACTCCGAGCGTCTCATCACTTGATGACCTTGGTCGAAGATGAAGCTGACTGATCGATGCCGTCTGAACTTGATACCGGATTCTGGATGCAAAGTGGTCCAATGAGACATAGTATTACGCTTTTATCCCTAACTTTTGCCTGGACTGCCCTTTCGGGTTTTCAGTCCACCGGGATACCCTTTTTTGCCCAAGCCGCCTTTTCAGGTTTTCGACTTGCCGGGTGTAAAGATTTTTTTTTATTTCATCCCTTCATTTTGCCCGAACCCTTTTGGTTCGACGGGAAGCCCTAATTTCTGCCTAGGCATGTCAGCCTAGCGGGTCTTTTTTCATGCGTAGTATCTTTTTACTATGTCTGCATTGGCGGGATGAGGAAGGTCGTCGCCATCCATGTTGGTTAGAATCATGGCTCCTCCTGAGAACACATGCTTAACCACAAATGGCCCTTCGTACGTAGGGGTCCATTTGCCCCTTGGATCACTCTGAGGAAGGATGATTCGCTTGATTACCAGATCCCCAACTTGATATTCTTGTGGTCTGACCTTCTTGTTAAATGCCCTGATCATCCGTTTCTGATACGTCTGACCATGACAGATAGCAGCAAGTCTCTTTTCATCAATAAGGTTTAGCTGATCAAGTCGTGTCTGGATCCAATCATCTTCGTTCAGGTTTGCGTCCTTCATTATCCGGAGAGAGGGTATTTGCACTTCGATCGGTAAGACTGCCTCCATACCATAAACCAAAGAGAAAGGAGTTGCCCCGGTTGACGTCCTAGCTGAGGTACGGTACCCATGTAGAGCGAACGGTAACATCTCGTGCCAATCTTTATAAGTCACTGTCATCTTCTGCACGATTTTCTTGATGTTCTTATTTGCTGCTTCTACAGCCCCATTCATCTTCGGTCTGTAAGGAGAAGAGTTATGGTGCTGTATTTTGAACTGCTCGCAGAGCTCAGTGATCATCTTGTTATTAAGATTGGTACCGTTGTCTGTAATAATCCTTTCTGGGACGCCGTATCGACAGATCAGGTTATGCCGAATGAACCGTGCCACCACAGTCTTGGTTACTGTAGCGTTGGATGCTGCCTCAACCCACTTCGTGAAGTAATCAATCGCTACCAGGATGAAGCGATGCCCGTTTGATGCCGTAGGTTTAATCTCACCGATCATATCTATGCCCCACATTGCAAACGGCCAAGGCGCAGTCAGAATGTTTAGAGGAACTGGAGGAACATGCACCTTGTCTGCATAAATCTGGCATTTGTGGCATGTCTGGGAATGTTGGTAACGGTCAGCTTCCATGGTGGACCAGAAATACCCTGCCCATAGGATCTTCTTTGCCATCGTGTGTCCACTGGAATGTGTACCAAAGGTCCCTTCATGTAGCTCTTCCATGATCCTTCCTGCTTCAGTCTTATCCATACAGCGCAGTAAGGTCGAATCATGGTTTCGCTTGTACAAGATGCCGTTGCTAAGGAAGAACTTCGCTGCGAACCTTCTCAGAAATTTCTTATCATTGACAGACGCCCCTTCAGGGTATTCCTGAGCTTCCAGATATCTCTTCACCTCATGGTACCAAGGCTTCTCAGTCACCAATTCAGTCTCGAGATCACAACAGTATGCCGGTTCATCCAGTTTCCAGATGATGATCCGGGGAGCCTCATTGTCCCATTTGACCTTGAACATAGAAGACATCGTAGCTAACGCGTCCGCCAGCTGATTCTCCTCTCTCGGAAAGTGTTCAAAGGTTATCTCTGTGAAGTGGGGGATCAATGTCAACACACATTCTCTGTAAGGAATAAGGTTCGGATGTTTCGTATCCCACTCTCCTTTGATCTGATTGATCACGAGGGCGGAATCTCCGAAGACACTCAGAAACTTGATCCTTAGGTCGATCGCAGTTTGAAGACCCATGATGCATGCCTCATACTCCGCCATGTTATTGGTACAGTTGAAACATAGCCGGGCAGTAAGTGGAGTATGGGTGCCTTGAGGAGATATGATTACAGCGCCGATACCGTTACCCAAAGCATTGGAGGCTCCGTCAAAATGCATAGACCATCGGGATCCTTCCTCAGGTCCTTCATCCGGTCCAGGTACTTCACAATCAGTCACAATCATGATGCTTTCATCCGGAAACTCGAAGTTCATTGACTGATAGTCGTCTACTGCCTGATGTGCCAAGTGGTCTGCCAATACACTTCCCTTGATGGCTTTCTGAGTCGTGTATTGAATGTCATATTCTGTCAAGATCATTTGCCATCTTGCTATTCTCCCAGACAGAGCAGGCTTTTCAAATATGTACTTTATAGGATCCATCTTTGAGATCAACAAGGTAGTGTGAGTCAGCATATACTGTCTCAGCCGGCGAGCAGCCCATACCAAAGCGCAGCAAGTTTTCTCGAGCAGTGAGTATCGGGTCTCACAGTCGGTAAACTTTTTGCTAAGGTAATAAATGGCATGCTCTTTTCGGCCAGACTCGTCATGCTGCCCCAGCACACACCCCATTGAGTTGTCAAGAACTGTCAGGTATAGTATCAGAGGTCTCCCTTCAACCAGTGGCATAAGGATGGGTGGTTCTTGGAGATATTCCTTGATTCTGTCAAAAGCAGCCTGACATTCATCATTCCAACGTACTACCTGATCTTTCTTCAGCAACTTGAAGATTGGCTCACAGGTAGCAGTTAGGTGCGAGATGAACCGAGCAATGTAATTCAGGCGTCCTAAAAAGCCTCTGACCTCTTTCTCTGTCTTTGGAACTGGCATCTCTTGAATAGATTTGACCTTGGCAGGGTCCACTTGAATACCCTTATCGCTTACAACGAAGCCTAGAAACTTTCCAGATCTTACCCCGAAGGTGCACTTGTTCGGGTTCAACCTCAGTTTGTACAACTTCAGACGGTCAAACAACTTCTGCAGATGATCTAGGTGTTCTTCTTCAGTCTGGGACCTTGCAATCATGTCGTCAACATACACTTCTATCTCATGATGGATCATGTCATGAAATAAAGCAACCATGGCACGTTGGTAGGTTGCCCCAGCGTTTTTCAGTCCAAAAGGCATGACCTTGTAGCAGAAGGTGCCCCACTGAGTAACAAAGGTAGTTTTTTCCATGTCTTCAGGAGCCATCTTGATCTGATTGTAACCTGAAAAGCCATCCATGAAAGAGAACACCTTATGCTGAGCTGTATTGTCAACAAGGACATCAATGTGAGGTAGAGGGAAGTCATCTTTGGGGCTGGCCCTGTTCAGATCCCTGTAATCGACACACATTCTGACCTTACCGTCCTTCTTTGGTACCGGCACCACATTAGCAACCCACTGAGGGTAAGAAGTCACTGCAAGGAACCCAGCATCAAACTGTTTCATAACCTCGGCTTTGATCTTCTCAGACATCTCTGGACGCATACGGTGGACCTTTTGCTTGACCGGAGGGCAGTCTTCCTTAGTAGGCAAGTGATGGACCACAATATCGGTATCCAACCCGGGCATGTCTTCGTAGGACCAGGCAAAGATCTCCATATAATCATGTAACATTTGAGTCAACCGTTGCTTCACGCTGAGTTCTAGGTTGGCACCAATCTTTACCTCTTTCCTGTCTGTCTCAGTACCCAAGTTTATTATTTCCACTGGCTCTTCATGTGGTTGAATTGCCCTCTCTTCCTGAAGTAACAGTCTTGCAAGCTCGCCAGGCACTTCGCAATCGTCTTCACCTTCGTCTTCGGCTAAGTTGATCGGATTTTCGAAGTCATAATTGGCAGTAGCAAAGTCGTTATCAGTGAGATCCAGAGTGGATTGAAACCTGTATGAGTGAGTGTGTGTAAATATAGCTGTTTTGAAAAATATGTAAAGTAAGGAAAGACAGAAAAGGAGCATAAGATTTGAAATGCGAGAAAACGTCCAAGATTTTCATTTATGATATATGAAATGACAATTTATGCCCTCACAAATAAAACCACGGTGCCTCGGGTAAGACACCAGGCCATAGGGTTCAATTTATTGTTTATTACAAATAACAAAACAAAGAAGTTTATTACTGCGTAACAAAAGTAACAGGAGTATGGTCTTTGGCAATCCAATTGGTCAATCCACCATCAGTTGTCGGGTAGATCCAGCTATTGAATTCTGCTTCATCCACTTCATTGTCTTCCTCAACAGCATTCACTCCTGGAGCAGGCAGGGGAGCTGTCACTACATTAGGCTTCTCAGATGCCTCAAACTGTACCTCCTTGGCGTCAATAAGGTCCTGCAGCTTGTTCCTTAAGGCCCAACAGTCGTCAGTGGAATGCCCCGGGCTATCAGAATGGTAAGCACAGCGAGCATTTGGATTATATTTCGGGGAGGCAGTGTTTACAACCTTTGGCGCCTCTCTGACAGTCACTAGATTGGTGGACAGTAACTGCGGCAAGATTTGGGATAGGGTCATGCTTAAACGGGTGAATTCTCTCCGGGGTCTTTCAGCCCTTTGAGGATTGGTTGGCCGAGGAGCGGCAGCAGGCTTAGCAATCATTACCGCACTGACAGATTGGCGGCGCTCAGATTTCTCTTGTCTCCGGGAGCCATATACAGCACTAGCCTCCTTCTTGAAGGGTTTCTTCTCAGAACTAGACGATGCACCCTTAGGAATCTTTCCAAACTTCAACCCAGCCTCAATTCTCTCCCCAGTCAGAATAAGATCAGTGAATCCAGCAGAAGAATTCCCGATAAGATGGTTGAAAAATGGCCCAGATAGGGTCCCCAAGAACATGTCTACCAACTCCCGATCAGTCAACGGAGGCTGCACCCTGCCAACCAGATCCCTCCACTTCTGAGCGTACTCTTTAAAACCTTCGCTTGAACCTAACGACATACCCTGGAGTTGGGTACGTGTAGGGGCAAGGTCGGCATTATATTGATACTGCTTATAGAAAGCAGTAGCCAACTCCTCCCAGTTACGAACCTTGGTCCCATCCAGCTGATAGAACCATTCGAGATGAGTCCCTGAAAGACTCTCCTGGAAGAAGTGGATCCACAAATTCTTATCCACTGAGTATGGTTGAATCTTCCGAACATAGGACCTGAGATGTAGCTTGGGACAAGACGCCCCGTCGTACTTAGTGAAAGATGGTGCTTTGAATTTACGAGGAATAATCACACCAGTAGACAAACCCAGATCTCCGAAATCCAGTCCAGGTACCTGTTGTATCTCCATAGCATTCAACCTGTCTTCCAACTGCTTGTAACGGTCTTCTGCCGGAGGATATTGCTCTTCATCAAAATCAGTCTCGTTGTCGGAGACTACCGGACTAGGACCTTTTTCCGCTTGAGGAGTACTCTTGCCAATAGAAGAACCAGCCTCTTCATTTTGCAGAGCGTTGCCAAACCTTCGTCCCGTGTTGAACAGAACAGTTCTTCTCTTCTTCTTCTTTTCCTTCTTCAGGAGCAGAGCCTTCATCTCTTCTTGGCCTTGAGCCAAACCCATGATTAATTCCTGAAATTGCGCATTCTGCGCCTGAAGAGCCTTGATGGACATCTCAGTTGATGAAGAGTCAGGATTCATGATGCTGAAATAAACAGCGAAGAACTGTAAGCAACCTGAAAAGAGGAAAACCTGCTATGCACATGATGAATGATATGTGTTTATGCAATGCATTCAAGGGTTCAAAAGTTCAAATTTGTTGTAGAAAAAAAGGAACACACGTTATCATTAAGGAAATAATTGTTGAGTACATCAAAGCCTCATGGGCAAAATAATACAAAAGCAAATCAGTCCCAAAATATACTACGCATCCTCTTTGGAGCTATGTAAGTGTTGAGATTCCTCTCCTCATGCAACAGGCGGGTGATCTCCAAGACCTTCTTTTCACTAGCATGTAGACTGGTCTCAAGAGAATTCCGTTCTTCCTTTAGCTGGATCCAGCTCTTCTGCATCTCTTCCCAGGATGTGGGCATATCAGGGTGCTGAATAGTGTAGGACACTTCTCCTTCCAAGACCGGTTCTTTGATTACTGGGAGCATATGAGGATAGGGCATCACTAACTTCTGGGAGCGGGCTCGTACCCACTTGAGATAAGGTTCCAACGGGATGGAATTCCTGTGCCCCAGTGTCTTGCTGTCTATCCTACTTGGCATCCTCCAGGCTCTGATAAATCTCTGGCGAAGTCCTTGAGCATCGTTGTCGAAGTCAAAAACTATGTCAGGAATTAACATGTCATGAGGACCATCCCTCCGAGCATAACCAAACTGTCTCCAAGCCAGGCATGGGTTGTAAGTAATACCTCCTCTGATTCCAAGTAAAGGAACATTAGGGTACTCCCCGCAACGATCAATGATAGTGACATCTTCTCTGGACCGAGGGCACCAATGTATATCTGCATGTGTAAGAGTCATCAACCGTTGTGACCATCTCAAACCCCGCTCGTTCTTCAAAACTGATTGTGGAAGGTGCGAAATAAACCACCTTCCCAGGAGAGGAGTGCAACACATAAGGACACCTCTTTTTCTCATGGTTCGAGTGTAACATGAGTGAAGGATGTCCCGCAACAACGTAGGTATAGGATTCCTGGACATAAAGATCTGGACAGCACTGATATCAATAAGCTGATCTGGGTTAGGGAACAACACCAAACCATAGACAAGGAGGGCCACAACTTCTTCAAAAGCTTGTAAGTCAAGGGAGTTCCAACATTCATGGGCCTTTTCAAACAGAAACTTGGCTAAGAACCCTTTGATACCACTTCTAACTTCCCAATGTCCCTTGAGGTCAGTTGACTGTAGGTGCAGGGCTTTAGCAATCTCTTCAAGCTTAGGTTCCTTTTCCGTACCGTTGTAGGGCAGTTGATCAAGGATAGGGATCTTCAGGAGCCGGGAGAACTCCTCCAATGTAGGTACCAGCTGATAATCCAAGAAGGTGAAACAGTGATGCAGAGGGTCAAAGAATTGGAACAGGACCTTGACCATATCTTCCTCAATGTTGGTATTGACCAAGCTGATGAGACTTCCATGTCTTTCACTGAATGATGAGTTCTCAGGAATCCTGGATATAAGCTCCTTAAGCTGAGGAGGGACCCTTACAAGGCTGACTTGAATTGTCTTTCTACGAACAGTTTCCATGTCCTACAAAACAAAGAACAAAGATGAAGATTCGAACCCCTGAAATGGTTAGTCAATGCATATGATGCTGGATGATGTCATGATGCTATGATTAAACACACCACAGATATTTACAAAGACAAACATGTAAGGCACACAAGGCACACAAGACAAGCCCTTAGGGTTTAAGGCCAGCATGGGGTCTGGGTAGTACCCTCTTGAAGTTGGTGGGTTCAACCTGTCCTATTAGAAGTAACCGGGTTCTAGGGGTCCCAATATCACGGGATTGCTTTCATTGTTCATCGTTTCGATTTAGCCACTGAACTGGCGACCGAAATATTCCAGGAAAGCAACCCTCAATTGAGTGTAGTATCGAGTATCAACCAACCTCGGACTGCACCAAAGTCAGTTATCTCACTACCCTAAAGAGGCCAAGATAGTTCAATTAAGGTTCCTAAGGTCTGTTGATGCTTCACGACACCACGTGGAGGCCCCGTACTCTCCTTGACTGAACTCAAGGGTTACCGGTACACACCAAAGTGCCACATCAACGTAGCAGACTGTTTCAACCATGTCGGTATACCCCGCACAGTTCCCTCACAACCTTGTTGCTACTTTCTAAGAAGGTATCCCCCAGATCCGGGTTAGGATCTATAGAACTCCCAAGACAGTCCCACAATTTAAAGCAAGCAAAGCAATACAATTGAAAACACAGTTATGAACTAACCCTAAGGTACACCTCACTTTAAGTTTAAGTCCCCAGCAGAGTCGCCAGTTCTGTGATCGGTGGATCTGGAACTGTCTGTTTAACGCTGGTTCACGAAATGTCGCGGTAAGCAAGAGTCGCCACCGTCTTTTATTTTCTCCAAATGGAAAGGACAAAAGCACAGAAAAATTCCTTAAAGAGATTGCTCTTGGTTCGGGAGGTAGATTATAGAAAGGGAAGGTGTTAGCACCCTTTCTATCCATGGTTATCCATGGGCTCTTAGATACTTGCTCATTGTATTTTCAAAATTGCTTGTTTGCTTTTCAATTGTGGGTTTTAAAAAGTTTCTTTGAAAATTTCAGTTCGACTCTTGTATCAGTCCTCAAGAGTGTTTGAAAAGATGCTTTCGAAAGCTTTTTGAAAAGTGTCGGTGTGAAAAGTATTTTTTGAATTTTGTTTTGAAATTAGAGCAAGTATCTAGAGTCGTCTACCTACCCTGAGGAATTCGTTTGTGTAAATGTCCTTTAAAGTAGTGCCATCCCACCATTGAGAGGTAGGTAGCACCACCGTTGGAGGTGTTCGGGTCAATTCGAATGTTCGGGACATGGTGATCACCGGAGCAATAGGAAGATACCTTAGAAGCTACCCTCATGCCAGGTTCCCGGATCATGAGGACTTACTAAGACATCCTCTACTCGACGATCAACATCTGAAAAACCTAAACCATTATCTGCAGTCAAGCTGGCTATGCAGTATTGGAACTGATCGGCAGATGTTTCTTGGGTTACATGGGCAGTTTTCAGGAATTTTACCAAGGCTTTTGCATGAGCCTCGGAACATAGTAATAAAGCCAGCATAGAAATTTTTGATGTAGTTTTCCCCAGTTGCTCGACTACATTGTAGTCGCTTCTTTTTACGATCTTTAGAATTTCCTCCATCTCTTTCCGGGAGGTTTCAGGGATAGCCAATGATTGTGCCTTCATCCGAGTAGGCTCAATCAGAATACCTTTACCTCGAGTCTCGGTTGACTCGGCAATAGGAGTGTCAGTAGGAGTGATAACAGGGATTGTAACAACTTTGTCAGCAGGAGTATTTGCAGGACTGGGAATAACCTTTGGAGGAGCAATAATAACATGAATGATCTTGATTGAGTACGGCATTTAATACACAATACAAAAGGCCATCAAAGGAAGTGTACTAGCAGTTCATTTGGCCCATCAAGCCGTTGATGACTATCAGTCCATGAACTCTGACTTCCCTGATGAGAACATCATGCTAGTAACCGATTATGCAAAACTTGGACCGTATAACGGACCTAAACAAGGATCCCAATGGACTATGGTCTTCGACGGTGCTTCCAACGCCTTGGGTAACGAAATTGGTGATATGATTATCTCCCCTGAAGGTTTCCACACTCCTTTCACTTCCAGACTATGCTTTGATTGCACGAACAATATGGCTGAGTACGAAGCGTGCATCTTGGGTCTGAAAGCTGCCATTGATTTGAGGATCAAGCATTTGAATGTGTTTGGGGATTCCGCTCTAGTGATTAGCCAAGTAAAAGGAGATTGGGACACTAAGCACCCTAATCTCATCCCTTACAAGGAACTTATGCTATCGCTAACTCCTTAATTCGAAGAGATCACATTTGAACACTTCCCTAGGGAGGAAAATCAGTTGGCTGACGCCTTGGAAACCATGTCTTCAATGTTCAAGGTCAAATGGGATAACGAATCCCCTATGATTACGATTGAGAGATTCAAAAAATCTGCACATTGTTGTGAGCTTGACACTGACGTAGAAAAGCCATGGTACCGTGAGGTGATGAGATATCTTGAAGCATAAGAGTATCTCGAGGGAGCATCCATCAATGATAGAAAGTTCTTATGAAGATTTTCAGCCAAATTCTTCCTAAGTAATGGGATATTGTACAAGCGCAACCATGACTCTACTCTACTCTGATGTGTGGACAAGAAAGAGGTAGAGGAAATTATGGAAGACATGCACGATGGTCTCTTTGGCACTCACTCAAGCGGACATACGATGGCCAAGAAAATCCTGAGAGCTGGCTACTATTGGTCAACAATGGAGACTGATTGCCATCAACACTCTAGGACTTGCCACAAATGCCAAATTTATGCTGACAAGGTCCATGTGCCTCCTATCCCTTTGAACATCATGACCACTCTGTGGCCATTTGCAATGTGGGGCATTGACATGATTGGAGAAATTGAAATTCGGGCAGCAGTTACTCAATGTCACAGTGAATGTTATGACACCGTATCTGACTTTCTATAAGACAGTAAATCAAAAAGCAGTAAAGAACACAGTCAATTGTTTACCCAGTTCAGTGTGAAACAACACCTACTCTGGGGGCTACCAAGCCAGGGAGGAAATTCACTATAAGAGATATTAATTCAGGAATAAACCAACCAGTTTATCTCCTTCACTTAAGACCTACCCAATGCAACTTCAATCTAAGTTTAACTTAAACCTGAGTTCCTACTCACTCCCCCTCAATCACAACATTGATACTAAACAATTGACTAATGAAATAATGAAGACACTCTTCAGAACATACACTTGATTATGCTTCACATCTTTTGATCAAGTAACACAAACACTCGTGCTTCAAAGCACTGAGTGATACATAAGCCTAACTTGACCTTGCTTCAAAGCTTTAATCAAGTGACACAAACACTCTTGCTTCAAAGCTTTGAGTGATACACAACCCTTACAATCAAAACCTACTCCAAGTCACTTATCACAATGATACTTGCTTGGATTACAGTAGTTAAAACTATACAGCCCCTAGTTGATCTTCTGTCAAAAAGTTGATTTTCCAATCAGCTTTCCTGTTGAATATATATGCAGTTGTTTCTTAAGTTAGGGCTTCCATGAAAAGCTGGGTTAATTAGGGTTAACCTCAAGACTTGGTCACAAGACTTTATCAACCAGATTAGGGTTGAGCTAGGTTAACTTAAAGTCCACGTGAGATTCTGTTCTGGAAAGTATGAACCAAATTCCTGAAAAATCTCAGAATTAACCAAACTGCATAACTATTAGATCAGTACAGGATGTATTAACATTGGTTATGACAACAGAAATCCTGTTTACTGATTTTGGTAGAAAATAAATGTGATCATTGCAAAATGCTCAGATACACACTCATAAATAGCAGCTACTGTATGCCATTCTTTTTCTGCATAGAGTACCTAATAACCCAGAATGTTATGACATCAGTCATGACATTCACACACCTGGTTTTACCAAAAATACATGCCAATAACTAAACACTTACAAACTCCCCCTTTGGTAAATTTTTGGCTAAAACCCCTAAACAATCAGAGAATAGAGAGCAGCAGAAATAATATGTCTGCAGAAAAAAATAATGTCTACCAAGTAATTAACACAAAATCTTCTCCCCCTCTTTAGCCATAAATAGGCCAAAGATACATGTACTTATAGGTTATACAGTCATCCAAAATGAGTAATAAAAACAACAAAACAAAAATGAAATCACTTGCAGCAACAGGAATCAGTAGCAAGCTTGACACTCCACTGATCTTCAAGCACTGTCATCTTCAGAGGAGGCACTTTCTTCATCATTAAGATGATCTTCAGTAGCATCCTCTTCCCTTCTTTATCCTTCAGTCTCCTCCTGTTCTAGTCTGGCAATTAGGTTCTCAAGAGTCCCTTTCCTTGTCTCCAGCTCTTTGCAGGTTTCCTTCAGCACATCTATAACATCAGATTTCTTGGACTGAGTTTTGACAGTTGATGTCTCAGCTGATGTCATGACAATGTCAGGAACATGAGTTCCCTGAAATATCTTATAGTGCAACCCAAGAGCAGGAGCTCTTTTGCATACAGTGTCTCTTTCCACTAGAATGTCAGGATATTGAGCAAGGACAATACCACATAGGAGGGAGGGAAAGGCAATAGGGCCTTTAACAGCATAGCTTCCAGCATGTTTTAAAGTTTGATCAAAGATATACCTGCCATAGTCAAATTCTGTCCTGGTTCTAACAGCATAAATGAATCTTCCCAATCCTGTGGATATGGTTGATTTATGGTTGGTAGGAACCCAGTTGGCTGCACCAATCTTGTGCAGGATGGCAAATTTCATGCTTAGCCTGCTTGCATTCAGCTTGCCTTTTAAGGGCCAGCTCTTGACTTGATTTGCAGTGATGGTTTGGCATACTTGGTTGTCAGTAACCTCTAGTTCAGGGCAAGCCTCATCTGGTCTTCCAAGGAATTTGTTTATTTCAGAGGGAGAGAAATTAACCTTTCTTCCTCTCACATAGACACTGTGATCGGTGGATCTGGAACTGACTGTTTAACGCTGGTTCGCGAAATGTCGCGGTAAGCAAGAGTCGCCACCGTCTTTTATTTTCTCCAAATGGAAAGGACAAAAGCACAGAAAAATTCCTTAAAGAGATTGCTCTTGGTTCGGGAGGTAGATTATAGAAAGGGAAGGTGTTAGCACCCTTTCTATCCATGGTTATCCATGGGCTCTTAGATACTTGCTCATTGTATTTTCAAAATTGCTTGTTTGCTTTTCAATTGTGGGTTTTAAAAAGTTTCTTTGAAAATTTCAGTTCGACTCTTGTATCAGTCCTCAAGAGTGTTTGAAAAGATGCTTTCGAAAGCTTTTTGAAAAGTGTCGGTGTGAAAAGTATTTTTTGAATTTTGTTTTGAAATTAGAGCAAGTATCTAGAGTCGTCTACCTACCCTGAGGAATTCGTTTGTGTAAATGTCCTTTAAAGTAGTGCCATCCCACCATTGAGAGGTAGGTAGCACCACCGTTGGAGGTGTTCGGGTCAATTCGAATGTTCGGGACATGGTGATCACCGGAGCAATAGGAAGATACCTTAGAAGCTACCCTCATGCCAGGTTCCCGGATCATGAGGACTTACTAAGACATCCTCTACTCGACGATCACCTTTCGAGGGGCAAGGAAACAATGAGGCGTACCCTAGGGGTGGTGTGTAATTTGTGTGTCAAATTCATTTATTTTATCTTGTCATGGTATAGGTGATCTACGCGTTTGTTTTTATTTGTCATTCATTCTTGCATGCCTTGATTAACGGTTAAAAGTGCGAGAAGTAAAAGTTCTAAAGCTATTACAAAAGGCGCGGGTCCACATCGCCAAAATTTCCAGAACCCGGTTTGACAGAAAGTAAATAGAGATAAAGTGCGAGAAATTAAATTGTCCGAGTTTACAAGGCCTTGGGAGAGATACATAAATATTAAAAGAAAAAAGAAATAGATACGCGAATTGAAATTTAAATTAGAAACGAGGGCGTTGGACCCTTTTTAATTAAATTAAATTAAACGATTATTAAATTAATAAAATTAAAATGAAAAGAAATTGTTTTTGGTATTTTTGTATTTTATGATTTTAATGAAAAATAATTAATTAAAATAAAATGCTAACCCTAATTCTAGTTGTTTTTTAGTTTATTAAGAAAGAATTAAATTTTAACCTAAACTTAATCTAATTATTTACATGCAATTTAATTGCAAAAATAAATAATAGGAAATATTTAATTATTATGAAAGAAAAGAAAAAAGGATAAAAAATTATTACAAACCCTAGTTCTACCAATTTTAAATTAATTAAGAAAATATCAAGATTTACTCCTAAATTAAAACTAATTAGTTAATAAAGGTTTTATTTACAAAAAATATAACATTAAATAAAAATATTAATTTTTTGTCTCTTTTCTGATTTTTTGTGTTTTTTATATTTTTTATGAAAATAATTAAATTAAAGAAATTAATTAAAAAAACATTAATTGAAATAAAGAAAAGAATGAAAAAAATGTAAAAGCTTTCAAACCTAGGGGGTTCTGCCCCTAATTTGGAGGTGAAGTCTTAGCATTTTAGGCCCATCAAGACCTTGGCCTGGCTGACTTTTCCACTAGCGTGCCCAGGCGTTGACTCACGTTTACCATGCTCTCCAGATCTGTGCCCTTGGATTGATGAGATTGAGCGCGTGGCAGGCTGAGATTTTGGACGTATGGTATTCCCTCATGGTGAACCTGCACAGAATCATTAATAGAAAAATAATGTGAAAGGGGTGGGGGACCTGGGGCTCGAACCCAGGTCCTAGAGATTACCACTAACAAACCTTGCCACTGAAGCACTCAACGCGTTTTGTATATTAAATAACAAACAATGAATATAAAATAAACCAAAGCGTTAATGATTTTTCCGCGCGAAAATTTGAATCAACCAGTCAGCGCCTTACACTTCATCATCTTCTTCATTGCTTTGTTTCTTCCTGAAAATGCAAAAGGGTTAGCGGGGGTTTTGAACCCCCCCAAAACAAGCTTATTTTCAAAATAGCGAATAGGCCGTGTGGGTATATAAATTAGGCGCGAGGGTCAATTTATTTTCGTCCAGGCACACTGAATTCGTTCATGGTATTGGCATATCCCAATTTTTCCATGTGCACAAACGCCCAATTCAAGGTTCTGAAAAACCTAGATATCGTCCATGGTGGTTTCTTCAATAGTGAGTAAAAATTCAATTCAGCTACATGGTTAGCTTCAGGAAAGTCCCATTAGTATAAATCAACCATAAAAATGCAATGAAAATGCCTAAATCTTAAAACACGATTATGAAAAAAATAAGCAAAAGTGTGAGTCCTATTCACCAATTCTGGACGTTAGAGGTCGTGCTTTTGATCCAAATGCGTTGCTTGATGCCTCAGGAAGGTGATAAGACAATTATTTGGCCTTGAATCGCCCTCTATCCCTGTTTTCAGTTTTCAATTTTTTTAGCCAAAAACTCAAGTTTTGTTTTCTATGTATGGCGCAGCTTTCAGGTCATTGGCATTAGGGTTGCGTTTTGTATTTGTATGTGAGTGATTAGGGTTGGAAAAGAGGTCCAAAAACCTTTGCAATTATGGAATAGATCTTTGATTTTCATGGCCATAATTTTCCAATCTTTTCATGCACATTTTCTCTCAATCATATCCAATCACCTTCAATTCTTCCCTAATCTGATTTGCACGAAATCTTGGAGATGTTTTATGTACAAAAAGATTTGAAACATTAGGTTTAACATTTTTCATGTATTTTAATTAATTTAAATGAATTATTAATACTAAAAATCCAAATAAATAAATAAAAAATGAAGAAAAACTTCCCTTTGGGCCAAATGGTCGTGCACATGCCTTGGATAATGAATTGTGGAAGAAAAAGAGGCCCATTAGCATTTTTAGGTCATTTGAAGCAATGTTGACTTTTCAAAATATCCAAAAATCTCCCAACTTCCACAAGGCATAACTTGCTCAATTTTTAAGATTTGCTCATGTTCTTGGACATTTTGAAAAGGTATTTGAGTCCTCTAACCAATGCCTTTGGTCCCATGTCATTTTGATTTACCAATCTCAAGTTATGGCCTTTGACTTAAAGTCCCTTTTTGTTGACTTTTGAAAATGACCTATAATGTTGAAATTGATAACTTTTTGTGAGAGCATTTCTTGGACTTGAAGTGTGAAGAGGAGTTGTAGGAAATGTTTTTATCTTCAAAATGAGCTTTGGATGGAATTTTTCTGATAATCCATGTGAAAGTTATGCCCTGGTCAATTTACAGTTGACTTTTTCAACTGTTCAAATATGGAAACTTTTGCATCCTGATGATTTTTGAGCCAAGCTTTGAGAATCATGATCAAGTATTGATCAAATGATGTTGGTGGCCTCAAAATGAGATGTTGACCAAAAATTTGAACTTTTGACTGTCAAATGACCATTTTGCCCCTATAGTTGAGTGTAGTGCAATTAGGGTTTTTGACTGTGCAATTTTGAGCTGTAAGTCTTGAAACTTGGTATGAGGATGCTTGACCATGTTTATAGGCATGTGGGACTTGATTGGACCCTTGGAAACTTCATTTTCTTTGTCAGAACCAAAACCCTAATTTTGACTGTTTAGGAGGCCCTTGAACTGTGCAACCCTTGGGGAGATTTTGAAGCTTTGACTTGGCAAATTTTGAAGAATATGGGAGGGAAAATTTTGGGGTACAACAGACACATTTAAAGTCAGCTGACCTTCCATCAGCACATCCATCAGATAAATTCACTATGAATTCTTTGACAAGATTTTCATAGCAATTGGTAAACTTTACCACAGTATTCATTAGTCCAGCAGTTTTGATTAGGTCCATGATCTCCTTACATTCCATGGCACCATTGTTCAGTTCTCTTTCCAAGGCTATTCTTTTCAAACAAACATACTTCCATCTGTTGGCATTTTCAGGGTGGTGAAAAGAAATGTTGTCAGTGGGGACTTCAGGAACTTTAGCCATTTTGCTTGAAGGGAGTTTCCTTCTGAGAGGAATGTCTTCAGCATCAACTTCAAATTCTGATTCCTCATCAGAATCAGAAGGTTCAGGCTCTTTCCTTTTCTTTGCTATTGGTTGTCTCATAGGCTTTGAGAGACTACCAGCATGTACTCGGGTTTTCACCTTCCCTTTGGACAATCCAGTCTTCACAGTTTCTACACCAGTCTTGCCTTCAGACCTGGTTTTCTTGTGAGCAACATCAGCAGTCTTCTCTTTGGTCAGACATTTTGCAGCATCCTGCTTACCTTTTATGTTCATCATTCTCCTAGCTATTCTAGGGTTGATATTTGCAATTAGGTCATTGTCAGAGTATTCTTCATCCACATCAATAACAGGAGGTTCAACATCCTTTTCTGAAGGGTTCTGGAGATCATCAAGATTTTCAGATGATTTCTGAATGTTGTCATTCGGTGTCTCAACATTCTCAGAGACATCTGGATTTATTTCAACATTTGGACTTGAAGATTCTTGATTTAAAGGAACAGAAATGCCAGGTACAGAGTGGTTCTCACTCAGAATTCTTGTAACAAGTCTAGCTATTGCTTGATGAACATAAGTTGTGCCTTCCCTATTTGCTATTTCTGAGGGAACAGAGGATGATGGTTTAGAGGGATTACCAGATGAAGTAGCTTGAGACCTTCCTGCATGCCTTGTTCTTAGCTTTTTAACCTTAGAGGGGTTAGCTGCCAGTTCTCTAAGAGGAGTAATCTCCAGGACTTCAGAATCCATGCATGTTGCGATTGCCCTAGGGTCTTGATCAGAGGATGCAGATGAAACAGTCGTCTTGGAAGAGGATGATGTCATGGATAGTTGAGACATTTTGAGAGTCTTAGAAAACCAGTAACAACAAGACAGAAATCTTTGATTGAGAGAATGGGGATTGTTGCAGAGTCGAGAGAGGAAGGAGGTAAATGAGTGTCTATTCAACTTCTTAACAATTTTGAAAGAAATAGGAAAACATATGATTAACCCAATCAAAATAGACTTAACACAAAAATCCCCTTCATCCCTTGTTTTAAGCAAAATTAATTGCTACATTTCCTCATGTTGACAAATACCCAACTTGCCCCTCAAATTTTCAAATTGATTTGCATCAAGTGCCTTGGTAAAAATGCCAGCCAGCTGTAGCTCAGTGGCAACATGTTCCAGTTTAATCGTCTTCTCCTCTACAAGGTCTCTGATAAAGTGATGTCTAATGTCAATATGCTTGGTCCTGCTATGCTGAATAGGATTCTTGGAAATGTTGATTGTACTCAGATTGTCACAGTACAATGTCATAACATCTTGTGTGACATTATACTCAGTAAGCATCTGTTTCATCCAGATCATTTGAGAACAGCTACTACCAGCTGCAATGTATTCAGCTTCAGCAGTAGAGATAGACACACAGTTTTGTTTCTTGCTGAACCAGGAGACCAGATTATTTCCTAAGAAGAAACATCCTCCAGAGGTGCTTTTTCTATCATCAGCACTTCCAGCCCAATCAGCATCACAGTAACCAGTCAGAGTTGGTTCACACCCATGAGAGTACAGCAAGCCATAGTTGTAAGTTCCACTTACATACTTCAAAATTCTCTTTACTTGGTTGATATGACTGACTTTGGGATCAGCTTGGTATCTTGCACATACTCCAACTACAAAAGCAATGTCAGGTCTGCTGGCTGTTAAATACAGCAGACTTCCTATCATGCTTCTGTACAGGCTTTGGTCCACCTTAACCTCACTTGAATCTTTGGATAGCTTTAAATGAGTAGGTGCAGGAGTCCTTTTGTGACTGGCATTCTCCATACCAAACTTCTTGACAATGTTCTTTGCATACTTGCTTTGAGATAGAAAAATTGAGTCTTCCATCTGTGTGACTTGCAGTCCAAGAAAGTAGGTCAATTCTCCCATGAGGCTCATTTCGAATTCAGCCATTAACTTCCCTCCTTCATTTTTGACAAAGAGGGTTTTATCCAAGCCTCCTTTTCTGTATCCTTTGTCAGAGAGAAATTTTGTCAACCTGTCATACCATGCTCTAGGGGCTTGTTTCAGGCCATACAAAGCTTTCCTCAATTTGTAGACATGATCAGGGTAGTTTGGATCCACAAAACCTTTAGGTTGTTCCACATAAACTTCCTCATTTAAGTACCCATTTAGGAAGGCACTTTTTACATCCATCTGAAATAACTTGAACTTCAGGAGACAAGCAATTCCCAATAGGAGTCTGATTGATTCCAGTCTGGCTACAGGTGCAAAGGTCTCATCAAAATCAACCCCTTCAACTTGAGTGTATCCTTGAGCAACAAGTCTTGCTTTATTCCTGGTGACAACTCCTTCAGCATCTGATTTGTTCTTGTAGATCCATTTTGTGCCAATGATGTTTGTTCCTTCTGGTATAGGAACTAACTCCCATACTTCATGTTGCTTGAATTGGTTCAATTCATCTTGCATTGCTCCAATCCAGTATTCATCAGTTAAAGCTTCCTTAACATTTCTTGGTTCAATTTTAGACACAAAGCAAGAGTTTGAGATGATTTCTCTAGATCTTGTAATGACTCCACTGTTAAGATCTCCTATGATGAGTTCTTTAGGATGATCTTTCTGAATTCTGATGGAAGGGTTTTTGCTAGCTTCCTTTGATTCAGAGTCTGATGCAGTGGTGTTAGGTAGATCATTCTGTTGAGTTGAAGTCTCAAAGAATGTCTCAACATTACAAGGGACATCTGTTTCCTCATGATAATCATCAACTATGACATTTATTGATTCCATCATGACTTTGGTCCTGGAATTGAATACCCTATAAGCTCTGCTGTTGGTGGAGTATCCTAGGAATATTCCTTCATCACTTTTAGGGTCCAACTTTCTCATTTGTTTACGATCTGCAAGAATATAGCATTTGCTACCAAATACATGGAAGTACTTCACTGTTGGCTTTCTTCCTTTCCAGAGTTCATAAATGGTGGATGAGGTTCCCTTTCTCAAGGTGACCCTGTTATAGACATAACAGGCTGTATTCATAGCTTCAGCCCAAAAATGAATAGGAAGTCTTTTGGCATGTATCATTGCTCTGGCAGATTCCTGTATGGTCCTGTTTTTCCTTTCTACAACTCCATTTTGTTGAGGAGTTATAGGAGAAGAGAATTCATGATTAATTCCTTCTGAGGAACAGAACTCATTAAACTTACTGTTTTCAAATTCCTTGCCATGATCACTTCTGATTCTGACAATGCATCCTTCTTTTTCTCTTTGAATTCTTTTGCACAGTTCTTTAAAAACTTCAAATACATCAGATTTTTCCCTAATGAAGTTAATCCAGGTGAATCTGGAAAAATCATCCACAACAACATAGGCATATCTTTTTCCACCAAGAATTTCCACCTGCATTGGTCCCATCAGATCCATATGTAGAAGTTCTAGAACCTTAGAGGTGGTTAGATGTCTTGACTTTGGATGTGACATCCTAGTCTGTTTACCAACCTGACATTCACCACATACTCTCCCTTCATCAATTTTCAGTCTTGGAATCCCTCTGACTGCCTCCATGGATATAATCCTTTTCATTCCTCTTAGATATAGATGGCCAAGTTTTTGGTGCCACAGTTTCACTTCTTTTTCTTCTTTGGCAATAGAACACACAGTAGAGTAATTAGTGTTCTCAGGCTCCCACAAGTAGCAGTTGTCTTTAGATCTGATTCCTTTCATTACAACTTCTTGTTTCTCATTAGTTACAAGACATTCAGATTTTGAGAAGTTGACCTTGAATCCTAGATCGCATAATTGGCTGATACTTATGAGATTAGCAGTCAAGCCTTTTACCAGCAATACTTCATTTAGATTTGGAACTCCAGGGCAGTCCAAGTTTCCAACTCCTTTGATTTCTCCTCTAGCACTATCTCCAAAGGTCACATAACTAGTGGTGTGAGGTTTAACATTATTGAGAAGGTTCTTGATTCCAGTCATGTGCTTAGAACATCCACTGTCAAAGTACCAGTCTTCCTTTGCAGAGACTCTAAGGGAAGTGTGGGCTATCAGGGCAGTAGCCTTTTTCTTCCACTGTGGAGTATGTGGCACCTTGTTAGACTTAGGTTTGACACCTGGGTTCTGATTAGGGTATCCATACAATCTGAAGCAGAATGGCTTTATGTGACCAAACCTCCCACAATGATGACATCTCCATCTTTGGTACTTTTTCTTCATATCTCTCTGTTCCCGATGTTGAGTGCTATGTTGTGACATCTGCTTTGACATTTGTTTATCAGGCCTGATCTTCTTGTCTGTACCAGTTTTCTTTGCTGCCACAAATCCTAGACCAGACTTGTCTCCCACATTTTGTCCAACCTGAAGGATTTCTTCCAATTTGTCAGTTCCATTTGTCAGCATCTTGACAGATTTGGTCATCTGGTCTAGTTTTGAGTTCAGCATTTGAACTTCCCCTTCTAGATGACTTATAGTTTCAACGTCTGCCCTTTTCTCAGCCTCCAACTTTATTATGAGTTTTGTTTGTCTCTCATTTTGCTGACAGACTTCAGCACTTCTGATACATAATTTCTTGTAGGTATCAGCCAGTTCTTCAAATGTCACTTCCTCATCACTAGTGTCACTATCAGAGGTACAAATACCAGTTAGTGCAGTAACAAGTTTGGCAGATTCTTCTTCAGAATTACTTTCTAAATCACAGTCTGACCAAGTAACAGACAATCCTTTCTTTTGTTTCTTAAGAAAGGTAGGACATTCAGCTCGAATGTGCCCATATCCTTCACATCCATGGCATTGAATTCCTCTGCTTTGATTTCCCTTCTCTTCAGACTTTGGTCTTCTGCTGGAGTCATAAGATCTGTTAATGTCAGAAGGAATGTTCTTAACATTTGACCTTGACTTTGGATCCATTCTCTTGATAAGTTTGTTGAATTGTCTTCCAAGCATGGCTATAGCTTCTGAAATATTTTCTTCTTCATCCTCCTTGTTTTCATCTTCAGTGTTGGATACAAGTGCTATGCTCTTGTTTTTCTTGTCAACATTGTCACTGATCCCCATCTCAAAGGTCTGAAGAGACCCAATGAGTTCACCCACCTTCAACTTGCTGATATCATGGGCTTCCTCTATAGCAGTTACCTTCATTGCAAATCTTTTAGGCAAGGATCTGAGAATCTTTCTCACCAGTTTTTCTTCTGACATCTTTTCTCCCAATGCTCCTGAGGTGTTGGCAATTTCCAAGATGTTCATGTGAAACTCGTGAATGGTTTCATCTTCCATCATCCTTAGGTTCTCAAATTTGGTAGTCAGCATCTGAAGCCTTGACATTTTTACTTTGGATGTGCCCTCATGGGTAGTTTTGAGAGTGTCCCAAACTTCCTTGGCCAGTTCACATTGATGTACAAGTCTGAATATGTTTCTATCAATTCCATTGAACAAGGCATTTAATGCTTTGGAATTACCCAGGGCTAACTCATCTTCTTCTTTGCTCCATTCTTCCTCAGGCTTCAGACTGATTGTCCCATCTTTCTCAGTTATGGTGGGATGGTTCCATCCTTTGTCAGCAGCTCTCCAAGCCTTTTTGTCCAGTGATTTTAAGAAGGCAATCATACGAGGTTTCCAGTAGTCATAATTTGATCCATCCAGAATGGGTGGTCTATTTCCAAAAACTCCTTCTTTGTCCATAGCGCCAGAAAGTGATATCCCTAGATCTCACCCAGTAAGACAGGCAAGGTGCCTGCTCTGATGCCAATTGAAATTCTGGCAGCAAATACTCAATGCCACAGTGAATGTTATGACACCGTATCTGACTTTCTATAAGACAGTAAATCAAAAAGCAGTAAAGAACACAGTCAATTGTTTACCCAGTTCAGTGTGAAACAACACCTACTCTGGGGGCTACCAAGCCAGGGAGGAAATTCACTATAAGAAATATTAATTCAGGAATAAACCAACCAGTTTATCTCATTCACTTAAGACCTACCCAATGCAACTTCAATCTAAGTTCAACTTAAACCTGAGTTCCTAATCACTCCCCCTCAATCACAGCAGTGATACTAAACAATTGACTAATGAAATAATGAAGACACTCTTCAGAACATACACTTGATTATGCTTCACATCTTTTGATCAAGTAACACAAACACTCGTGCTTCAAAGCTTTGAGTGATACATAAGCCTAACTTGACCTTGCTTCAAAGCTTTAATCAAGTGACACAAACACTCTTGCTTCAAAGCTTTGAGTGATACACAACCCTTACAATCAAAACCTACTCCAAGTCACTTATCACAATGATACTTGCTTGGATTACAGTAGTTAAAACTATACAGCCCCTAGTTGATCTTCTGTCAAAAAGTTGATTTTCCAATCAGCTTTCCTGTTGAATATATATGCAGTTGTTTCTTCAGTTAGGGCTTCCACGAAAAGCTAGGTTAATTAGGGTTAACCTCAAGACTTGGTCACAAGACTTTATCAACCAGATTAGGGTTGAGCTAGGTTAACCTAAAGTCCACGTGAGATTCTGTTCTGGAAAGTATGAACCAAATTCCTGAAAAATCTCAGAATTAACCAAACTGCATAACTGTTAGATCAGTACAGGATGTCTTAACATTGGTTATGACAACAGAAATCCTGTTTACTGATTTTGGTAGAAAATAAATGTGATCATTGCAAAATGCTCAGATACACACTCATAAATAGCAGCTACTGTATGCCATTCTTTTTCTGCATAGAGTACCTAATAACCCAGAATGTTATGACATCAGTCATGACATTCACACACCTGGTTTTACCAAAAATACATGCCAATAACTAAACACTTACAGAAATCAAGCCCACTGCTTCCAATGGACATCGCTTCATTCTGGTCGCTATTGATTATTTCACCAAATGGGTCGAAGCCGCCTCATTTGCGTCAGTCACCAAGAATGTGGTAGCCAGATTCATCAAGCACAACCTCATTTTCCGCTATGGTATCCCCGAAAGGATCATCATCGACAATGGAACTAACCTCAAGAATGCTATGATTACTGAACTTTGCACTCGGTTCAAGATCAAACATCACAATTCTTATCCTTATAGACCTAAAATGAATGGCGCAATCGAAGCGGCCAACAAAAACATTAAGAAGATAATACAGAAGATGGTAGTAACCTACAAGGATTGACAAGATGTTACCGTTTTCTCTTCACGGCTACCGCACTTCAGCTAGAACATCAACTGGGGCAACTCCTTTTTCTCTAGTCTATGGCATGGAAGTTGTTCTGCCAGTGGAAGTTCAGATTCCATCACTAAGGATTATGAATAACGTAGGCTTAGGCGAAGACGAGTGGATTCAGACGAGATTGGATCAGTTGAACTTGATTGATGAAAAACGACTGGCTGCTATTTGTCATGGTCAGACGTACCAAAAATGTATGATCAAGGCTTTCAACAAAAAGATCAAACCTCGAGTATATCAAGTTGGAGACTTGGTGATAAAGCGCATCATTCTGCCGCAAGGCGACCCCAGAGGCAAATGGACTCCTACCTACGAAGGGTCATTTGTTGTAAAGAGAGTGTTCTCTGGTGGTGCCATGATGCTGACTACCATGGATGGTGAAGACTTCCCACATCATATAAACGTGGACATAGTTAAAAAATACTACGCATAAGAGACCCGCTAGGTTGACACACCTAGTCAAAATAAGGGCATCCCTACAAACCAAAAGGTTTGGGCAAAAAATAGGGATATATGCGAAAGATTGTACACCCGGCAAGTTGAAAACTCAAAAGGGAAACTTGGGCAAAAATGGTTATCCCGGTGGGCTGAAAACCTGAAATGGAGATCCAGGCGAAAGTTAAGGATTGAAAGCGTATGACTATGTTTCGTGGAATCACCACAGTCAACTTTATCACCAAGGTCTGAGTTCAAACGGTCCAAGATCAATCCAATCAATGACAAGGGGCATTTGAAGACATTGGGGGCAATAGTAGAGTTGGAATGCAATGATATCATTTCCACATGGATATTTATTTTGTTTTCAATTTTTGTTTTCCTTTCGATGATTTCCTCTTACTAGGATCTCCGTCTCTTTGTACAAAAACGCCTATTCATGGGCAAAATATCAATACAAATATACTTTGAAGTACAAACTTTCTATTTTTGTTTTGAATGCAAAATTGTCCAATGACTAAAATTGAACGAACATATTCATATTGTTGTACCCCAAAATTTTCCCCCTCACTTATCAAGAATTTTCTCACAAGATATCCTTGACTCAAGACTGCACTAGGGTTGATCAGCTCAAGACACCTCCTTAAGCACTAATGATCAAAATTAGGGTTTGAGATTGCACAAGGATTTTTGAACTTTCAATTCACCATATGACTTTCATGGATCATTATGGACCCCCAATATTACTCATGTCAAGTTTCAAGCCTTGGATCACATTTTTTATCAGTCAATTGAGCAGTTGACCTAAAAATCAGTTGTATTGGGGAAAAAGTCAATCATGGCCGATTTACAGTCCAACTTCATAATTTTTTATCCATATAAACATTTTAGACTCATATGTATCATTTGATAAAGTTTGGTCCACAACTCCACGAGAAATTTGATCAAATCTCCAAAAGGGCAAAATGGTCAAAATTAGGGTTTTGAGTGGGAAAGGACAATTTCTGATTTTTGACCTAGAAAATGGTCAATTGGTTTAAGGAATGATCTAAAGAGTCCAATTTCATCATTTTTACCTAATGACATGGTTTAAAGCATTGCAAGTCCATTAGATTGACAGATGAATTTTCCAGTCAACTGATCAAAAGTCAAATGTATACTGAAAAGTCAAACTTTGACTTTTTGGTCAAACTCAAGTGCCAAAGATCATAATTCATCAAAACATGTCAAAATATGAAACTTATTCATCAAGAAATCAAAAAGTCAAGATTTCATTTTGAAAAGTCAAAATTTCTAAACTTAGAAATTAAATTTCTAAGTGTTGGAAATTTATGTTTTTTCATAACTTTGAGCAAAATTTTCACCATGATACAAGATGATTCAAGAGAAACTTCCAACATGAAAGTTGTATATATCCATGAAATCTATAACTTTGTTTTACGCAACTCCTTCCAAAAGTGCTTGGATCTCACGTTATAATTTTATGAACATGTGGTCATGAAACTAA
Source organism: Vicia faba (assembly GCA_948472305.1). Lineage (NCBI taxonomy): Eukaryota > Viridiplantae > Streptophyta > Magnoliopsida > Fabales > Fabaceae > Vicia > Vicia faba. The sequence continues at coordinate 381,403,018 of OX451738.1, read as the reverse complement.
ACACTTAGTGAAATTTTGCCCTAATTTGGTCAGGATTTTGACCCAACTTCATGGCACTTTTTCATATATCTCCAAGGGTAATCTTCAAAATCAATTCAAATATGGGTTGTATATTATATTGTAAGCTTTCCAAAATGTCCAAGAACTCCTTGAGATCATTCTTGAGTAGGGAGAATCGAAGAGAGGAAGTTAGGATTTTGTCACTTGAATTACAAGTCATTTTTGATGAACACGTGAACCAAATCCATGCTAGGCTGCATGATCTTTGTTTGCGGGCCTCAAACTTGTTTGTCACTCCATAATTAATGTTTTCACAGTTTCTAGAAGCTTTAATCCAAGCATTCAATGCATTGCCCGTGCTTAATACCATTTCAGGAAGAAAGGCAACATTGCCATTTTGGAAAAGTGGCTTTATGCATAAAGTTCACTCTTCTTGAGCCTCTAACTTGTTTGTTCAACACACACTCAACATAAAAATTCAGATAAACATGTTTAAATTTTTCAACTACTCTATACAACCTTGTACTATGCATTGGCACAATGTGTGTCAAGCTTGCTTCAAAAACAAGAAAAGAGCCATAGCATGTGATTTTTGAATTCTGATCAAGAACAAGTCTCCAAACTTGTTGCTTATAAATAGAATCACTATTTGTGAGTTAGGACACGAGCTTAAGCACCCTGAAATACACCAAAACTCTCTCAAATCAGAAATTGCTCAAAAACTCCATTGTTACAGTTTCTGACCTTGAACATCAAACTCACATTTCCCTCGTGCGTTTCTTGGCCTTTTAGTTTCTAAAGCTTCCTTACATCAAGTGTAACATATTCCTGTCCCTGTTTCATTAATGTGACATCATTTACCATATCCTCCATAACCAAAAATAGAGCATTTCACATTGACTTCTCCAAGTCATTTCAGCCACTCTCAATTCAAACAAACCATTGCATTAGCTTCCTAGGACCTCAAGGAAGCTAACCTGATCATCACCATCACTTGAAACAAGCTCAAACTCAAAACACGATTTCCAGTTTTGAGGTAAGTTTTCTCAAATTAGAACTCTTCATACATGCATCATTAATAGTTTATTTGTGAACAAAACATGTAGATATCATTGCCCTGAAGCTAACCATGTCCATAGTTTCCATTAATTTTGTTTGAGCTTAGAGAATTTTGAAACTGAAATTTATGAAATTTTTAGGGTTCAGATTAGGGCCATTAAAATCCATGCTTATCTTTGATCTATAGTTTTAATACTTTACATTTCTGGAATCGTGAGAAAATTTGCTACAAGTTTCATGTTTACAGTTTTCATTTTTGATGAGAAATGAGCAAGTTACAGTTGGTCTGGCTGGAGGTTGAAGATGAAGTCATCAGGGCGCGTTTTGCCTTGTATATTTATTGTTTTGCTTATGTTAACGGATGTATAGCCACTCTAGTGGTAGAAGCGCGCGCCTGTAACCCATGGGACCTGGGTTCGAGCCCCAGTGGTACCCTTTTGCATTTTTTACATGTTTTACAATTCTGACTTTTTTTTGTTTGCAGGGCGCTGGGCCTCTTTGGGCCTGGCTTATTTTTTATTTTTGCTAGCTAACCCCCTGTTTCTTTTATACGCCCCTGACCCAATTTATTTTATTTTCTTTTTTATTCTTTCATTTATTTTCTTAAAATATATTTTCTAAATACTGAAAAATCATAAAATACAAAAAAAATGATATATTTATATTTTGACTTAGTTTATTTTATTTTTCTCACAAAAAATATATTTATTAACTATACTTTATTTTATTTTTTTATTATTTATTATCTTGTAAATAAAATTAAAATTAGGTTATTAGTTATTTTCTTTCATACTAATTTAAATATATTATTTTTGATATAAAAAAGACTAAAAAAATTTTATAATGCTATAAATATTTTTAAGATAAAAATACCAAAAATACTTTTCTTAAACTTATTTTCTTTTGATTAATTAATAGAACTAGGGTTTTATTTAAAATCTTTTCTTAATAAAATTCAAATTTAATTAATTATGTTCTTTACTTAATTAGGTTAAGACAAAATCCTTTTTTTTCCCATGAAAATCAAACAAACATACATTTTTTTTACATTTTGCATTTTTTGTATATTTATTCATTTTGTACTTTGTATTTATTTATTTCCTTGTACATTTATATCAATTCAATATGGTTGTAATAGACTAATTAGGCTTTAAATTCTTGCAATCCCCATTCAATTTGTACACCCCTCTCCCCACAAATGTTGTAATAGCATAGTAACTTTAAATTTCGTAATTTATCGCTTTTATATAACATGCTAGTAATTAGGGTTTGTATGGAAAGACTAAAACCAATACTTAGAAAACCCTAATTCAAGACAAATAACAAGATCATAGTCCCTCGATGATGTTATCTAAGTTGCCTTTCAAATGATCTTAGTCCCTAAAAAGAATGCTAAGATACCTTGCCATATTGCTAATCATGGTTATACGATGACCCACGCCCGTCCCGTTTACATCCAAAGATCGAGTTGCTTACCAAATCAATGGTAAGACAACAATGTCAAAGGAAAAGAAAATGAACAAGACATACTTTTGAGTAGGTAGAATGCTCCTAATTAATTGCTCCATTTCAAAACAAAGCATCCTTGCTATTTTCAAAAATAATCACCTACACTTTCAAACATCTTACAAAATTGAAAACATTTTCAAAAGATCAAACATCTTTGTATACATTCTTACAAACAAGAATCATTACAAAGATTGCATAAACAATGGCCTCTTTACAAAATACTTTCAAAAACCACACAAAGCACAATTTCAAACAAAAGCAAGTGATCTAGCAAGTAGTTAAGAGCCCATGGAAAACCATGGATGAAAAGGGTGCTAATACCTTCCATTTTCATAATATACCCCCCGAACTCAAGAAATAATCTCAAAGGTATTTCCTGTGCTTTTTCACCTTTCCTTTTGGATAAAAGAAAAGTCGGTGGCGACTCTTGTTAACCACAACATTTACGATCAAACGCAAAAACCTCAAGTCAGTTCTCTCACTGTATCATACATATGAACATAATTAAAACTATTTGGCACACGTGTCCTGCTAAGCAGCAGCAAGCATCTCTTTAATGTATATGGAATATCCCCACAAAGTTATTTCATTAGTATTATCCCCACAAGATGGCTACAATAAACCTTTTCCCTCAACAGAGTTACCCACAAGGTCTCTTTGCACAGGTTGATCTCCAGCCAAAGTCCCAATCTCTTGGAAGCTTTCTCCCCAACTAAGTTAATCCTATAAGAAGAAGCCTTATGGATCTCTTCCTCAAAGAACTCACCTAATCAGCAGTTCATCGAGTACTCATCAACAGGGTTTATTTCCCCAACAAACAACGAGTAGCATAACTCCCCAGCTGAGTTTGATCTCCCCGGCATAGTCTATCTTCCACAGCTGGGTCCATCCTCCCCAGCTGAGCCTGTCTTCCCCAGCTGAGTTTATCCTCTTCAGCTTGAGTTTGTCTTTCAGAATATTGAAAATCATAGGGCCACAACCCCTAATTCCCAGTGAAGTCGTCAACAAAACTTTCGCTATCTCCAAAAGATACTATGAAGCCTGGACACGACTAGATAATAGTTAACCTTTCAAAATACTATGAAACCTGGATCCGACCAGATAATAGTTCAACCCTTAAAAGATGTTAAAGAACGTGGACTCAATCAGACCAGGGTTTAACTTCTTTTCCCCAGTAGAGTTTGCCTCTACCCCAACAAGTTACTGTGAAGCCTGGATCCGACCAGATATCAGTTCTCAACTTCATCTTCTCAAGAAAGTTATTGTGAATCCTGGATCCGACCAGATAGCAATTCCCCTCAGAAGTTTATTGTGAAACCTGGAATTTGACCAGATAACAACTAAGCTCCAAGAAGTTATTGTAAAGCCTGGACCCGACCAGATATCAGTTTTCAATCTCATCATTTTATACAAGTTTATCGTAGAGCCTGGACCCGACCAGATAGAAATTAACTTCATCCACTTCAAAATCTATAAAGCCTGGATCCGACCAGATGTCAGTTCAAATTCGTCTACTCAAGCAAGTTATTGTGAAGCCTGGAGTCCGACCAAATAACAACTAGCTACATTCCCCAGCAATACACTATGAAGCCTGGACCCGAACAGATAATAGTATAACTTCAAAATCTATGAAGCCTGGACTCGACTAGATAGTAGTTACCACTTCAAGTTACTATGAAGCCTGGACCCGAGCAGATATCAGTTCAACTTCATCTGTTCTAGCAAGTTACTACAAAGCCTGGAATTCGACCAGATAACAGTTAACTTCCTTATCCCCAGCAAGTTGTTTTGAAGTTGGGAGTCCAACCAGATAACAACCTAACTTCACTCTCCCCAACAAATTTTCTGCAAAGCCTGGATCCGACCAGATAACAGTTAATTTATCCTTCCCCATAAAGTTACCGTGAAACCTGGAATCCGACCATATAGCAGTTGTGAAGCCTGGATCCGACCAGATAACAGCTGATATTCAAGAGATACTCCCCAGCGGAAGCCTCCTTTCAACAAAGTTTGAAGATATTGTTTCTAGTGATTTCTGGTAAACAACCGCTAGTCTTCCAAACTATCGAATAAACTTTCTGACTGTTATTCAATTCCTATGGTAACTCACAGGATCGACTAGATTGATCCTAGGATTCCTTGGTCATTAGGGTAACTCTCATGATCGAACAGATATTCATGGTTGGTATTTGATTGTTGTATAGGTGTTTGGTTTATTTCGATTTCTATCTTAAAGATCTAAAGGTGCAATCAAAATGTAGGTGCGCGAGACTAACTTGCATGAATAAATGTTAATTGTAAAGACATGTAAAATTGCATAAAAGGCAAGTAAATGGCTTCGAATTATAAAAACAGTTAACGTAAAAGATGCTTTAGAATGTAAAAGATTTGAAATGTGAAGAAAGCGTTTAATGCAAGAAATCTGTAAATAACTTTAAGTAAAAATAGACTTTCGAAAGACAATACTTGAAGATAAAGGCATAAGAAGTATGACAGTTTTCAAAAATGTAAAGTGCTTGAAATGTAAAGAAAGGATTGAAATATAAGGCTTTAATGAAGAGATTTCGAAGTAAAAAGACTTTGAATGAGAAAACTTGTAAATGTTATTTGGCAGAAAGATAAAGGAAAGTGCTGGAAATGATAAAAGGTTTTCATTAAATCATGAATATGTGGTGCTATCATACGTACATTGCTCTTGCATTCGTTTCCCTTGCCATGTGGTAGTTTGAATGTTATTGAGTATTTAGTACAATAGATATGACACACGAAATCCTAATACTAAGACTCCTATTTATACTAATTCGACCATAACGGTCTCGCTATAGGATTATGCCACGTTCAGAACATGCAGAACAATGTCTCCCTCTTCTTTCCACGTGTCTTCAAATTCTCCAGCACATAAATTTCAAACTTCGAATGTCCCGCTTTCATTTGAATTTCAAACGTTTTGGTACTTCTCCGCTTCGAACGCATTTCCTTAGACACAGCCTTGTTGTCATTTCGAGACTTCTTTAGATATGTTCCCATAATTGTCACTCGAAGCTCCAAGCTTTACTATGCTTATTCGAAACACTGCTTCTGCTACTTCGAAACATGACGCTTTGTTTCATTTCGATCGAAACGTTCAATTCACTTGGCTTCTTATAATATTTTCAAAATCTTCAGCCAACAAAATGCCCCTTTAAAATATGTATTTCGATCTCTCTGAGAAATACCTATTTTAAACATCTACACAAGATTTTGATGCGACCTTCGAATCATCGTAACATTTAATGCGTTTGACTCCAGTCACGTCAATCATAACACTTTTTGGATTCCTTAACCGCCTGGAGCCACTTCACAGTATGGTGCAGTTACAAACAATGATTATCTCTAAATCACGCCTATTACCCATGTTAACTTTACGCCACCTCTTCATCACACCAACCCATGATTTCCACGTATCACACCCTTATTCAGCGGATGCTTAAACTTCCCCATTATAAAACATCATCAACTCAGTCTTTTTCTTTTCTTTTCACATTCTGAATCTTTTACCCTCCTTCTCTCGCCAATAACCCCAAGCTTTCAACATACTTCAAAAATGTCTTCTTCTACTTCATCCCAACTCAAAAAGGTTTCCAAGAAGAAAGGAAAAACTGCAGGAGCTACAATGGAAAGTAAGATTATCACTCACCAAGGTCAATCCATTTTGGCTCCCCAGACGATCTCAAAGGAAAAAGAAATACTGTATGCATCACAGGTACTCATTCCTACCACCGTTGCTGGTAAGAGGTTAGCTTTAAATGGCCCTCTTACGGTTTTTGAAATTTTAAAAGATACCAGGATAATTTTCCCAGTTTGCTATAGTTTCAAACCCTTGTTTAACAAAATGGACGCCCCTAAGGCAATAGAATCTTTTGGTTCAAACACCATAGAAAATCCAACTGTTCCTCCTAAGGACCCCTTTGTATTGGACTATGTAAAAAGTAATTTTAAGCCGTTTCGATCTTGCCCCACTTCCGATACTGCTTATCAAAACTGGTTCAAGAAAGTAGAAGCTAAGAAATCCCAGCAATGGGAAGAATTAGGTATCTACAATTTGATTAAGCTATCGAAGTCTGGTTTCACTTACAGCCACCCTCTGCTATTCGCTTCCCTCTATTTCTGGGACAGTACCTATAATACTTTCCATCTCCCAGGTGGAATGATCACCCCTACCTTCTTCGACATAGAGGCCATTACTGGGCTATCGCCAGTAGGAGAAACATACATCCCCGATAATGAAGAATATTCCAGCATAATTGACTTCGAAGTCAAGCTAGCAAGTTTTTCCAAATTTATCAGTCACTACCATGCTAAGGGAGACAGTGTATCTGACGTAGAACACATTGCTTTCCTAACCCTATGGCTGTCAAGATACGTCTTCTGTAGTAGATCCCTACAAGTAGCCAGTAGGTTTATTCCTCTAGCTATGGATTTGCACGAAAATCGAAGAGTATGCTTAAGTGAACTGCTCTTAGTTGACCTTTATGAAAGCCTAAGGTCAGCTGTTTCGAGCCTCAAATCCCATACCTCCAAGAATATCCTGTTGGCTGGCCCTTTTTGGTTACTTCAATTATGGCTAAATGCCATGTTCGAACCCTCCTTGTCAACTGCCAACACCATTGATGAACAAGACCCTGAGATAATTGATAGGATAGTCGAAGGCACTAGGCTTCGAAAATTAACTCCAAATGACGACAGAGATGACTTCAAAGTCCTCTTCTCGAAGTACATCATGATATTCTCCAAAAGGCACAAGTTCGAAGAGAGCATGACGCCTTTTGCTTCGAGGGCTCATGGACCTTCCTGGTTCACCATGGCTCTCTCGGAAGCTATCAAGAGCAAGGAGATTCAGGATGTATGGAGAGCTTTTTTGCTACCTAGACTCATTTCCTCAAGAATAACTCCAGCCAAGAACCAGATTCTCCTTTTCTCTTATCAGCCAAATTTCGTTTCGAGACAGTTTGGCCTATGCCAACTAATTCCTGAACCTTTATTTCAAACTGAGAGTGCCATTACTTCTGGGCGAACTTTCAAGGCACGGGAAGCCAAAATACAGCAAGAGCAATATCAAGGCTTTGCCCAGTTTGAGCTGATAACCTTCGAACCTACCCATCTCACAGCAAAAGGGTTTCTGGAATGGTGGACCAAGTTTTATCAAACTTATATGTTCGATACACTTACAATTCAACAGAAACTAATTGATGCCTTCGATGTGCAGGTACCAGCAAAGAAAGGTATGTTTACTCATGCCAAAGAGATTAAAGCTTTTCAAAATTATTTTGAAACTACTTATGACCCCACGCGCTTGGAATCCACTGTGCATCAAGCGGCTGAGACCTTGAAGGAAAAATTCAAACAAAAAGTTTCTAAGTTAAAACTTCCTTCAGGGTTGTCACCTGAGGATAGGTATAGGTTGGCATTCGAAATGCATCCACCTAAATTCCCTCGATTACCTACCTCAGAACTGGCTCTGGCTTGGTTTCCCCCATACCCTTGGTGGTTCACTTGCAAAGACATGTTCCAACATCTTCAAAGGAAACCAAAGCCATCTGAGACTGTGACATGGGCTCGACACTGGCTCCACGATTTCCCAGGACACCTTCGATACGACCTTTCTGCCATGTCAATTAAATCTGATCAAGGCACAGGTGTGAATGCTTGGGAAAATCCCAAACGTTTTTATTTTCCATATCTTTAACCTTTGCTTTAATTGTTTCAATTTTCAGTCATCAGGATAAAGACAGCTGCCTCGAAATCGAAAGAAGGGAGTGCCTCTCAAGCCTCCATCGAAACTACTGACAAAGTGACTCCATCCGAAACAACAACTATTGCTGCAACCACAACAATAACAACAACAATACCAACAACAACCAATGTTCCAACTCCAACGGTAATCACTTAGCCTTGATGTTTCGAATTCACTCACGTTTTATGGTTTACAACTAATTCTTTGTTTGAATCTTTTCATACCAACAAACTTCCTCCTACTACTCCCAAGAAGCGGAAATCAAGCACCACTGGGGAAGACCCCAAGGCTGGAGGAAACTTACCAACTGCTTCGAAGAAGAAGAAAAAGAAAGATATTTCGAAAAGTACCGTTCCAACTAGTGTCTCTGGACTTGACTCCAGGGATGCTGCTCCCTCACCCAAATCCAAAATTCCACCTTCGACCTCCAACGTAATGTTGGAACGCATAGCTAGCAATCTCTCCTCCGAGAGTCCACAGGTAAATTGAACTTTAAATCTCTTCGAAAATAATAACTTCTTATTACCTTGGTGCATGTTTTTAACATTCTGTTGCTCCTTACAAAACATCTTGAATCCAGCTTCCACTACTTCGAACTCACCATCCAAAGTTGCTGCTCCACTCAACTCCTCTCCTCAAGGAGATTCCAGCAACCTTGTACAGAACAAAGGTTCCTCCAATATGGCGGTTCTGGCTGGAACTTCTGAGCAGCAGGATGATCAAGGCACCTCTATTCCTCTGAAAGAGACAAACGAAATACCACTTCCAACATCTGCAGAAGATTTGCAAAGAGCTTCTCTTCAAAAGTCCCCTCTTGAAACTCTTCAGGAGGATCCGAAGGACGCTCAAACTGAAGGAGAGAAAGCTGATCCTGGCCAAAGATACGAAGAATCTGCAGACGAAGAGTCTGAGGAGGAGGATGCTAATGATGGTTCGACTGCTGGGACGGAGTCCAACGCAAATAGCAGTGAAAAGGAAGGCATCGAAGTTGTGGACTTGGATGATGACGAAGAAGATCATGAGCACGAAACGAATGAAGGGGATGGTGATGCAACCAACGAACCCATGGAGGTTGAAATGGACGTTACTCCCCTACGTGTGGAACTCCCTCAATCCTCTTTGTCTCGAATGACTGACGAGGAGCTTGCACTCCTGAGACGGAATGACCCTATTGGGTATATGAAGGCAAAGCTGGCTCAAAGGGACGTCCCACTTGCTAGGGCTGGCACAAGTTCGACCAGCTATCCTCTTCCCACAGATGAAAGAATTGTACTTCTTAATAAGATTAGGAAAACAATTCTCAATGTGGATATATTCGAAGTGCTCAAACAAGATAGTACTGCTTGCTATACTATGAAGGAGCTGCTTACAAAGGTCAATCTTGCTACCTGCTCCTTGCCAGTTAGTACTCTCTTGTTCGATCTTCAGTCTTTGCTGGACAACGTAACTGATTACCTTCTCCAAGACGAATCTGCTGCCAAGAAGGTTCAAGAGAAACGCATTGCCATGGATGCTGCTTATGAACAAGCTTCGAAACTCTCTCAAGAAGCTGAGGATCAAGCTATGCATCTAAAGCAGGCGAAAACTGATTATGAGGCTCGAGCTGAGTCCATACTTCTTTGGGAAAGGCAGATTCTGGAACTTCAACAGAAGGTTAAGGAGGCTAAAGAACAACAAATAGCCTTCGAAACCAATACTGATGGTAACCAATTCGAAGAGCTTCTCAACCGGGGCCTTGCAGAAATGGAAACTGCAGAATAACTTAAAGGAGAAGTGGCAACCTTGGAGGGAGCCAGGCGTTTCTCTCAGCAGAGTGTGATACGGTGGGAGAACTGACTTGTGTTTTGTGTTCGTATTCGCAAATGTTGCGGTTAGCAAGAGTCGCCACCGACTTTTTATTTTATCCTAAGGAAAGGTTAAAAAAGCACAGCAAAAACCTTTTGAGATGTTTTCTTGGGTTCGGGGAGTAGATTATAGAAAGGGAAGGTATTAGCACCCTTTCTATCCATGGTTATCCATGGGCTCTTAGTTACTTGCTTAGATCACTTGCCTTTTGTTTTCAATTTGTTTTAAATGGTGCTTGAGTGTGTGGGTTTGGAAAATGTTTTGAAAAGAGGCCAATGTGGTGGCAACCTTTGTAATGATCCATGTGGGGATGTATACAAAGATGTATGTCTTTTGAAAAGGTTTTCATTTGTTTTTGAAAGGTGTTTTGAAAGTGATGTGAGGTGTGTTTTTAGAAAATAGGCAAGTGTTTTGTTTTGCAAGTTTGATTCAAGTAACTAAGAGGTTATCTACTCCTAAATTTCTCAAAAAAAGATTATTGCTATACTTTAACCCTTTTAACAAGTTTGCACCACCATTGTATTTGGTGGGCAACCTTGTGTTAGGATGTGAAAGGGACAGGCGCGGGTCATCGTTTAGACCATAATTGTAACAACGTTAAATGTCTTTGGGCAATTTCTCTAAGGGACTTGATCATTTGTTTTGTTTGTTTTGAAAAGTTTTATCGAGGGACTATGATCATTCAAACTGTTTGCTTTGCCCAAAGATGTTCAACATACAATATGGCCCATTCATTTGAAGGCAACAAGTGGAATACCCTAGGGGGTGCAAGTGTGATTTGTGTGTCCATTTTCATGCTTGTTTGTCTTGTATTAGGTCAAACTATTTTTTTATCGTTTTTTCGCATACAAACCCTAATTCTAGCATGTTATTATTTGGAAAGCAATAAAGTGCGAAATTAAAATTACTAAACTATTACACAACCAAATATGGGAAGGGGGGTACAAATGTTCAAATGGGGATATAGACAAGAATTTAAATCTAGATTATTACAACAATTGGATATTTGCATAGTAAATAAATTGCATAATTTAAATGTAAATAAAATAAATATGTAAAATGTAAAAGGAAAGTTATTTTTTGTGTATGAGAAAATATTTATGTAAAAGGAAAAAGAAATAAAAATGTATTTATTTTTTAGTATTTTGAAACTTAGGGTAAGAAACCCTAATTTTTATATAAAAAGTATTATTATCTAATTTAATTCTACTATTTATTTATTATGTACAAAAAATAAAATAAAATGAAGTATTTTGTGAAAAAGGTATTTTTGTATCAAATATTAATAAAAATGAAGAAAATCAAGTATTTTATATTTTTATCTTAAATATATTAATAAACATGTATATATACATATATTAAACCCTAAATGAGTATTATACAAAATAAATATTTATTTAATATTTTAATAAAATAAATAAAAATATTTTTTGTGTGAAATATTTTCAGAAAGTAAAAATAAAAATAAAAATGTATTCACATTATTTTCTATTTATTTTAATAATAGTGTATATATATATTTGTATATAAATAAAAGAAATAAACAAACAAATATGCCATAAATACAAAAAATGATGGAAAAAATATTTTAAAAAATTTAATGGCATGAGAAAAAAATAAACAAAGTCAACCCAAAAAGAAAAAGTCAAAAATGTTGAAAAATAAACAAATGGGCTCAGGGGGTGTAAACAAAAAAAATGGGGTGTGAAAAGGAAACAAATCCAGGCCCAGCCCAGATCACTTCTTCTTCAACCTTTGTACATCTTTCTTCTTACAGAACACGCGTTTTCTAACTCTGGATTCCTGGACTTTCAAGCAAAACTCATAACATGAAAAGTGTAGAGCATTAAGAGACGGTTTCAACCATATAAAGAACATGACCTATCTCTCCAAGATGAGAGAGAATTTCTCTCCCCCTCTTTTCTGACCTAGTTTTTCTACCATTTTCAGAGCTAAAATTCTCTTCACTCAGACAAAAGAAATGAAAAGTAAAGCTATGTACATGTTCAGGGCTATGAGTAGGACTTTGTTTCTTCACAAACTTAAGACTAAATATGCCTAATAAGAGAGATACGAATTCAAACTTTTACCTGTGCAGTTGAACTTCTATGTGGAGAATGAGAGACTTTTAGTGCAATGTAATGATTGGAAAAGCTTCCTTGAAGTCCAGGGATGCTTTTTCAATGCTCACTTTGTCTTGAAACCTCTTGTATCAAGCTATAGAACTTCACCTGCAAATCAAAGATGTGAAAATGGTGGAAGTGGTTAGAGCAACTACAGATCGTGCCTTTGCTTCTGGATAGCTTGCATATGTTGTAAGGAAGGTAGAGGAACAGGTTTGGACAGAAATGCTTGAAGGGATTGAGAGATTGCACTCAAACTGCAGGGGCACCCCTGTTTGTGCAGTTTGAGGATGATTCTGAGATGGAGGGTGTTTGAAAGGGAAATGGCTCGTGCCAAAGCTTCAATGTGGTCTATGGAATGTGTTTGATATCTTTTGTGCTGTGTTTCTTGACTGATATGAGAGATAGCATAAGTTATGGATGTTACTTCTATGTGAAGCAAGCAAATGTCAACTTGGTTTCTAGGCCAGTACAATGCCTCAATCTATGCTGCACCTTTGAGTCTTGATCAGTGGGATATGCCTATGCTTTTTTGCTTCAAAGATCTGCATTGTACCTCATAGATTTGCAAAGTTGCCATAAAGTATCACTTTACAAGAATGGATAACATGCTTTTTCTAGTTTAGGCTTGATTTTGTGTGTATTATCCAAATGAGCAAAATAATGTTAGAACACAAAGGATATGCATTGAATTATTGAGTGAGAATGGGATTAGAGGCCTGCAATATAGCTTAAGCATGCTGAATTCAAATTTGCCAAGTTTATGAACATGCTTTGATGAAGAACAAAAGTGAATTTTTGCCAACTTGTGAAATTCGAATCTCTCAAGTTATGAGGTTGTTTGATGAGTTCTTGGACATTTTGGAAAGCTTGTAATGTGTACTACAATCCATCTTTGAAATGCAATTTGAAATTCCAAGTGGAAGGGTATGAAAAGTGGCCTTGAAGTAGGGTAGAAAACCTTGTCAAAATAGGTCAAATTTCACTAAGTTAAAAGATGGTTTAGTGCCCTTATTCAAAAAATCATAACTTGAGATACAAGCTTCAAATGAGAAAACTTTGTGAATCAAAGTTGTAGATTTTGCAACAAGCTACAACTTTCATGTTTTGACTTTGGTTTGAATCCCAATGGATCATGGTGAAAAGATAGGGCAAAGTTGGGAAAAAACTAGGGTTTTCCATAACTTAGAAAAATTCTAAGTTATGAAAAATTCCATTTTCAAACCCTAATTTGCATTTTGTGATTTCTTGGTGAACAAGTTTCATGATTTGTAATGTTTTGATGAAAAATGAATCTTGACTCTTGATTTTGACCAAAAAGTCAAAGTTTGACTTTTCAGTATACAGTCAAAATTGATCAATTGACTGAGAAATTCAACTGTCAATCTTGTGTACTTGGGATCTTTTGAGCTTGATGAACATGTCAAGATAATTCCATGGGGTCCTTGAGTCCATATGTGAGCTTGGTTTGCCATTGGCTAGGTCAAACAGTCAAAAATTGCCTTTGTGCAGTCAAAACCCTAAAAATGACCATTTTGCCCTTTTGGTGATCTGATCAAATTTCTTGGGGAATTGTGATTCAAACTTGATCAAATGGTCCATGTGAGTTCATAATGTTGATGTGGACCAAATTTCATGAGGTTTGACTGTCAATTGGCCACAGTTGACTTTTTCCCCAATACAGCTGATTTCTAGGTCAACTGTCCAATTGACTGGGAAAAACTTGGAATCAAGACTTGAAACTTGGTATGGGTAAACTTGGGAGTCCAATATGAAGCATGAAAGTCATCTTAGGCATTTTAGGTCAAAACATCTTTAGGCAAACACAAACCCTAATTTGAGTCCACAGTGCAAGGAGAAGTCTTGAGCAGAGGAAACCCTAATTGGATCTTGATCTTCAAAGGTCTTGTGATGAAAAAATGTTGAGGAAATGGGAGGGCAAATTTTGGGGTACAACAGTTGCCCCTGTTCAATCTTCTTGGACCTGAAGAGTTAGATTGGCAAGTTTGCCTTTCGTGACTCGAGGGTAAAAGGAGATTGGACACTAGAGTGCCCGGAAATTTGCACTCGCATGCTGGAGTCTCAACAATGTGGTGTCGGGAATGGGCTTATAGATGCCATCTGGAAAAGTGACAGAACTTTGTCGGGAATGGGCTTATAGGTGCCATTTGGAAGTGTTGATCGCATAAGAGGTTCCTTTAGCGAGAACTTGTGTGTTTCAAGAAAGACAGATGTTTTCCTGGCTTGTTACAGGTGTTTGATCTTCAGTCTCCTTATGCAGATATGCCCTGGCTGGATACAGGTATCGAATCTTCAATCGGTTGCTCACAGATGTGCCCTGGCTGGATACAGGAGTCGAATCTTTGAACTCTGCAGACGTGCCCTGGCTAGATACAGGAATCGAGTCTGGAAATATGGTCAACAGATATGCCCTGGATGGATACAGGAATCGAATCTGGAAATGTTGTAGTTGATAGATGTGCCCTGGCTGGATACAGGAGTCGAATCTTCGAACTCTTCAGACGTGCCCTGGCTAGATACAGGAATCGAGTCCGGAAACTGATCACTCTCAGACGTGCCCTGGCTAGATACAGGTATCGAATCTGGAATTGTGACAGTTGAAAGTAATCGTTTTTGAGATTGTCTTTTTCCTGAAAAGGCAAAGACGTAAGCTGTATGCAATGTCATGATGTATGATATGCATGATGTCATGATGTTCAACATTTGATGTTGTATGTGTTTCATCATGTATGTAAGCAAGATGTATGAAAATGTGAAATGTTTATGAGTGTAATTTCGTCTTAGGAAAATAAATCCTTGACGAACGGCCGGGAAGCTGTTCTGCGGAAGAGATGCTTGACCGAAGCTCTGATGAGAGGCCTGCTGAGGACTTTAACAATGGATTCCGCTGAGGATAATGATGATAAACTCCGCTGGGGAAAACCAAAGATAAACTCTGCTTGGGAAAACCAAAGATAGATTTCGCTGGGGATTGAAGGAACTTTTGCCGGGAACGGTCTTCCGTGGCTTTTAGCTGAGGATAACCCAGTTATAAGTCCTTGTGAGGAAATAACTCTAAATAAAACTTGGGCGAGACGTTCGTACTTCGCCGGGGATAAGCTCGCAGAATCTACTGGGGATGAGCTTTTTAAGACCTGTCGGGGGGTGTTGTGCCCCCTTTTTTTTTTTAGGATCGACGGGGAATCGACTCCCGCTTGGGGAAAGTGCTGCTGAATTTTGCTTTACTCTGCGGGGAGTTGAGATGATTTGGTCACCTTTTCAGTTGAACCCGCCTTGGTGCTTTGGCGGACAAAACAACTAGACCGTATTAGACAAACTCCACATTGCCCCTGTCTTTGATGTTACTTGTAATTAATCTCTTTTCATATGCAAACATTTATGAATCAGCAATTTAATGTCAAATGCATATATCAAAAATGAACATTGGACGTTCTTCGCAAGACAAAACAACAAAAGAAAAACAATGGCAATTTGTATGGACAAGTGAATTTTCATTGATTTAAACTTTGCCTGTGAATAGGCGTTTTTTGTACAAGAGGCTGACATCCTAGTAAGAGGACGCCGCCAAATAACATAGAGTTTACAATTTGAAAAACAAAACAGCTATGTGAACAGTCCCACTGGGTTCCAACTCTGCTATTGCCTTTATGTCTTCGAACGTCTCATCGCTTTGTTGCCTGGTCGAAGATGAAGCTGATTGGTCGGTGCCGTAATCTGAGCCAGATAGTTGATGCCGAATTCCGGGTGCGAAGTGATCCAATGAGACATAGTGTTACGCTTTTATCCCTAACTTTTGCCTGGACCGCCCTTTCGGGTTTTCAGTCCAACGGGATACCCTTTTTTGCCCAAGCCGCCCTTTCAGGTTTTCGACTTGCCGGGTGTACAGATTTTTTTCATTTCATCCCTTATTTTTGCCCGAACCCTTTTGGTTCGCCGGGAAGCCCTTATTTTTGCCTAGGTATGTCAACCTAGCGGGTCTTTTATTTATGCGTAGTATTTTTTCACTATGTCCGCATTGGCGGGGTGAGGAAGGTCGTCACCGTCCATGGTGGTTAGGATCATGGCTCCTCCAGAGAACACACGCTTAACCACAAATGGCCCTTCGTACGTAGGGGTCCATTTGCCCCTGGGATCACTTTGAGGAAGGATGATGCGTTTGATTACCAGGTCCCCAACTTGATACTCTTGCGGTCTGACTTTCTTGTTAAATGCCCTGATCATCCGTTTTTGATACGTTTGACCATGACAGATAGCAGTGAGCCTTTTTTCGTCAATTAGATTTAGTTGATCAAGTCGAGTTTGGATCCAATCATCTTCATTCAAGTCTGCATCCTTCATTATCCGAAGAGAGGGTATCTGGATTTCAATTGGCAAGACTGCCTCCATGCCGTAGACCAAGGAGAAAGGAGTTGCCCCGGTTGACGTCCTTGCTGAGGTGCGGTACCCATGAAGAGCGAACGGTAACATCTCGTGCCAATCTTTATAGGTCACTGTCATCTTCTGCACAATTTTCTTGATATTTTTATTGGCTGCCTCTACAGCCCCATTCATCTTCGGCCGATAGGGGGAAGAATTGTGGTGCTGTATCTTGAATTGTTCACAGAGTTCAGTGATCATTTTGTTATTGAGATTGGTACCGTTGTCCGTAATGATTCTTTCTGGGACTCCGTACCGACAAATCAGATTATGCCGGATGAATCGTGCCACAACGCTCTTGGTTACTGTGGCATAGGAAGCTGCCTCGACCCATTTCGTGAAATAATCGATTGCCACCAAGATGAAGCGGTGCCCATTGGATGCCGTTGGTCGGATCTCACCGATCATATCGATGCCCCACATTGCGAAAGGCCAAGGTGCCGTCAGGACATTCAAAGGAACCGGAGGGATATGCACTTTGTCAGCATAGATCTGGCATTTATGACAAGTTCGGGAGTGCTGGTAACAATCGGCTTCCATCGTGGACCAGAAATATCCTGCCCGAAGGATTTTCTTAGCCATGGTGTGTCCACTGGAATGGGTTCCAAATGTTCCTTCATGCAGTTCCATCATAATTTTCTCTGCTTCAGCCTTATCCACACAACGTAACAGAGTTGAATCATGATTCCGTTTGTAGAGAATGCCGTTGCTGAGGAAGAATTTTGCAGCAAATCTCCTCATGAACTTCTTGTCGTTGACAGATGCACCCTCAGGGTATTCCTGAGCTTCCAAGTACCTCTTTACCTCGTGATACCAGGGCTTTTCAATCACCTTCTCAGCCTCGAGCTCGCAGCAGTATGCCGGTTCATCCAACTTCCAGATCGTGATTTGGGGAGCCTCATTGTCCCATTTAACTTTGAACATTGAAGACATCGTGGCTAGTGCGTCCGCTAGCTGATTCTCCTCTCTGGGGAAATGCTCAAAAGTTATTTCTTCAAAGTGAGGGAGCAAGGTCGACACATACTCCTTGTAAGGAATGAGATTCGGGTGTTTCGTATCCCATTCGCCTTTGATCTGATTGATCACGAGAGCGGAATCTCCGAAGACACTTAGAAACTTGATCCTCAGGTCGATTGCAGCTTGTAAACCCATGATACATGCCTCATATTCTGCCATGTTGTTGGTGCAGCTGAAACATAATCGGGCGGTGAGGGGAGTATGAGTTCCTTTGGGAGATATGATTACAGCGCCGACGCCGTTACCCAAAGCATTGGAGGCTCCATCAAAATGCATAGACCATCGGGATCCTTCCTCAGGTCCTTCATCCGGTCCAGGTACTTCACAGTCAGTTACCACCATGATGTCTTCGTCCGGAAAATCAAAGTTCAATGATTGATAATCGTCCACAGGTTGGTGTGCCAAATGATCAGCCAGTACACTCCCCTTAATTGCTTTCTGAGTTGTATACTGGATGTCATATTCTGTTAAGATCATTTGCCATCTCGCTATCCTCCCAGACAGAGCGGGCTTTTCAAATATGTACTTGATGGGATCCATCTTTGAAATCAATAAAGTAGTGTGAGTCAGCATATACTGTCTCAGCCGGCGAGCAGCCCATACAAGAGCGCAGCAAGTTTTCTCAAGCAGTGAGTAACGAGACTCACAGTCGGTAAACTTTTTGCTCAAGTAATAAATAGCGTGCTCTTTTCGGCCAGACTCGTCATGCTGCCCCAGCACACACCCCATTGAATTATCAAGCACTGTCAAGTATAGTATCAGAGGTCTTCCTTCCACTGGTGGCATAAGAATGGGTGGCTCCTGGAGGTATTCCTTTATTCTTTCAAAGGCGGCCTGACATTCATCATTCCAGCGTACCACTTGATCTTTCTTCAGTAATTTGAAGATTGGCTCACAAGTAGCAGTCAGATGCGATATGAATCGGGCAATGTAATTCAGTCGTCCTAGGAAACCTCTGACTTCTTTCTCTGTTTTTGGGGTCGGCATCTCTTGAATAGCTTTAACCTTGGCAGGGTCCACCTGGATACCTTTATCACTTACAATGAAACCTAGCAATCTTCCGGACCTCACCCCGAAGGTGCATTTGTTGGGATTCAATCTCAGCTTGTACAACTTGAGTCGGTCAAACAACTTCCTCAGATGATCAAGGTGTTCCTCCTCAGTTTGAGACCTTGCAATCATGTCATCAACGTATACTTCAATCTCATGATGGATCATATCATGAAATAAAGCAACCATGGCACGCTGATAGGTTGCCCCAGCATTTTTCAATCCGAATGGCATGACCTTATAACAGAAGGTGCCCCACTGGGTCACAAAGGTAGTCTTCTCCATATCTTCTGGAGCCATCTTGATCTGATTATACCCTGAAAAACCATCCATGAAGGAGAACACCTTGTGTTGAGCCGTATTGTCAACAAGGACATCAATGTGAGGTAGGGGGAAGTCATCCTTGGGACTGGCCCTGTTCAGATCCCTGTAGTCGACACACATTCTGACCTTACCGTCCTTCTTCGGCACTGGCACAACATTGGCAACCCACTGAGGGTAAGAAGTTACTGCAAGGAAACCCGCATCAAACTGTTTCATCACCTCAGCTTTAATCTTCTCAGACATCTCTGGACGCATTCGTCGAACTTTTTGCTTTACTGGAGGGCAATCTTCCTTGGTTGGCAAATGGTGAACTACAATGTCGGCATCCAAACCAGGCATATCTTCATAGGACCAGGCAAAGATCTCCATGTAGTCTTGTAGCATCTGGATCAATCGTTGCTTCACGCTGAGCTCTAGATTGGCACCAATTTTGACCTCTTTCCTATCTGTCTCAGTTCCCAGGTTAATTGTCTCCACAGGCTCTTCATGTGGTTGAATAGCCCTCTCTTCCTGTAGTAGCAGTCTTGCGAGTTCACCAGGCACTTCGCAATCATCTTCACCTTCGTCTTCGGCCAAGTTGATCGGATTTTCGAAGTCATAACTGGCGGTAGCAGAGCTGTTGCCAGTGAGATCCAGAGTGGATTGAAACCTGTATAAGTGAGTGTGTGTAAATATAGCTGTTTTGCAATATATATAACACAGAAAGAAAAGGAGCACAAGATTTGAAATGCAACAAACGTCCAATGTTTTGATTGATGATATATGAAAATGTCATACAAAAAGCCCTCACAAATGGAGCTACGATGCCCCGGGCAGGACACCGAGCCAACAGAGTTTTAACATATTGTTTGTTACAAATTTGGAAATCAAAAGAAATCAATTACTGCGTGACAAATGTGATAGGGGTAAAATCCTTTGCTGTCCAGTTGCTTGGTCCGTCGCTAGCAGTCGGGTAGATCCAATTATCAAACTCAGCTTCCTCCACATCCTCCTCGATAGCATTCACCCTTGAGCTGGAAATAAACACCGGAGCCTTTCCAATCTTCTCTTTGCGCACCACCTTCTGAGCCTCTGCAGTAAAGCCTAGCCCAAACTTGTCGTTCTTCTGAGTGAAGTCAGGAAGCTGACCCCAGTGTGCACCATTGCCTTTCTGAACCACAGCCCGGGCATCCCTTAGGGAAACCATCTTCAAGGAATCATTCTCTTCGGCCATTGTCTCCGCAGCTGCTGAAATTGGATGTACCTCCTCGAAATGTTGGAAGGGAGTTTCAATAAATTCTCCGTCCATCTCGATGTACCTGAAGGAATTCAAATGGCTCACCATATACTCCTCTTCTCCTTGCACAGTGACAATTTTCCCCCTGACGGGATACTTCAGTTTTTGGTGTAAGGTGGAGGTCACTGCCCCAGCTTTGTGGATCCAAGGTCTACCCAACAGACAGGAGTACGATGGACGTATATCCATCACGTAAAAGGTAGAGTCAAACACTTGAGAGCCCACACGAATAGGGATGTTAACCTCTCCATGAACCATCCTCTTGGAACCGTCAAAGGCTCTGACGATGATATTGCTGGGTTTCAACTCCAGGCCTTCGTAATCCAGACGATCCAAAGCCTTTTTCGGAAGAACATTCAAAGAAGAACCAGTGTCCACCAATACATGTGCCAGAGTAGTGCCCCTGCATTCAATAGAGACATGCAGGGCATCATTGTGGTTTCTCCCTTTTGCGGTTAGGTCAGCATCTGAAAAGCCCAAGCCGTTGTCCGCCGTCAAATTTGCTATGCAGTCAGTGAACTGAACTGCAGACGTCTCCTGCGGCACATGGGCCGTTTTGAGAAATGAGATCAAGGCTTTTGCATGGGCCTCGGAACATAGTAATAAGGAAAGCAGGGAGATCTTGGAGGGTGTATGCCCTAACTGTTCGACAACATTAAAATCACTTTTCTTTATTATTTTCAGAATCTCCTCCATTTCTTGTCGGGAGGCCTCAGCATTCACGGGTATTGGTGCCTCCATCCGGGCAGGCTCTTCTTCAATCCCTTTGCCCCGAGCATTTGATGACTCGGCAGCAGGGGACACAATTTGATCAGCAACAGGACTTGATAAACTTGCAGGTTTTATGAGGAGGGGTTTTCGAATAGCGGGAGGCGCAATGTCAGGCGAGAAGAGCCTGCCACTGCGGGTGACTTTAGCCGGACCGGTGATATCGCAAATACTGGCACTAGCATCAAATTCTTGCTTGATTCCATTTACATATACGTCTGCCCCATAATGCCAGGGGACAGCTTTATCAGACACGTAGGAGAGGGGCCCTGGAACAGTAATGATCACAGGCGCAACTGTCAAGATTTGAATAGGCTTCTTTGGGGGAGCCTTGGTTGGATTTTTGAAGATGGTAATCACGGAAACTTCTTTCATTGGAACCAATTGAACAGCAGTCTTTTTGAATAAAATCTCCTTGCTATCCATTAGGCCTTGGATGCCTAACCTTAGCAAGGGACAATCGGATAGGGAAATAGCACAGAATGGGCAACCTTCGCCGCAACCCGGAAATAAACCGGCCCGCAGTAGGTTCTTCTTAACAGTCTTCAAAGGGGTAACAACTTCATCTATCGAAACAGCATACACTTCTTCCTCAATGACACTTACCCTATGCTGGGGCATAGGAGCCGTTACAACATTCGGTCTTTCCGGCGCTTCAAACTGAATTTCTTTTGCGTCAATTAGATCTTGCACTTTGTTTCTCAAGGCCCAACAATCATCAGTAGTGTGCCCGGGACTATCAGAATGATAAGCACACCGGGCATTCGGGTTGTATTTAGGGGACGCAGTGTTGACGACCTTAGGAGCTTCTTTGAGGGTCACCAGGTTGGTGGATAACAGTTGGGGTAAAACTTGAGATAATGTCATACTCAATCGGGTATACTGCCTCTTGGGCCTTTCACTTCTTTGCTGATTGTACTGCTGAGGAGCAGCAACAGGTTTAGAGATGACCAAAGCATTAACGGCTTGGCGACTTTCGGGCTTGACTTGTCTTCTAGGGCCATAGACGGCGCTTGCTTCTTTCTTAAATGGCCTCTTCTCAGCACTTGTAGAGGCAGCCTTCTGTATCTTGCCTGACCTGATGCCAGCTTCAATTCTCTCTCCCGTTAATATCAAATATGTGAACCCAGCGGAGGAGTTACCAACCAAATGATTAAAAAACGGACCAGACAATGTTCCCAGAAACATATCAACCAGCTCTCGATCAGTTAATGGAGGCTGCACCCTGCCAGCCAAATCTCTCCATTTTTGAGCGTACTCTTTGAATCCTTCACCCGTCCCTAGAGACATACCCTGAAGTTGGGTACGCGTAGGAGCGAGATCAGAATTATATTGGTATTGTCTGTAGAAAGCAGTCGCCAAATCCTCCCAGTGCCGGATGCTAGCTCCGTCTAATTGGTAGAACCATTCAAGTTGTGACCCCGAGAGGCTGTCTTGGAAGAAGTGAATCCAGAGGTTTTTATCCGCCGTGTAAGGTTGGATTTTCCTTACATACGACCTCAGATGCAGCTTTGGGCAGGAGACCCCATCATACTTGGCGAAGGCAGGCGCCTTAAACTTGTGTGGAATTACTACTCCAGAAGATAATCCCAAATCCCCGAAATCCAGTCCCGGCACGTTCTGAATTTCCATAGCGCTCAAACGGTCCTCCAGTTGTTTGTATCTGTCAGCAGCAGGTGGGTATTGTTCCTCGTTATAGTCCGTCTCGTTGTCGGAGACTGCGGGACTAGGTGCTTCTCCCCCTTGGGGACTGTTTTTCTCAGCAGAAGAAGTGGTTGGATCAGCTTCATTGTGGAGTGTGTTCCCAAATCTGCGTCCGGTGTTGAACATTGCCGTCCTCTTTTTCTTCTTCTTCTTCAGGAGTAGAGTCTTCAACTCTTGCTGACCCTGGGCTAGGCTTAGGACCATCTCTTGAAACTGTGCACTTTGGGCCTGAAGGGCCTTGATTGCTTGCTCACTGGATGACTCCGAATTCATGATGACTGTGCACACAAACAGCGAAGAAAATTAAGCAACCTGTGAATTAGGGTACCTGCTATGCATATGATGCAATGGAATGCGTATGTATGCAATGCATTCAAGGATTTAGAACATTCAAACTTTGTTGTAGACAAAAAGGAACGCACATCATATTAATAAGGAGAAATTCGTTAGTACATAAATGCCTCACGGGCCAAATATTACAAAATAAACTCCTTAAGGTAAAAAGACATTGCGCATCCTTTTTGGCGCGATGTAGGTGTTGAGATTCCTTTCCTCGTGCAGCAGGCGGGTGAGTTCCAGGACCTTCTTTTCACTAGCATGTAGACTGGTCTCAAGAGAATTCCGCTCTTCCTTAAGTTGGATCCAGCTCTTCTGCATCTCTTCCCAGGAGGTGGGCATGTCGGGATGTTGAATGGTGTAGGATGCTTCTCCTTCCAAGACTGGCTCTTTGATTACAGGTAACATGTGAGGGTAAGGCATTACTAACTTCTGAGAGCGGGCTCGTACCCACTTGAGGTAAGGCTCCAACGGGATGGAGTTCCGGTGCCCCAGTGTTTTGCTGTCTATCCTACTCGGCATCCTCCAAGCTCTGATAAATCTCTGACGAAGCCCTTGAGTATCGTTGTCGAAGTCGAAGACTATGTCAGGAATTAACATGTCATGAGGGCCGTCCTTCCGAGCATAACCAAACTGTCTCCAAGCCAGGCATGGGTTGTAGGTTATACCTCCTTTGATTCCAAATAAAGGAACATTAGGGTATTCCCCACAACGATCAATGATAGTGACGTCTTCCCGGGACCTAGGACACCAATGTATATCTGCATGCGTGAGAGTCATTAACCGTTGTGACCATCTCAAACCCCGCTCGTTCTTCAAAACTGTTTGTGGAAGATGCGAAATAAACCACCTTCCCAAGAGAGGAGTGCAACACAAAAGGACACCCCTTCTTCTCATGGTTCGAGTGTAACATGAGTGAAGGATGTCCCCCAACAGTGTAGGTATAGGATTCCTGGTCATAAAGATCTGGACAGCACTGACATCGATAAGCTGATCTGGGTTAGGGAACAACACCAAACCATAGACAAGGAGGGCTACAACTTCTTCAAAAGCTCGTAGGTCAAGAGAGTTCCAACATTCTTGGGCCTTATCAAACAGAAACCTAGCTAAGAATCCTTTGATACCACTTCTCGCTTCCCAATGTCCTTTGAGGTCGGATGTCTGTAGGTGCAAGGCTTTAGCAATCTCTTCAAGTCTGGGTTCCTTTTCCGTACCGTTGTAGGGTAGTTGATCGAGGATAGGGACCTTCAGAAGTCGGGAGAATTCTTCTAATGTAGGCACCAACTGATAATCCGGGAAGGTGAAACAGTGATGCAGAGGGTCAAAGAATTGGAACAGGACCTTTATCAAGTCCTCCTCAATGTTGGTGTTAACCAAGTTGATGAGTTTTCCATGTCTCTCACTGAATGAAGAACTCTCGGGAATTCTGGACAGAAGCTCCTTAAGCTGAGGAGGGATCTTTACAAGGCTAATCGGAATTGTCTTTCTGCGAACAGTTTCCATGTCCTATAAAACAAGAACAAAGATGAAGATTCGAAACCCTTGAAACGGTTAGTCAATGCTCATGATGTTTGTATGATGTAATGATGCACTATAAACATTCACAAAAGCAAACATGGTAAGGCACACAAGTCACACAAACCCTTAGAGTTTAGGCCTGCATGAAGTTTGGGTGTTACCCTCTTGAAGTTTTGTGGGCTCAACCTGTCTTATCAAAAGTAACCGGGTTCTAAAGATCCCAATATCACTGGATTGCTTTCATTGTTCATCGTTTCGATTTAGCCACTGAACTGGCGACCGAAATATTCCAGGAAAGCAACCCTCAATTGAGTGTAGTATCGAGTATCAACCAACCTCGGACTGCACCAAAGTCAGTTATCTCACTACCCTAAAAAGGCCAAGATGGTTCAATTAAGGTTCCTAAGGTCTGTTGATGCTTTATGACACCACATGGAGGCCCCGTACTCTCCTTGACTGAACTCAAGGGTTACCGGTACACACCAAAGTGCCACATCAACGTAGCAGACTGCTTCAACCATGTCGGTATACCCCGCACAGTTCCCTCACAGCCTTGTTGCTACCTAAAAAAGGTTTCCCCCAGATCCGGGTTAGGATCTATAAAACTCCGATACAAAGCCCACAATATGTAAAAGCAAACAAAGCAAGCAATTGAAAACAAAGGTGATCTAAACCCTAAGGTTACTCCACTTTAAAAGATTTTCCCCAGCAGAGTCGCCAGTTCTGGGATACGGTGGGAGAACTGACTTGTGTTTTGTGTTCGTATTCGCAAATGTTGCGGTTAGCAAGAGTCGCCACCGACTTTTTATTTTATCCTAAGGAAAGGTTAAAAAAGCACAGCAAAAACCTTTTGAGATGTTTTCTTGGGTTCGGGGAGTAGATTATAGAAAGGGAAGGTATTAGCACCCTTTCTATCCATGGTTATCCATGGGCTCTTAGTTACTTGCTTAGATCACTTGCCTTTTGTTTTCAATTTGTTTTAAATGGTGCTTGAGTGTGTGGGTTTGGAAAATGTTTTGAAAAGAGGCCAATGTGGTGGCAACCTTTGTAATGATCCATGTGGGGATGTATACAAAGATGTATGTCTTTTGAAAAGGTTTTCATTTGTTTTTGAAAGGTGTTTTGAAAGTGATGTGAGGTGTGTTTTTAGAAAATAGGCAAGTGTTTTGTTTTGCAAGTTTGATTCAAGTAACTAAGAGGTTATCTACTCCTAAATTTCTCAAAAAAAGATTATTGCTATACTTTAACCCTTTTAACAAGTTTGCACCACCATTGTATTTGGTGGGCAACCTTGTGTTAGGATGTGAAAGGGACAGGCGCGGGTCATCGTTTAGACCATAATTGTAACAACGTTAAATGTCTTTGGGCAATTTCTCTAAGGGACTTGATCATTTGTTTTGTTTGTTTTGAAAAGTTTTATCGAGGGACTATGATCATTCAAACTGTTTGCTTTGCCCAAAGATGTTCAACATACAATATGGCCCATTCATTTGAAGGCAACAAGTGGAATACCCTAGGGGGTGCAAGTGTGATTTGTGTGTCCATTTTCATGCTTGTTTGTCTTGTATTAGGTCAAACTATTTTTTTATCGTTTTTTCGCATACAAACCCTAATTCTAGCATGTTATTATTTGGAAAGCAATAAAGTGCGAAATTAAAATTACTAAACTATTACACAACCAAATATGGGAAGGGGGGTACAAATGTTCAAATGGGGATATAGACAAGAATTTAAATCTAGATTATTACAACAATTGGATATTTGCATAGTAAATAAATTGCATAATTTAAATGTAAATAAAATAAATATGTAAAATGTAAAAGGAAAGTTATTTTTTGTGTATGAGAAAATATTTATGTAAAAGGAAAAAGAAATAAAAATGTATTTATTTTTTAGTATTTTGAAACTTAGGGTAAGAAACCCTAATTTTTATATAAAAAGTATTATTATCTAATTTAATTCTACTATTTATTTATTATGTACAAAAAATAAAATAAAATGAAGTATTTTGTGAAAAAGGTATTTTTGTATCAAATATTAATAAAAATGAAGAAAATCAAGTATTTTATATTTTTATCTTAAATATATTAATAAACATGTATATATACATATATTAAACCCTAAATGAGTATTATACAAAATAAATATTTATTTAATATTTTAATAAAATAAATAAAAATATTTTTTGTGTGAAATATTTTCAGAAAGTAAAAATAAAAATAAAAATGTATTCACATTATTTTCTATTTATTTTAATAATAGTGTATATATATATTTGTATATAAATAAAAGAAATAAACAAACAAATATGCCATAAATACAAAAAATGATGGAAAAAATATTTTAAAAAATTTAATGGCATGAGAAAAAAATAAACAAAGTCAACCCAAAAAGAAAAAGTCAAAAATGTTGAAAAATAAACAAATGGGCTCAGGGGGTGTAAACAAAAAAAATGGGGTGTGAAAAGGAAACAAATCCAGGCCCAGCCCAGATCACTTCTTCTTCAACCTTTGTACATCTTTCTTCTTACAGAACACGCGTTTTCTAACTCTGGATTCCTGGACTTTCAAGCAAAACTCATAACATGAAAAGTGTAGAGCATTAAGAGACGGTTTCAACCATATAAAGAACATGACCTATCTCTCCAAGATGAGAGAGAATTTCTCTCCCCCTCTTTTCTGACCTAGTTTTTCTACCATTTTCAGAGCTAAAATTCTCTTCACTCAGACAAAAGAAATGAAAAGTAAAGCTATGTACATGTTCAGGGCTATGAGTAGGACTTTGTTTCTTCACAAACTTAAGACTAAATATGCCTAATAAGAGAGATACGAATTCAAACTTTTACCTGTGCAGTTGAACTTCTATGTGGAGAATGAGAGACTTTTAGTGCAATGTAATGATTGGAAAAGCTTCCTTGAAGTCCAGGGATGCTTTTTCAATGCTCACTTTGTCTTGAAACCTCTTGTATCAAGCTATAGAACTTCACCTGCAAATCAAAGATGTGAAAATGGTGGAAGTGGTTAGAGCAACTACAGATCGTGCCTTTGCTTCTGGATAGCTTGCATATGTTGTAAGGAAGGTAGAGGAACAGGTTTGGACAGAAATGCTTGAAGGGATTGAGAGATTGCACTCAAACTGCAGGGGCACCCCTGTTTGTGCAGTTTGAGGATGATTCTGAGATGGAGGGTGTTTGAAAGGGAAATGGCTCGTGCCAAAGCTTCAATGTGGTCTATGGAATGTGTTTGATATCTTTTGTGCTGTGTTTCTTGACTGATATGAGAGATAGCATAAGTTATGGATGTTACTTCTATGTGAAGCAAGCAAATGTCAACTTGGTTTCTAGGCCAGTACAATGCCTCAATCTATGCTGCACCTTTGAGTCTTGATCAGTGGGATATGCCTATGCTTTTTTGCTTCAAAGATCTGCATTGTACCTCATAGATTTGCAAAGTTGCCATAAAGTATCACTTTACAAGAATGGATAACATGCTTTTTCTAGTTTAGGCTTGATTTTGTGTGTATTATCCAAATGAGCAAAATAATGTTAGAACACAAAGGATATGCATTGAATTATTGAGTGAGAATGGGATTAGAGGCCTGCAATATAGCTTAAGCATGCTGAATTCAAATTTGCCAAGTTTATGAACATGCTTTGATGAAGAACAAAAGTGAATTTTTGCCAACTTGTGAAATTCGAATCTCTCAAGTTATGAGGTTGTTTGATGAGTTCTTGGACATTTTGGAAAGCTTGTAATGTGTACTACAATCCATCTTTGAAATGCAATTTGAAATTCCAAGTGGAAGGGTATGAAAAGTGGCCTTGAAGTAGGGTAGAAAACCTTGTCAAAATAGGTCAAATTTCACTAAGTTAAAAGATGGTTTAGTGCCCTTATTCAAAAAATCATAACTTGAGATACAAGCTTCAAATGAGAAAACTTTGTGAATCAAAGTTGTAGATTTTGCAACAAGCTACAACTTTCATGTTTTGACTTTGGTTTGAATCCCAATGGATCATGGTGAAAAGATAGGGCAAAGTTGGGAAAAAACTAGGGTTTTCCATAACTTAGAAAAATTCTAAGTTATGAAAAATTCCATTTTCAAACCCTAATTTGCATTTTGTGATTTCTTGGTGAACAAGTTTCATGATTTGTAATGTTTTGATGAAAAATGAATCTTGACTCTTGATTTTGACCAAAAAGTCAAAGTTTGACTTTTCAGTATACAGTCAAAATTGATCAATTGACTGGGAAATTCAACTGTCAATCTTGTGTACTTGGGATCTTTTGAGCTTGATGAACATGTCAAGATAATTCCATGGGGTCCTTGAGTCCATATGTGAGCTTGGTTTGCCATTGGCTAGGTCAAACAGTCAAAAATTGCCTTTGTGCAGTCAAAACCCTAAAAATGACCATTTTGCCCTTTTGGTGATCTGATCAAATTTCTTGGGGAATTGTGATTCAAACTTGATCAAATGGTCCATGTGAGTTCATAATGTTGATGTGGACCAAATTTCATGAGGTTTGACTGTCAATTGGCCACAGTTGACTTTTTCCCCAATACAGCTGATTTCTAGGTCAACTGTCCAATTGACTGGGAAAAACTTGGAATCAAGACTTGAAACTTGGTATGGGTAAACTTGGGAGTCCAATATGAAGCATGAAAGTCATCTTAGGCATTTTAGGTCAAAACATCTTTAGGCAAACACAAACCCTAATTTGAGTCCACAGTGCAAGGAGAAGTCTTGAGCAGAGGAAACCCTAATTGGATCTTGATCTTCAAAGGTCTTGTGATGAAAAAATGTTGAGGAAATGGGAGGGCAAATTTTGGGGTACAACACAGAGGCTTGAATCATTTCGAAGCACTTTCAACTGATTGAAAAATAACTCTTATTTCTAAATTTCAGTGTTTATTTGACTACAATTTTGTTTCTTATATGTAATATTCAAACAACGCCATTTTGGCACTTTAGATTGCCATTTTGGCATTTATAATATCTTGGTTACATTGTTACTATTCGAATCTCCTGCAGGCGTGGCTTATATTTCTTTAAATATTTCCCATTGACCTTTAGGATACGCTTATCATCCAACAGTTCTTCGATTTCATATGCATTGTTTGAGAACACTTTTAATATTCGAAAAGGTCCTTCCCAATGAGGTGACCATTTACCTAATGCTTTATTTTTCTTGTCCATGGGAAATATGACTTTCCAAACTAAGTCATTAATAATGAATACTTTTTTCTTCACCCTTTTGTTATATGTTCTGGCCACTCTTTCTTTTTGTCTCATAAAAATTTCCAATGCATGTAATCTAATTTCGTCCAACTCAACTAATTCATTTATCATCATTTCCCAATATAATGCAGCTGGGATTTCGTTTTGTCTTTGAATTTGAACTGATTGTAGATGAATTTCTACTGGCAACACTGCATCATGACCAAATGTGAGTTGGAAAGGCGTAGTGTTAGTAGCTTCCTTAGGAGATGTTCTACAAGCCCATAATATTTGGTCCAAAGGTTTGTGCCAGTTTCTTGGCTTTTTGCCAATATGATTCTTGATTAATCCTATTATCACTTTATTGGCTGCTTCGACCTGACCGTTTGCTTGAGCATAATATGGTGTTGACGTTAGCAATCTAAACCCCATTTCTTGGGCAAATTCTTGCATCTTTCTACCAGTGAACACAGAGCCTTGGTCTGTGGTTATGCTCTCTGGCAATCCGAACCTATAGATAATGTGCTTTTGTATAAACTCAATAATAGCCTCTTGATCAGCAACTATTAGTGGTATAGCTTCGATCCACTTGGTAAAATAATTTATTCCTACCAAGATGTATTTTTGTCCTTTGGACGAAGCAGGATTTATTTCTCCTATCAAATCCAATGCCCATCCTCTAAATGGCCATGGTTTGATGATCGAATGCAACTCACTTGCAGGGGCATGTTGAATCCCTGCATGTTTCTGACATTCCTCGCATCCTTTAGCAAAGTCTATGCAATCTTTGAGCATGCTAGGCCAATACAAGCCATATCGAAATAACAGCCATTTCATTTTATGGCCTGCTTGATGTGCCCCACATGCCCCATTGTGGAATTCTGACAATGCTAGGTATGCCTCACTTTCTCCTAGGCATTTCAATAATACACCCTCTTGGGTCTTTTTAAACAATTCATTCCCCATGAGGAGATATGATAATGCTCTGTATTTTGTCTTTCTATCCACGTTCAGAGTTGGGTCTGATAAATAACTCTTCAGTGGACTTCGCCAATCTGCATCTGACAAAGTATTTATGGCTAATATTTCGAATCCCTGTTTCTCAGCATATCCCAATTTCATACTTTCCAGATCAGATGGTGTGAATCTAGTAGCCATAACTCTACCCCTTAATTCAACTAAATCCTTAAAGTTCCTGGTAGACACTTTATAACCCGAAGCCAGCTGCGCTAAGTCATTTGCTTCTTGGTTCTCTATTCTTGGTATGTGTTGAATATCCATGTATTCAAATTTCTTCAATAGCCTATTGACTATGACGAAGTATACCATTAAGTTTTCCTTTATGCACTTATATTCCTTTGTAATTTGTTTGACCACTAATTCAGAGTCTCCTTTAATTTCGACTCTGGTTGCCCCCAATTCCAACAAAGCTTCAAGTCCAACAATGAGTGCTTCATACTCAGCTTCGTTGTTCGAGCAACAAGGACCATCTAATTTATACTTGAATTTTGTTGGAATTCCTTCAGGAGAAATTAGAAGGACTCCAACGCCACTTCCATTCCTGTGGGTTGAACCATCAAAGTACAATTTCCATGGTTGCATTTCGACGTAACTCATGACAGTCTGCTCACCCAAAGAATGGTCCACAATGAAGTCAGAAATCACTTCACCTTTCATAGCTTTTAAAGGCATGAAAGTCAAAGAATATTCTGTTAAGGCTAAAGCCCATTTACCAACTCTGCTATGCATTATTGGTTTTGAAAGCATATGTTTAATGACATCGAAATGAGATGAAACATAAACATCAACAGGTTTTATATAATACTTGAGTTTCATACAAGAGAAATACAAACAGAGACATAGCTTTTCTAAATTGCTATATCTGGTCTCTGCATCATTTAGCACTCTACTTAAATAGTATATGGCTCTTTCGATACCATTGCTATCTTCTTGTGCTAGCATACTACCTATACTAACTTCAGAGGCAGATATGTACAATCTCATGGGCTTCCCCCATGAAGGTGGAGACAAAATAGGAGGCTGAGAGAGGTATCTTTTTATCCTGTCAAATGCCTCCTGGTGGGCTTCGTTCCATTTGAAGGCTTGGCCTTGCTTTAGACGAAGTAACGGAGAGAAAGCTTGGGTTCTTCCACTCAGGTTCGAAATGAATCTTCTGAGGAAGTTAATTTTCCCTAGCAAAGACTGCAACTCCCTTTTTGACGTAGGTGCTTTCGTCTCCATTATGGCTTTGGTTTTGTTCTGGTTGATTTCAATCCCTTTCTTGTGAACCACAAAACCAAGAAAATCTCCAGCCTGCACAAAAAATGCACATTTAAGGGGATTCATCTTTAAGCCATGTTTTCTCATTCGCTCGAATGATTGGCTCAAATGATGCAAATGTGTTTCTGCAGATATAGATTTGATGACTATATCATCAATATACACCTGCATGAAGGTTTCAATGAAATCATGAAAAATCGAATTCATTGCCCTTTGATAAGTTGCCCCAGCGTTCTTTAAACCAAAAGGCATCACCATCCATTCGTAGGTGCCTAAGGCTCCTGGGCAACGAAATGATGTCTTTGCAACATCTTCTTCAGCAATGAAAATCTGGTTATACCCAGAATATCCATCTAACATACTCAAATATTCGAACCCTGCAGCAGAATCTACTAGCATTTCTGCCACAGGCATGGAATATTCATCTTTAGGGGTTGCAGTGTTTAAATCCCTAAAATCTATGCAAATTCTTAAAGAACCATTTTTCTTAATAACAGGTACTATGTTTGCTAACCATTCGACGTACCTTGTTGTTCTGATGAATTTGCAACGCAGCAACCTTTCGATCTCAGCTTTAATCTTCGTGAGAACTGCGGGTGCGAATCTTCTGGGAGTTTGTTTGATGGGCTTCTTGCCATCTTTGATTGGCAGTCTGTGTTCGACCAACTCCCTCTTTAAACCAGGAATTTCGTCATAATCCCATGCGAAGCAATCTTTGTTTTTCTTGAGGACTTCGATTACTTCCTTCTTGAGGCCTGGGCTAAGTTTTGCACTTATGTAGGTTATTCTTTTCGTTTTTTCATCCCCTAAGTTGACTTCTTCGAGTGGATCTTGTGCCAACATTTTGGCACCTGAATTTATGGGATCCCTTTCGAAGCCTAAGGGTTCTTTATCGTAGATGGCATCCAACCTTTGATCCATCTCCAACTCTCTGAAGGGTGAGCATTTCGAGCTATCCCCACTTGCTTCGTTCATCTCTACTGTCAATTTATTTATTTCAGCCTCTAAGGCCGCTTTTGATTCGTTCTCAGCCATATAGGCCGAAATCCTTTCGAAAAAGGTGGACTCAGTCATGGATAAGGTTGTCGAAGTCCCGGCCTGCTGGCCGTTTTTGTATAGTGCTTTCGACTCCCTCTTCTTCACTGATTATTGTTCTATCCCAGTAAAGGCCATCATGGCGAAGGGTCATGTAGTAGTGGGCGTTTCTGGTTTCGTTAATCTCATCATTTGGAACACACGGAGCAATCTTTGCCAGATTTTTATCATAATCCCTCTTGTCAACTAAATTGACTGTTGACATGAAGTAACTCTGGTCTGCTTCGATGTTTTCCACGATTCCATCATCTCTCCACAGAACTAGTCGCTGATGCATTGACGAAGGAACTGCCCCCACGCCATGGATCCACTCCCTTCCCAGCAATAAGTTATAGTTGGCCTTGGCTTCGATCACCATAAACATGGTGGGCCTACAGCTTGAGCCTATTGTCAATTCCAACTGGACCACTCCCAGTGTTTTGCCCACTTTTCCCTCATAATTGGACAGAACCATATTATGGGGCTTGATGTCTCCTTCGCGGATCTCTAATCTTTTCAGCATGAAATGGGGTATCAAATTGACTGCAGCACCCCCATCTACTAGAACCTTGTTCACACCATGGACACCAACTTTTGCCCGAATAAAAAGTGGCTTAAGATGGTTCTTCATAGCAGGTTCTGGACGTTCGAAGAACGCATTTTGTTCCTCAACAGCCCCATTGTCCATCACATAGTAGCACACAGGCCTATGTTTCATCAAATCTGTGGTCTCTTCTTCCTCATATTCATCAATTTCGGTTTCCTGCCCAAATTCACAGGGAAGCACAGATACCACGTTGCAGTTTAGGTTGAAGGAAGTCTCCCCCTCTGATTCGAAGTTATCAGTTATCATATCTTCGTCCTCTTCTGGGCCTGGAGTGTATTCCTTTGGTTCATCCCGTTGTACTTCAGAGAAAAGCCTCCTATTAACTGGAGGTTTGTCCTCAGTCTGATTTTTTGGTTTGTTGGTGCCAGATTCACCTTGGTTCTTTGTTGAAGTGACCCCTTTGTTTGCCACAGCTTCCCTCTCAGCCTTTCGAATCCTTTGTTGCATGCGCCACTGGGATCTTGACATGGGGTTCCTTCCTTTGTAGTTTTCTAGTCTTACCTCCTCCCTTTTTGCTGTGTTGAATTGCCTTATGTATGTCACAGCATGGCGTGCATTTCGTTCGGTGTTTCTCCATCTGTCTTTGCCTTTGTCATTTCTGACTTGCAACCATCTGTCAGTTGGCACTTCAGCAGGGAGTTTGAAAGTCACTCTTCGAGCAGCCTTGGGGTGAGGGCTATCAGGCCTTCGTTGTTTGTGTCTGCTGTCGAAACGTGGGCCCATCTGGACAGTTTCTTGATGGTTCCAGCAAGGGGCGAAGGGAATCGTTTCGAAGGCTCTGGCCATGCTTTGGTCATACACAGCAGAACACCTTGGGCAAATCAAGCACTTGGTTGCCCCTTTGTAGCAACGAAACACAAATTCCAACAAACTTTCTCCAGCCTTGGGATAACACCTGAAAAGCTGGTTATCCTGGCGCCAATTGTTGCCAGTTCGAGTCCTCTGTACCCTTTCGAAATTCGCAGCGATCCTTTGATTGCAGAGGATGCTGCACCTAGGGCACAATATCATGCCTGAATCTCCTTTGTGGCATTTCATGAGGTAATCCTTGAGACTAGCATCTCCAGTGTGATTATCCTCCATTCTATACTTCTCTTTTTCTAAGTATTTCTCTACTTCCTCCATCTCAGAGCGAGGTCTCTCCATATCCACCATGTTTACCTCAACATCCTCCCCTTCAGCTTCATCATCTCCCCATCTTGTGGGTTTTATATCTTCAATGTGGACCTTCGAACTCTCTGGGGCAGAATATTTGACCAAATAGTCAAATTTTCCACTGGGTTCCCCTAGAGTGTCCCATATTTCCTTCTGAGGGGAAGTTGGCTTCGTGATTTGGACTTTCTCCAATTCCAGCCTCAAGCCTTCAGTGACCTGTGTTAGTTCGTGGTTTTGATTTCCCTGGCCTTCAGTAGCCTGGGTCTCTTTTGCAACAGCTA
The DNA here is from genome assembly GCA_948472305.1 of Vicia faba. Taxonomy (NCBI): domain Eukaryota; kingdom Viridiplantae; phylum Streptophyta; class Magnoliopsida; order Fabales; family Fabaceae; genus Vicia; species Vicia faba. The sequence goes on along the minus strand of OX451738.1, from coordinate 381,367,667 downwards.
CAAGTGCTGCTTCAATCGAAATCTCTGACATCTTCTGGATGTCTTCAGTGACCTCCTTATCGACTTCGACCATCACCCAGTTTTCAGTTTCAGTACCTTTCTCTCCTGTTAGGGCGTCGCTTTGATCAGTTTCCACCATGTTAATCTCTCCAATGCATGCAGGCTCGGAGTAGTTGGTGTCTGCGACGTCCAAGGGATCTTCGTCCACTTTCATCTTCGCCTTATCAGCAAACTTTAGTCTGCCATCTTTGATTGCATTTTGAATTAGGTCCCTGAAAAGAAAGCATTGTGAGGTTTTGTGGCCTAGGAAACTATGATATTTGCAAAACCCTCTCTTCTTCCTCTGATCTAAAGGAGGTATTTTGACATTTGATGGCACAATGAGTTGGCCGTCTTTGACAAGTAAATCAAAAATCTCGTCACATTTAGTGACATCGAAGGTATAAACCTTCTTTGGGAATTTGTCACTTTTCTCATTTTCAGCAATCTCTTTCCCTTTTGTGGGAACCAATAATTTGCAGGAGTAAGGTGGGGCCTGTTTTAATTCAGCGAGGTCGATTTCGACCTCCTCGAATTCGAATTCAGGATATTCTTCTGCTTCCTCAGTTCCAACATAGGAGATCCTTTCTTTCTTGTTATTCTTAAAGACTCTGGCCTTTTCGTCCTTTAGCCTTTCGACCTGTCGAACCCTATCGGCTAACTGAGCCATGTCTCTCAAATATTGAGTGTCTAGTTTCTTTCGAATAGAGTAATCCAAACCACCAGCGGCCATTTCGACTAACTCATGTTCCGGCACTACTGTGTAACATCTGGATTTCAAAAGCCTAAATCTGTTCAGATAATCATCTATGGGTTCGGTGAACTTTCTCTTGACACTGTCTAATTCCTTCAAGCTTATTTTCGACTGTCCCGTGTAGAATTGTTCATGGAATAATCTCTCCAAGAGAGCCCAAGTATCAATGGACCCAGGAGGCAAAGTGGTAAACCATGTGAAGGCGTTTTTAGTCAAGGAACTTGGGAAGTATTTGATCCTGAGATCTTCATTATTGGCTATATCTCCCGCTTCAGTTAGATATCTCGCTATGTGTTCGACTGTTGACTCATTGGTATCCCCAGCGAACTTTGTAAATTTAGGGACTTTATATCCCCTTGGTAAATCAGTATGCATTATGCAATCTAATATAGGAGAAGCATAATTTGGCCTTCTCATTCCTGTGTTGAGGCCATTCTGGGCCATGACTCTCTCTATCATGGTGGTTAGATTGTTTTCTGCCAAGATGTTATCGTTTCGAATTCTATGAACGACAGCATCAGCATCTTGATTTCGACCCACCATGACAACCCCCCTAGGTTGTTCTTCTCGAAACTCTGGGGCTTCTAGCCTTTCGACCCTTGCCCCTGGTTCCATAATTTCTCTTTGTGGGCCTGGGATTATTGGGGCTTCTAACCTTGGTGCCCTGGCCCCTAAGTTAACTTCTTCTCTAGGTGGTCTATAAATTGGGTCGTTAGCAATTTGTTCTATAACAGGCATGTTTGCTCGAAATCCCGTCTGATTTTGCCTACGCCTTTCTGGGGGAGCAAAGAAATCTGCTATTCGACTCATGTTGTCAGCGTTTTCCCTGTTTGTCACAGTCACATTTTGCACTATTGGGGCAAATATTTCCTGCATAGTTTGTGCTAACACCCCTATCATATTATGGTTACTGTCATCCATCAATTGCCTAAAAGCCAACTGGTTTTCTGTGGTTAAAATAGGCATTATGCTATAACCCACTGACCCTTGGTTGTTTGTCATAAACTGATTCGCCCCAGACCCAGACCCTAATTGTGGTGATGAATTCGATGTGGAATTGTGTAAACCTGCCATAAAGGAAGTTGGCATTCCATAAGAGGAATTTCTGGTTCTATTACCATCGAAATCGGGTGGTCTAGTTAGTGGAGTGGCGAAATGGGATTGTGTCCCTGATGGTGGAACGAATCCCCCAGGGTAACCCATGGTTCCAGTATTTCCTAAGATCGAACTATTAGTTGATATGCCACTTACTCCATTGGTGGCTATATTACTGGTTGAAGATGCAACAGACTGTGCATTCGAAGGGATCACATTAGATGTTCCCATCGAATTGGACACATTAGTGCCTGTTGTATGTGGGGCATTTTGCTCCCCTTGTTGATTGTCAGAACTAGACATTTTGGCCAAACGTTTTCTTCTGGATAAAGGTTGGTTGCTGTTGGTTATTTTACCACTTCTTAGGTTCATAAAACAGCAAACTTCTTAGGTTCCAACGTTTTTATAATGGTTATGTCTCAACAATCTTTATTTCTAATGTCCAATTATTGGTCCCACCGGGTGTGCCAATTTGTTTCCAGTGATTTCTGGTAAACAACCGCTAGTCTTCCAAACTATCGAATAAACTTTCTGACTGTTATTCAATTCCTCTGGTAACTCACAGGATCGACTAGATTGATCCTAGGATTCCTTGGTCATTAGGGTAACTCTCATGATCGAACAGATATTCATGGTTGGTATTTGATTGTTGTATAGGTGTTTGGTTTATTTCGATTTTTATCTTAAAGATCTAAAGGTGCAATCAAAATGTAGGTGCGCGAGACTAACTTGCATGAATAAATGTTAATTGTAAAGACATGTAAAATTGCATAAAAGGCAAGTAAATGGCTTCGAATTATAAAAACAGTTAACGTAAAAGATGATTTGGAATGTAAAAGATTTGAAATGTGAAGAAAGCGTTTAATGCAAGAAATCTGTAAATAACTTTAAGTAAAAATAGACTTTCGAAAGACAATACTTGAAGATAAAGGCATAAGAAGTATGACAGTTTTCAAAAATGTAAAGTGCTTGAAATGTAAAGAAAGGATTGAAATATAAGGCTTTAATGAAGAGATTTCGAAGTAAAAAGACTTTGAATGAGAAAACTTGTAAATGTTATTTGGCAGAAAGATAAAGGAAAGTGCTGGAAATGATAAAAGGTTTTCATTAAATCATGAATATGTGGTGCTATCATACGTACATTGCTCTTGCATTCGTTTCCCTTTCCATGTGGTAGTTTGAATGTTACTGAGTATTTAGTACAATAGATATGACACACGAAATCCTAATACTAAGACTCTTATTTATACTAATTCGACTATAACGGTCTCGCTATAGGATTATGCCACGTTCAGAACATGCAGAACAATGTCTCCCTCTTCTTTCCACGTGTCTTCAAATGCTCCAGCACATAAATTTCAAACTTCGAATGTCCTGCTTTCATTTGAATTTCAAACGTTTTGGTACTTCTCCGCTTCGAACGCATTTCCTTAGACACAACCTTGTTGTCATTTCGAGACTTCCTTAGATATGTTCCCATAATTGTCACACGAAGCTCCAAGCTTTACTATGCTTATTCGAAACACTGCTTCTGCTACTTCGAAACATGACGCTTTGTTTCATTTCGATCGAAACGTTCAATTCACTTGGCTTCTTATAATATTTTCAAAATCTTCAGCCAACAGATATGTATACTCTTCATCCCCAACAACAATCCGGAACCCAAAATTCCTCAACAGCAGTCAGGGATTTATTTTCCTGGACAAATATGCATCCCACCTTCATACACCATAGCATATACATACAAAATGCATTTAGCATAATACCACATCTGGTGAACATCATGCATACATATGCATTTTACTAACCCTTTTTCCCACAGGTGAAACATCAAGTTTTAGTATAAATCGACCAAAGATTTGTGCTGATACCTCTTCCAGTATTTACCATAATTCCTCCAAATGGCATCTATAAGCCCATTCCTAATCCATCTTCAAGTGAAAATTTCTGGGCACTCTAGTGTTCAATCATCTTCCACCTTCAAGTCACGAATGGCGGATCCGTCAATCTAACTCTCTAGGTCTAAGAAGATTGAACAGGGGCAGTTGTTGTACCCCAAAATTTTCCCTCTCATTTCTCAAGTAATCTCTCACAAGATCTCCTTTGGTTCAAGACTGCACAAGGGTTGATCAGCTCAAGACACCTCCTCAAGCACTGATGACTGAAAATTTGGGTTTAAGTTTGCCCAAGGACAAATGAAATTTTAATGCCCCATATGACTTTCATGGATCATTTTGGACCCTCAAGATTGCTCAGGTCAATTTCAAGTCTTGGATCATATTTTTGCTCAATCAGTTGATCAGTTGACCTAAAATCAACTGTATTAGGGAAAAAGTCAATTGTGGCCAATTTACAGTCAAACTTCATAATTTTTTATCCATATCAACATCATGAACACATATATGTAATTTGATTAAGTTTGGACCATAATTCCACAAGAAATTTGATCGGATTATCAAAAGGGCAAAATGGTCAAAATTAGGGTTTTGACTGAGAAGGTGCAATTTCTGATTTTTGACCTAGAAAATGACTTATTGGTTTGAGACATGATATCAAGGATTTAAATAATTCATTTTTACCTAATGGCATGGCTCAAAACATTTCTCAAGCTCAATTTAGTGACAGACGAATTTCAGTCAACTGATGAAAAGTCAATTGTCCACTAAAAAGTCAAACTTTGACTTTTTGATCAAAATCAAGTATCAAAGACCACAATTCATCAAGACATGTCAAAATATGAAACTTGTTCATCAAGATATCAAAAAGTCAAGATTTCATTTTCAAAATTCAAAATTTCTGAACTTAGAAATTTTTCTAAGTGTTGGAAATTCACATTTTTTTCATAACTTTGAGCCAATTTCTCACCATGATGCAAGATGATTTAAAGGAAACTTCCAACATGAAAATTGTAGATCTCAATGACATCTAAAAAATTGTAGAACACTTTTTTTTCTATAAATTCATATATTTCAAGTTATGATTTTAAGAAGACATGTTCATGAAACTTGGAAACTTGGTGAAATTTTGCCCTAGTTTAGGCAGGATTTTGACCTAACTTCATGGCAATTTTTCACATAGTTCCAAGATAAATTTTCAAAAATGTCCAACATAGAGGTTGTAGAGGATGATACAAGATTTTAAAAATGTCCAAGAACTCATTGAGATCATACTTGAACTAGGAGAATCGAAGGTAACAAGTTAGGGCTCCATTCTTGAATTACAAGTCATTTCTTGATGAACACATGATTCAATCTCAATGTTAGGCTGCATAATCTTTGCTTTGCAGGCCTCAAACTTGTTTATCACTCCATAATTAATTTTGTGCACAGCTGCTAGAAGCTTTAATCCAAGCATTCAATACACTGCTCATGCTTAATACCATTTTAGGAAGAAAGGCAACATTGTCATTTTAGAAAAGTGGCTTTATGCACAAAGTCCACTCTTCTTGAGCCTATAACTTGTTGTTCTAAACACACACAACATGTATGCTCAGAAGAAACATGTTTAAAGCTTTTAAGCCACCCTATAAGCCAGGTACTTGTGCATTGGAACCATATTTCTCAAGCTTTCTTCAAAATCAAGCAAAAAGCCACAAACATGTGATTTTGAATTCTGATCAAAGACAAGCTTCCAAACTTGTTGCTTATAAATAGAAGCACTATGTGTGAGCTAAGACACGAGCATTAACACCCTGAAACTCTCCCAAACTCCCTCTAGCCAGAAATTATCCAAAAACACCATTGTTGCATAGTTTCTGACTTTGAACTTGTAACTCATATTTCCCTCGTGTGTTTCTTGGCCTTTTGTTTCCTAAAGCTCCTATACATCAAATATAACCTATCCATGTCCCTGTTTCAGAACTGTAACACCATTTGCATTAAACTCTATAACCAAAAACAGAGCATTGCACGTTGACTTCTCCAAGCCATTTCAGCCATCCATTGCTGAAGCTAATCATTTGCGTTAGCTTCCTGGGAACTTGAGGAAGTTAACCTGATCATCACAACTCCTTGAAAGCAGCTCAAACTCATTTCACAATTTCCAGTTTTGAGGTACATTTTCTGAACTTCTATCTTTTCATTTAGGCATTGTTAGGCTTTCATTTGTGAAGATAAAATGTAGACATTATTGCTCTGAAGATGTACATGTCTATAAATTTCATTTATTTTGATTGAGCTAGGAGACTTTTAGAATTGAATCTTTGAAAATAATTAGTTCAGAATTTGGTACTTTTAGAAATTCTCATTCATCTTTGATTTATAGCTTATGATATTTACATGGTTGGATTCGTATGGAAAAATGGAGCAACTTTCATGTTTGCATATTTTATTTTTGTTGAGATATGGTGAAGTTACAGATGTTCAGGCTGGAGGTTGAAGATGAAGTTACATTCAGGACTTGATTTGTGTTATATGTTTACTATTTCACCAATGTTAACGGATGTACAGCCACCCCAGTGGTAAAGGTAGCGCGCGTGCGTATTGGAGGTCATGGGTTCAATACCCAGCGCTACCTTTTCTCATTTATCAAAGTTTTCTCACTTTTTGTCACAAGTTGCAGGCGCTGGGCCTCCAATAATGGGCCTTCCTTTTTTTTTGCTTTCTCAAACCCCCCTTGTTTACTTTTGTAGGCTAGCCCAATTTCTTTTTATTATTTTATTTACTTTTATTTTGTTTTTCTTATTTTTATTTTATCTCAGGTTTCTTATTATTTTTTTTTTTATTTTTTTTTATTTTTTTTTATTAATAAAAAATCCAAAAATATTATTATTATTATTATTTTCACACTTATTTATTTATTTTCTTTATAAAACAAAAAGGAACAAAAATATTTTTCTTAAACAAATTAATTTCTTTTTTCTTAAATAATTAATATTTAGATTTAGGTTTAATTATTATTTTATTTTCTTTTAAATTAAAATTAACTTAGAATTTAGGTTTCTTTTAATTAATTAATTTCATATTATTTTCATTAATTTAAAACTTTTTCATAAAAACCCTAAAAAATGTTTTAACTTATTTTCTTTCCTTAATTAATTTAGGTTTAATTTTGTTTAATTTTTTATTAATTATTTTCTTAATTAGGTCAAAATTAAACCCTTTCATAAAAAACCAAACAAAATCATTTCTTTTACATTTATTTTCTTGCACATTTATTCAATTCTTGTACAATATTCAATATGGTTGTAATAGATAATTAGGTTTAATTTTCTTGTAATTCTCATTTGTAAATTTGTATACCCCCTCCTCTAATGATGTAATAGCGTAGTAAGTTTAATTTCCACAATTTATTGTTTTATATAAATGTTAGTAATTAGGGTTTATTTGGAAAGACTAAAACAAACAAGTAGCAAACCCAAGATAAACAAACATGTAAATCAAACACACTTGCACACTTGCATCCCTTAGGGTAATTCCATTTTGTTGCCTTACAAAAATGGTTATGTTATGCATGTGGAATATCTTAACAAAAACAAGTCACAAATACAAGACCATAGTCCCTCCTCAATGGCGCTATCAAATATTGTCTTTCAAAATGATCTTAGTCCCTCAAATAAAAATGCTAAGATATCTCACAACATTGCTATCATGATTATACGATAACTCATGTCCGTCCCTTTACATATAAAGATAAGGCTTCTTACCAATCAATGGTTAGATAGCAATATCAAAGGAAAGAAAAAAATGAACAAAGACTTTTGAGTAGGTAGATTGTTCCTACTTGCTTGCTCATTTTCATATCAAACGTCATTGCTTACTTCTAAAACAAACACCAAACACTTTCAAAAACACTTTCAAAACATTTTCCAAACATGAAATATTTTCAAAAACCCAACACTTTGTATACGTTCTTACGAACGAGAACTATTACAAAGTTTGCCTACTTGATGTTTTATGGTTGTTTGTCTCTCTTGATTCTTGTTGTATTCCAAGATTGATTGTATATCTTGATGTTTATGTATATGCCTCTAACTAGTGTTAGGGAGATATTGCTTGTACACATCTTTGATTATAGTGGAGATTTTAAGTGACATACAAATATCGTGGTTTTTTATTCCTAGTTAACAAAAAAATTTCTACGCTAAAATTGTGTTGTGTTATTTAGTGTATTTTGTTGATTATGGTTGCATTTAATATTTGAGAGATTGTATTACTGAATTATTCCATTATGTTTAGATTTCCTCCCAACAAATTCAACGCATATAAATGATTTGGGTCCATCTCACTTTATAATGTGATCTATAGTTTCCTTTTTAAGGCTCCATCTCACTTTATAATGTGATCTATAATTTCCTTTTAAGGCTCTTTCTAACCGATGGAAAACTCTTCTCCCCAGGTACATATCTAACAAACAACTTGTCTTTGTTGAAAAATGGGAGTATTTTAGATAATGTTATGGTTTGGACAGAAGCTATTTCCCATATGAAATGGAAAGTTGTAAAGAGTAAAAGATATGATGCTTTTAAAATTGATATTAGTAAAACCTATGACAGAGTATACTATGGTAAACTTTGTAATGTCATGGATAAGACGGGATTTCCTAGCAAATAAGCAACGTGGATGTCTACTTGTTTGATTAGCAGCAAAGCGACGCCTCTGATTATTCCAAGCATATACAATTCCACATTTCAATGACATTTTCTAAAAGTGCAATTCTCTATATTTCATTTATATTCTATCCTTACACCAACATCATCCAAATCCTGGATTGAAACAAGGGAAAAAAAAAACAGAAGAAATATTTCTATTTTCATATACTACTATATAACTATAGTAGCGAAAGAAAAAAGAACTTTACAATATTGCAAAACACTAGAACAACACCGGCGATCATTTCCTTCCCCCTATCTTCATAGAAACCTTTTTTGCTGGAGACTTAATGCTCTTCACTGCCGCAATTTTTTTCAGTGCAGGCTTCGAAACACTCCCTTTCTTCCCCAGAGTCATCTTTGCAACCTTTGTAGGCCTCTCATTGGGCTTCGATTTCACTCCAGCTTTGGGCTTTGATGCCGCAAATTTGGGCTTGGCGGTTACAGGTTTGGCCTTTGAAACAACATTTGGCTTTACAACAGCTTTAGCTTTTGGCTTAGCGGCTGTCTTGGCCTTCACAGCCTTCTTCGCCTTGGCAGCTGGCTTTGTCTTCGGCTTGGCAACTACCGGCTTCTTAGCCGCTAAAGAAAGCTTGAATGAAGCTTTAACCTTTGCAAGCTTTCCAGAAGCAACGTCCTTCTTCAAGTTTTGAAGCAATAGCTTCTTGAAGTTTGAAGGGAGAGGTTTGTTCTTTTCTTCTATGAACTTCGCAATAGCACATTGGCTCGAACCATTCTTCTCCTTCAGCGACACAATTGCGTCTTTAATCATCTGCAATTCAAACAAATCAAAATCAGATTCAATGAAAACACAACTCGTGACGTAAAACAGTTTAAAACAGTGAATTGAAATTGAATCGAACCGAACCGAACCTCCGAGTAGGTAGGATGAGAGGAAGGGCTTCGTGGTTTGGAAGCTTTTTTCGGCTTTGATTCTTTGGGTTTCTTGGTCTTCATTGCTTGAGCCTTTGGTTCATTTTTCTCCGAGGCTGGAGGTTCGGGTACCGTTAGTTGAGGAACGGTTTCCACTATGGGTTCTTCTGTGGCCATTGCAAAATCAAGGGTGGAATTGAAAATAATTTGATGCGTGCGAAAGACTTCAACAATGTGAATTGGGAATTATGCGTGGGAAAAAATGATGGGAATTTGATGGCTTAAATAGTGAAGTTTGCGTGGGTTAATATTCGGTGCTTATTTCTGATTGGTTCAGGGAACACGACAAGGATTAATTAACTTCTTTTTTGTTTGAAGGCGAGCCTTTAGATGAAGATGCTATCGACGGTTGGTGTTGATTGATCAGTGGAGTATAATAAGATGGAATGTTACTATGTGATTTGGGAGGTCATTTGTTGTTTTAGTTGTGCTTTTAAGTTAGATTCATTTGGTCATAACACGAGTTGTGGTTTATGGATTTGGCTGATTTTTTTTACATCTTCTAGGATATTTCATTAGCTTTCTAACGAGTGCTTTAGCATGTAGTATAGATTGGTGGTCTGGGAGAATTTCGGTTTTTCTCTAAGGCATAATGGTTAAGACTAGGTTTTTTTTAATAATGTGATCAAAGTTTTTCTCTAATTCAAGGGAATGTTATCATCAAGAATTTTATTAACCTACATATTGTGATAATAGATTAATCGAAGATTTTATTGCAACAAAAATCATGAAAAATGGATGAGATTTAAATATAGAACAATTGTTTAAAAGGCAATTGAAGTTGAACTAAGTCCTGCTAAAAAACATGTGTTGCCAAGTATTGTATATAGATAGAACATATTTTTAGTTATATATTATGTTCAATTGTTATCAATTCACACATATTGGTATTAGAGTTTGGTTCTGATTCAAACTTCAACAAAATTTTGATTTTGAGAAATTGAGTTTTGAAAGTTAATTAAACAAATTTCTCTCTTTTCTCTCTATTCTTTTATCTTCATCTTCAAGCTTCTTGTGCATCCATGGAGTATGTGCGTTAACTCCAACAAATTGGTATTGGAGTTTGGTTCTAATTCACAGAAAACATGAGTGTATGTGAGGTGTGTGATTGATTTCGTTCCTCAAATTCATATTGAGTTGAAGTTTAAAATCGGAGAAGAATCAAATTTCTTGATTCTTAAGATTGGGTAACACGAGTTTTTGTGAGATTTGAGTGAATTGCATAAGAACAAAGATGAACACCGAAAACAATAGCTTAAACATAAATCTTCCAATATTCAACAAAAAGAATTGAAATCGGTTATCGATTCAGATGTGTATGTTGTTTGGAGCTTAAGATGTTATTGATCTCTTCAATGACGGCTACACGCCGGTTGCAGAAGATGCAACATAAGCACAAAGAAACGCGCAATGTGATAGGAGGAAGAAGGATCATAAGGCGTTGTTATATATCCATCAGTATATGGATAAGAAGGTGTTTGAGAAGATTGTCGATGCGACAACAGCGAAAGCTGTGTGGGATGTACTGGTGCGATGTTATGGTAGTGGCGCATCAGTGAAGAAAGTGAAGTTGAAGTCCCTATGCAATTAATACGAGAATCTCGACATGAAAATTAATTAGAATATACCAGATTATATCTCCAGAGTGACTCTGATCATGAATGAGATGAAGGCTTGTGGAGAAACTCACTTTGAATAAGTAATTATTGAGAAGGTACTCAGATCCCTTACTCCTTTGTTTGATTACATAGGTTTAGCCATAAAACATTCTAAAACACTAGCACCATGAGAATTGAAGAATTTCAAAGTAGTTTAGAGGAACATGAGTTGCGTCTGAAGGCTTCTTTTGTTAAGAAGAACAAGAAGCAAGTATGGCTAGAGAACAAGAAAAAGAATGTTCAGAAGTCATAATCTTCTTCTTCAGAAGAAAAGAAACAAAAGAATGTTCAGAAGGGAAAGGATAAGTTTGATAAGAGAAAGGCTTAGTGCTAAAATTATAATAGATTTTCCATTTTGCCTATGAATGTTGGTCAAACAATGAAAACAAGAGTGAAGAAGCCAATATAGCCAGAGGAGATTCATATGGTGAACCTATGCTATTGGTGGCATCTGAGAATGAAGGTGAAAAAATGGTAGACTGGTGGTATATGGATACTGGCTGCTCAAATCTTCTAATCAGAAACAAGAAATGGCTTATTTATTTTGACACTAGTAGAAAGACTAAGATCAGGCGTATTGATGATAAGTATTTGAACATTGAAGGAATGGGAAATGTTAGACTGAAATTACATAATGGAAAAACTGCTCTGATTGAGGATGTATGGTATGTTCCTGGCATGAAGAGCAATGTGATGAGTGTATGTCAGCTAATTGAAAAAGGTTTGTCAGTAACAATGTAGAACAATCTTTCAAAGTTGTATTACTGTAATTAGAATTTGATTATGTAGTCTAAACTAGGAAGAAATATAACATTCAAGGTGAATATTGAAACAACAGACACTCAATTCCTTAGTGCAATAAGTCTTACAAAGGAAAGTGAGTTATGGCATAAGAGATTGGGGAATCTAAACTTCAGAAGCTTAAGGCATTTTAATTCTAAGAATCTGGTACTTGGAATTCCAAAGATTGTGGCACCAGAGAAATCATGTGACATATGCATGAAAGGCAAGCAACCAATATTGCCTTTCTCATCAGAATTTCCTCCAAGAGAAACTCATGCTCTAGGTGTTGTGCATTCTGATGTATGTGGTCCATTTGAAGTACCTTCACTTTGAGGAAACAATTACTTTGTGTCATTTGTGGATGAGTTTACAAGAATGATTATCGCGGCAAAAAAAAATACTTGAGCGTGCAAATGCTCGAAATAAATAGAGTCTCTACTGAAATTTTATTTATAAAGGAAAACATTTATAAAACCCTTAAAGGACGAAAACATGGTCGTTGTAATCAAATTTCGGTTCGGGAGTCGATTATGCAAGGGGAAGGTATTAACACCCTAACATCTGTTGTACTCAACGGGTACCATTTAGTTAGATTTGGAAAAGGTGTTAGCTTGAAAATGTTTAGATTTATTCTTTTTCTTTTGAAAGTTGTTTTGGAAGTTGTGTTGTGGAGTGTGTTTTGAAAGTTGGCAAGTGTGTTTTGCAAGTTTGATCAAGTAACTAAGAGCTATCTACCCTTTTTACTCAAAGATCTTTCCTTATGTTTTTAACCCTTTTAACAGTGTTGTTTCACCATTGTATTTGGTGAACAACCTTGTGTTAGGATGTTAACGGGACGGGCGCGGGTCATCGTATACAATCATTGAAGGCAACTTGTGAGACGCTCTAGCAATTTTGTAAGGGACGGGATCGTTTTATCGAAGGCAACATTGAGGGTCATCGAGGGACTACGATCTTTGTTTATCGAAGGGACGTTTGCTAGAGTGTCTCATACTCGAGGGACATGATTGCATTTTTCCGAGGCAACAGGCGAGGTTACCCTAGAGGTGCAAGTGTGAATTGTGTATTGATTTTCATGCTTTTGTCTTGTATTAGGTTATCTAGCGGTTGACTTTGAATCTTCGCATACAAACCCTAATTACTATACAGTATATAGAAAGCGAAAAATTGCGGGAATTTAAAGTCTAAGCTATTACAAATAAGTATCCAGGGATGGGGGTACAAATGTTTACAAATGGGGATGAGTCTTATCAGGATAGTAGTGTCCAAATGTTATTTACAACCAAATCGAATCGCATTCTCAATGTAAAATATAATCAAAGTATAAGAATCAAAGATAAACAAAAATATTGTGTCATGCATATAATTATTTACAAATGATGCAAGTTAAGTATTATTATTTATTTTTGTGTTTTTGTTAATATTATATAAACAAAAGGTTTAATAATAGAAAAGTATTTAACTTAAAAAATCTATTTTTTATGTATTTTAAGTGTGATAAAAAAAGTATTGTTAAAAAATCTTAATATGAAAAATTAATACACTATTTTTATTTAACAAGAAAGAAATAGGAGTTAAGTTATAAAAAAAAACAAAGTGATGAAAATGTTAGCATTAATTTGTAGACATGAGAAAATAGAAAGAAAATTAAATGGGCCTAAAAGGGTGTGTTTGGCCCAAGAAAACAAAATAAAAAAAATAAAAAAATATAAGATAAGAAGAAAAACAGGGGGGTAAGACGCCAAAATGTTTGGGCTTAAGGGTTCATTCTGTTGGGGACAGGCCCAACGCGTTTTGATAATTTTTCTTAGGGTTGGGACTGGTTTTGTTCAGAATTAGGGATACAGAGTTTGACTTAGAACGACGCTGCTCCCTTCTTCTTCTTCGTCTTTCTCGTTCTCAAACGAAGGCCATTGATGCTCCCTCTACACCTCAGCTGCCAGAGCGCCATCGTCCATCTCCCTCTCTCCATGGTCGTGCAAGGCAGTGATGAGAAAAGGTAACGATTCTTGTTTTAGGGTTTTGGATTTTAGTCTTGCATGCTTTATTTTTGTATGTTCTGATCTTTATGTGTTACATGTTTATGTGAGGTGTGTAAAAAGGGAGAAGGAATTACTACCTTTGGAGAGGAGACGGAGGAGGACGGCGGCGCTTCTCAGGTGGCCAAGAGGCGGAGAGACGCGGTGATGTGCTTGCTGGCCTCCCTGGTACTTTGTATCTTGCTTTATATGTTTTATGATGAATCTTTTCTGAAAACACGACTTTTAGTTCTCTCTTCTTCTTCTGATTGCCGGCCTTTGAATATTTGAATGCTTATTTTTTGATGAAGATGCTTGCTTGTTCCTCTTCTGCTTGCTTGCCTTGTTGTTGTTTTTACTTCTGGATTTTTTCAATGATGATTATTCTGAGATTGCTTTTCCTCTCTCTTTTGGCTTTGATTCTGAGTTGGTGTTTTGCTACTGTTGCTACTGATATGTTGATGTTGGCCCTATGATGAAGTTGTTCTGAGGGCTTTTTGGCTTGAATGCTTGCTTGTTGTACAGTTTGTTGGGGTTTAGGCTTTGACAGGCTTGTTGGAGTTTAGGCTTTGAAAGGCTTGTGTTTTAGCTTGAAGCAGGCTTTTGGATGAACAAGCTTTTAGGCTTGCTTCTATTATGTTTTTGACAGGCTTTTTGATTGCTTGTTTGTACAGTATTGAAACAGGTTTGAAGTTTGGTAACTTTAGCTTTGAAAGGTTACAGGTTATGCAGTTATATGTTTGAGTTGGTTTTGTGTGGATGCAGACAAGCTTGGAAGCAGGCTTATGGTAGTTAAGGTTTTTGTTTGTTACAGGCTTGCTTGAAGCAGGCTTGGATTTCTGTAACAGGTTTAAAGCTTGAGGCAGTTTATTGGCTTGTATTTGCTTCAAGGCTTGTGTTTTATGCAGGCCTGAGGTATTATCTGTTTACAGTTCTTTTGTCTATTTTTCTATGTGTTCTGCCCCCTTTCTTAACAGTGTTTATCTGTTATATTTATTTGTCTTAAACCTGCCCACTGTAAGCCTCTACTTCTCTCTCTCTTTTCTCTTTCCACAGATAAAAGCATTTTTTATTGCTTAAACTGTACTTTTTTCTGAAAAAGTGTTGGTTGGGAAATGATGAATGGATTTTGACAATATTGCTTGCTTGTTACTTTAGCTTTCCTCTGCATCTTGTACTTATCTCCCAGATTTTCTGCATTGCTTTGATATCTTCTTTGGACAGTTTTGACAGCTTAGTTGACATTTTGACAATGCAATTTGGTTTTGGCATTTCAGTTTGGTTTGCCTTTTCAGTTTGCAATTTGGTTTGAAATTATGCAGCCTTGTATTTTGCTTAAATGATTTGTATGCTTGCAACATTTTACTTTCCCTCTTTTTGAACCAAGAAGAGAGTCTTCTTGCGATTTGCAGAGAGGACGAACAAACTGATTCCGGCCAACACTTTTAATGATGAGTTTTAATTATCTGTCTGAGAATGCTTTTCCAAATTCATCTGTGTTTGACTTCTTTCTTTTTTGTCTTTGCAGATAAATATCAGTTGAGCAAAGGGGAGCAGCAGTAGAAGATGAAGATTTCAAGCAATTTAGAATGTAGATTTAATTTATTTTTAATCATTGTAATAAATCTCATTGTAACACTGTAAATAAATTTACTGTATCAAATAAACATTTGTAACAACAATTAAAAATGAATAAAAAATCCTTTGTCAGTTAATTCTTTAATTCTTCTGCATTTATTTATTTAATTACTTAAATTTCTTGAATTATAATAATTGGAAATTATCCAATAATTTTAACTTAGAAATTATAAATAATCAATAAACGTCCGGCGTTCCGAATAACCAAAAGCATTGCACAGTTAATCAAACAAACGTCCATATGTCCTTTATCTCACTGATCAAACTTAAACTTCAAGCTTTCAATCAGAAGCCTCAACCCATGTCCCAGAGTCAATTGAAAAGAATTGCAGAATCAATTCCTTCTGAGAATGCGCGCGCAAACCCTAATTCTTGATTTATTGAAAAAGAAACGTCTGCCTGATCAAACCCTGAGCCAAACTCAACCAAACCCTAACAATCTGCTTGAACTGATTCTAAATCAATGGAAACCCTAATTTTGTCTGATTGATGAGAAAAGTCTGTTTGACCGATTCTTAAGCCAATCTGAAAAATCAGGAAAAGCCCGAAGCTGTGATTTCTTGTGGAAAAGAGAGGGCAAATTTTGGGGTACAACAGTTGCCCCTGTTCAATCTTCTTAAACCTGAAGAGTTAGATTGGCAAGTTTGTCGTTCGCAACTCGAAGGTAAAAGGAGATTGGACACTAGAGTGCCCAAAAAATTTGCACTCGTCAAAGCGTAGTTTGAGGGAATGGGCTTAAAGATGCCATTTGGAGATGGGCTTAAAGATGCCATCTGGATATGTGACAGAATCTTGTCGGGGGATGGGCTTAGAGATGCCATCTGGAAATTGTTGGTAGGAGGATGGGCTTATAGATGCCATCTGAAGGTGATTGTATCTTGTTGGAGACGGGCTTGTAGATGCCATCCAAGAATGTTTGTTGAACTGTATGTCGTTGGTGAGGGGGTGAGTATCAGAAAGGTATCCATGTTTGGAATGTCTCTGAACTGGGGGTCTGAATAAGCAATAGATTGACATCCATGTTTGGAGAATCCGTAAATTGTTTTCAGAAGTCTTGGATCTGAACAAGCGATAGGTTAACATCCGTATCTGGAGAACCCGTAAACTGTTTTCAGAAGTCTTGAAGTTGAATAAACATGAGTTGGTCGAGTAGATATTTGTCCTGTTTGGTTTCAGGTGTTAATCTCTAACCTGAGAAAGAAAGATAGTTTTCCTGGCTTGTTACAGGTGTTGATCTTCAATCCCTCGTCCACAGATGGTTTTCCTGGCTTGCTACAGGTATTGATCTGGAACTTGAAAAGGTTGATGGTAGCCATCTGTTGATTGACCTTTTTCTGGAAAAGGTAAAACGTTAGTTGTATGCAATGTCATGATGTATGAAATTCCTAATGCAATATATGTGTTTATGATATATGAATGTAATGAATGCGCATGTAAGCTGAGTAGCTGTCTTGCTAAGGATAGATGAATCCTGGATAGCTAGAGATAATATAATCTTGACTGCTGTCGGGGAAAGTGAATCTTTGACTGCTGCAGGGGATTGAAAATCCTTTGATTGTTGAAAATGAGAAGTCCTGGGACCACTGTTGGGGAATCAGGAGCTTGGGTTGTATGCCAATCTACTGGGGATTCCTTTCTTGAGGAGATCTTCACTGAAGAATATTTGAATACTCTGTGAGGAACTGAGAATGAGAGTTTTCATTCTGCTTGGGGATTGATAGTTGGAAGTTTTAGCTCCGCTGGGGATTGCAAGAATCTTTTGATTGCTGCAGGTATTGATCTGGGATCTTGAAAAGGTTGGTCGGCGAGATAGTTGTCCTGGCTGGTTTCAGGTATTAATCTCTGACCTGAGAAAGAAAGATAGTTTTCCTGGCTTGTTACAGGTATTAATATTCAATCTCTTCATGTAGATAGTTTTCCTGGCTGGTTTCAGGTATTAATCTACAATCAGTCGTCCACATATAGTTTTCCTGGCTTGTTACATGTATTAATCGGGAACTTGGGTTATACGCCGCTTTGAGAATGAGAATCTTCATTCTGTTGGGGGTCAGAAATTGGGAGTATACCAATCTTCTGAGGTTTTAAGGATGAGAGTCTTCATTCTGTTAACGGTCAGAAATTGGGAGTATACCAATCTTCTAAGGTTTTAAGGATGAGAATCTTCATTCTGTTAACCGTTAATTGCTGTCTGGTCGATTTCCAGGCTTTCACAGAAACTTGTATTGCTATCTGGTCGTATCCGGGCTTCACGGCTTATGTTAAAGATATACCACTATCTGGTCGACTCCAGGCTTCGTAGTATTCTTGGCTGCTATCTGGTCGTAATCCAAGCTTCACAGAAACTTGTATTGCTATCTGGTCGTAATCTAGGTTTCACAATAACTTGTTGGGGATTAAACTATTATCCGGTCGAATCCGGGCTTCATAGCTTGCTCTTAGGAGATACCACTATCTGGTCGTAATCCAGGCTTCGCGGTAGTCTGATACTGTAACTGGGATCTGAATGAGTGACATAATGGCTACCGTGTCTGGAGCGTATCTGAAACTGTATCTTGGAGTTGAGATCTGTATGAGTAGCAGAATGACTTCCGTGTCTGGAGTGTATCTGAAACTGTAACTGGGATCTGAATGAGTGACAGAATGGCTACCGTGTCTGGAGCGTATCTGAAACTGTATCTTGGAGTTGAGATCTGTATGAGTAGCAGAATGACTTCCGTGTCTGGAGTGTATCTGAAACTGTAACTGGAATCTGAATGAGTGACAGAATGGCTACCGTGTCTGGAGCGTATCTGAAACTGTATCTTGGAGTTGAGATCTGTATGAGTAGCAGAATGACTTCCGTATCTGGAGTGTATCTGAAACTGTAACTGGGATCTGAATGAGTGACATAATGGCTACCGTGTCTTGAGCCTATCTGAAACTGTATCTTCCAACAGGTGATGAAGGAATTTTTGATGTTGATCGTAACTTCCAGCAGGTGATGAAGGAAATTTTGAACGACCTTGATTTTGACATTCGAATGCCCCAAGTGATGGTGAGGGAGACTTGCCCCAAGTTCACTGAACTTTTGAAAGATTTGTTGAAATCTTGACTGGACTGCCCCAGGTTAACTGAACTTTGAAAGATCTGTTGAAACCTTGACTGGACTGCCCCAGGTGTGCTGGATAGTGACATGTCATGCCCCCTTGTTGATAGGAGATTTGTCAATGGAAGTGTCATCCTTTTTGAAGTGATTTTGCTCACTGAGAGGGCTTTCGTTCCTCCGAACATTCGCTGTATGAATTTCTTCGCTGTCAAACAAATAACCATGTGCAAACAACGATATTCAAATAATGCAAAGTTTATGCTTGTCTTGAAATTTTGAAAAATGCATTTTTTAGCAGAAAACTTTTTATAAGACAAATTCAACACAAGATTTAGGGCAAAGCCTTACAGGAGTCAGGATACCTTTTGTAACAGTATGCTTTCGAACTAACCCATGCTTTAATTAGGACTTTTGAAGGGTTGTAACATGGCTTGGTTCATGGTTTAAGAAACAAAGGATAAAGGCTCAAAGTATATTTGTACCCACCCGCTCTTCGTGATGTCCTTCAGTCCTAAACTCAGTTAATTGTACGTCGAACTCTATTCGAGTTTGGAACGACACTTTGGTGATGGTCCACACCAGTTGAATTTTGGAAGGCAGTCATCATCTCCTTTTTTTTTGCAACATTTTTCATGTTGTTGAGGATTTGTAATGACCTCGTTCTTTTGATTTATTATCCCTAACTTTTGCCTGACTGTTCCTGTTTTCGAGATTACGGTCAGCGGGATGCCCCAGCTTTCTTAAGCCTCCTTTATAGGTTTTGGCTGAGTGGGCTTTTCTCTTTTGACAGATTGACTGCCTTATGAGATAAGGAACCATCACTGTCTTTTGATTCCAAAGGAATGTTTTTTGATGTTGTTCGTTGTATTACGAACTGAGAGTTTGCGACTTTAATGCGCATCTTTTTGAATTAACTGAGAGACTACCCTGTGTGATCGGTGGATCTGGAACTGACTGTTTAAATCTGGTTCGCGAAATGTCGCGGTAAGCAAGAGTCGCCACCGTCTTTTATTTTCTCCAACATGGACAAGACAAAAGCACAGCAAAATTCCTTATGAGATAGTTTCTCGGTTCGGGAGGTAGATTTATAGAAAGGGAAGGTGTTAGCACCCTTTCTATCCATGGTTATCCATGGGCTCTTAGATACTTGCTCATTTGTGTTTTCAAAAGTGTTTGCTTTTCAAAGTGTGAGTGGGTTTGAAAAAGTTTCGTTTAAAAATTTCAGATCGACTCTTGTATCAGTCCTCAAGAGTGTTTGAAAAATTGTTTTGAAAGCTTTTTGAAAAGTGTCGGTGTGAAAAGAGTTTTGATTTATTTTTGAAATAGAGCAAGTATCTACGGGTCATCTACCTACCCTAAGGAATTAGGCTGTGTAAATGTCCTTAAGGTAGTGCCATCCCACCATTGAGAGGTAGGTAGCACCACCGTTGGAGGTGTTCGGGTCAATTCGAGTTTAGGGACAGTGTGGTCACCAGAGCAACAATAGGACACCTTAGAAGCTACCCTTATGCCATAGATCATGGACATAAGGACTTACTAAAACGTCCTATACTCGACGACCACGTTTCGAGGGGCAAGGCAACAGTGAGGCGTACCCTAAGAGTGGTGTGTGAATTTGTGTGTTGCTTTAATGTTAATATTTGTCTTTGATCAGGCATTGGTGAGCTACGAGTTATTTTTAATTGTCATGCATTCTTTCATACAAGTTAACAGTTAAAGGGGGTGCGGAAAATAAATTGCGGAAACGTAAATCCTACGCTATTACAAGGCGCGGGTCTATACATCGCCAAAAATTTACAAAGACCCGTTTTAAGTAAATAAGTACGGAAAATAAAAAAAAACAGTAAAAGCCCTATTTACTATTACATATCCGGAGCAATTACATAAAAATAAGGAATTAAAATTAAAACGCGCGCGAATAAAATTAAATCGGAATGTTCTAAGGGTTTTGACCCTTTTAAGAAAAGGAAATTAATTTTTTGGTCTTTTTTAGAATTAAAATGAAATGGAGACTAATTAATAACTAATTAATTTAATTAAGAGAAAATATTTTGTGTTTTTTATGTTTTTTTTTTATGAAATAAAATAGAAAAAAGAAATAAAAATATAGGTTAACCTAAATCTAAACTTATTTTAATTATTAAAAAGGAAGTTAAAATGAACTAATTAAAAAAACTAATTCAATTATGGTTTATTTACAAAAAATAAAAATAATAATAAAGTGTTAATTATATTTTTTTGTTTTTTTTTTATGAAAATGGTTAATTGATTAATTACTAATAATAAATAAAAATAAAAAGAGCAAGAAATTAAATTGACAAATAAAAATGAAAAAAAGAAATAATGAACCAAATGGAGGGTGCTGGGCCAGAAATGGGGGTGGAATGCTGGAATTCAGGCCCATTGAGGCAAGGCCTCGTTGACTTTTCCTGCTTGCATGTGCATCCATTGACTGAAGCATATGGTGAGCCTCTTTTGTGGCCTTTGGATCTGTGATTATGGCCAGTTGGCGCTTGATTGCCTGAAGCTCATGGTGTGCCTGCTTTTGAAAGTCTGCATGTGAACATGTAAAATAAAATAATATCAAGCATTTGGGGGACCTGGGATTCAAACCCAGGTCCCAGCGTTTACCAAGCCACCTTCCTACCAACTGATCCATTGCACGCGTTTGTAAATAACATGGAAACGAAATATTATATAGACTAAAAACATTATATGCTAAAAAATAAAAAAATGCGCGCGTGGATTTGAATCTTCCACTCACGCCTGGACACCTCAGCCTTCTTCTCTGTTTGTCCCTGTAACATAAATGAGATAGCGGGGGTTTTAAACCCCCCCCAAAACACAGGCCTGCAGATAATAGCGATTAGCACATGCTTAACCATAAATTGAGCGCGAGGTCATGGAACGATTCGTTTGGATGTCACGAATTCAATGGTACCAGTTTGGTAGCCTAATTTTACCATATGTGCAAACGCCTAATTTCGAGCTTCTGAAAACCTAATGTCCATCAATGGCAATTTTTGATATGGGATGCTATTGTTCAATTGAATGATACCAAAAGCTTCAGGATGTCCCTATGAGTATAAATCCATTCAAAAAAATGTCAAAAAACGCATGAATGATTATATAGAATTCAAGAAAAAATGCAAACCGTTTGGCCTGAGTTCTAAGATTCTGGGCACGTTTGGATTGGTTTTTGATTGCAAAAGCTTCCTTGGGATACCAGGAATGTGTTTGGATGGGAATGGAGGCTTGAGAGGCGCTGCAACTAGGTTTTCAGTTTCTCTTTTTCTCTTTGAAATTTTGAAAAGTGTATGGCCGTTTTGGAGATCTTTTGGTCGTGAATCCGTTTGTGATGGCTTGCATACATGTTATGTAGTATGTTTCAATCAGAGTTAAGGCCAATAACACAATGCATTCATGCTTGGGATTTTCCATAAACTCCATTGAAGCACTTTCCATTTTTGAGCCAAAATTTGAATTCTTGCTTCATTTAGGCCTTTGCACGAAATTGGAATGATCATGATGGCGTATCAAAGCATTTCAATACAAAATATTCCCTTTTATTAATTTTCTTGATTTTTATTTGATTTTAAAAGATTTAAAATGAATTAAATCAAATAAAATTAAATAAAAATGGAAAAATTAATTTTAAATCTTGAAATAATTTGTGGGACACGTGGGAAGCATGGCCAAGCTGAAACAAGTGGAAAAAGTGGGCCCCTTTTGTCAAAAGTGAAGTTTCAAGGATAATTGATTTTGGCCATTTCACAAAAATTTCTCAACTTCTCCAATGCATATCTTGCTCAATTTTGAAGCTTTGATCATGTTCTTGGACATTTTGGAAAGGTCTTGAAGTCCTCTAACCAATGCCTTTGGTCCCATGTCATTTTGATTTACCAATCTCAAGTTATTGTCTTTGACTTAAAGTGCCTTTTTGTTGACTTTTGAAAATGACCTATAATGTTGAAATTGATAACTTTTGGTGAGAGCATTTCTTGGACTTGGAATGTGAAGATGAGTTGTAGGAAATGTCCTCCCCTTCAAAATGAGAATTGGATGGGATTTTTCTGATGAACCATGAAAAAGTTATGCCTTGGTCAAGTTACAGTTGACTTTTCAGCTGTCCAAAAATAGAAACTTTTGACACCTTGATGATTTTTGAGCCATTCTTGTGAAATCATGGTCAAGACTTGACCAAATTATGATTGTGGCTTAAAAATGAGATGTTGACCAAAAATTTTGACTTTTGACTGCCAAATGACCATTTTTCCCTTGTAGTTGACTGTGGAGCAATTAGGGTTTTTGACTGTGCAACTTGACCTTGTGAGCCTTGAAACTTGACATGTAGGTGCTTGACAATGTGTATGAGCATATGGGACTTGATTGAGCCCTTGAAAACCTCAACTTCCTTGCAAGAATCAAAACCCTAATTTGACTGTCTTAGGAGGATGGTTGACTGTGTAGCCCTTGAGTAGACTTTGAACCCTTTAAGGTGATGCTTGTCAAAACTTTGAAGATTATGGGAGGGAAAATTTTGGGGTACAACAGTTGCCCCTGTTCAATCTTCTTAGACCTGAGGATGTAGATTGACGTGTGTGCCTTTCGTGATCCGAAGGTGGAAGATGATTGAACACTAGAGTGCCCAGAAATTTGCACTCACATAGTTGAGTATCAGCAGTGTGACAGCGGGAATGGGCTTACAGATGCCATTTGGAGAGATGGTGGATAGGAGGATGGGCTTATAGATGCCATCTGGAGGTGTGACAGAACCTTGTCGGGAATGGGCTTATAGATGCCATTTGGAACTGTTGGTAAGTGGATGGGCTTATAGATGCCATCTAGGTGTCGATCGCGTAAGAGATTCCTTAGCGAGAACTTGCGTACCTGAGTAAAAGGATAATTACCTGGCCTGTTGCAGGAGTTGATCTTTAAACTCTTTATGTAGATGTGCCCTGGATGGATACAGGAATCGAATCTTCGAACTCTTCAGACGTGCCCTGGCAAGATACAGGAATCGAGTCTGGAATTAGTCGTCAACAGATACACCCTGGAAAGATACAAGAATCCGATCTTCTAACTTTTCAGACGTGCCCTGGCAGGATACAAGAATCGAGTCTGGTAATGTAGTCGTCAACAGATACACTTTGGCAAGATACAGGAATCGGATCTTCGAACTCTTCAGACGTGCCCTGGCAGGATACAGGAATCGAGTCTGGTAATGTTAGTCGTCAACAGATACACCCTGGCAAGATACAGGAATCAGATCTTCAAACTCTTCAGACGTGCCCTGGCAGGATACAGGAATTGAGACTGGTAATGTAGTTGTCAACAGATACACTCTGGAAAGATACAGGAATCGGATCTTCGAACTCTTCAGACATGCCCTGGCAGGATACAGGAATCGAGTCTGGTAATGTTAGTCGTCAACAGATACACCCTGGCAAGATACAGGAATCGGATCTTCGAACTCTTCAGACGTGCCCTGGCAGGATACAGGAATCGAGTCTGGAATTAGTCATCAACAGATACACCCTGGCAAGATACAGGAATCAGATCTTCGAACTCTTCAGACGTGCCCTGGCAGGATACAGGAATCGAGTCTGGTAATGTAGTCGTCAACAGATACACCCTGGCAGGATACATGAATCGGATCTTCGAACTCTTCAGACGTGCCCTGGCAGGATACAGGAATCGAGTCTGGAATTAGTCGTCAACAGATACACCCTGGCAAGATACAGGAGTCGGATCTTCGAACTCTTCAGACGTGCCCTGGAAGGATACAAGAATCGAGTCTGGTAATGTAGTCGTCAATAGATACACCCTGGCAGGATACATGAATCGGATCTTCGAACTCTTCAGACGTGCCCTGGCAAGATACAGGAATCGAGTCTGGTAATGTAGTCGTCAACAGATACACCCTGGCAAGATACAGGAATCAGATCTTTAGTTGCGACCGTTGATGGTAATCATCTTTGTACTGACCTTTGTCCTGAAAAGACAAAACGTTAGTTGTATGTGATGTCATGATGTATGACATGCGTGATGTTCTCAAACTGAATGAGATTGTATGTTCATGATGCGTATGTGCATGCTATAATGTATGAAGATATGATGTTTATGAAATGTATGTTTTTGTCTTGGAAAATAAATCTTTGACGGGTGCCGGGAAGTTGAATCCTGGGCTAATGTTGAAGAGTAGAGCTCTTTGTTTCCGCTGGGGATGGGTTGCAAGAACAAACCGGTAGGAGAAGATGACTCCGTTGGGGAATAAACTTGGCGAATAGATTACTCTGCGGGGAATGCTCTGTGGGAAGAGAGGCATTTTGCTGAGGTTGATGATAACTCCGCTGGGGATACTATTGTTAAGTTCTGTTGGAAGATTGGATGAACTCCGCTGGGGATGGGAAGACTTCGCCGGGGACGATCCTTCCGTGGTTTTTAGCTGAGGATAACCCAGTTATAAGCTCTGGTGGAGCATAACCTTTGAATAAAAAGTCCGGGGAGACGCGTTCATGCTCTGTAGGGGATAAGCTTCCAGAATCTACTGGGGATAAGCTCCTACTGGGGAGATGGTTCAACTCTCCTGGGGAGACTTTGAGACTGCACTGGGGAAGTGGCTCTACTGGATGTCTGATATTCCACCGGGAAACAATCTTATATTAAGACTGCCGAGGATGCTTGTTAAGAATGTTTGTATACTCCGCTGAGGAATGTTGAGATCTGCTGGGGGATACCCAACTTCCTTAAGACTGACAAGATAACTCTGCTTGGGGAGAATATCGCTGACTTGCTGGCTCACTCTCTGGGGAATTAAGATATCTTGGTTATGTTCTTCAGCTGAACTTACCTTGGTACCTGGGTGGACATAGCAATTAGATCGCTTAGACAACTCATTATTGCCCATGTTTCTAATGTCACCTGTAATTAATCCTTTGTTTCGCATGCAAATATTTATGAGTTAGCAATTAATGTCAAATGCATATATCACAATTGAACACCGGACGTTCTTCGCAAAACAAAACAGAAAAAGGAAAAAAACAATTGGCAATTGGTCTGAACTGTGAATTTGTATTGATTTTTGAATTTGCCTGTGAATAGGCGTTTATGTACAAGAGGCTGACGTCCTAGTAAGAGAACGCCGCCGAACAACAGAGTTTATACAATTTTGTACAAAGAAAACAAAACAGCTGTGTGAAAAAGATAATCCCACTAGGTTCCAACTCTGCTATCGCCTTTATATCTTCGAGCGTCTCATCACTTGGCTGCTCGGTTGAGGATGAAGCTGATTGATCGATTCCATCTGAACCTGATGTTGATACCGGATTCTGGATGCAAAGTGATCCAATTAGACATAGTATTACGCTTTAATCCCTAACTTTTGCCTGGACCGCCCTTTCGGGTTTTCAGTCCACCGGGATACCCATTTTTGCCCAAGCCGCCTTTTCAGGTTTTCGACTTGCCGGGTGTACAGATTTTTTTTATTTCATCCCTTATTTTTTCCCGAACCCTTTTGGTTCACCGGGAAGCCCTTATTTTTGCCTAGGTATGTCAACCTAGCGGGTCTTTTATCAGGCATAGTATCTTTTTACTATGTCTGCATTGGCAGGGTGAGGAAGGTCGTCACCGTCCATGGTGGTTAGAATCATGGCTCCTCCTGAGAACACATGTTTAACCACAAATGGCCCTTCGTACGTAGGGGTCCATTTGCCCCTGGGATCACTTTGAGGAAGAATGATGCGCTTGATTACCAGGTCCCCAACTTGATACTCTTGTGGTCTGACCTTCTTGTTAAATGCCCTGATCATCTGTTTTTGGTACGTCTGACCATGACAAATAGCGGTGAGTCTCTTTTCGTCAATTAGATTTAACTGATCAAGTCATGTCTGGATCCAGTCATCTTCGCTCAAATCTGCATCCTTCATTATCCGGAGAGAGGGTATTTGAACTTCAATCGGCAAGACTGCCTCCATGCCATAGACCAAGGAAAAAGGAGTTGTCCCGGTTGACGTTCTTGCTGAGGTACGGTACCCGTGAAGAGCAAACGGTAATATCCTGTGCCAATCTTTATAGGTCACTGTCATCTTCTGCACAATTTTCTTGATATTCTTATTTGCTGCTTCTACAACCCCATTCATCTTCGGTCGGTAAGGAGAAGAGTTGTGGTGTTGTATCTTGAATTGCTCGCAGAGCTCAGTGATCATCTTGTTATTAAGATTGGTACCATTGTCCGTAATGATCCTTTCTGGGACGCCGTATCGACAGATCAGGTTATGCCGAATGAACCGTGCCACCACGTTCTTGGTTACTGTAGCATAGGAAGCTGCTTCAACCTACTTCGTGAAGTAATCAATCGCTACCAGGATGAAGCGATGCCCGTTGGATGCCGTAGGTCTGATCTCGCCGATCATATCAATGCCCCACATTGCAAAAGGCCAAGGTGCTGTCAAGACATTCAGAGGAACTGGAGGAACGTGCACCTTATCTGCGTAAATCTGGCACTTATGACATGTCCGAGAATGTTGGTAACAGTCAGCTTCCATTGTGGACCAGAAATATCCTGCCCGAAGGATTTTCTTTGCCATGGTGTGTCCACTGGAATGTGTTCCGAAGGTACCTTCATGCAGCTCTGCCATGATCTTTTCTGCTTCAGTCTTATCCACACAACGCGGTAAGGTTGAATCATGGTTTCGCTTGTATAGAATGCCATTACTGAGGAAGAACTTCACTGCGAACCTTCTCAGAAACTTCTTGTCATTGATAGATGCACCTTCAGGGTATTCTTGAGCTTCTAAGTACCTTTTTACCTCGTGATACCAGGGTTTTTCCGTTATTGTCTCAGCCTCAAGATCACAACAATATGCAGGTTCATCCAGTTTCCAGATGATGATCTGGGGAGCCTCATTGTCCCATTTGACTTTGAACATAGAAGACATCGTAGCTAACGCGTCCGCCAACTGATTCTCTTCTCTTGGAAAGTGTTCAAAAGTTATCTCTGTGAAATGGGGGATCAATGTCAACACACATTCTCTGTAAGGAATAAGATTCGGATTTTTCGTATCTCACTCGCCTTTGATCTGATTGATCACGAGAGCGGAATCTCCGAAGACACTCAGAAACTTGATCCTTAAGTCAATCGCAGCTTGAAGACCCGTGATACATGCCTCATACTCCGCCATGTTGTTGGTGCAGTTGAAACATAGCCGGGCAGTGAGTGGAGTATGAGTTCCTTAAGGGGATATGATTACAGCGCTGATGCCGTTACCCAAAGTGTTCGAGGCTCCGTCAAAGTGCATAGACCATCGGGATCCTTCCTCAGGTCCTTCATTCGGTCCAGGTACTTCACAATCAGTCACTATCATGATGCTCTCGTCTGGAAACTCGAAGTTCATTGACTGATAGTCGTCTACTGCCTGGTGTGCCAAGTGGTCTGCCAATACACTTCCTTTGATGGCTTTCTGAGTCGTGTACTGGATGTCGTATTCTGTCAAGATCATTTTCCATCTTGCTATTCTTCCAGACAGAGCAGGCTTTTCGAATATGTACTTTATCGGATCCATCTTTGAAATCAACAAGGTAGTGTGAGTCAGCATATACTGCCTCAGCCGACGAGCATCCCATACCAAAGCGCAGCAAGTTTTCTCGAGCAGTGAGTATCGGGTCTCACAGTCGGTAAACTTTTTGCTAAGGTAATAAATGGCGTGCTCTTTTCGGCCAGACTCGTCATGCTGCTCCAGCACACACCCCATTGAGTTGTCAAGTACCGTCAAGTATAGTATTAGAGGTCTCCCTTCAACCGGTGGCATAAGAATGGGTGGTTCTTGGAGATACTCTTTGATTCTGTCGAAGGCGGCCTGACATTCATCGTTCCAACGTACTACCTGATCTTTCTTCAGCAGCTTGAAGATTGGTTCACAGGTGGCGGTTAGATGCGAGATGAATCGGGCAATATAATTCAGACGTCCTAGAAAGCCTCTGACTTCTTTCTCTATCTTGGGAGCTGGCATCTCTTGTATGGCTTTAACCTTGGCAGGGTCCACTTGAATACCTTTGTCGCTTACGATGAATCCTAGTAGTTTTCCAGATCTCACCCCGAAAGTGCACTTGTTTGGGTTCAACCTCAGATTGTACAACTTCAGACGGTCAAACAGCTTCTGTAGATGGTCAAGGTGTTCCTCCTCAGTTTGGGATCTTGCAATCATATCATCGACGTACACTTCTATCTCATGATGGATCATGTCATGAAATAAAGCAACCATGGCACGTTGGTAGGTTGCCCCAACATTTTTCAATCCGAATGGCACGACCTTGTAGCAAAAGGTGCCCCACTGAGTAACGAAGGTAGTCTTTTCCATATCTTCAGGAGCCATCTTGATCTGATTATAACCTGAAAAGCCGTCCATGAAGGAGAACACTTTATGCTGGACAGTATTGTCAACCAGAACGTCAATGTGAGGTAGGGGGAAGTCATCCTTGGGGCTTTCCCTGTTCAGATCCCTATAATCGACACACATTCTGACCTTACCATCTTTCTTCGGCACCGGCACCACATTGGCAACCCACTGAGGGTAAGAAGTCACTGCTAGAAACCCGGCATCAAATTGCTTCATAACCTCAGCTTTGATCTTCTCGGACATCTCTGGACGCATACGGCGGACCTTTTGTTTAACCGGAGGGCAGTCTTCCTTGGTAGGCAAATGATGGACCATAATGTCGGTATCCAACCCAGGCATGTCTTCGTAAGACCAGGCAAAGATTTCCATGTAGTCATGCAGCATCTGGATCAGCCGTTGTTTCACACTGAGCTCTAGATTAGCACCAATCTTGACTTCCTTTCTGTCTGTCTCAGTACCCAGATTTACCGTTTCCACTGGCTCTTCATGTGGTTGAATGGCCCTCTCTTCCTGGAGTAACAGTCTTGCAAGTTCGCCAGGCACTTCGCAATCATCTTCACCTTCGTCTTCGGCTAAGTTGATCGGATTTTCGAAGTCATAACTGGCAGTAGCAGAGTCGTTACCAGTGAGATCCAGAGTGGATTGAAACCTGTACGAGTGAGTGTGTGTAAATACAGCTGTTTTGCAATATATAAAGAAAGAAAGAAAGGGAGCGCAAGATTTGAAATGTGAAAAACGTCCAATGCTTTTATTCATGATATATGAAAGTGACAAACAAAAGCCCTCACAAATAAAACCACGGTGCCTCGGGTAAGACACCGGGCCATAAAGTTTAGAATTATTGTTTATTACAAATCCAAAACAAAGAAGTTCATTACTGGGTGACAAAAGTAATAGGTGTAAAGTCTTTTGCGGTCCAGTTGCTAGGTCCACCGTTAGTCGTTGGGTAGATCCAGCTGTCGAACTCGGATTCTTCCACTTCTTCTTCATCCCCAATAGCATTCACTCCTGGATTAGTGATGAGCACAGGAGGTCTTCCAATCCTTGCCTTGCGCACAGCCTTCTGAGCCTCTGCAGTGAAACCCAGCCCAAACTTGTTAGTCTTAGGAGTAAAATCAGGGAGCCTGTCCCAGTTTGCACATTCACCTTTTTCAACCACAGCCCGGGCATCCTTCAAGGAAGCCATCTTCAAAGGAGAACCCTCTTTAGTCACTGCTTCTGCTGCTGCCAATGTTTGTGGCACCTCTTCAAAATGTTGAAAGGGGGTCTCAATGAACTCCCCGTTCATTTCCACGTACCTGAAGGAGTTGAGGTGGCTGACCATGTATTCCTCTTCCCCTTGTACTGTTACAATCCTCCCTCTGACCGGGTATTTGAGCTTCTGATGTAAAGTTGAAGTCACAGCTCCAGCCTTGTGGATCCACGGGCGACCCAGCAAACAAGAATAGGATGGACGGATGTCCATCACATAGAATTTTAAATCAAAGACCTGTGACCCAACCCTGATTGGGATGTCAACCTCACCATGTACCATTCTTTTGGACCCGTCAAAGGCCCGAACAACAATGTTACTTGGTTTGAGCTCTAAACCTTCATAGTCCAGCCTGTCTAGAGCCTTCTTGGGTAGTACGTTCAGTGAAGAACCCGTGTCAACCAGCACGTGAGCAAGAGTAGTGCCCCTGCATTCAATGGAGAC
This sequence comes from Vicia faba, assembly GCA_948472305.1. Taxonomy (NCBI): domain Eukaryota; kingdom Viridiplantae; phylum Streptophyta; class Magnoliopsida; order Fabales; family Fabaceae; genus Vicia; species Vicia faba. Next base: position 381,336,982 of record OX451738.1, on the reverse strand, counting down.
ATGCAGGGCATCATTATGGTTCTTCCCCTTGGCCGTCAGATCAACATCAGAGAAACCCAGGCCATTATCAGCGGTTAAGTTGGCCACACAGTCGGTGAATTGGTCAGCAGACGTCTCTTGAGGTATGTGGGCCGTTTTCAGGAAAGCAATCAGGGCCTTGGCATGGGCCTCTGAACACAGCAACAGTGATAGCATGGAGATTTTGGAGGGGGTGTGCCCCAGCTGTTCAACGATGTTGAAATCACTTTTCTTTATAATCTTGAGGATCTCTTCCATCTCTTGCTTGGAAGCCTCAACAATGGTCTTTGGTGCCTCCGTCCGGGCAGGCACATCAGCAGCAATCCCCTTGCCCCGAGTGTCAGATGACTCGGCAGCAGGGGTGGAAACTTGATTAGGGGGGGAAACATGCACACTGGCAGGTGTGATGACCAGAGGCCTTTGAATTGCTGGATGTGTAATGTCTGGTGAGAACAGTCTTCCACTACGAGTGACCTTAGCAGGCCCAGCGATGTTGGCGACACTGGTACCAGCGTTGAACTCTTGCTTCACTCCCAGAACATAAACATTTGCCCCATAGTGCCACGGGACAACTTTATCAGACTTGTAGGGGATGGGCCTCGGAACAGTAATGGTGATGGGAGAAATCTTGTGAACAGGCAAAATTTGGACAGGCTTCTTTGAAGGAGCCTTGGAAGGATTATTGAAAATGGTAACAATTGAAACTTCTTCAACAGGGGCAGCAGGAACGGCAGTCTTCTTGAACAAGATCTCTTTACTATCCATCAGGTTTTGGACGCCTGATTTCAGCAAAGAACAACCAGCAGGGGAATCAGCACATAAAGGGCAACCTTTGCTACATCCCGGAAATAAACCGGCTAGCAACAAGTTCCTCTTGACGGTCAGCAGCGGAGTAGCAACATCATCCACAGAAGCTACATACAAATCCTCCTCAACAGCATTCACTCCATGCTGGGGCATGGGAGCGGTCACAACATTTGGCCTCTCGGGCGCCTCGAACTGTATCTCATTGGAATCAATAAGGTCCTGAACCTTATTCCTCAGGGCCCAGCAATCATCAGTAGAATGTCCTGGGCTATTAGAGTGATAAGCGCAACGGGCGTTGGGGTTGTACTTCGGAGATGTTGTGTTTACCATCTTCGGAGCTTCCTTGATTGTTACCAGGCTGGTTGACAGCAGTTGCGGCAGGATCTGAGAGAGAGTCATGCTGAGCCGAGTGTATTCTCTTCTGGGTCTCTCAGCTCTGGGTTGGTTGTACTGTTGTGGAGCAGCAGCAGGCTTAGAAATAACCATCGCGTTGACAGCTTGGCGGCGTTCAGGTTTGTTTTGCCTTCTTGGACCATACACAACACTTGCCTCCTTCTTGAAGGGCTTCTTTTCAGTATTTGAGGAGGCAACCTTCTGTATCTTCCCCAATTTTATACCAGCCTCGATCCTCTCACCAGTCAGGATCAGATTAGTAAACCCAGCAGAAGAATTACCAATGAGATGGTTGAAGAATGGACCAGATAGGGTCCCCAAGAACATGTCCACTAGCTCACGATCTGTTAATGATGGCTGCACCCTGCCAGCCAGATCTCTCCATTTCTGTGCGTACTCCTTAAAACCTTCACCCGTTCCCAGTGACATACCCTGGAGTTGGGTACGCGTGGGAGCGAGGTCGGAATTATATTGATACTGCTTGTAGAAAGCAGTGGCCAAATCCTCCCAGTTACGAATGTTGGTTCCATCCAGCTGATAGAACCATTCGAGGTGAGTCCCTGAAAGACTCTCCTGGAAGAAGTGGATCCATAAGTTCTTGTCTGCTGTGTAAGGCTGGATCTTCCTTACATAAGAGCGGAGGTGCATTTTAGGACAGGAAGCCCTGTCATACTTCACAAAGGCAGACGCCTTGAACTTGTGTGGGATCACCACCCCAGAAGATAACCCCAAGTCTCCGAAATCCAACCCAGGCACACGTTGAATCTCCATAGCATTTAACCTGTCCTCCAGCTGTTTGTACCTGTCCTCAGAAGGAGGGTACTGTTCATCGTTGAAGTCTGTCTCAGTGTCAGAAACCACAGGACTAGGGACCTCTCTCCCTTGGTGACTACCTTCTCCCACAGATGGAGTAGTCCTCTCAGCTTCATTCTGCAATGTGTTCCCGAGTCTGCGCCCAGTGTTGAATAGCACAGTCCTCTTCTTCTTCTTATTCTTCTCCAGGAGCAAAGCCTTCAGCTCTTGTTGTCCCTGGGCCAAGTTCATGACCATCTCCTGAAATTGGGCATTCTGGGCCTGGAGGGCCTTGATAGCTTGCTCGGTAGTGAGTTCAGGATTCATGATGCTTGAGTGCTGAAATAAACAGCGAAGAAGATTAAGCAACCTGTAGAAAAAGGGTACCTGTAATGCATATGATGAATGAAATGCGTATGAATTATGTTTTCAAAGACAATCGGGAGTCAACTTTGTAAACGAAAGGAACACACTTTATTAGATTCAATCTTTAAATTGTTCAACAATCTGCCCTTAGGCGTTACAAGAATGAAAATACTGAAAAGGAAATAAAGCTGTAAAAGAAACATCCAAAGCCCATCAGTGCTCCCATGACCTCCTCTTCTCAGTACGGATATAGTCATTCAGGGCCCGCTCGTTCTCCAGTTGCTTGGTCAGCTTCTGGATCTTCTGTTCCTGTTCGTTGAACTTTTCCCGATAGTAATCCCGCTCTTCCTGTAGTTGCGCCCAAGACCTCTTTAGGGTATCAACATTAGTGGGTATCTGGGGAGGGAGAACAGTTGGAGGAACCCCGTCTCCATCAAGACCTTCAAGAATGATAGGCCTGACAGCTTCATATGGCATACCTAACTTCTGAGCACGGATGCGGACCCATTTGCAATAGGGTTCCATAGGTAGAGAAGTCTTCGGTCCCAATTCTTGTGGGTCAGCTTTGTGAATTCTGTCCCAAGCTTTGATGAATCTACGGCGCAGTTCGTCACTATCTTTCTGAAACTCAAAACTGATGTGAGGCACCAGCATCTCATGAGGCCCTGCTCTTCTGGCTCTTCCAAACTGACGGAGAGCTAAACATGGATTATAAGAGATTCCTCCCTGAGTGCCAATCAATGGAACATTAGGATATTCTCTATAGCGATCAATAACAGCCACCTCATCTAAACCTCTGAGAGTCCAAATGATGTCATTATCAGTGAGAGACATTAACCTATGAGCCCAACCTCTTCCTTCTTGGTTCTTTAGCACGAACTTGGGGAGGTGCGAAATAAACCACCTCACCAATAAAGGAGTACAACACCAGAGTTCTTCGTCTTCGGGCAGTACGAGCATAGAGTTGTTGCAGGACATCACCCAAGAGAGTGGGTACAGGGTTCCGAGACATGAAGATCCTTATGGCATTGATATTGACAAAGTTATCAGGATTTGGAAACAATACTAGCCCATAGATTAAGAGAGCCAGAATGTCCTCGTATGCCCTGAAGTCTAAGTCATTCCAGAAACTGTTAGCTTTACCAATCAGAAACTTAGCCAAGAAGCCCTTAACTCCGCTTCTAGTCACCCAGTTGTCCATTACCTCTTGGTTGGTCAAGGGAAGGGCTGCAGCAATCTCCTTAAACCTAAGAGTCTTTTCCCAACCAGTGAAGGGAGTCTGATCCAAGATAGGGATGCCAAGTAAATCAGAGAATTCTTCCAGGGTAGGGACCAGCTAGAAGTCTTGAAAGGTGAAGCACTGGTACAGAGGGTCATAAAACTGGGTCAGGACACTCATCAGTTGTTGGTCCCACTTTGCAGTGACTAAGCCGAGAAGAGAACCATGCCTCTGGATGAAGGAAGTAGTATTTGGAATTCTGCTAACCAACTCTTCAAGCAACTCAGGTGGGTGAACAAAGTTGAACCGGATAGTGTTCCTTCGCATAGGCATCATGATGTCCTACAAAACAGAGCAAAGGTGAAACCCTCTTGTCTTTGAAATGGTCAGTCCTTATGCAGGATGCATGCAATGGTATGATGGTATGATGTTATGATAAAGCACACCACAAATATTCACAAAGGCAAACATGATAAGGCACACAAGTCACACAAGACAAGCCCTTAGAGTTTAGGCCAGCATGGGGTTTAGGTATTACCCTCTTTCAGTTTGTTGGTTAAGACCTGTCCTATCAGAAGTAACCGGGTTCTAGAGGATCCCAATATCACTGACTACCCTCAATCGGTCATAACTCCAGCATCGCAATCTTTTCTTGCAGCCAGAACTATCACGAGAGTTTAGCCTCAATGGGCGTAGCATACTGCTACTGTTCTATTGGCCAAGTTGGGTCATTTAAGGTTCTAAGGTCGGTTGGTGCTTAATGACTCCTTAGAAGACCCATATTCTCCTCGTTGCGACACAAGGGATATCAGTACAGACCAAGGCGCCACACCAACGTAGCCACTGCTTCACCCATGTCGGTCTACGCCGGACAGGTCCCTCACAGCTTATGCTACCTAACAGGGTATCCCCAGATCCGGGTTAGGATCTATGTAACTCCGATGCAGCCCACAATAATAAAGCAAACAAACACAGCAATTGAAAACACAAGTATGAGCTATCCTAAGGTACACCTCACTTTAATAGTAGTCCCTAGCAGAGTCGTCAGTTCTGTGATCGGTGGATCTGGAACTGACTGTTTAAAGCTGGTTCGCGAAATGTCGCGGTAAGCAAGAGTCGCCACCGTCTTTTATTTTCTCCAACATGGACAGGACAAAAGCACAGCAAAATTCCTTATGAGATAGTTTCTCGGTTCGGGAGGTAGATTTATAGAAAGGGAAGGTGTTAGCACCCTTTCTATCCATGGTTATCCATGGACTCTTAGATACTTGCTCATTTGTGTTTTCAAAAGTGTTTGCTTTTCAAAGTGTGAGTGGGTTTGAAAAAGTTTCGTTTAAAAATTTCAGATCGACTCTTGTATCAGTCCTCAAGAGTGTTTGAAAAATTGTTTTGAAAGCTTTTTGAAAAGTGTCGGTGTGAAAAGAGTTTTGATTTGTTTTTGAAATAGAGCAAGTATCTACGAGTCATCTACCTACCCTAAGGAATTAGGCTGTGTAAATGTCCTTAAGGTAGTGCCATCCCACCATTGAGAGGTAGGTAGCACCACCGTTGGAGGTGTTCGGGTCAATTCGAGTTTAGGGACAGTGTGGTCACCAGAGCAACAGTAGGACACCTTAGAAGCCACCCTTATGCCATAGATCATGGACATAAGGACTTACTAAAACGTCCTATACTCGACGACCACGTTTCGAGGGGCAAGGCAACAGTGAGGCGTACCCTAAGAGTGGTGTGTGAATTTGTGTGTTGCTTTCATGTTAATATTTGTCTTTGATCAGGCATTGGTGAGCTACGAGTTATTTTTAATTGTCATGCATTCTTTCATACAAGTTAACAGTTAAAGGGGGTGCGGAAAATAAATTGCGGAAACGTAAATCCTACGCTATTACAAGGCGCGGGTCTATACATCGCCAAAAATTTACAAAGACCCGTTTTAAGTAAATAAGTACGGAAAATAAAAAAAAACAGTAAAAGCCCTATTTACTATTACATATCCGGATCAATTACATAAAAATAAGGAATTAAAATTAAAATGCGTGCGAATAAAATTAAATCGGAATGTTCTAAGGGTTTTGACCCTTTTAAGAAAAGGAAATTAATTTTTTGGTCTTTTTTAGAATTAAAATGAAATGGAGACTAATTAATAACTAATTAATTTAATTAAGAGAAAATATTTTGTGTTTTTTATGTTTTTTTTATGAAATAAAATATAAAAAAGAAATAAAAATCTAGGTTAACCTAAATCTAAACTTATTTTAATTATTAAAAAGGAAGTTAAAATGAAATAATTAAAAAAACTAATTCAATTATGGTTTATTTACAAAAAATAAAAATAATAATAAAGTGTTAATTATATTTTTTTGTTTTTTTTTAATGAAAATGGTTAATTGATTAATTACTAATAATAAATAAAAATAAAAAGAGCAAGAAATTAAATTGACAAATAAAAATGAAAAAAAGAAATAATGAACCAAATGGAGGGTGCTGGGCCAGAAATGGGGGTGGAATGCTGGAATTCAGGCCCATTGAGGCAAGGCCTCGTTGACTTTTCCTGCTTGCATGTGCATCCATTGACTGAAGCATATGGTGAGTCTCTTTTGTGGCCTTTGGATCTGTGATTATGGCCAGTTGGCGCTTGATTGCCTGAAGCTCATGGTGTGCCTGCTTTTGAAAGTCTGCATGTGAACATGTAAAATAAAATAATATCAAGCATTTGGGGGACCTGGGATTCAAACCCAGGTCCCAGCGTTTACCAAGCCACCTTCCTACCAACTGATCCATTGCACGCGTTTGTAAATAACATGGAAACGAAATATTATATAGACTAAAAACATTATATGCTAAAAAATAAAAAAATGCGCGCGTGGATTTGAATCTTCCACTCACGCCTGAACACCTCAGCCTTCTTCTCCGTTTGTCCCTGTAACATAAATGAGATAGCGGGGGTTTTAAACCCCCCCAAAACACAGGCCTGCAGATAATAGCGATTAGCACATGCTTGACCATAAATTGAGCGCGAGGTCATGGAATGATTCGTTTGGATGTCACGAATTCAATGGTACCAGTTTGGTAGCCTAATTTTACCATATGTGCAAACGCCTAATTTCGAGCTTCTGAAAACCTAATGTCCATCAATGGCAATTTTTGATATGGGATGCTATTGTTCAATTGAATGATACCAAAAGCTTCAGGATGTCCCTATGAGTATAAATCCATTCAAAAAAATGTCAAAAAACGCATGAATGATTATATAGAATTCAAGAAAAAATGCAAACCGTTTGGCCTGAGTTCTAAGATTCTGGGCACGTTTGGATTGGTTTTTGATTGCAAAAGCTTCCTTGGGATACCAGGAATGTGTTTGGATGGGAATGGAGGCTTGAGAGGCGCTGCAACTAGGTTTTCAGTTTCTCTTTTTCTCTTTGAAATTTTGAAAAGTGTATGGCCGTTTTGGAGATCTTTTGGTCGTGAATCCGTTTGTGATGGCTTGCATACATGTTATGTAGTGTGTTTCAATCAGAATTAAGGCCAATAACACAATGCATTCATGCTTGGGATTTTCCATAAACTCCATTGAAGCACTTTCCATTTTTGAGCCAAAATTTGAATTCTTGCTTCATTTAGGCCTTTGCACGAAATTGGAATGATCATGATGGTGTATCAAAGCATTTCAATACAAAATATTCCCTTTTATTAATTTTCTTTATTTTTATTTGATTTTAAAAGATTTAAAATGAATTAAATCAAATAAAATTAAATAAAAATGGAAAAATTAATTTTAAATCTTGAAATAATTTCTGGGACACGTGGGAAGCATGGCCAAGCTGAAACAAGTGGAAAAAGTGGGCCCCTTTTGTCAAAAGTGAAGTTTCAAGGATAATTGATTTTGGCCATTTCACAAAAATTTCCCAACTTCTCCAATGCATATCTTGCTCAATTTTGAAGCTTTGATCATGTTCTTGGACATTTTTGAAAGGTCTTGAAGTCCTCTAACCAATGCCTTTGGTCCCATGTCATTTTGATTTACCAATCTCAAGTTATGGTCTTTGACTTAAAGTGCATTTTTGTTGACTTTTGAAAATGACCTATAATGTTGAAATTGATAACTTTTGGTGAGAGCATTTCTTGGACTTGGAATGTGAAGATGAGTTGTATGAAATGTCCTCCCCTTCAAAATGAGCATTGGATGGGATTTTTCTGATGAACCATGAAAAAGTTATGCCTTGGTCAAGTTACAGTTGACTTTTCAGCTGTCCAAAAATAGAAACTTTTGACACCTTGATGATTTTTGAACCATTCTTGTGAAATCATGGTCAAGACTTGACCAAATGATGATTGTGGCTTCAAAATGAGATGTTGACCAAATTTTTTGACTTTTGACTGCCAAATGACCATTTTGCCCCTGCAGTTGACTGTGGAGCAATTAGGGTTTTTGACTGTGCAACTTGACCTTGTGAGCCTTGAAACTTGACATGTAGGTGCTTAACAATGTGTATGAGCATATGGGACTTGATTGAACCCTTGAAAACCTCAACTTCCTTGCAAGAATCAAAACCCTAATTTGACTGGCTTAGGAGGATGGTTGACTGTGTAGCCCTTGAGTAGACTTTGAACCCTTTGAGGTGATGCTTGTCAAAACTTTGAAGATTATGGGAGGGCAAATTTTGGGGTACAACACCCTGCCCCAGGTTTAAATCAAGGGTTTTAATTTTTTTAGAACAGAAAACTCCTACTTCTTTGGCTCGAAGGGGTTGACTAAGGATTATCTTCCTTATAACTCCAGTGTTTAGGATTTGAAAGAAATGCTTGTACATCATCAGCGAGGTCTGTTCAAAAGCATACTGTATGAGATTATGGTATTGTTTCGTCATCCTCCCTCTAAAGGCTTGTAGCTTTTTATCAAGAGTTAAATATCATAAAGAAAGCATAAGAATAGTGAAAACACATGGATGAATTCAAGACAAACATATGCAATGCATTAATGAAACAAAGTTTGACATTAATAGATAATTGTTTGATTAACAAAAGAAATTACAACTTGAAAATTCAAATGGAACAAAAGTCTCTCAGTTCGAGCTTTGTTATTTCAGGTGGAGAAACCCTTAACGGAATATTTTCATCTCGCCATCCGGCATGAATTTCAGCACTCCATTGTCAATCAAGTCTTGGATCTTGTTTTTCAAAGCCCAACAGTCGTCGGTGTCATGTCCCAGACTATAGGAGTGGTATACACAAAATGCGTCGGGGTGATAGCTAGGAGCAGAGGTATTGGGCTTCTGAATAGGATCCCTTAAAGCAGTCAGATTGACCTCTAACAAGCGTTCCCGTATTAGAGATGATGGTATGTCAGTCTTAGTGAACTGTCTTCCAGACGTATTTTGCTTACGTCGATTACCCCGTTGACGCTGACGAGGTTGTTGCTGGGCTTGTGACCTTAAAGCAAGTTGAGGAGCTTTTCCCTTGTCTTCTTGTCTCGAAGGGGGTTGAATGATGACTTTATCTTCAACCTTAGGTGTTTGCCCCACTTGGTTGTCCCGAAGCAGCTTGTTGACGAGGACCCTGAGTTCCTCTTGTCTTTGAGCCAGGTCTTGAATGAGAGCCATCTGGCCCACCAGCTGTCCCATCATCTGGATCCTCATTGCGGTCAGCTCAAACTGTAGTTCTTCCAACTGATCATTCTTGACACTGCCTGAATTCCCCAAGACCATGCCCCTTGTGAGGAGAGCTTTCACTTCTTCTTGCCCCTGGGATAGGTTCAAGAACATTTCTTGAAGTTGAGCATTTTGATCCTGGATATCTTTGACAGTCCTCTCTAGAGCCATCTCTACTGAAATAAACAGTAGGAGAATAAGGAAACCTGAAAAGGAAAAACTGTTATGATGCAATGCATGATATGTGGATGCATGTTTTCAAGAATCTCTTGAGGTAAACACAAGAGAAATGTTAGAGATTGAACTTCGATCAACATCTTTGATTGGAGAACTTTGTACTGGTGGATGTCTTTCCATGAGAATCAAGCTCACCACGTCGAGTGGGTCATAGCCCCTGATTCAAGTTGTTGTACTTGATCTTTCACGGCGTTTGTTTAGAGAAAAACCCTCTTGCCCTTTGGTAGACGTTTGGTTCAACGTGACCCTGCATCAAAAGACCCTCGAGATCCTTGAAATGGTTATTGAAAAAATGCTATGGTATGATGTCATGATGTTACGTACATGTATGCAAAAGCAAGTAAGTGTATACAGGTAGTCATATTCACACAAAGCAAACAAGTCCTTAGGTTTAGGCTTGCATGGGGTTTGTAGGTAAGTACCCTCTTGAAGTTAGTTGGCTCATCCTGTCCTAAAATAGAAATCGGGTTCTAAGGAGCTCAATATCACTGGATTATTTTCTGTGTTCATTGTTTTGGTTTAGCCACTTAACTGGCGACCAAAATATTCCAAGAAAACAATCCTCAATGAGTGTAGTATCGAGTATCTACCAACTTCGGACTGCACCAAAGTCGGTCATCTCACTACCCCTAAAAAGGCCAAGATGTTCAAGTAAGGTTCTAAGAGTTCGTTAGTGCTTCCTGACATCGCTCAACAGCCCCATATTCTCCTTGACTACTCAAGGGCTACCGGTACTCACAAATATGTCACACTAACATAGCTACTGCTTCAACCATGTCGGTATACCCCACACAGTTCCCTCACAGTTTATTGTTATTTACCTAAAAAAGGTGCCCCCAAATCCGGGTGTAGGATTAAACAAACCCAAACAAGGAGCCCAAAAAGTAAAGCAATCAAAGCAAACAAAGTAAGCATGTAAAGGTGATCTAAAACCCTAAGGTAACCCCACTTTTAGAAACTGTTAATCCCCAACAGAGTCGTCAGTTCTGTGATACGGTGGGAGAACTGACTTGAGGTTTTGCGTTTGTTTTCGCACTTGTTCGGTTTAGCAAGAGTCGCCATCGACTTTTTATTTATCCTAAGGAAAGGTCAAAAAGCACATGAAAGACCTTTGAGATGTTTTCGTGGGTTCGGGGGGTAGATTATGAAAAGGGAAGGTGCTAGCGCCCTTTTCATCCATGGTTATCCATGGGCTCTTAGTTACTTGTTTTAGATCACTTGCCTTTGTTTTTCAATTGTTTGAAATGGTGCTTTGTGTGTGTGGTTTGCAAATGTTTTGAAAAGAGGCCATTGTTGTGGAAACCTTTGTAATGACTCATGTTTGAGTATATACAAAGATGTATGTCTTTTTGAAAAGATGTTTCAATGTTTTGAAAGTTTGTTTTGAAATTGTGGGGAGATGTGTGTTTGAAAAAATGGCAAGGATGTTTTGCAAATTTGATCAAGTAACCAAGAGCTATCTACCCTAATTTTACTCAAAGATCTTTCTTATGTTTTTAACCCTTTTAACAGTGTTGTTTCACCATTATATTTGGTGAACAACCTTGCGTTAGGAGGTTAACGGGACGGGCGTGGGTCATCGTATAGACCATGAAAGCAATAGTGTTAAGTATTTTAGCAATTTTCTTGAGGGACTATGATCATTTTGTTTAGGCAACTCCGATAGTGTCATCGAGGGACTATGATCATTTTGTTTGTTTTTGTTTTGCCAAAGTACTCAACATGCAACCATGGCCCATTTTTGAAGGCAACAAGTGGATGAAACCCTAGGGGTGCAAGTGTGAATTGTGTGTTGATTTTCATGCATTTATCTTGTATTAGGTTATCTAGCGATTGATTTTGAATCTTCGTATACAAACCCTAATTACTATACAGTATATGGAAAGCGATAAATTGCGGGAATTTAAAGTCTAAGCTATTACAAATAAGTATCCGGGGATGGGGGTACAAATGTTTACAAATGGGGATGAGTCTCATCAGAATAGTAGTGTCCAAGTATTATTTACAACCAAATCAAATCGTCGCATTCTCAATGTAAAAATATAGCAAAGTATAAGGATAAAAGAGAATCAAAAGCAATGTATGATGCACATGATTATTTACAAGTGATCAAAAGGTTAACCTAATGTATTATTAAGTATTTTTATTATTTTTGTGTTTTTGTTAATTATATATAAACAAAAGTTTTAATGAAAAGAAAAGAAAATTGCTTAAGTTAGAGAAAACTATTATTTATGTATTTTAGTTAATGTTTTTTAGAAACTTGTATAAGATTAATTAAACAAAAGTTTTAAAATTAATTAACTTAATAAAATCTAATATTTACATATTTTAAGTGTAATAAAAAAATATTGTTAATAAAAACTTAATATGAAAAATTAATATATTATTTTTATTTACCAAAAGGAATTAGGTTATATAAAAAAAAGAAAATAAGGTGATGGTAATAATAAAAAAAGTGTTGATTTGTATAAAAAGAGTTAAGAAAATTAAATGGGCTTTAGGTGTTAGTATGAGGGGCAGACCCAAATAATAGAACAATGCAGATTAAAACAAGGGGGGTACGTGCCAGAATCAATTGGGCTTAAGGTTTGGAGCGTGGAGCAGGCCCAAAACGGTTTTGACAAAGTTTTTTGTTAGGGTTTCGTTGTTTGGCTCAGAATAGGGTTTCAGTTTTTTGGAACGGCGCCGCTCTCCATCTGCTTCATCTCTTCCTCACTCTCAACAGAGCTTCTGATGCCTTCCACTCGCCTCAGCCGCCGGACGCCACCTCCATCCTCCTCTCCGCGATTGTACGATGCGATGATAAAGGTACCGATACCCTCAGTTTTTTCGTCTTTGTGTGTTTTAGGGCTTTTAGATTTTCATCTTGCATGTTTTATCTTTTTCATGTTTTGAACTTCTGTATTATTTGTATATGTGAGGTGTAAAAGAGGAAGGGGGGACAATACCTTTAGGGTTTGTTGTTGGATAGGAGTTTGGAATGGAGGCGCTTCTCAGGTGGCCGAGGCGGAGGGACGCGGTGATGCTTGCTGGCTTTCCGGTACTTCGTATCTCTTGCTTTGTTTTGTGATAACCCTAACTCTAAAAACGCTGTATTATTTGCTTCTGTCTCTCTTCCTATCTGAATGCTTTGTTCTTTGATTCTGATGATTATTCTGAGATTGCTTGCTTCTGAGATGCTTTTACAATCTTCCTCTCTTTGGATTTTGATTCTCAATGATGAACTTTTGTTCTGAGAGCTTTATTATTACTGATTTGGATGTTTGGACTTGCTTGCTTGGTATTGAAGGCAGGTTGGAGGTTACAGGCTTGTTGGCTTGTTGGCTTGTTTGGCTTTGGCTTGAATGCTGTAACAGGTTTTTAGGCTTGTTCTGGTTACAGGCTTTGACAGGCTTTGGCTTGAAGCAGGCTTGGGTTTCTGTAACAGGTTTAAAGGCAGGCTTGTTGGTAACAGGCAGGCTGTTGTTTCTGTAACAGGTTTTTAGGCCTTGGGCAGGCTGTTGCTTGCTTGCTTGGTAAGGTTTTTAGGCTTTGGCTTGAAGCAGGCTTACTGGTACAGGCCTCAAGGCCTGTGTTGTTTTAGGCTTGCTTTTTGAACAGGCTTCAAGGTTTTGTTGTTTTGAAATTTTGAGGCAGGTTCTGTTTTATGCAGGCTTGTGGTGTTTTTAACACAGGTTTGAAGTTTGTGTTTTATGCAGGCTTTTTGAACAGGCTTCAAGGTTTTGTTGTTTTGAAATTTTGAGGCAGGTTCTGTTTTATGCAGGCTTGTGGTGTTTTTAACACAGGTTTGAGGTTTGTGTTTTATGCAGGCCTGTGGTGTTTTGATTTTTGGGGAGTGGATACAGTTTTGTGGTTTAGTAACTGGTATCCGGCAGGCCAGAAGGTTTGCTTTGAGTTTTTATGCAGGTTCTGTTGGAGGTTTCAGGCAGACTTGCTTGTGTTTAAGTTTTGTGGCCTTTTTCTCTTTTGTGTTCTCCCCCTTTTTTTCTAACTCTTAGCTCTTGTTATATTCTTGTCCTCTAAGCCTGCCTAAAAACTGTAAGCCTGCTTTTCTCTCTCTCTCTCTCTCTCTCTCTCTCTCTCTCTCTCTCTCTCTCTCTCTCTCTCTCTCTCTCTCTCTCTCTCTCTCTCTCTCTCTCTCTCTCTCTCTCTCTCTCTCTCTCTCTCCAGAAAGCATATTTTAATGCTTTAGAATAGCTTTTTCTGAAAAGGTTGTGGCTGGAAAATGATGAAAAAAGTTTTGACAATATGCTTGCATCTTTGGTTTTCCTCTGCATATCCTCCAAATTTTCTGCATTTGCTTTTTGTGTACTTGTTGACAGTTTTTCTGTTTTGATATCTTTCTTGACAGTTTTTGATAGCTTTGATATCTTTCTTGACAATTTTTGACAGCTTTGATATCTTTGACAGTTTGGTTTGCCTCTCTTTGACAGTTTGGTTTGCCTAGTTTGACAATGCAATTTGGTTTGGCATTTTCAGTTTGCAATTTATGCAGCTTTGTATTTAATTAATTCCATGCTTGCAAACAATTTTACTTTCCTCTTTGTGAACCAAGAAGAGGAATTTTCTTGTGTTTTGCAAAGAGGATGAGCAAAATATGATGAAAACCCAAAATAATTTGATTCCGGCCAACAACCTTTAATGATGAACTTTTATGATTAACTGTCTGAAAATGCCTTTCCAATTTAACTGTTATTGACTTCTCCTTTTTCTGGCTTTGCAGGTAAATATCAATTGGGGCAAGGGAAGCAGCAGTAGAAGATGAAGATTTTAAGAAACTTAGGATGTAGATTTAATTTATTTTTAATCATTGTAATAAACGTCATTGTAACACTGTAAATAAATTTACTGTATTCAAATAACACTTGTAACAACAATTGAAAATGAATAAAAAAATCTTTTGTCGGATAATTCTTTACTTTACACTGTTTATTTATTTATTTAAATCTCTTGAATTAAAACGACTGGAAATGCATCCCAATTATTTTAACTTAGATAAAATAAATAATTAATAAACACTATAGTCTTGCAACTTCGCATTAACCAACAATAAGCCTGACGTTCCAATTAACCGTATGTATTGCACAGTCAAATAAACAAACGTCGATACGTCTTTTACCTCACTGATCAAACTAAAACTTCAAACTTTCAATCAGAAGTCTCAACTCATATCCCAGATGTTTAGACTTTGAGAGACAGACAGAAATCTTGAACAAGCGTCAAAACCATGTGACAGTCAAATGAAATGTTGTGGACTCAATTCCTTTTTTGAGAATGCGTGTGCAAACCCTAATTTTGGATTTATTGTCAAAGAAACGTCCGCCTGATCAAACCCTGAGCCAAACTCAAACAAATCAAAAGAAACCCTAATAATCTGTTTGACTGATTCAAAAGTTAATGGAAACCCTAATTTTGTCTGACTGATAAGAAAAGTCAGTTTGACCGATTCTTAAGCCAATCTGAAAAATCAGGAAAAGCCCGAAGCTGTGATTTCTTGTGAAAAAGGGGAGGGCAAATTTTGGGGTACAACACCATATTATAGTTGATATTAAGCAAGGATCCCGATCCTGAATCGAAATTGTCTATCATATATCATCATCTGTTGGTGGTTCTTTCAAAACTTTTTATTTAAGTTCTTCCAACTTTGAAGAGAAGAGTTTCCGCCATACTTTTTTATTTTTCTAAAACTTGGTTTTGTACCCCAAAATTTGCCCTCCAATATTTCTCAAAACATTTCAAGTGAAAGTCTCAAGTTGCTCAAGAAAGTTCAAGGGTTGACCAAACAAGCTCTCTCCTAAGGCAGTCTACCTCCAAATTAGGGTTTCATATTGCATCAAGATACTTGAGTCCAAGGGATCCCAAATTCTCACCATTGTCCTAATATATTCTCAAGATCATCCATGTCAAGTTTCAAGCCTTGTAGAGGAAGTTTGCTCAGTCAATTGCTCAAAGGCCTAAAAATCGACTGTGTTAAGGCAAAAGTCAACTGTGGCCCACATACATTCAAACTTCAAGATTTTTGGTCAACATCCTCATTTTGAAGTATATTTCATCATTTTATCAAGGTTTGATCATGATTCATCAAGGATTGCTCATAATTCATCAAGAACCAAAAGTTGTTAAATTAGGGTTTTGCAGGAAAAGTCAACTCAACTTTGACCAAGCATAACTTTCTCATACTTTATGAGAAATGACCTATCCAAAGATCATTTTGAAGAGGATTAAATTCTATACAATCCATCTTCATCTCCCCAGTTCAAAATATGTACTCACAAGAAGTTATGAATTTGGACATTATAGGTCATTTTGAAAAGTCAACAAAAACACCTTTTTTGTCAAAGCTTCATACATGAACATGGAATACCAAATTGAGATAAGACCAAAAATATTGCTTATAGGACATCTCAAGCTTTCTAAAAAGTCCAAGAACACCTCAAAAGAGTCAAAATTGAGGAAGTTATGCATTGGTGAAGTTGACCTTTTTTGCAAAATTGTCAAAAGTCAACTATGCCTCAAATTGCAATTTTTGCTAAATGGGCCTAACTTTTTGCACTTGTTTTGAGTTGGTAGCATGGTCCACGAGCCCTATCTATTTCCACTTGTCATTATCTTATTTTTATTATTTATTTTGATTTTTATTTGAATTAAATCAATTTAAGTCAAAACAAATCATAGAAAATCCAAAACATTGAAACCTCAAGATATTGTGCATGTTTCAGGTCTTATATCCAGTTGGCAAAAGATTGAATTCGTGCAAAGCCTTGGTGTGCACAAAAAGATTGAGTTTGGCCTATTTTTAGAAGTATATTCAAGTGAATCAAATCCAAATCAAAACTAATAATTGGCAAATATTGAGATCATGTTTGCAGCCCTAATCCAATTCTCAATATATAAGGAACATTTGCAGATAAAAATCAGGAGGTTGGAGAGGCGCATAAGGCATAACAAAACTTAAAAAAACAAAGAAAAGTGGTAATTCATTTTGCTATTTCCAGACATTTCCAAGACTCTCTAGCCATCCCAATCGCTTTCTGGGATCACAAGCAAGCGAAACCAATCAAGAACAAGGAGTTTCCAGCACTATAACTCACTGTAAGTCAGGCACGACAATGGCTTTTTCTTGAATTTGAATTGCATAATTTTCGCATCTATAACATGAAATATTTGTATATTCTTTCTCCTTGAAGCATTTGCAAACTATCCATAACATTTAATTTCGTTTTTGTGGACTGTATCAAAAATTGCCATTGTTAGGGTTCTTGGTTTCGTTTTAGGGTTTTTATGTGCAGGAAAAATTAGCCCCATGAAGGGTATCGTGATGTTTAGAATGCCAAGACGGTTTGATTCATGGCATTAGAAGTCATTTATCATGTCCAACGAAGATTTGGAAACGAACTAGTGTTGTAGCTACGGACATATGTCCGTAGGTAAAAGTCCCTGCATCTTTTAGCCACAGAGAGAGGACATGGATGATGGCGTGGCAAGCTCCTATTGCTTCGTTTAAAAATTCGCGCGTTGAATTAACATATTATGCTTTCTTAATATTTAATTGTTGTTTTGTCTTTGATGTACAAATAAAATGCACAGCTCAGTTGGTGGCCAGGTCATTGGAAAATGCTTTGGGGTCTGGGTTCAAATCCCAGGTCCCCCTATATTTCATGTTATTTTGCTTTAATTGATCAGGCGTGCACACAAGCCAAGAGACCACCATGTGACCTCATCATCCAACCTGCCAAGTGTCCAGGAGGCCAGATCTGAAGGCCATCAATGAAGGAGCACCAAAGGCCTTGGTCAAAGTGAAGCATGGGATCCAAGAAGTCAACGTGGGCTATCTTCTTTTGGGCCCCAAGCTTGCTATCCACACTCCCTCAAATTGATATTTCAGGCTCAAATTTCCTTCCTTTTTCTCTTTATATTTCTTTTAATTAATTAATTTAATTATTTCACTAACACAAATTAATTTTTCTTTTTATCAAAAAATCACAAAAAATATTTTCATCCAATTAGATTTAGGATATTTATTTTTTATACAAAAATTAATTGAATTAGGTTATTTAATTTTAGGTAACTTTAATTTCTTTTTGTAAATAAATTAAAATTAATTAGAACAATTAGGGTTTTAATAATTTAATTTCTACTTTCCTTTTTTTCCTAAAAATAACCAAAATACAAAAAATAGGTCATGTAATTTATTTTATTTAATTAATTTAATTAACTAATTAATTTTGTATTTAATTTAAAAACCTTATTCTTTTTCTTAAAAATAATTAAAAACAACAAAAACAATTTTTTCTTCCAATTAGGTTAGAAGGGGTCAAAACCCTAATTTCTTATCGTTCTTAATTTCCTCGCTCGCGCTTTATTATTATTTTTACCATATTGATGTAATTGCTCACAAGTTGTAATAGATTAATTATGACCTTTTACTTTCATTTATCGTTTTTTTAAGGGTTTGTTTTTGGCTATGTAAATACCCGAAGCCTTGTAATAGCGTAGCTTTACTTTCCGCACTTTAAATTCCGCAAAATATTAACTGTTAGATGTATGAATAATTAGGGTTGCATGACAAGAATGTATGATTAACTTTAAAACGGTTAGCAAACCCTAAATGTGCAAAGATAATAACTTGAAATTGAATCACTCGCACATGCGCACTCCTAGGGTATACTCTCACTTCGGTTGCCTTCGGTAAACGGTCATTGAGTATAGGATGTTTTAGTGGTCGCTCTTTTGTCTCAAAGATCAAAGTTGCCTCGGAAAGGTTGCCTCGGAATTGTTGCCTCGAATGTTGATATTAAGACATTAGAGTTACTACTAAGACGTCCTAACATTGCTTTAGTGACCGTACGTCCCTTTCGAATTGACCCTTACAAACTCCAATGATGGTGCTACCTACTCACTAATAGTGGGATAGCGTTGTCTAAAGGAAATGAACATAGAACAATTATTTTTTCGAGTAGGTAGATGCTAGTAGGTACTTGCTCAATCCAAACAAACTTTTTCAAACTAACACTTTTCAAACAAAGTTTTCAAAAACAACTTCGTGACACTCTTGAAGACAGAAGCAAGGGTTAAATCGAAGTCAAACAAAAACTTTTTCAAATCAAACACACACAAGCAATTTTGAAAATGATGAGCAAGTACCTAAGATCCCGTGGAAAACCAAAGATATAAAGGGTGCTAATACCTTCCCTTTCTATAATCTACCCCCATACTCAAAATCTCGAAAAAGGAATTTTTCTATGCTTTTTTCCTTTCCTGTTGGATAAAATAAAAGTCGATGGCGACTCTTGCTTACCGCGACATTTTGCAAACACAAACGCAAAACGCAAACCAGCATTCCTAAAACAGTTCCGGTTCTGGCCACCGTATCACAGAACTGGCGACTCTGCTGGGGACTGAATAAGTGGGGTATACCTTAGAATTAGTTCATCATGTTGCTTCTATTGTTTGATTTGATTGCTTTATCTTTGTGGACTTTGTATTGGAGTTACTATAGATCCTAACCTGGATCTGGGGAAACAACTGTTAGGTAAGTAGCAATAAACTGTGAGGGAACTGTACGGCGTAGACCGATACGGTTGAAGCAGTAGCTACGTTGATATGGCACATTGGTTGGTGTTGTACCCCAAAATTTTCCCTCTCATTCTTCAAGGCCTTTCTTACAAGGATTTTCAAGGTTTAAGCCTGCACAAGTGCATTGGGATTTTCCAATACCAAAATTAAAAGGAAACTGTCAAAAAGGGAGAAAACAGATAAAAATAACATTTTGACAAATTTGGAGGAAAACAGGTCTCCTTCGATTCAACACCCTTCGACTGACTCTTGGCCTCCGTCGAATGCAACTTGGGCATGTCCTTCATTTTTAACTTAAAGCCGCCTTCGAATGCAACTTGGATTACATCCTTCATTTTGAGCAAGAGCCTCCTTCGAATACAACTTGGGAATACCCTTCGACTCAGAAGCCAGGAACTTCCCTTACGCTAAAAGGCAATGACTCCCTTTATGTTTGTTTCGACCCAAGCTTCGATTGGGCAATATGCTTCCTTCGAGCATGAGCTTTCGATTTGGCAATATGTTTTCTTTGATACAAGCTTCGACTGGGCATTAGCTTGTTTCGACCACAAGCTTCAACTGAGGCAAAGGCTTCCTTCGAACAGGTGTGCTTCGATCTCACTCTTGCATTTGACTCAAGACCAAATCTCGTTTGCCAGGCTATGTTGCTTCAAAATCTTTACATAATCAGAGGCTTGTACAAGGGTTTTAAACTTTGTCTTTTAGATACTACTATTCTTGATTAAAGGCTACGTACTCTTTCTTTTCATAGAGAGTACTTTAGTCACAAAATCAGCTTCCAACCTGAATTTGGTCTGAGCACAAGCAACGCCAAAAAGCATAAGTCACATCTTATGAACCCCAACTGCCAAGAGGCCCCCCCACATGTACTTTCATGTTACCTATTATTTTATTATTTTGCAAGGCTGGCTATTGAAAACATGTCCATTCTTTTTCTCTATAAACAGAGGAATTTTTGCAAAGCTGGGGAAGGATCTTTGGACCAGAGGAACGAATCCCCCAAATTTTCTCAAACACAATAAAACTCTCAAAGTTCATCAACACTTGAGAAATCACAAAAAACCCAGAATCACATTCATCTCCTTCGACTCTGAAGAACAACCATACTTCAGTCTCCTTCGAATCAAAGAAGTATCACACTTGCTTTTTATTTTCCTTCGAATCCAGCGTTCCAAGTACAACTATTGACCCCTCTTTTAAATCCAGCATCCAGGGCCTCCACTCAAGGCCCCACATCTATTCAAGGCCTGAAGCAAGGTAAGTTATTCTTACCTTTGAACTTTTCGTTTCATGGCATATTAATTTTCCCTTTTGTTTGAAACATGTACATACCATTGTTCCTTTCGTTTCCACCCTTTTAACATATTTTTTAGAGCTACCCCTTTCGTTTTGCTTTCTGTTTACCTGAACTTGCTTTAACTATTAAACTATTTACAAGACAAATACTAGCATGGCCTCAGGCCATGTTGCCATTTAATGCTTGAAATGAAAGAAACAGGAAATAGGAAGCGAAGCTTCTGGCTTCTACCCTTTTTCTCCAGGTCAAACGAAAGAGACAACCAGGAGGAAAACCATGTTGACTTCTAGGCCCAGACGAAAAGCATGCCTTCACTGAATCCAGGCTCAGTCGAAAGGCATTCCCTCACTACTTTCAACCTCCAATCGAAGAAGACAACAAGGCAGAACCTGAAGGCTTCGCCATACACTAACTTCTAGGCCAATCGAAGGACAGGACCTCACTGGTGCTAGCCCCAATCGAAGGAGGCCAACAGAATGCAAGTCGAAGGATGCTACTGCCTGGGTCGAAGAGCTCATTTTCCTTTCTTTTATTTTGTTTTTGCCTTTACATTTTCTTGCCTTTCAATATTGTTGTAATAGTGTAGTATTTATTTCTTGCATTTTTATTGCTTTATACAAATGCTAGTAATTAGGTGTGTATGGCAAAATAAAAACAACAAGTAGACAACCCTTAATCAAGACAAAAATGCATGCAATCAAACACACTTTGCACATATGCACACCTTAGGGTTACTCCACTTTGTTGCCTATCGGAAAATAGTTATGTCCCTCGAGCATGGACGTTTTAGCAAAGACCCTCGATAAAAGATCGTAGTCCCTCGATGACCCTCGACGTTGCCTTCGGTAAACGATCTAGTCCCTAAAACGACATTGCTAAAACGTCCCATATGTTGCCTTCTATGACTATACAAACGTCCCAATGCATGTCCCTTTACATCCAACGACGAGGCTTCTTACCAAATCAATGGTAAGATAGCCACATCTAAAGGAGGAGGAAAATCATATTTAAGACCTTTCGAGTAGGTAGATTCGCTCCTAGTTACTCGCTTGCTCACAACAAAAACATTTTTACCCACACTCTCATCTTTGAACTATTTTTGAAACAAACACTTTTTAGGCATTCTTATAGAAACAAGAACCATTACGAAGTTCCCTTTTCAAAATACTTTCAAAAACACATCTCACAAACACACTTTTGAACTATTTTCGAAACAAACACTTTGTAGGCGTTCTTATAGAAACGAGAACCATTACAAAGTTCCATTTTCAAAATACTTTCAAAAAACACACACCACAAGCACATTCAAACAAAAGCAAGTGATCTAGCAAGTAACTAAGAGCCCATGGAAAACCATGGATGAAAAGGGTGTTAATACCTTCCCTTTTCATAATCTACCCCCCGAACTCAAAAAACATCTCTAAAGGTCTTTCCTGTGCTTTTTCACCTTTCCTTTTTGGATAAAAGAAAAGTCGGTGGCGACTCTTGCTAATCGCAACATTTGCGATAAAACGCAAAACCCTCAAGTCAGTTCTCCCACCGTATCACAGAACTGGCGACTCTGCTGGGGAATTTTCTAAAAGTGGGGTTACCTTAGGGATATATCACATTTACTTGCTTACATTGTTTGATTTGTATGCTTTACATTATGGTTCTTTTTTTGGGTTTGAATCCTCTACCCAGATTTGGGATACATTATAGGTAAGTAGCAATACGTTGTGGAAACTGTGCGGGGTATACCGACATGGTCTAAGCAATAACTACGTTAGTGCGACATATTTGTGGGTACCGGTATCCTTTGAGTTAATCAAAGAGAATACGGGGCCGCTGAGTGATGTCATGAAGCACTAATGAACTTCTAGAACCTTTACTTGACCAACTTAGCCTTTTAGGATGTAGTGAGATGACCGACTTTGGTGCAGTCCGAAGTTGGTAGATACTCGATACTACACTCATTGAGGGTTGGTTTCTTGGGATATTTCGGTCGCCATTAAAGAGGCTTGAACTGAAACAATGACCAAGGAAACAATCCAGTGATATTGAGCTCCTTAGAACCCGGTTACTATTACTAGGACAGGTTAAGCCAACTAAACTTCAAGAGGGTACTTACCTAAAAACCCCATGCAAGCCTAAAACTAAGGACTTGTCTGCTTTGCGTGTACATGATTATTTGTATAAACTTGCTTACTTCGCATACTTGTGCATAACATCATAACATCATACCATAGCATTTTCAATAACCATTTCAAAGATTTCGAGGGTCTTTGATGCAGGTTCACAATAAACCAGACGTCTATCAAGGGGCAAGAGGATTTATTTCCCTTTGACCAAACACCGTCAAAGAATCAAGTACAAACAACTTGAGTCAAGGGCTATGACCCACTTGACATGGTGAGCTTAATTCTTGTGGAAGGACATCCACCGATACAAAGTTCTCCAATCAAAGATGTTGATCAAGGTTCAAATTCTAACTGTTTCTTGTGTTTACCCTGCGAGATCCTTGAAAACATGCATCCACATATCATGCATCATATCATGACAGGTTTCTCCCGTACAGGTTTCCTTATCTTCCTACTGTTTATTTCAGTAGAGATGGCTCTAGAGCAGACTATCAAGGACATCCAGGCTCAAAACGCTCAACTTCAAGAGATGTTCTTGAACCTAGCCAAGGGACAAGAAGAGGTCAAGGCGCTCCTCACCAGGGGCATGATCGTGGGAAATCCTGGGGACGACAGAGATGACCAGTTAGAGCGGCTACAAAATGAGATAGCCATAATGAAAGTCCAGATGATGGTACAACTGGTGGGCCAGATGGCTCTTATCCAAAACCTGGCTCAAGGACAGGAGGAGTTGAGAGCCCTTGTCAACAGACTTCATCAAGACAGATGCAACCAAATGGGGCAAACAACCAGAATTGGAGATCGAGTCATCAATCAGCCTTCGATGAAGAGTGTACCTTTTCGAATTGCTTCCCCGTCACGAGTCCAACAACAATCTCGCCAACAACAACAGGGTAATCAGTGTAAGGAGGTTGTGCCTAAAATACAATTCACTAAGATCAACATGTCGCTGGCTCAAGCGCTACAACACATGTTGAAGGCAGAGCTGATTACGTTAAAGGCTCCTCTCCAGAACCCAAATACTTCCGCTCCTACCTATCATCCCAATGAAAGGTGTGCATACCACTCTGATAGTCTGGGACATGACACAAACAACTGTTGGGCTCTGAGGAAAAAAAATTCAAAATCTGATCGACGAAGGAATGCTGGAGTTCACACAAGATGGCCAAGCTGAATTCTTCTGCCAAAGGTTCACCTCCTAAAATGACAAGTTCAGACAAAGAGGCTCCTGTTCATTTTAAATTTTCAATTGTAATTTCTTTTGTTGTTCAAACAATTATCTATTAATGTCAAACTTTGTTTCATTAATGCATTGCATATGTTTGTCTTGATTTGATCCACTCATTTTCATTACATTTAAACTATGCTTTTTACTCACTTTATGACATTCAACTCTTGCTAAAAGTTACATGCCTTTAAAGGGAGGATGACGAAAACAATGCCATAATCTCTTACAGTATGCTTTTGAACAGACCTTGCTGACGATGTACAGGCATTCTTTCAAATCCTAAACGCTGGAGTTATAAGGAAGATAATCCCTAGTCAACCCCTTCTGGCCAAAGAAGTAGAAGTTTTTCTTTTTCACAAAATTACAACCTTTAAACAAAACCTGGGGTAGGGTAGTCTCTCAGTTAATTCAAATGCGCGTTAAGCCGCAAACTCTCATCTCGTAATACAACGAATGATATCAAGAAACATTCCTCTGGAATCAAAAGACGGTGATGGTTCCCTATCACATAGGCAGTCATTATCTCTAAAAAAGAAAAGCCCACTAAGTCCAAACCTACAAAGGAGACTTAAGAAAACTGGGGCATCCCGCTGACTGTAATCTCAAAACAAGAACAGTCAGGAAAAAATTAGGGATAACAAATCAAGTAAAAAAAGGTCACTTCAAATCCTTGACAACACCAAAATTTTTTTGCAAAAACGACTGCCTTCCGACAAACCTAACTTGTCTGAACCATCACTAAAACGTCATCCTATACTCAATTGGAATTCAAACGCATAATTAACTGAGTTTAGGACTGAAGAACATCACGAAGAGCGGGTGGGTACAAATATACTTTGAGCCTTTATCCTTTGTTTCTTAAACCGTGAACCAAGCCACGTTACAACCCTTCAAAAGTCCTAATTGAAGCATGGGTTAGTTCGAAAGCATACTGTTACAAAAGGTATCCTGACTCCTGTAAGGCTTTACTCTAAATCCTGAGATTGAATTTTCTTACAAATTCCCTTTACTTACAAAAACACATTTTTCAAAACTTCAAGACAAGCATAAAATTTGCATTACTTGAATATCACTGTTTGCATATGGATATTTGTTTGACAGCGTAGAAATTCACATAATGAATATCTAGTGAACGAAAGCTCTCTCAGTGAACAAAATCAATTCAAGTGGGATGACACTTCCATTAATGAATATCCTATCAACAAGGGGCATGACATGTCACTATCCAGCACACCTGGGGCAGTCCAGTCAAGATTTCAAGAAATATCTCAAGAGTTGCAGAGTAACCAGGGGAAAGTCTCCATCTGCGTCACTTGGGGCATTGAACGTCAATCCCGACGAAGGGTTACGTACAGTCAAACATTTCCAGGCAGTGCCACAAACACTCGCTACTAGGGGCAGTGACAAATATCCCCAAAATCCTTCTCATAGGATGATCCCCCAACAAGAGTTTAATCTCTGAAAACCTTTCCCCAGCTGAGACGACTTCAAGAATCCTCGAGAACTTCCCCAACAAAGTCGTCACCTCTCAAGCAGACCGACAACAGGGTTTATTTCCCCAACAAACGACAGGATTCCCCAGCTTGAGGTAGCCTTTCCGACTACTACAAATCAAAGGACCACAACTCCTCTTCCCCAGTAGACTACTCTACAATCCCCAACAAGTTGCTGCGAAACCTGGACCCGACCAGATATCAGTTCAACTTCGACTCCCCAGTAGAGCAACTGACAATCGAGACTCCTAAACTCTTCTCTCAAGCAGGAATAAACATGCTCCCCACAGAGTTTTCAATATCCCCCAACGGATTTCTCCTCAAACAACAAAACAAGAATCCCCAATGGAAACATTCTAAGCAAAGTTTGAAGGCACACATACTCTTCAACAACAGTCCAGGATTTAACAAACTCCCCGACATTTGTCAAGGATTTATTTTCCCAAACGAAAATACATTCATAAACATTTCACATTTCATACATCCTATTTACATACATGATAAGGTGCATACGACACAATCTCATTTATTTTGAGAACATCATGACATCATGCATTTCATGCATCATGACATTTCATACAACTAACTCTTTACCTTTTCAGGAAAGATCAATCGATAGATAAAGGTTATCATTACCTTTTGGAGTAGTAATCATCCAGATTCCGTCATTACCTTTTGGAGTAGTAATCGTCTAAGATTCCTTCATCATCCTGCTGAGGTAGTAATCGACAAAGATTCCTTCATCCTACTGAGGTAGTAATCGATCAAAATTCCTTCATCCTGCTGAGGTAGTAATCATCCAAGATTCCTTCATCACCCTGTTGATGTAGTAATCGTCTAAGATTCCTTCATCATCCTATTGAGGTAGTAAT
Organism: Vicia faba; assembly: GCA_948472305.1. Taxonomy (NCBI): domain Eukaryota; kingdom Viridiplantae; phylum Streptophyta; class Magnoliopsida; order Fabales; family Fabaceae; genus Vicia; species Vicia faba. The sequence goes on along the minus strand of OX451738.1, from coordinate 381,310,916 downwards.
CGTCCAAGATTCCTTCATCATCCTGCTGAGGTAGTAATCGTCCAAGGTTCCTTCATCATCATGCTGAGGTTGTAGTCATCCAAGATTCCTTCATCATCCTGCTGAGGTAGTAATCGTCCAAGATTCCTTCATCATTCTTTTGAGGTTGTAGTCATCCAAGATTACTTCATCATCCTGTTGAGGTTGTAGTCATCCAAGATTCCTTCATCATCCTGCTGAGGTTGTAGTCATCCAAGATTCCTTCATCATCCTGCTGAGGTTCTAGTCATCAAAGATTCCTTCATCATTCTAATGAGGTTGTAGTCATCCAAGATTCCTTCATCATCCTACTGAGGTTGTAGTCATCCAAGATTCCTTCATCATCCTACTGAGGTTGTAGTCATCCAAGATTCCTTCATCATCCTGCTGAGGTAGTAATTGTCCAAGATTCCTTCATCATCCTGCTGAGATTGTAGTTATCCAAGATTCCTTCATCATCCTGTTGAGGTTGTAGTCATCCAAGATTCCATCATCATCCTACTGAGGTTGTAGTCATCCAAGATTCCTTCATCATCCTGCTGAGGTTGTAGTCATCCAAGATTCTTTCATCATCCTGCTGAGGTTGTAGTCATCCAAGATTCCTTCATCATCTAATGAGGTAGTAATCGTCCAAGATTCCTTTGTCATCCTGCTGAGGTAGTAATCGTCCAAGATTCCTTCATCATCCTGAGTCCAGATACAATCATCTTCAGATGACATCTTTAAGCCCATCTCCGACAACTATCTATCACCTCTCCAAATGGCATCTTTAAGCCCATTCCTCCTATCATCGCATCTTCGAGTGCAAATTTCTGGGCACTCTAGTGTTCAATCATCTTCCACCTTCAAGTCACGAATGGCAAAACTCGCCAATTTAACTCTTCAGGTTTAAGAAGATTGAACAGGGGCAGCTGTTGTACCCCAAAATTTTCCCTCTCATTCTTCAAGGCCTTTCTCACAAGGATTTTCAGGGTTTAAGTTTGCACAAGTGCATTGGGGTTTTCCAATACCAAAATTAAAAGGAAACTGTCAAAAAGGGAGAAAACAGATAAAAATAACATTTTGACAAATTTGGAGGAAAACAGGTCTCCTTCGATTCAGCACCCTTTGACTGGCTCTTGGCCTCCGTCGAATTCAACTTGGGCATGTCCTTCATTTTGAACTTAAATCCGCCTTTGAATGCAACTTGGATTACATCCTTCGTTTTAAGCAAGAGCCTCCTTCGAATACAACTTGGGAATACCCTTCGACTCAGAAGCCAGGAACTTCCCTCACGCTAAAAGGCAATGACTCCCTTTATGTTTGTTTCGACCCAAGCTTCGATTGGGCAATATGCTTCCTTCGAGCATGAGATTTCGATTTGGAAATATGTTTTCTTCGATACAAGCTTCGACTGGGCATTAGCTTGTTTCGACCACAAGCTTCGACTGAGGCAAAGGCTTCCTTTGAACAAGTGTGCTTCGATCTCACTCTTGCATTCGAATCAAGACCAAATCTCGTTTGCCATGCTATGTTGCTTCCAAATCTTTACATAATCAGAGGCTTGTACAAGGGTTTTAAACTTTGTCTTTTAGATACTACTATTCTTGGTTAAAGGCTACGTACTCTTTCTTTTCATAGAGAGTACTTTAGTCACAAAATCAGCTCCCAACCTGAATTTGGTCTGAGCACAAGCAACGCCAAAAAGCATAAGTCACATCTTCTGCACCCCAACTGCCAAGAGGCCCCCCCACATGTACTTTCACGTTACCTATTATTTTATTATTTTGCAAGGCTGGCTATTGAAAACATGTCCATTCTTTTTCTCTATAAATAGAGGAATTTTTGCAAAGCTGGGGGAGGATCTTTGGACCAGAGGAATGAATCCCCCAAATTTTCTCAAACACAATAAAACTCTCAAAGTTCATCAACACTTGAGAAATCACAAAAACCGCAGAATCACATTCATCTCCTTCGACTCTGAAGAACAACCATACTTTAGTCTCCTTTGAATCAAATGCGCATCACACTTGCTTTCTCTTTTCCTTCGAATCCAGCGTTCCAAGCATATCTATTGACCCCTCTTTCGAATCCAACATCCAGGAACTCCACTCAAGGCCCCACATCTATTCAAGGCCTGAAGCAAGGTAAGTTATTCTTACCTTTGAAATTTTCGTTTCATGGCATAGTAATTTTCCCTTTCGTTTAAAACATGTACATACCATTGTTCCTTTCGTTTCCACCCTTTTAACATATTTTTTAGAGCTACCCCTTTCATTTTGCTTTCTGTTTACCTGAACTTGCTTTAACTATTAAACTGTTTACAAGACAAATACTAGCATGGCCTCAGACCATGTTGCCATTTAATGCTTGAAATGAAAGAAACAGGAAACAAGAAATAGGAAACGAAGCTTCTGGATTCTACCCTCTTTCTCCAGGTCAAACGAAAGAGACAACCACGGGGAAAACCATGTTGACTTCTAGGCCCAGACGAAAAACATGCCTTCACTGATTCCAGGCTCAGTCGAAAGGCCTTCCCTCACTGCTTTTAACCTCCAATCAAAGAAGACAACAAGGCAGAACCAGAAGGCTTCGCCATACACTGACTTCCAGGCCAATCGAAGGACAGGACCTCACTGGTGCTAGCCCCAATCGAAGGAGGCCAATAGAATACAAGTCAAAGGATGTTACTGCCTAGGTCGAAGAGCTCATTTTCCTTTATTTTATTTTGTTTTTGCCTTTACAATTTCTTGCCTTTCAATATGGTTGTTGTTGTACCCCAAAATTTGCCCTCTCATTTTATCAACATTTCCCATCACAGGACTCTTGGAACTCAAGACCAAGCTAGGGTTTGCTCTGCTCAAGACACCTCCTTACACTGTTGACCTGGAATTAGGGTTTGAGTTTGCACAAGGATTTTTGGACCTTCAATGCCCAAATTGAATTTCATACTTCATGTTGGACTCATAAGTTTTCCCATACCAAGTTTCAAGCCTTGAATCAAATTTTTGCCCAGTCAATTGGACAGTTGACCTAGAAATCAGTTGTATTGGGGAAAAAGTCAACTGCGGCCAATTTACAGTCAAACCTCATGAATTTTGACCCACATAAACATTATGAACTCATGTGAACCATTTGATCAAGTTTGGATCACAATTCCACAAGAAATTTGATCAGATCACCAAAAGGGCAAAATGGTCATTTCTAGGGTTTTGACTGCACAAAGGCAATTTTTGACTGTTTGACCTAACCAATGGAAAATCAAGCTCAACCATGGACTAAAGGACTCAATTACATTGTCTTGAACCATTCAACAAGTTCAAAAGATCTCAAATGCATAGGATTGGCAGATGAATTTTTCAGTCAACTGATCAAAATTTGACTGTACATTGAAAAGTCAAACTTTGACTTTTTGGTCAAAATCAAGTGCCAAGATTCATTTTCCATCAAGATGTGTCAAATTATGAAACTTGTTCATCAAGAAACCCAAAATTACAAATTAGGGTTTGAAATTGAAAAATTTCATAACTTAGAAAATTTCTAAGTTATGAAAATTTCTTATTTTTTTCCTAACTTTGTCCCATTTTTTTCACCAAGATGAAAATAGATTCAAACAAAACTTACAACATGAAAGTTGTATTCCATCACAAAGTCTACAACTTTGATTCACAAAGTTTTCTCAAAAGTAGATTGGATATCAAGTTATGATTTTTGGAACAAGGGTCCCTAAAACTTTTAACTTAGAGAAATTTTGTCCTAGTTTAGGCAGGATTTTGACCCATCTTCTTGGCCATTTTTCACATGGTTCCACTTGGAGTTTCAAGTTTCATTTCAAATATGGATTATAGTACATGTTTCAAGATTTCCAAATTGTCCAAGAACTCCTCAAACACACTTGTGGTTAGGGAGAATCGAATGCTTGAAGTTGGCAAAAACTCACTTTGTAACCATGGCCAATACATGTTCATACCAAGTTGCAAATCTGACCAAACTAGCGTAGTACATAATTATAGGCCTCTAAACCAATTTACACTCAAAAATTGAATGCAAATACATTGGACATTGGCATTGTTCTGATCAAGAGAGCATTGTACAATGAACATTTCCATTTTGAGCTTAAAGGTCACACTTCCATTTTCATAAAGGTAACTTTATGTCAAATTGCATTTTCTTGAGCCTTGAACTTTTTTCCTTGCAACAAACAAGTTCCCTATTCTCAGGCATAGTACACCAACTTGAGCATGCTTGTAACTAGCCTGTACAGGCCATAGCTTGGTCACTTCACATCTTTGCTTTCAAAACAAGTCAAATGGCCAAAAGCTCATAACTCAAACATCTGATATATTGAACTCAAGCAAGGTTTTCAAACAAGTTTATCATATCCTTGCAAGCCAGAAACACGAGTCTTTGACCTCTCTAACCCCCTTGTGCACAAAATCTCCATTTCTGCCCAAAACAGGGCCAGTTCTGCAAATCACAAGCCACAATCAAATCCACTCGTGCATTTTGTCCAAAATCACTTCAAACACATTCCAAACAATATACCTAAGTTGTCCAGACCATTCACAAGCTGCTGTAACTCCATTTACACACATCACCATTTTTGTTTAGAAGCTTTGTAGGTTGAGTTCTGTAGCACGATTCAGGCCACTTCAAAATAAACTAAGCATTGGGAAAGGTTCAGGGGACATCAGGCAAGCTCAAAAGAACCTCAGGCCCCATTGAAAGTTGTTGTATTGGCCAACTCGAACTCAACTGAAACATGTATTTCATGAACTTCTATCTCTCTATTTAGGAACATTTAGCCTTAGGTTTGTGAATGAAATATGTGTTTACAGTGATTTCTAGTAAACAACCGCTAGTCTTCCAATTTACTAATTATTATTGGTTACTTGCAGGACCGACTAGATTGATCCTAGAACACATGTGTCATAACTTATTTCCATGTTCATATCTATTATATTGATATACTTATATTGTATGTTAAGTTCGAATACGAGATTCTTAGGAAAGATTTCTAAAATGGTCTATAGGAATAAACTAACTGAATGTAGGCAGGAAAGGCTTCGAATTAGACTTGGGCTTGAATGTAAAGATAAGTGTTTGACTAAAAGGATAAAGTAGAAGTAAAGTTTCTAACGAAGTGATTGTGTTTAAAGGCAAGTAAAACAAGGGAATGCAAGGAAATCGAAGGATTTAAAGGGCAATTCGAATTAGACTGTATTTAAAGGCAAGTAAAACAAGGAAATGCAAGGAAATCGAAGGATTTAAGGGCGGAAATACTGTAATGGCGAACTAAATATAAAAATACTTGTAAGACTTGTATTGAAATTGTAAAAAAGTAATGATGTTCAATACGTACATTGTATCTTCTGACTCGTTTTCCTTAATTCACGGTAGTTTGAGTATTTTTGAGATTTTTTAGTACATAAAAGTGAACATCCTAAATCTAACATAAGAACACCTATTTATAGTGTCTTGACCCTAACGTCCCTAATCTAAAATCACGCCACGTTCGAAGCATGCAGGCTTCCTATGTTTGCTGACTTTCACGCGTCTTCTAGAATGGCGCTCTTTATTTGAAATTCGAAATCTGTACCAATCGAAGCATCTTGTTTCTTCGTTGCTTTCGAAATAACCCAATTACCTGGACCGTTTCCAACTTCTGGCACCCTTACATAAAGGAGCTCTTTTATAATTCGAACACCAAAACAAGTCCAAATCGAAATCTGCTGGAAATTGAATAATCCTTCAACATAATGACTCCATATCTCCCACCAATATCCAATATTGATATTAATCTCCTTAGGTACTTTATTCTAAATATTATTTTGATAGTGGTTTCTTCCTTATTCGAAATAGCCAGCTAACAAATTGCCCCCCAAGAACATGTATTTCGACGGATATAAAGAAATACTTGTTTTTGACTCATCCAGGCTATTTCGAGAGTATAAAAACTCATGATAACCATACTGTACATGATGGCAGAGTAAGTGTCCTACTTTTTGCAAAAACGTCCAATAAACGAAACGCCCCTTTCTGATTGTTGAATGTATTTTGTTAATGCTTTTTATTGTAAATGATTGAACACAACCATTCTGGCACTTATATAATACCATTTTGGCTTCATGTTTATATATATTTTTTATTATCCTGCAGTGATTCTAACTTCTTGCAAGCATGTGTGATACGGTGGGAGAACTGACTTGAGGTTTTGCGTTTGTGTTCGCAAATGTTTCGGTTGAGCAAGAGTCGCCACCGACTTTTTATTTTATCCTAAGAAAAGGTTAAAAAGCACAGGAAAAACCTTTGAGATGTTTTCGTGGGTTCGGGGAGTAGATTATAGAAAGGGAAGGTATTAGTACCCTTTCTATCCATGGTTATCCATGGGCTCTTAGTTACTTGCTTAGATCACTTACCTTTGCTTTTCAATTGTTTGAAATGGTGCTTTGTTTGTAGTTTTGAAAATGTTTTGAAAAAGATGCCTTGTCTAGGCAACCATTGTAACAATTATTTACTCGAATGTTTTACAAAGGTGTTTGTCTTTTTGAAAAGATGTTTCAATGTTTTTGAGAGTTTGTTTTGAAGTTATGTTATGATGTGTGTTTTGAAAAATGGCAAGGATTGTTTTGCAAGATTGATCAAGTAACCAAGAGCTATCTACCCTAAATTTCTCAAAGATCTTTCTTATGTTTTAACCCTTTTAATAGTGTTGTTTCACCATTGTATTTGGTGAACAACCTTGTGTTAGGATGTTAACAGGACGGGCGCGGGTCATCGTATAGACCATGAATGCAATAGTGTCAAGTATTTTGGCAATTTTCTTGAGGGACTATGATCGTTTTGTTTAGGCAACTCCGATAGCGTCATCGAGGGACTATGATCATTTTGTTTGTTTTTGTTTTGTTTTGTTTTGCCGAAGTACTTGATATGCAAACATGGCCCATTTTTGAAGGCAACAAGTGGAGTAACCCTAAGGGTGCAAGTGTGCATTGTTTATTTTTCATGCATGTTTATCTTGAATTAGGTCAAACTATTTGTTGATTGAATTTTGCATACAAACCCTAAGTCTAAACATGGCATAATTGAAAGCTTTTAAATGCAGAAATTTAAATGCTAAGCTATTACCACAATGATTATGGGGATGGGGGTACAAGTTTGAATTTGGGGATATTTGACAAGGAAATAAAATCTAAGTTATTACAACCATATCAAAAGTATAGGATACAAATATTTAATTGTACAATATTTAAGTGAATATAATAAATATATAAAATGTATTATGCATAAAAATGATTTTTGTTATGTATGTAAAAGTATTTTTCAATGTGAAATATAAACAAAAATAAAAAGGTCAAATTTGAATATTTTTGTCATTTAGGGCAAAAACCCCGGTTTTTAAATAAATAATAATATTTATTAATTATGTACAATATATATTAAAAAATAAAAGTATATTGTAAAAAAAAGTATTTTTAGTGTCATATATTAATAAAAATAAAAATGAATTATTTTCATTTTTTTATCCTAAATTTTCTAATAAATATAATATACAAGTGTATATATATATATATATATATATATATATATATATATATATATATATATATATATATATATATATATATATATATATATATATATATATATATATATATATATATATATATATATATATATATATATATATATATATATATATATATATATATATATATATATATATATATATATATATATATATATATATATATATATATATACTAAACCTATTAAATATAAAAAGATAAAATTAATTATTTATGTATGAAAAAAAAGTACATTTAAGAAAATATTTTCAAGGTGTAAATAAAAATAATAACTGAAAATAAATATAATTTTTATATTATTTTTTAGGGTTTTAGTAAAAAGTATTTATATTATTTACATATATATACTAATAAAATGAAACAAATGCCAAATAAATATATAAAAAAATGTGGAAAAATATTTTTGGGATTTTTTATGTTTGAACAAAAAATATTAAGTCAGAATCAAAAAGAAAAATGCAAAAATAATAAATATTTCACATAATGGGCCAGGGGGGTGTAAATGGGAAAAAGGGGTGTAAACAGCAAGACTGACTCAGGCCCAGCCCAAGCCAGTCATCTTCAACCTTCAACTTTGTCCAAACGCGCGCTTCCTTGTTCAAAATACAAACTCCTGATTCTTTGATTTTTAGCAAAAACTCATAACACAAACAATGTAGAGCATCAAACCACGATTCCAAATATGTAAAAAACTTGACCTAACTCTAAGAAACCAGGGAGAATTTCTTCACCCCCAATTTCTGACCTAGTTTTTCTTCAATGTTCATGGCTAAAATTCTCACAGCATGCTTAATATAAATGAAAAGTGACCACATGTATGGCTTCAGGGCTATGAGTGGAGCATGTTCCATTCACAAACCTAAGCCTAACTCTTCCTAGATTGAGAGATAGAAGTTCATAAATTACCTGTTTCAGCTTGGATCGTGTAGAGCAATGTGGCCACCTTCAATGGAGTTTGAGCTTCTGTATAGCTTGCCTGAGGTCCAAGGATGCTTCCCAAATGCCTAGCTTGCTTTGAAATCAACTGTATCGTGCTATGGAAGTTCACCTGCACAACTTGAAAGTAAAAATGGCAAACGTGGTTAGGGGTGTTACAACTTGAGTTCAAGGCTTGGGATAGTTTCAGTGGATGATATGGAAGGTGTTTGAAAGGTTTTTAGCCAAAGTGCACGAGTGGATTGAGTTGTGGACCTCAATCTGCAGCAGATGCCCTGTTTTTGCAGCAAGATGGTGTTTTTGTGTTTTGGGAGGTATGAGGGATGGTTGAATCGTGCCTTAGGTTAGTTGGGATGTGTGGAAGATGAGTACAAGGTTTGCTTAGGCTTGTGCTTGCAGGAAGTGAAAGTTGGTTCAGTTTTGCCAAGTTTCTTCTATTGTAAGCAAAGATAGTGTGTAATGTGTCAAAGACCTGTACAGGCCATCTTGTATGTTGCAAACAAACCTATAGGCCCCCTCTAATCCCTGGATTTGATTTGCAATCTCAGATATTTGTCCAAGGCTCAATGCATAGTGGTTTGACATAAAGCTACTTTTGCAAAAATGGCAAAATCACTTTTACCAATTAGGGGTTAGTTTTGTGTGCAATGTCCAAATGAACAAAATAAACCCTCAACTCAATGGTTATACATTAAATTAAGGTGTGTAAAACTGGTTTTGAGGCCTGCAAGCTAGCATTGTACAAGCTGATTTGAAAATGCAAGTTGTGATGAACATGCCTTGGCCATGAACAAAAGTGAGTTTTGGCCAACTTTGCAAATTCGATTCTCTCTAACCACAAGGGTGTTTGAGAAGTTCTTGGACAATTTGGAAAGCTTGTAATGTGTACTATAATCCATATTTGTAATTAAAATTGAAACTCCAAGTGGAACCATGTGAAAAATGGCCAAGAAGTTGGACAAAAATCCTGCCTAGAATAGGGCAAAATTTTTCTAAGTTAAAAATGTTTTGTACCCTTGTTCCAAAAATCATAACTTGAGACACAAGCTTCCTTTGAGGACATTTTTTGAATCAAAGTTGATATTTTGCAATGGACTACAACTTTCATGTTTCAAGTTTTGTTTGAATCCATTTGCATCTTGGTGAAAAAATGGGACAAAGTTAGGAAAAAATAAGGAAATTTCATAACTTAGAAAATTTCTAAGTTATGAAATTTCTTCATTTTAAACCCTAATTTGCAATTTTGGGTTTCTTGATGAACAAGTTTCATAATTTGACATGTCTTGATGAAAAATTAACCTTGGCACTTGATTTTGACCAAAAAGTCAAAGTTTGACTTTTCAGTATACAGTCAAATTTTGATCAGTTGACTGAAAAATTCATCTGTCAATCCTATGCATTTGAGATCTTTTGAACTTGTTGAATGGGTCAAGACAATCCCATTGAGTCCTTGAGTCCATATGTGAGCTTGGTTTGCCATTGGTTAGGTCAAACAGTCAAAAATTGCCTTTGTGCAGTCAAAATCCTAAAAATGACCATTTTGCCCTTTTGGTGATCTGATCAAATTTCTTGTGGAATTGTGATCCAAACTTGACCAAATATTTCATATGAGTTCATTATGTTGATGTGGGTCAAAAATCATGAGGTTTGACTGTCAATTGGCCACAATTGACTTTTTTCCCAATACAACTAATTTTTAGGTCAACTGTCCAATTGACTGGGCAAAGATTGGAATCAAGGCTTGAAACTTGGTATGAATAAACTTGTGAGTCCAACATGAAGCATGAAAGTCACCTTGGGCATTTTAGGTCAAAACATCTCTGTGCAAACTCAAACCCTAATTTGGGTCAACAGTGCAAGGAGGGGTCTTGAGCAGAGCAAACCCTAACTTGATCTTGAGTTCCAAGAGTCTTGTGGTGAGAAAATGTTGATGAAATGAGAGGGCAAATTTTGGGGTACAACAATTGCCCCTGTTCAATCTTCTTGAACCTGAAGAGTTAGATTGGCAGGTTTGCCTTTCGCGACTTGAGGGTAAAAGGAGATTGGACACTAGAGTGCCTAAAAAATTTGCACTCGTCCAAGCGTAGTTGAGGGAATGGGCTTAAAGATGCCATTTGGAGATGGGCTTAAAGATGCCATCTGCAGATGTGACAGAATTTTGTCAGGGGATGGGCTTAAAGATGCCATCTGGAATGTATGTTGTAGGTGAAAGAAATGAGTATCAGAAAGGTATTCATGTTTGAAATATCTCTGAGCTGGGGGTCTGAATAAGCAATAGATTGACATCCGCATCTGGAAGCATCCGTAAACTGTTTTCAGAAGTTGAGTCTGAACAAGAGATAGATTGACATCCGCATTTGGAAGCATCCGTAAACTGTTTTCAGAAGTTGAGTCTGAACAAGCGATAGATTAACATCCGTGTTTGGAGTATCCGTAAACTGTTTTCAGAAGTTGAGTCTGAACAAGCAATAGATTAACATCCGTGTTTGGAGAATCCGTTAACTGTTTTCAGAAGTTGAGTCTGAACAAGCGATAGATTAACATCCGTGTTTGGAGAATCCGTAAACTGTTTTAAGAAGTCTTGAAGTTGAATAAGCAATAGATCAACATCCATGTTGGGAAGCGTCCGTAAACCGTTTTCAAAAGTTGAATTTGAACAAGCGATAGATTAACATCCGTGTTTGGAGAATCCGTAAACTATTTTCAGAAGTCTTGGAATCTGAACAAGCGATATATTAACATCCGTGTTTGGAGAATCCGTGAACTGCTTTCAGAAGTCGAAGCTTATTAATCTTATCCTAAAAAGGGTAAAATATTAGATGAAACACAAAGTTATGTTGCATGAAATGTATGATGCAATATATATGTTATATCAATGTTTATGATATATGAATGTAATGAATGCGCATGTAAGCTGATGAGATGTCTTGCTGAGGATAGATGAATCCTGGATAGCTGGAGATAATAGAATCTTGACTGCTGCCGGGGAAAGTGAATCCTTGACTGTTGCAGGGGATTGCAAGAATCTTTGATTGCTGAAGCTGAGACATCCTTGTTGACTGCTGACTGCTTGGGGAACAAGACCTTCAGTTGTTGAGGGATTTTAGGACCACTGATGGGGATTGAAAATCCTTGGTGATTTGTGGGGAATGAGAATTCTGATGATCTCTACTGGGGAGTTCAGAACCTGGGAGACTCATGCTGGAGGAGTGAGACTGATAATCTTCGATCTGATGGGAAGTATCTCTGTGGGGAGAATGTTCACTAATCTGGTTCCGCTGGGGATTAATAGTTTGAAGTTTTAGCTCCGCTGGGGATCTTGAAACTTGACTCTGAGGGGAATTAGATTCTGGAAGGCTCTCTTGGATGGGGAAATCAACTTTGGGAAAGCTTTTGTTCTACTGAGGATCCTGAAGTTTAACTCTGTTTGGGGAATTAAGTTCTGGATTTTAACTTTGCTGAGGAATTTGGAGTTTAATTCCGCTGGGGATTTCTTCTGAAAGGGCATCAAGATATCTATCTGTACCTTTAACCTATCAGCAATCATCTTTCTTGATTTGTAAGAAAATGATTATGTTCAAATGCATATGCCTATTTAACAAAACATTGGACGTTTCTCAAATAAAACATAAGTGTAAAAAAGCAAAAGGAAGACAAAGCAAATTTATGTATTTGGAAAAGTGTTTGTATTAACTTTTTTATGAGTATCTTTGTACAAAGGAGACAGACATCCTAGTAAGAGGATGTTGTCGTAAAAAATTGAAAATTTTATACAAAAGAAAGATGGCTATGTGTAACAATTCCATGGGATTCCCATTCTGCTATAGCCTTCACAACTCTGAATATCTTATCCATTCAATGCTTCGTCCGCCGATGATTGGATTGATCAGAAGCTCGGAGCTTGTTGATGAAGAGATTTTCTTTAAAGTGATCCGACGAGACATAGTCATACGCTTTAATTCCCTAACTTTTTCCTGAATCGCCCTTTCGGGTTTTCGATCCACCGGGAAACCCTTTTTTGCCCAAGTCTCCCTTTCGGGTTTTCAACTTGCCGGGTGTACATATTTTTTTTGTTTTATCCCTAATTTTTTCCTGAGCCGCCCTTTCGGGTTTTCGGTTCACCGGGATGCCCATTTTTGCCCAAGTCGCCCTTTCGGGTTTTCGACTTGCCGGGTTGTTTCATGCGTAATATCTTTTGACTATATCTGCGTTCGCAGGGTGTGGCAAATCGTTGCCATCCATGGTGGTCAGAATCATTGCACCACCGGAAAATATGCTCTTGATCACAAACGTCCCTTCGTAAGTAGGAGTCCATTTGCCCCTGGGATCACTTTGCGGCAAGATGATCCGCTTGATTACAAGATCTCTGACTTGATATACTTGACGTCTGACTTTCTTGTTGAAAGCCTTGATCATCCGTTTTTGGTACGTCTGACCATGGCAAACAGCAGTGAGTCGCTTCTCGTTGATCAAATTGAGTTGATCAAGTCGGGTTTGAATCCAATCGTCTTCACTCAAACCATAGTCCTTCATAATCCTTAAAGAAGGAATCTGAACTTTCATGGGTAGGACAACTTCCATGCCATATACCAAAGAAAATGGGGTTGCCCCTGTTGAAGTACGTGCCGTGGTACGGTATCCATGCAGAGCAAACGGTAACATCTCATGCCAGTCCTTGTAGGTAACTGCCATCTTCTGAATGATCTTCTTGATGTTTTTGTTCGGGACTTCAACAACACCGTTCATCTTCGGCCGATAGGGAGATGAATTGTGATGATAAATCTTGAACTGTTTGCATAGAGCGGTGATCATAGTATTGTTCAGATTTGTACCGTTGTCTGTGATGATCCTGTCGGGGACACCATACCGGAATATGAGGTTCTGTTTGATGAAGCGGGCAACCACATTCTTTGTAACAGAGGCAAAGGAAGCTGCTTCGACCCACTTGGTGAAATAGTCAATAACGACCAGGATGAAGCGATGTCCATTGGACGTTGTGGGCTTGATCTCTCCAATCATGTCAATGCCCCACATTGCGAATGGCCAAGGAGCTGTCAGAACGTTGAGAGGAACAGGAGGAATATGAATCTTGTCGGCGTAGACTTGACATTTGTGGCAACTACGGGAATATTGATGGCAATCAGCTTCCATGGTAGACCAGTAATAGCCTGCCCTTAGAATCTTCTTAGCCATCGTATGTCCGCTCAAGTGAGTTCCAAATGTGCCGCTGTGTATCTCAGTCATGATCAACTCTGCTTCAGCTTTGTCCACACAACAAAGTAAACACACAATCATGGCTGCGCTTGTAAAGGATGCCATTGCTTAGGAAGAACTTGGCAGCAAACCTCCTTAAGAACTTCTTGTCATTTACGGAAGCTCCTTCAGGATACTCTCTAGTCTGGAGATACCTTTTGATTTCATGGAACCAGGGTTGTTCCACTATTTCTTCGGTATTAATCTCATGATAATGCGCCGGTTCATCCATTCGCTCGATGGTGATTTGGGGAGCCTCGTTATCCCAGTTGAGTTTAAACATGGAAGACATTGTAGCCAGAGCATCTGCTAGCTGATTTTCTTCTCGCGGGAAATGCTCGAAAGTAATCTGCTCGAAATGAAGCAGCAATGTCAAGACATGTTCTTTGTATGGGATAAGATTAGGATGTTTGGTGTCCCACTCTCCTTTGATTTGACTGATAACCAAAGTCGAGTCCCCAAATACGATCAAAGATTTGATCCCCAGGTCTATAGCAGCCTTGAGACCAAAGATGCAAGCTTCATATTTGGCCATGTTGTTGGTACAGCTGAAACAAAGTCGGGCCGTGAAAGGTGTATGGCAACCTTCTGGGGAAATGAGTACCGCACCGATACCGCTTCCAAGTGCATTTGAAGCGCCATCAAAGTACAGGGTCCATCGGGATCCATTTTCAGGTCCGTCATATGGTCTGTTACCTTCAATGTTGTCCAAAGTCATGATGTCCTCGTCCGGGAAGTCGAATCTCATGGATTGATAATCTTCGATAGCTTGATGAGCTAGATGGTCAGCTAGTACACTCCCTTTTATAGCTTTTTGGGTGGTATACTGGATGTCATACTCAGTCAGGATCATTTGCCATCTAGTGATTCTTCCAGATAAAGCAGGCTTCTCGAAGATATACTTGATCGGGTCCATTTTGGAAATCAGCAAAGTGGTATGAGTCAACATATACTGCCTTAGTCGGCGAGCAGCCCATACCAAAGCGCAACAAGTTTTCTCGAGCAGTGAGTAGCGAGTCTCACAGTCGGTAAATTTTTTGCTAAGGTAATAAATGGCATGCTCTTTTCGACCAGACTCGTCATGTTGGCCCAGTACACACCCCATTGAGTTGTCCAAAATAGTCAGATACATGATCAGCGGCCTTCCTTCGACGGGTGGCATCAGAATAGGAGGTTCTAGCAAATACTCCTTGATCTTATCAAAAGCAATTTGGCAATCATCGTTCCATTCGACTACCTGATCTTTCTTTAATAGTTTGAAAATTGGCTCACAGGTAGACGGCAGATGAGAGATGAATCTGGCAATATAGTTCAAGCGTCCCAAGAACCCTCTAACCTCCTTTTCAGTACGGGGGCAGGAATTTCTTGTATAGCCTTTACTTTTGCTGGATCGACCTTAATGCCTTTGTTGCTGACAATAAATCCCAGAAGTTTACCAGATCTAACTCCAAAAGTGCACTTACTTGGATTCAGCCTGAGTTTGTACTCCTTCAACCTGGCAAACAGCTTCTGCAAATGTTCAAGGTGTTCTTCTTCCGTTTGTGATCGAGATATCATGTCGTCTACGTAAACTTCAATCTCATGATGTATCATATCATGAAACAAAGCTACCATGGCGCGTTGATAATTTGCCCCTGCGTTCTTCAGTCCGAACAGCATCACCTTGTAGCAGAAGGTACCCCATTGTGTAACAAAGGTTGTTTTCTCCATGTCCTCGGGGGCCATTTTAATCTGGTTGTAGCCCGAGAATCCGCCCATGAAAGAAAACACTTTGTGCTGAGCTGTGTTGTCAATCAAAATGTCGATATGTGGTAGCGGAAAATCATCTTTAGGGCTGGCCCTGTTCAAATCCCGATAGTCCACACACATTCTGACCTTGCCGTCTTTTTTAGGTACTGGCACGATGTTAGCAACCCATTGTGGATAGGATGTAACAGCCAGAAAGCCAGCGTTGAATTGCTTCATTACTTCAGCTTTAATCTTTTCAGACATGTCGGGCCTCATTCGGCGAACCTTTTGCTTAATCGGTGGACAGTCTTCTCTTGTAGGGAGACGGTGAACCACGACATCTGTGTCTAACCCCGGCATGTCTTCATAAGACCAGGCAAAGATTTCAACGTATTCATTCAACAATTGTATTAAGCGTTCCTTGACACTTGGTTCCAGATTGGCACCCACTTTGACTTCTTTCCTGTCTTCCTCTGTTCCTAAGTTGACAGTTTCCAACAACTCTTCATGAGGTAAGATAGCCCTCTCTTCTTGTTGTAGAAGTCTGGCTAGTTCTCTCGGTACTTCACAATCTTCGTCATCTTCGTACTCAGCCTGATTGACCAAATCTTCAGAGTTATTGAAGGATACAACAAAATAGTCACCCATGGAATCCGGAGTGGATGGGTACCTGCATTTGTGAGTGTGGGTGTGTGTAAGGGATAGCCATCCTTAAACAAACAAAAATGAAAAAGGAAAGAAAATGAACACAGCGGTTTATAAATGAAAAACGTCCAATGATTCATTAAACATGTCATATGGTTATGAAGAGAATCAAGCCCTTACAAATGGACCTACATGCCCCGGGCAAGGCATGAGGTGAAAAGTAGTGTGCGAATTGTTTAAGAGTAATTATTACAGACCAACAGGAAATGTTTGAAAGATAAATTACTGATTGATGAAAGTAATTGGAACAAAGTCTTTCGCCTCCCAGTTGTGCAGCCCCCCTTCAATGGTTGGGAAGATCCAATCTTCAACGTTACCCTCTTCGTCTTCATCTTCTAAAGCATTGATTCCATGAGGAGAAATCTTGACGGGTGTCTTCTCAATTTTGGAGCGACGCATAGCCTTTTGCCCCACAGCGGTAAACCCCAACCCAAACTTGTCTGTCTTGTGGGGAAAGTCAGGCAACTGTCCCCATGTTGAGCTCTTCCCTTCGTTCATCGCATCTTTTGCGTCTTTCAGAGATGCCATCCTGGCCACCTGCTTGGGTACCTCAGCTACTGCCTTTGCTACCGCCACTTCGGGAGAAACTTCCTCAAAGTGTTGAAAGGGTGTTTCGATGAATTCGCCATCCACTTCCACATACCGGAAGGAATTCAGATGAATGATCATGTACTCCTCCTCACCGTGTACAATTATGATTTTACCCTTAACAGGGTATTTCAGCATCTGATGTAGAGAGGAAGTGACTGCCCCAGCATTATGAATCCACTGTCTTCCTAGTAAGCAAGAGTATGATGGGCGGATGTCCATCACATAGAATGTGGAGTGGAACACTTCAGTACCTACCTTGATGGGAATGTCGACCTCTCCATGCACCATTCTTTTAGATCCGTCAAAGGCCCTGACAAGATATTACTTGGTTTCAGCTCCAAGCCTTCACAATCCAACTGGTCCAGAGCTTTCTTAGGCAGCACATTTAGAGAAGAACCAGTGTCGACCAAGACATGGGCGAGAGTGGTTCCTCGGCATTCAACTGACACATGCAATGCGTCATTGTGCTTTCTTCCCTTCGGAGTCAGGTCAGCATCAGAGAAACCCAGGCCGTTGTCGGCGGTAAGGCTGGCTACACAATCCTGGAATTGATCGGCTGAGGTTTCTTGGGGCACATGGGCTGTCTTCAAAAACCTTATCAAGGCTTTGGCATGAGCCTCTGAATAAAGTAGCAAAGCTAACATGGAGATCTTCGAGGGGGTTTTCCCCAGTTGCTCCACCACATCATAATCACTCTTCTTTATTATTTTCAAAATCTCCTCCATTTCTTTCTTAGAGGTTTCAGGGATGACCAACGGCTGAGCCCTTGTCCTGAAGAGCTCTTCTTGGATCCCTTTCCCCTTATCAGCAGCAGCAGGAGAAGGGACAACCACATGAGTAACAGCTTCTTCAATCATTGGCATTCTTGCAGATAGTTTTACCGGTGCGGGGGTAACTTTGGGAACAACTGAGGGTCCAAAGATTGCCTTTGGAGGGGCAATCTCTGGAGAGAAAATTCTTCCACTCCGGGTAATTTTGCTCGTACCGACAATGTTTCCAATGTTGGCAGTTTCTTCGTCAGAGCTCTCTTCAGTTATCTCAATTTGTTTAACACCGTGGTAGTAGATTTCTCCACCATAATTCCACGGTATTGATTTGTCAGATTTGTATGGGACGGGCCCAGGCACGGTTATCTTCAAGGGTACAATCTTTGGAGCGGATGTAATCTTAACAGGCCTTTTGGGGACCTTGGAAAGATTGGCGGAAATGGTTATTATTGAAACTTCATTGATAGGAGTTGGAGTAACGGGAGTCTTTTCGAAAAGAATTTGTTGGTTGTCTATTAGGCGTTGGATGCCTATCTTCAGCAATGGACAGTCGATCGTTAGGGAGGAACAAAGGTAGCAATCTTCTTTACATCCTGGGAAAATCCTAGCCTTCAACAGATTCAACTTGATTGTCAGTAGTGGAGTTATCAGATCATCAACGGTAGAAACAAACAGATCTTCTTCAACAGCATGGACATTGCGACCATGCTTTGGCATCAGAGCGGAGATTACATTCGGTTTCTCAGGGGCGTCGAACTCAACCTCTTTAGCGTCTATCAAATCCTGAATTTTATTCTTAAGCGCCCAGCAATCGTTGGTGTCATGCCCGACGCTGTCAGAATGATAGGCACATTTTGCGTTGGGATGATAATATGGGGAAGTGGTGTTCACATTCTTTGGTGCCTCTTTAATACTGGTGAGATTCAGCTTCAACAAATGGGGAAGAACTTGTGCGGGCGTCATGTTGATGTAGGTGAACTGCCGTTGTGGCCGTTCTCCCCATTGCTGTTTAGGTCTAGACTGATTGTTACGAGGCTGATCATTTGATGAATTTTGAATCATCATGGCCCCTACAGTCGGTCGGCGCTTAGTTCTTCCTGATCCATTCTGAGAGTATATAACAGCTGCTTCCTTCTTGGCCGGGAAAGGTTTTTTAACAGTTGTGGATGCAAAGGCATCCCTTTGAATCTTCCCACTCTTAATACTAGCTTCCACCCGTTCGCCAGTCAGAATCAGTTCAGTAAACCCTGCAGAAGAGGTCCCGATCAAATGGTTGAAGAAAGGGCCAGATAGGGTTCCCAAGAACATATCAACTAGCTCCCTATCCGAAAGAGGTGGTTGCACTCTTCCGGCCAAGTCGCGCCATTTCTGGGCGTATTCTTTGAATCCCTCATTTGAGGCCATCCCCATACCTTGTAGCTGAGTACGGGTTGGCGCCAAGTCGGTGTTGTATTGATACTGGCGATAGAAGGCAGCTTCCAAGTCTTCCCAGTTATGCACCTCTGATCTCTCAAGCTGGTAAAACCAATCTAGTTGTGTACCAGACAGGCTGTCCTGGAAGAATTGTACCCAAATATTTCTATGGGATGTATGAGGTTGAATTTTTCTGACATACGACCTCAGGTGCATCTTCGGGCAAGACAGACCGTCGTATTTTGCAAAAGTTGGCACCTTAAACTTTGGAGGGATCACAATCCCAGCAATCAATCCCAATTCTTCAAAATCTAACCCGGGAACCCTTTACAGCTCCATAGCTGCCAGTCTATCTTCCATGTTTTTGTATTTGTCATCCGCTGGCGGGTATTGCTGCTCTGAATAGTCTTCATCTTCTTCAACCTCTTCCTCTTCAGCCTCGGACTCAGAGGGTAATGCAGCTCCTTTTCCTTTACCGGTCCCCTCGTCAGATGTGGAGGGGAAATCAAGAACTCTCCTAGCTTCATTCTCAAATCTTCTTCCCAGTGTAGCTACCCCAACTCTTTTCTTTTTCTTTTTTTCTTTTTCTTGCTCTTTATTACCTAACAGTGCTTTAAGATCCTCCTGATCCTTTGCCAAGGTCATAAGGAGCTGTTGAAACTGCGAGTTTTGTGACTGCAGATCTCTGACCGTCTGCTCAATATCCATCTTACCGAAATAAACAACAGAAAGATAAGGAAACCTGGTGTGAAGACCTGTTTATGCATATGATGAATGATATGTTTATTCATGTAATGCATTCAAGGATTTAGAAATTCAAAATTGTTGCAGACAAAAAGAACACACATCATATTAATAAGAAGAAATTTTGTCAGTACATAAATGCCCCATGGGCCAAATATTACAAAAACTTCTTAAGGTAAAAAGACGTTGCGCATCCTCTTTGGTGCGATGTAAGTGTTGAGGGTCTCCTCCTCGTGAAGTCGGCGGGTAAGCTCCAAAACCTTCTTCTCACTGGCGTAGAAGCTGGCTTCAAAAGTATCCCTTTCTTCCTTGAGTTGGATCCAACTCTTCTGCATTTCCTCCCATGATGTTGGCATGTCAGGATGTAGGATGGTGTATGGAACCTCTCCTTCCTTAACAGGCTCTTTGATCAAAGGGGGAATGTGAGGGTAAGGCGTCATAAGACTCTGGGTGCGGGTTCGCACCCACTTGAGGTAAGGATCAAGAGGGATGGAGTTCTTGTGCCCAAGTGTCTTACTATCTACCTTGTTAGGCATCCTCCAAGCTCTGATGAATCTTTGGTGAAGTCCTTGCGCATCGTTGTTGAAGTCAAAAACTAGGTCAGGAATCAGCATGTCATGAGGGCCATCCCTCCGAGCATATCCAAATTGTCTCAAATCTAGACAAGGGTTGTAGGTGATGCCTCCCCTAATGCCAAGTAATGGAACATTAGGGAACTCACCACAACGATCGATGATGATGACATTTTCTCTGGACCAAGAACACCAATGTACATCAGAATGTGTGAGGGTCATCAACCGTTGTGACCACCTTGAACCCTGCTCGTTCTTCAAAACTGATTGTGGAAGGTGAGAAATAAACCACCTTGCAAGGAGAGGAGTACATCACATGAGAACACCTCTCTTCCTCATTGTTCGTGTGTAAAATGAGTGGAGGATGTCCCCAAGCAATGTAGGTATGGGATTCCTGGATAGGAAAATCTTGACAGTATTCACATCTATAAGTTGGTCAGGATTTGGGAACAAGACCAACCCATAAATGAGGAGTGCCACAATCTCTTCAAAGGCTTGTAGATCCAGGGAATTCCAACACTCTTGTGCCTTCTCAAACAAGAACTTTTCCAAGAAGCCCTTGACACCACTTCTGGTTTCCCAATGCCCCTTGATGTCAGATGGTTGCAAGTGTAGTGCTTGAGCAACATCTTCAGGTTTTGGTTCTTTTTCCGTACCGTTGTAGGGTAGTTGATTAAGAATAGGAATTCTCAGGAGTTGAGAAAATTCCTCCAAAGTAGGCACCAATTGGTAGTCGGGGAATGTGAAACAGTGGTGAAGGGGGTCAAAGTCTGGAACAACACTTTCACCATGTCTTCTTCAATGCTGGTGTTGACTAGGTTGAGAAGTCTACCATGTATTTCACTGAAGAGAGAACTTTCCGGAATTCTGGATGTAAGCTCCTTGAGTTGAGAAGGGATTCTCACAAGGTTGACTTGGATAGTTTTCCTGCGAAGAATTTCCATGACCTACAAAACAGGAACAAAGATGAAGATCCAAACCCTTGAAATGGTTAGTGGATGCATATGATGCTTTATGATGTTCATGATGTATGCACAAACACATGTACAAGCAATTCACACAAAACCCTAGTTTCAGGCTTGCATGAGGTTTCATAGGTAAGTACCCTCTTGAGTTTAGTTGGCTTAAAACCTGTCCTAAATAGTAACCGGGTTATAAGGAGCTCAATATCATTGGATTGTTTTCTATGTTCATTGTTTTGGTTTAGCCACTTAACTAGCAACCAAAATATTCCAAGAAAACAACCCTCAATGAGTGTAGTATCGAGTGTCTACCAACTTCGGACTGCACCAAAGCCGGTCATCTCACTACCCCTAATAAAAGGCCAAGATGGTCAAGTAAGGTTCTAGGTCATTAGTGCTTAGTGACATCACTCAGCGGCCCCGTACTCTCCTTGATTGAACTCAAGGGTTACCGGTACTCACAAATATGTTGCACTAATATAGCTATTTCTTCAACCGTGTCGGTATACCCCGCACAATTTCCACAACGTATTGCTATCTATGAATGTTTCCCAAATCCGGGTGGAGGATTTCAAGCCCAAACAAGAGAACCAAAATGTAAAGCAATCAAAGCAAACAATTAGTCATGCAAAAGGGTGATCTAGGCCCTAAGGTTACTCCACTTAAAAAGTCATCCCCAGCAGAGTCGCCAGTTCTATGATACGGTGGGAGAACTGACTTGAGGTTTTGCGTTTGTGTTCGCAAATGTTTCGGTTGAGCAAGAGTCGCCACCGACTTTTTATTTTATCCTAAGGAAAGGTTAAAAAGCACAGGAAAAACCTTTGAGATGTTTTCGTGGGTTCGGGGAGTAGATTATAGAAAGGGAAGGTATTAGCACCCTTTCTATCCATGGTTATCCATGGGCTCTTAGTTACTTGCTTAGATCACTTGCCTTTGCTTTTCAATTGTTTGAAATGGTGCTTTGTGTGTAGTTTTGAAAATGTTTTGAAAAAGATGCCTTGTCTAGGCAACCATTGTAACAATTCTTTACTCGAATGTTTTACAAAGGTGTTTGTCTTTTTGAAAAGATGTTTCAATGTTTTTGAGAGTTTGTTTTGAAGTTTTGTTGTGATGTGTGTTTTGAAAAATGGCAAGGATTGTTTTGCAAGATTGATCAAGTAACCAAGAGCTATCTACCCTAAATTTCTCAAAGATCTTTCTTATGTTTTAACCCTTTTAACAGTGTTGTTTCACCATTGTATTTGGTGAACAACCTTGTGTTAGGATGTTAACGGTACGGGCGCGGGTCATCGTGTAGACCATGAATGCAATAGTGTCAAGTATTTTGGCAATTTTCTTAAGGGACTATGATCGTTTTGTTTAGGAAACTCCGATAGCGTCATCGAGGGACTATGATCATTTTGTTTGTTTTTGTTTTGTTTTGTTTTGCCAAAGTACTTGACATGCAAACATGGCCCATTTTTGAAGGCAACAAGTGGAGTAACCCTAAGGGTGCAAGTGTGCATTGTTTGTTTTTCATGCATGTTTATCTTGAATTAGGTCAAACTATTTGTTGATTGATTTTTGCATACAAACCCTAAGTCTAAACATGGCATAATTGAAAGCTTTTAAATGCGGAAATTTAAATGCTAAGCTATTACAACAATGATTATGGGGATGGGGGTACAAGTTTGAATTTGGGGATATTTGACAAGGAAATAAAATCTAAGTTATTACAACCATATCGAAAGTATAGGATACAAATATTTAATTGTACAATATTTAAGTGAATATAATAAATATACAAAATGTATTATGCATAAAAATGATTTTTGTTATGTATGTAAAAGTATTTTTCAATGTGAAATATAAACAAAAATAAAAAGGTCAAATTTGAATATTTTTGTCATTTAGGGCAAAAACCCTGGTTTTTAAATAAATAGTAATATTTATTAATCATGTACAATATATATTAAAAAATAAAAGTATATTGTAAAAAAAAAGTATTTTTAGTGTCATATATTAATAAAAATAAAAATTTATTATTTTCATATTTTTATCCTAAATATTCTAATAAATATAATATACAAGTATTTATATATATATATATTTACTAAACCTATTAAATATAAAAAGATAAAATTAATTATTTATGTATGAAAAAAATGTACATTTAAGAAAATATTTTCAAGGTGTAAATAAAAATAATAACTGAAAATAAATATAATTTTTATATTATTTTTTAGGGTTTTAGTAAAAAGTATTTATATTATTTACATATATATACTAATAAAATGAAACAAATGCCAAATAAATATATAAAAAAAATGTGGAAAAATATTTTTGGAATTTGTTATGTTTGAACAAAAAATATTAAGTCAGAATCAAAAAGAAAAATGCAAAAATAACAAATATTTCACATAATGGGCCAGGGGGGTGTAAATGGGAAAAAGGGGTGTAAACAACAAGACTGACTCAGGCCCAGCCCAAGCCAGTTGTTGTACCCCAAAATTTGCCCTCCCATTTTCTCAATATTTTCTCATCACAAGGCCCTTGGAGCTCAAGATCCAGTTAGGGTTTCCTCTGCTCAAGACTTCTCCTAGCACTGTTGACCCAAATTAGGGTTTGTGTTTGCACAAAGATGTTTTGACCTAAAATGCCTAAGATGACTTTCATGCTTCATATTGGACTCCCAAGTCTACCCATACCAAGTTTCAAGCCTTGATTCCAAACTTTGCCCAGTCAATTGGACAGTTGACCTAGAAATCAGCTGTATTGGGGAAAAAGTCAACTGTGGCCAATTGACAGTCAAATCTCATGAAAATTGACCCACATCAACATTATGAACTCATATGGACCATTTGATCAAGTTTGGATCACAATCCCACAAGAAATTTGATCAGATCACTAAAAGGGCAAAATGATCATTTTTAGGGTTTTGACTGCACAAAGGCAATTTTTGACTGTTTGACCTAGCCAATGGCAAACCAAGCTCACATATGGACTCAAGGATCCCATGGAATTGTCTTGACATACTCAACAAGTTCAAAATATCCCAAATACACAAGATTGACAGTTGAATTTTCCAGTCAATTGATCAATTTTTGACTGTATACTGAAAAGTCAAACTTTGACTTTTTGGTCAAAATCAAGTGTCAAGATTCATTTTTCATCAAAACATGCCAAATCATGAAACTTGTTCATCAAGAAATCAAGAATTGCAAATTAGGGTTTGAAATGAAGATTTTTCATAACTTAGAATTTTTCTAAGTTATGAAAAACCCTAATTTTTTCCTAACTTTGTCCCACTTTCTCACCAAGATTCATTTGGATTCAAGAAAAAGTCAAAACATGAAAGTTGTAGTCCATTGCAAAATATACAACTTTGATTCACAAAGTTTCCTCAAAAGAAACTTGTAGCTCAAGTTACAATTTTTGGAACAAGGGTACCAAACCATTCTTAACTTAGAGAAATTTTGAACCATTTTAGGCAGGATTTTTGCCTAACTTCAAGACCACTTTTCACATGCTTCCACTTGGAATTTCAATTTGCATTTCAAAGATGGATTGTAGTACACATTCCAAGCTTTCCAAAATGTCCAAGAACTCATCAAACAACCTCATGGTTAGAGAGAATCAAATTTGGCAATATGGGAAAAACTCTGTGATCGGTGGATCTGGAACTGACTGTTTAACGCTGGTTCACGAAATGTCGCGGAAGCAAGAGTCGCCACCATCTTTTATTTTCTCCAAATGGAAAGGACAAAAGCACAGAAAAATTCCTTAAAGAGATTGCTCTCGGTTCGGGAGGTAGATTATAGAAAGGGAAGGTGTTAGCACCCTTTCTATCCATGGTTATCCATGGGCTCTTAGATACTTGCTCACTTGTGTTTTCAAAATGGTTTGTTTGCTTTTCAATGTGGGTTTTAAAAAGTTTCTTTGAAAATTCCAGTTCGACTCTTGTATCGGTCCTCAAGAGTGTTTGAAAAATTGCTTTAGAAAGCTTTTTGAAAATGTGTTGGTGTGAAAAGTATTTTTGATTTGTTTTGTTTTGAATTAGAGCAAGTATCCACGAGTCGTCTACCTACCCTAAGGAATTCGTCTGTGTAAACGTCCTTTAAAGTAGTGCCATCCCACCATTGAGAGGTAGGTAGCACCACCGTTGGAGGTGTTCGGGTCAATTCGAGGTTCGGGACATGGTGATCACCAGAGCAATGGGAAGACACCTTAGAAGCTACCCTCATGCCAGGTTCCCGGACCATGAGGACTTACTAAGACATCCTCTACTCGACGATCACCTTTCGAAGGGCAAGGCAACAATGAGGCGTACCCTAGGGGTGGTGTGTGATTTGTGTGTCATTTTCATTTGCATTTATCTTGTCATGTTATCAGTGTTCTACGCTTGATTTTAT
Organism: Vicia faba; assembly: GCA_948472305.1. NCBI lineage: Eukaryota > Viridiplantae > Streptophyta > Magnoliopsida > Fabales > Fabaceae > Vicia > Vicia faba. The sequence continues at coordinate 381,285,268 of OX451738.1, read as the reverse complement.
TTTGAGGCCATTCATTCTTGCATGCTTTGCTTAACAGTTAAAATATGTGCGGGAAAGTGAATTCTAAGCTATTACAAATGGCGCGGGTCCACATCGCCAAAATTAACCAGGACCCGATTTGACGGAAAATAAAGAAATTAAAAGTGCGAGAAGTAATTACAAGGCTTCGGGAGAGGTACATAATTATTTAAGTGAAATAAAATAAATACGCGAACGAATAAGAAATTAAGAACGGAACGAGGGCGTTGGACCCTTTTGCAAAATATTAAAGTTAATGAGGAATTAAAATTGAATTAACGACAAATTAATTAATTAACAAGAAAGCAAGAAATTGTTTTTTGGGTATTTTTTTAGTGTTCTAGGAATTTAATGAGAAAAAGAATTAATTAAAATTAAAATAAAAGGCCAAACCCTAATTCTAATGGCTTTTAACTTATTTGAAAAAAAACATTAAATTTAACCTAAATTAAACCTAATTTTTATTTACAATTTTAATTATGAAAACAAATAAAATAAATAATATTATTGTGAAAAAGAAAAATTAAAAGGAATAAAACATTTATTAAACCTATTGCTATATTTTTTAGATTTTTATTATGAAGGAATTAAAATTAAAACCTTAATTTAAACTAATTAATTTACATGCAAATTTTCCATGAAAATATTAAAACAAAGATATTTATTTTTATTTTTCCTTTTCTGATTTTTTGTGTATTTTTATATTTTTGTGAAAATAATTAATTAAATTAAAACAATAAAGAAAATAAAATAATAATTGAAAATAAAACATAAGAAAAACATAGAGAATTTGCAAACCAGGGGGGGTTCAGACCCCAATATGGAGGTTTTGGCCTTAGCAATCTGGCCCATTTAGCCAGGCCTGGTAGACTTTTTGAATCACGTGTGGTGCGTTGACTAGGGCGTAGCGTGCTCTCCAAATTTCAGCCTTTGATCTGATTCCAATGCGCACGTGGATGACTGGATGATGAAGGAACATGATGGTCCTCAATATGATGCCTGTATGTGATGATGAATTGGAAAAGAATATGGAAATAACGTAGACCTGGGGCTCGAACCCAAGTCATATACATTGCCAACGTTCTCGCCTGCCACTGGACCACTACAACGCATTTGTTATATAATAAACAAACAAATAATATAAAAGAAAGTAACGCGTTAGTGGGTTAAAGCGCGCGAAATTCAAAACGGCCTATCACGTCTTGCCACCACACCATCTTCTTCCTCATGTTTTATTTTTCCTGAAACAATAACATATTAAGCAACGGTTTTCACGCGTTGCTGAAAGTAACATATGAAAAAATAGCGAATAGCCCTCAGTCACTCATAAATTGAGCGCGAGGGTTGGTCCTTGTTCGTCCAGATGCACTGATTCTAATGGTACAGGTCTTGAATGCTAATTTTTCTTTGGGTGGAAAGCCCCAATTTCACATCCTGCAAACCCTAAAAATCAAACATGGCATATTTGCGTACACAACATAAAAATGCAATTAATCATATTGGTTAGCTTCAGAACTTCACAAGGAATGTAAATCAATCATTAGAATGCCATGAGAATGCCTAGAAGTTAAAATACGATCGTGATTTTTTCTCTGTACAGGGGAGGTTCTCGTTACCAATTCCTTGAGCTTTGGTGAATGTTCTTGATTGCAATCGCTTCTGGACAACCCTGGCAAGCCAATGGAACAAGTTTCGTGCCTTGAATCCACCTAAAAAGTGCTTTTCAAATTTGAGTTTTTAGAGAATTTTTTCAAGTTTGTAAATGGCTTTCTTGCGCAGTTTTGTGTCTATTCTGATTAGGGTTGTGTTCTAGCATATGTAGTGAGTGCATTAGGTCAAAAAAAACTCAATCAAATCCATTGCATTCATTGATTTGGAAATTTGATTTTCTAAGGATCTTTTCATATCTTTTTCCATGTGTTTTTGGTTCCAAATCAAGCCAATCAACCCAAATCTTTCCATGTTGGGATATGTACGAATTATTGATGATATAATATGCACAAAAAGATTGAAAAAACTTAGGTTAGCATTTTTCATATATTTATTTTGATTTAAATGAATTATTATAAATAAAAATTCAAATAAATAAATAAAAAATGAAATAAGACTTCCCTTTGGGCCAAGTAGTCGTGCATATGTCATGGATGATGAATTGTGGAAGAAAAATGGGCCCATTAGCAATTTTAGGTCATTTGAATCAATGTTGACTTTTCAAAATATCCAAATATTTCCCAACTTCCACAAGGCATAACTTGCTCAATTTTTAAGCTTTTCTCATGTTCTTGGACATTTTGGAAAGGTCGTTGAGTCCTCTAACCAATGCCTTTGGTCCCATGTCATTTTGATTTACCAATCTCAAGTTATGGCCTTTGACTTAAAGTCCCTTTTTGTTGACTTTTGAAAATGACCTATAATGTTGAAATTGATAACTTTTTGTGAGATCATTTCTTGGACTTGGAATATGAAGATTAGTTGTAGGAAATGTCTTTCTCTTCAAAATGAGCTTTGGATGGAATTTTTCTGATAATCCATGTGAAAGTTATGCCCTGGTCAATTTCAGTTGACTTTTTCAACTGTCCAAATAAGGAAACTTTAGCATTTTGATGATTTCTGAGCCAAATTTTGAGAATCATGATCAAGCATTGATCAAATGATGTTTGTGGCTTCAAAATGATATGTTGACCAAAAATTTGAACTTTTGACTGCCAAATAACCATTTTGCCCCTACAGTTGACTGTAGTGCAATTAGGGTTTTTGACTGTGCAATTTTGTGCTGAATGCCTTGAAACTTGATATGAGGATACTTGACCATATTTGTAGGCATATGAGACTTGATTGGACCCTTGAAAACTTCCTTTTCTTGATCAGACTCAAAACCCTAATCTTGACTGTGTAGGAGACCTTTGCACTGTGCAACTCTTGGGGAATTTTGTGACTTGACTTGGCAATTTCTTGAAGAATATGGGAGGGAAAATTTTGGGGTACAACAGTTGCCCCTGTTCAATCTTCTTAGACCTGGGGATGCAGATTGGCGGACGTGCCTTTCGGAATCCGAGGGTAGAAGATGATTGAACACTAGAGTGCCCAGAAATTTGCGCTCACATAGTAGCAGTGTGGTGGAATGGGCTTATAGATGCCATTTAGAGGTTACTGGATAGGATGATGGGCTTATAGATGCCATCTGGATGTTGATCGTGTAAGAGATTCCTTAGCGAGAACCTGCATACCTGTAAAAGAAAAAAATGAGTACCTGACACGTTGCAGGAGCTGGCTTTCAGATGCTTGGCATAGATATGTCCTGACTGGTTACAGGAGTTGAATCTGGAGCTTCACAAGATGATGAATGAATCGGGGATGGTTACATCTTCGCAGGATCGGGACGAGAACCAATAGGAAATTATAATCTCAAAGAAAGACCTAAAATGGAAATCTCATGCACCGTCGGAGAGAGAACCAATAGGACATTATAATCTCAAAGGAAAACCTAAAATGGAAATCTCATGCACCGTCGGAGAGAGGACCAATAGGAAAACATAATCTGAAAGAAAGACCTAAAATGGAAATCTCATGCACCGTCGGAGAGAGAACCGAAATGGAATTATAATCTCAAAGAAAAACCTAAAATGGAAATCTCATGCACCGTCGGAGAGAGAACCAATAGGAAAACGTAATCTGAAAGAAAGACCTAAAATGGAAATCTCATGCACCGTCGGAGAGAGAACCAAAATGGAATTATAATCTCAAAGAAAAAACCTAAAATGGAAATCTCATGCACCGTCGGAGAGAGAACCAATAGGAAAACATAATCTGAAAGAAAGACCTAAAATGGAAATCTCATGCACTGTCGGAGAGAGAACCAAAATGGAATTATAATCTCAAAGAAAAACCTAAAATGGAAATCTCATGCACCGTCGGAGAGAGAACCAATAGGAAAACATAATCTGAAAGAAAGACCTAAAATGGAAATCTCATGCACCATCGGAGAGAGAACCAAAATGGAATTATAATCTCAAAGAAAAACCTAAAATGGAAATCTCATGCACTGTCGGAGAGAGAACCAATAGGAAAACATAATCTGAAAGAAAGACCTAAAATGGAAATCTCATGCACCGTCGGAGAGAGAACCAAAATGGAATTATAATCTCAAAGAAAAACCTAAAATGGAAATCTCATGCACCGCCGGAGAGAGAACCAATAGGAAAACATAATCTGAAAGAAAGACCTAAAATGGAAATCTCATGCACCGTCGGAGAGAGAACCAAAATGGGATTATAATCTCAAAGAAAAACCTAAAATGGAAATCTCATGCACCGTCGGAGAGAGAACCAATAGGAAAACATAATCTGAAAGAAAGACCTAAAATGGAAATCTCATGCACCGTCGGAGAGAGAACCAAAATGGAATTATAATCTCAAAGAAAAACTTGATAACTTCTACTGAGTCTTCATCAGAAAAATCTGTTGGGAGTCAATTTAGCTGGACTAGAGAAGGCCTTGGACTGGATAAGAAATCTTTTGAGTTGATTAACTGAACCGGTCTAGGTCTTGAAATGTGATTGAGAATTTAAACTGCATCTTTCCTGAAAGGTAAAAGTCAGTCATATGCAATGCATGATATGGATCAAGCAATGATGTTCTCAACATAAATGAGATTCGTATGATATGATGCGTCTATGCATGCTATAATGATGTATGTGATGTCTTATGTATGCTTTTGTCTAGGAAAGTAAATCTTTGACGGGTGCCGGGAAGTCGTATCCTGGGCTGATGTTGAAGAATAAATTCCGCTTCCACTGGGGATGATAACTGCAAGAATACCGGTAGGAGAAGATGACTCCGTTGCGGAATAAACTTGGCAAATGAAAGATTCTGCGGAGAGAAAAGATACTCTAGCGACCATGCTGGGAAGTGATACTCTGTGGGGAGAGGAATGCTTTTGCTGAATTGTTGATGATAACTTGCTGAGGATACTTGTTGTATTGGGAGTATTGATAGACTTCGCTGGGGATAGGAAGACTATGTCGAGGATGCTCTTTCCGTGGCTTTTGTCTGAGGATAACCCAGTTATATCCTGTTAAGGAAATAACTCTTTAAATCAAGCCGGACGACGTGTTCGTGTTCTGCGAGGAGATGAGCTTCCAGAATCTACTGGGGAAAAGCTTGCTGCTTGGGGATGCGAATTACATCTTTCCTGGGGAACTGGATTGGATTGGACTCTTTGGGAAGTTTTGATATGCTGGGGAAGTGATTCCTTTGAATGTTATGCCGCCGGGGAAGTATTGAGATCTACGGGAAGATACCCAATTTCCTTGAGATTTGATAACTCTGCTTGGAGAAGAATGCATGGTTTTGCTGAATCACTCTCTGGGGAATTAAGATGTACTGGTCATGTTCTTTAGCTGAACCTACCTTGGTACCTTGGAGGACAGAACAATTAAATTGTTTAGACAACTCTTTATTGCCCCTGTTTCTAGTGTCACCTGTAATTAATCCTTTGTTTCGTATGCAAATATTTATGAGTTAGCAAATTATTGTCAATGCATATATCACAAATTGAACCTTGGACGTTCTTCGCAAAACAAAACAGAAAAAGAAAACACTTGGCACGTTTAATTGAAAATATATTTGTATTGATTTTGAATGGCCTGAAAATAGGCGTTTTGTGTACAAGAGGCTGACGTCCTAGTAAGAGGAACGTCGCCGAACAAGAGAGTTTATACAAATTTTGTACAAAATAAAACAGCTGTGTGAAGTGAATGATCCCACTGGGTTTCAACTCTGCTATTGCCTTTATAACTCCGGGCGTCTCATCACTTGATGACCTTGGTTGAAGGTGAAGCTGACTGATCGATGCCGTCTGAACTTGATGTAGATACCGGATTCTGGATGCAAAGTGATCAATGAGACATAGTATTACGCTTTATCCCTAATTTTTGCCTGGACTGCCCTTTCGGGTTTTCAGTCCACCGGTGTGATCGGTGGATCTGGAACTGACTGTTTAACGCTGGTTCGCGAAATGTCGCGGAAGCAAGAGTCGCCACCGTCTTTTATTTTCTCCAATATGGAAAGGACAAAAGCACAGAAAAATTCCTTAAAGAGATTGCTCTCGGTTCGGGAGGTAGGTTATAGAAAGGGAAGGTGTTAGCACCCTTTCTATCCATGGTTATCCATGGGCTCTTAGATACTTGCTCAATGTGTTTTCAAAAATGTTTGCTTGCTTTTCAATGTGGGTTTTAAAAAAGTTTCTTTGAAAAATTTCAGTTCGACTCGTACGTCAGAGTGTTTGAAAAAATTTGCTTTGAAAGCTTTTGAAAACGTGTTGGTGTGAAAAGTATTTTTTGATTTGTTTTTGAAATTAGAGCAAGTATCTACGAGTCGTCTACCTACCCTAAGGAATTCGTCTGTGTAAAAGTCCTTTAAAGTAGTGCCATCCCACCATTGAGAGGTAGGTAGCACCACCGTTGGAGGTGTTCGGGTCAATTCGAGTTTGTAGGGACATGGTGATCACCAGAGCAATGGGAAGACACCTTAGAAGCTACCCTCATGCCAGGTTCCCGGATCATGAGGACTTACTAAGACATCCTCTACTCGACGATCACCTTTCGAAGCAAGGCAACAGTGAGGCGTACCCTAGGGGTGGTGTGTGCGATTCATGTGTCGTTTTCGTTGATATTTGTCTTGTCATGTTTATTGGTGTTCTACGCTTGATTTTATTATGGCCATTCATTCTTGCATGCTTATTTAACAGTTAAAAGTTGCAGGAAAATAAATCTACAACTATTACAAATGGCGCGGGTCCACATCGCCAAAATTAAACCGGACCCGATTTGACGGAAAATAAATAAAGCGAAAGTAAAAAGTGCGAGAAGTTTAAGTTACAACGCTTTGGGAGAGATACATAATTATTTGAGCGAAATAAATAAATACGCGAAATAAAGGAATTAAAAACAAAACTAGGGCGTTGGACCCTTTTGCAAAAATATTTAAAGTTAATGAATTAATTAATTAGAATTAATGAGGAATTAAAATTAAAGAAAAAAAAAGAATGTTTTTGGTATTTTATGTTTTTTATGATTTAAGAGAAAAAAGAATTAATTATAATTAAAATAAAATGTCAAACCCTAATTCTAATTACTTTTTTAGTTATTATGAAAATGTTAAATTAACCTAAATTAAACCCTAATTTTCAATTATGTACATTTAATTATGAAAAATAAAATAAATATTATTATGGTGAAAAAGAAATAAAAAAAGAATAAAAATTAACTAAACCTAATTCTACTTTTTTTGTATTTTTTTATTATGAAAAGAATTAAAACCTATTTTAACCAAATAATTACATATTAATTTATTTATGAAAATATTAGAATAAAATAATTTATTACATTTTTTTATCTTTTTCTGGTTTTTAGGCATTTTTTGTATTTAGCAAAAATAATTAATTAATTTAAAACAATAAAGGGAATAAAACAACAATTGAAAATAAAATAAATAAAAAATATGGAGAATGCAAACCAGGGGGGTTCAGGCCCCAAAGTGGAGGCTTTGTTGTGAAATTCTGGCCCAACGAATTTGGCCCTTTTTGACCTTTCCAGTTTGTGTGCTAGCGCGTTGACCGGAGTTCAGGATGTCCCTTCAATCTCAGCCTTTAGATTGATCTCTAAGTGGACGTGGCACGTTGATGATGGAGGGAATATGGTACGTCCTGTCATAAGCGCTGCATGGGAAACGTTATGGAAAAATAATATGACAATTATACAGACCTGGGGTTCGAACCCAGGTCTTGGAGGTTGAAGCACTAAGTGTTTGCCAGCTGAGCCAATGAAGCCATCTGTTAAACAAATAAACAATAAATATTATAAAAAGAAAACGGAGAGTTAGTGGTTTAACGCGCCAATTTTCAAACCGGCTTATCATGCTTTGACAACGCATCATCTTTTTCGTGTTATTATTTTTTTTCTTCTGAAACACGAGCATACAGCAACGGTTTTAACGCGTGGTTTTAGGGGTGTTTCCAGAAAATAGCGACTAGCCCCTCAACGCTCATAAATTGAGCGCGAGGGTTCCATCATCTTCGTCTTCAAGCGCTGAGTCCAATGGTAGTGGCCTTGAAGCTTAATTTTGCCTTATTGCAAAAGCCCTAAATCAAAGTCTTGTAAACCCTAGTTTTCAAGCATGGTGAAATCGCGTGTGGTGCAGAAAAAAGCAATTGAATACATGGGTTAGCTTCAAAACATTATAATGAACATGAATCCATAAACAAAAAATGCAAAAGATGCTTAGATCATGATGCACGACTCTGAGATTTTCCTTGCACAGATACGGTTTGTTTTACCAGTTCTTGGAGTTTTGATGGTGGTTAATGAGTGAGAATCGTTCAGTGAGACTTGAGGATGCTATTGGGATCAAGATTAAGGCTTGAATCGTCCTCCAACAATGAATTCAGTTTTGAGTTTTATGGCAATTTTTCAAGTTTGCAAATTGGTCTCTAGCGCAGCTTTTTTAGTTTCCCAGGATTAGGTTTATGATCATGTATTTGTATGGAAGCAATTAGGTTAAGAAAACTCAATAAAATCCATGGCATTGATGATTTTTGAAAATTTGATTTTAAAGATCTTTTCATATCTTTTTTTCATATGTTTTTTGTTCAAATCATGCCAATCACTCCAATTCTTTCCTAATCAGCATGTGCACGAAATCTTGACCTTAAAACATGTATAAAAAGATTGGTTTTGTTCATTTAGATATTTTCCACATATTTAATTGATTTAATTGAATTAATATAAATAAAAATTCAAATAAATAAATAAAAAATGAGAAAATACTTCCCTTTGGGCCAAATGGTCGTGCACATGTTTAGAATGATGAATCATGGAAGAAAAATGGGCCCATTAGCAATTTTAGGTCATTTGGATCAAAGTTGACTTTTAAAAATATCCAAAAATTTCCCAACTTCCACAAGGCATAACTTGCTCAATTTTTAAGATTTTCACATGTTATTGGACATTTTGGAAAGGTCTTTGAGTCCTCTAACCAATGCCTTTGGTCCCATGTCATTTTGATTTACCAATCTCAAGTTATGGCCTTTGACTTAAAGTCCCTTTTTGTTGACTTTTGAAAATGACCTATAATGTTGAAATTGATAACTTTTTGTGAGAGAATTTCTTGGACTTGAAGTATGAAGATGAGTTGTAGGAAATGTCTTTCTATTCAAAATGAGCTTTGGATGGAATTTTTCTGATAATCCATGTGAAAGTTATGCCCTGGTCAATTTCAGTTGACTTTTTCAGCTGTCCAAATATAGTAACTTTTACATCTTTGATGATTTCTGAGCCAAATTTTGAGAATCATGATCAAGCATTGATCAAATGATGTTTGTGGCCTCAAAATGATATGTTGACCAAAAATTTGAACTTTTGACTGCCAAATGACCATTTTGCCCCTACAGTTGACTGTAGTGCAATTTAGGGTTTTGACTGTGCAATTTTGAGCTGAATGCCTTGAAACTTGATATGAGGATACTTGACCATCTTTGTAAGCATATGAGACTTGATTGGACCCTTGAAAACTTCATTTTCTTGATCAGAACCCAAACCCTAGTTTTGACTGTATAGGAGACCTTTGCACTGTACAACCCTTGGGGAATTTTGTGACTTGGCTTGGCAATTTCTTGAAGAATATGGGAGGGCAAATTTTGGGGTGCAACAGTTGCCCCTGTTCAATCTTCTTAGACCTGAGGATGCAGATTGGCTGACGTGCCTTTCGTAATCCGAGGGTAGAAGATGATTGAACACTAGAGTGCCCAGAAATTTGCGCTCACATAGTAGTAGTGATGGTGGAATGGGCTTATAGATGCCATTTAGAGGTTGCTGGATAGGATGATGGGCTTATAGATACCATCTGGATGTTGATCGCGTAGGAGATTCCTTAGCGAGAACCTGCATACCTGCAAAAGAAAAATGAGTACCTGACACGTTGCAGGAGCTGATTTTAGATGCTTGGCATAGATATGTCCTGACTGGTTACAGGAGCTGAATCTGGAGCTTCAAAAGATGATGAATGAACCAGGGATGGTTACTGCCTTGGCATGAATGGTAAGAGAACCTTGGGTGATTTTAACTTCAACAACGCTCGTTGAGAAAACCTTGGCGGGAATTACCATCTTTGCAGTATCGGGAAGAGAACCATAGACCGTTATAATCTGAAAGGGAATCACCTCACTCGCCGTCGGAGAGGGAATCATAGGAAAAGGAATTGTCACCTCACTCACCGTTGGAGAGGGAACCATAAGAGACTATCACCTCACACTCATCGTCGGAGAGGGAAACATCTGAAAAGGACTTACCACCTCACACACTGTCGGAGAGGGAACCATAAGAGACTATCACCTCACACTCATCGTCAGAGAGGGAAACATCTGAAGAAGGAATTACCACCTCACGCACTTGTCGGAGAGGGGACCATAAGAGACTAATCACCTCACACTCATCGTCAGAGAGGGAAACATCTGAAAAAGGAATTACCACCTCACGCACTTGCCGGAGAGGGGACCATAGGAGACTATCACCTCACACTCATCGTCGGAGAGGGAAACATCTGAAAAAGGAATTACCACCTCACGCACTTGCCGGAGAGGGGACCATAAGAGACTATCACCTCACACTCATCGTCGGAGAGGGAAACATCTGAAAAAGGAATTACCACCTCACGCACTTGCCGGAGAGGGGACCATAGGAGACTATCACCTCACACTCATCGTCGGAGAGGGGAACATCTGAAAAAGGAATTACCACCTCACGCACTTGTCGGAGAGGGGACCATAACTTCTGCTGAGTCTTTATCAGAAAAATCTGTTGGGAGTCGATTTAACTGGATTAAAGAAGGCCTTGAAATTTGTTTGAACATTTTAACTGCGTCTTTCCTGAAAGGTAAAAGTCAGTCATATGCAATGCATGATATGGATCAAGCAATGATGTTCTCAACATAAATGAGATTTGTATGATACGATGCGTTATGTATGCTATAATGATGTATGTGATGTTTTATGAATGTATTCGTCTAGGAAAGTGAATCCCTGACGGGTGCCGGGAAGTCGTGTCCTGGGATGATGTTGAAGTATTAATTTTGCTTCCGCTGGGGATGATAACTGCAAGAATACCGGTAGGAGAAGATGACTCCATTGCGGAATAAACTTGGCAAATGGAAGATTTTGCGGGGAGAAAAGATACTCTAGCGACCATGCTGGGAAACAAAACTCTGTGGGGAGAGATGCTCTGCTGAGTGTAGGTAATAACTCTGTTGGGGATACCGTTGTTGTATTGGAAGTGTGAATAGACTTCGCTGAGGATAGGAAAGAACTACGTTGACGACGACCCTTCCGTGGCTTTTGGCTGAGGATAACCCAGTTATATCCTGTTAAGGAAATAACTCTTTAAATCAAGCCGGACGACGCGTTCGTGTTCTGCGAAGGATAAGCTTCCAGAATTTACTGGGGATAAGCTTACTGCTTGGGGGAGATGGACTCCAACTTTCCTTGGGAAACTGGATTGGACTCTTTTTGGGGAGGTTTTGATATGCTGGGGAAGTGATTCCTTTGAATATTGAGATACCGCCGGGGAACAATCTTTAGGCCAAGACTGCCGGGGATGCTTTGTATTGAATATATGTATTACTGCTGGGGGAGTATTGAGATCTACTGGAGGATACTCAATTTCTTTGAGATTTGATAGCTTTGTTTGGAGAAGAATGCGCCTTTGTTGGCTCACTCTCTGGGGAATTAAGATGTACTTGGTCGTATTCTTCAGCTGAACCTACCTTGGTACCTTGGAGGATAGAACAATTGGATTGTTTAGACAACTCTTTATTGCCCCTGTTTCTAGTGTCACCTGCGATTAATTCCTTTGTTTCGTATGCAAATATTTATGAGTTAGCAAATTACTGTCAATGCATATATCACAAATTGAACCTTGGACGTTCTTCGCAAAACAAAACAGAAAAAGAAAAACACTTGGCACGTTTAACTGAAAACATATTTGTATTGATTTTGAATGGCCTGTGAATAGGCGTTTTGTGTACAAGAGGCTGACGTCCTAGTAAGAGGTACGCCGCCTAACAAGAGAGTTTATACAAATTTTGTACAAAAGAAAATAAAACAGCTGTGTGAAATATGAATGATCCCACTGGGTTTCAACTCTGCTATTGCCTTTATAACTCCGAGCGTCTCATCACTTGATGACCTTGGTTGAAGGTGAAGCTGACTGATCGATGCCGTCTGAACTTGATGTAGGTACCGGATTCTGGATGCAAAGTGATCTAATGAGACATAGTATTACGCTTTATCCCTAATTTTTGCCTGGACCGCCCTTTCGGGTTTTCAGTCCACCGGGATACCCATTTTTGCCCAAGCCGCCTTTTCAGGTTTTCGACTTGCCGGGTGTACAGGTTTTTTCATTTTCATCCCTTCATTTTGCCCGAACCCTTTTGGTTCGACGGGAAGCCCTAATTTTTGCCTAGGCATGTCAGCCTAGCGGGTCTTTTTTATGCGTAGTATTTTTTAACTATGTCTGCATTGGCGGGGTGAGGAAGGTCGTCACCATCCATGTTGGTCAATATCATTGCTCCTCCTGAGAACACATGCTTAACCACAAATGGCCCTTCGTACGTAGGGGTCCATTTGCCCCTTGGATCACTCTGAGGAAGGATGATTCTCTTGATTACCAGATCCCCGACTTGATATTCCTGTGGTCTGACCTTTTTGTTAAATGCCCTGATCATCCGTTTCTGATACGTCTGACCATGGCAGATAGCAGCAAGTCTCTTTTCGTCAATGAGGTTGAGCTGGTCAAGTCGTGTCTGGATCCAATCATCTTCGTTCAGATTTGCATCCTTCATTATCCGGAGAGAGGGAATTTGCACCTCGATCGGCAAGACTGCCTCCATGCCATAAACCAGAGAGAAAGGAGTTGCCCCGGTTGACGTCCTAGCTGAGGTACGGTACCCATGCAGAGCGAACGGTAACATCTCGTGCCAATCTTTATAAGTCACTGTCATTTTCTGCACGATTTTCTTGATGTTTTTATTTGCTGCTTCTACAGCCCCATTCATCTTCGGTCTGTAAGGAGAAGAATTGTGGTGCTGTATCTTGAACTGTTCGCAGAGCTCAGCGATCATCTTATTGTTCAGATTGGTACCGTTGTCTGTAATAATCCGCTCAGGGACGCCGTACCGGCAGATCAGGTTGTGCCGAATGAACCGTGCCACCACAGTCTTGGTTACCGTAGCATAGGATGCTGCCTCGACCCACTTTGTAAAATAATCAATCGCCACTAGGATGAAGCGATGTCCATTAGATGCCGTAGGTTTTATCTCGCCGATCATGTCTATGCCCCACATTGCAAACGGCCAAGGCGCGGTCAGGACATTCAGGGGAACCGGAGGAACATGCACCTTATCTGCATAGATCTGGCACTTGTGGCATGTCTTGGAGTGTTGGTAACAGTCAACTTCCATTGTAGACCAGTAATATCCTGCCCGTAGGATCTTCTTAGCCATAGTATGTCCACTGGAATGTGTACCAAAGGTCCCTTCATGTAGCTCTTCCATGATCCTTTCTGCTTCAGTCTTATCCACACAACGCAGTAAGGTTGAATCATGGTTTCGCTTGTACAAGATGCCGTTGCTAAGGAAGAACTTGGCTGCAAACCTCCTCAGGAATTTCTTATCATTGACAGAGGCACCTTCAGGGTATTCCTGAGCTTCCAGATATCTCTTCACTTCGTGGTACCAAGGCTTCTCAGTCACCAATTCAGTTTCGAGATCACAACAGTATGCCGGTTCGTCCAGTTTCCAGATGATGATCCGGGGAGCCTCATTATCCCATTTGACCTTGAACATTGAAGACATTGTAGCTAACGCGTCCGCTAACTGATTCTCTTCTCTTGGAAAGTGCTCAAAGGTTATCTCCGTGAAGTGGGGAATCAGGGTCAACACACATTCTTTGTAAGGAATCAGGTTTGGGTGTTTCGTATCCCACTCTCCCTTGATTTGATTGATCACAAGAGTGGAATCTCCGAAGACACTTAGAAATTTGATCCTTAGGTCGATCGCAGCTTGAAGACCCATGATGCACGCCTCATACTCCGCCATGTTGTTGGTACAGTTGAAACACAGCCGGGCAGTGAGTGGAGTATGAGTACCTTGAGGGGATATGATGATGGCGCCGATACCATTTCCCAAAGCATTGGAGGCTCCGTCAAAGTGCATAGACCATCGGGATCCTAGTTCAGGTCCTTCATCCGGTCCAGGTACTTCACAGTCTGTTACTATCATGATGCTTTCATCCGAAAATTCGAAGTTCATTGATTGGTAGTCATCTACAGCTTGATGAGCTAAGTGGTCTGCCAATACACTCCCCTTGATGGCTTTCTGGGTAGTATACTGAATGTCGTATTCCGTCAAGATCATTTGCCATCTTGCAATTCTCCCAGACAGAGCAGGCTTTTCGAATATGTACTTTATAGGATCCATCTTTGAGATCAATAAGGTAGTGTGAGTCAGCATATACTGTCTCAGCCGGCGAGCAGCCCATACCAAAGCGCAGCAAGTTTTCTCAAGCAGTGAGTATCGGGTCTCACAGTCGGTAAACTTTTTGCTAAGGTAATAAATGGCGTGCTCTTTTCGGCCAGACTCGTCATGCTGCCCCAGCGCACACCCCATTGAGTTGTCGAGCACTGTCAGGTATAGTATCAGAGGTCTCCCTTCAACCGGTGGCATAAGGATAGGTGGTTCTTGGAGATACTCTTTGATTTTGTCAAAAGCAGCCTGACATTCATCATTCCAACGTACTATCTGATCTTTCTTCAGCAGCTTGAAGATTGGCTCACAGGTAGCAGTCAGATGAGAGATGAATCGAGCGATGTAATTCAGGCGCCCTAAAAAGCCTCTGACTTCCTTCTCTGTCTTAGGAACTGGCATCTCTTGAATAGCTTTGACCTTAGCAGGGTCCACTTGAATACCTTTATCACTGACCACGAAGCCTAGCAGTTTTCCCGATCTTACCCCGAAGGTGCACTTGTTTGGGTTCAATCTCAGCTTGTACAGTTTCAACCGGTCAAACAACTTCTGCAGATGATCTAGGTGCTCTTCCTCAGTCTGGGACCTCGCGATCATGTCGTCAACATACACTTCGATCTCATGATGGATCATGTCATGAAATAAGGCGACCATGGCACGTTGGTAGGTTGCCCCAGCGTTCTTTAATCCGAATGGCATGACCTTGTAACAGAAGGTGCCCCACTGAGTGACAAATGTAGTCTTTTCCATGTCTTCAGGTGCCATCTTGATCTGATTGTAGCCTGAAAATCCATCCATGAAAGAGAACACTTTGTGCTGAGCCGTATTATCAACAAGGACATCAATGTGAGGTAAGGGGAAGTCATCCTTGGGGCTGGCCCTGTTCAGATCCCGGTAGTCGACACACATTCTGACCTTACCGTCCTTTTTAGGTACCGGCACCACATTAGCAACCCACTGAGGGTAAGAAGTCACTGCAAGGAACCCGGCATCAAACTGTTTCATGACCTCAGCTTTAATCTTCTCAGACATCTCTGGACGCATCCGACGGACCTTTTGCTTAACTGGAGGGCAGTCTTCCTTAGTCGGAAAATGATGGACCATAATATCGGTATCCAACCCGGGCATGTCTTCGTAGGACCAGGCAAAGATCTCCATATAGTCATGTAACATCTTGGTTAACCGTTGCTTCACGCTGAGCTTTAGGTTGGCACCAATCTTTACCTCTTTCCTGTCTGCCTCAGTACCCAAGTTTATGGTTTCCACTGGCTCTTCATGGGGTTGAATTGCCCTCTCTTCCTGAAGTAACAGTCTTGCAAGCTCGCCAGGCACTTCGCAATCATCTTCACCTTCGTCTTCGGCTAAGTTGATCGGATTTTCGAAGTCATAATTGGCAGTAGCAGAGCTGTTATCAGTGAGATCCAGAGTGGATTGGAACCTGTATGAGTGAGTGTATGTGTAAATACAGCTGTTTTTGAAAATTATGTAAAAGAAAGACAGAAAAGGAACACAATATTTGCCATGCGAAAAATACGTCCAAGATTTTCATTCATGATGTATAAAATGACAGTTTGTATGCCCTCACAAATAGAACCACGGTGCCTCGGGTAAGACACCGGGCTATAGAGTTTATCATTGTTTATTACAAAATAACAAAACATAGGAATTCATTACTTAGTAACAAAAGAAACAGGGAGATTGTCCTTTGCGCTCCAATTGTCAAGTCCGCCGTCAGTTGCCGGGTAGATCCAGCTATCGAACTCAGCTTCATCAACTTCCTCTTCATCCCCGATAGCATTAACTCCATGAGCAGGCAGGGGAGCTGTCACCATATTAGGCTTGTCAGATGCCTCAAACTGTACCTCCTTAGCGTCAATGAGGTCTTGTAGTTTGTTCTTTAGTGCCCAACAGTCATCGGTAGAGTGCCCCGGGCTATCTGAATGGTAAGCACAACGAGCATTCGGGTTGTACTTGGGAGATGTAGTATTGGGGAACTTTGGAGCCTCCTTGACAGTCACCAAATTGGTTGCGAGCAACTGTGGCAGGATCTGCGATAGGGTCATGTTTAACCGGGTAAACTCCCTCCGGGGTCTTTCAGCCCTTTGAGGATTATTCGACCGAGGAGCGGCAGCAGGCTTAGAAATCATCACCGCGCTGACAGATTGGCGGTGCTCAGGTCTCTCTGATTTCCTAGAACCATACACGGCACTAGACTCCTTCTTAAATGGTTTCTTTTCCGAACTAGATGATGCACTCTTCGCAATCTTCCCAGACTTCAACCCAGCTTCAATCCTTTCTCCAGTCAAGATCAAATCAGTGAACCCAGCAGAAGAATTCCCAATGAGATGGTTGAAGAATGGCCCAGATAGGGTCCCCAAGAACATATCTACCAGCTCCCGATCAGTCAATGGTGGCTGCACCCTGCCAGCCAGGTCTCTCCACTTCTGAGCGTACTCCTTAAAACCTTCGCTTGCACCTAACGCCATACCCTGGAGTTGGGTACGTGTGGGGGCAAGGTCGGCATTATATTGATACTGCTTGTAGAAAGCAGTAGCCAACTCCTCCCAGTTACGAACCTTGGTCCCATCCAGCTGATAGAACCATTCGAGATGAGTCCCTGAAAGACTCTCCTGGAAGAAGTGGATCCATAAATTCTTATCCGCAGAGTACGGCTGAATTTTCCGAACATAGGACCTTAAATGCAGCTTGGGACAAGATGCCCCGTCATATTTGGAGAAGGATGGTGCTTTGAACTTATGCGGGATAATCACACCAGTCGACAAACCCAGATCTCCGAAATCCAGCCCAGGTACCTGTTGGACCTCCATAGCCTTCAACCTGTCCTCCAGTTGTTTATATCTGTCATCCGCAGGAGGGTACTGCTCTTCATCAAAATCTGTCTCGTTGTCGGAGACCACTAGAGTAGGAACCTTTACTTCTGCCTGAGAAGGACTCTTGCCAACAGAAGAACCAGCCTCTTCATGTTGCAGAGTGTTGCCAAACCTTCGGCCCGAGTTGAACAGAACAATTCTTCCCTTCTTCTTCTTCTCCTTCTTCAGGAGCATAGCCTTCAGTTCTTCTTGGCCTTTAGCCAGACCCTTGATTAATTCTTGAAACTGCGCATTCTGCGCCTGAAGAGCCTTGATTGATGTCTCAGTTGATGCAGATTCGGGATTCATGATGCTGAAATAAACAGCGAAGAACTGTAAGCAACCTGAAAAGAGGAAAAACCTGCTATGCACATGATGTATGAAATGCGTATGCAATGCATTCAAGGGTTCGAAAGTTCAAATTTGTTGTAGACAAGAAGGAACACACGTTATCATTAAAGAAATCATTGTTTAATACATCAAGGCCTCATGGGCAAAAGTACAAAAATCAAATCAATCCCAAAATACACTGCGCATCCTCTTCGGAGCTATGTAAGTGTTGAGATTCCTCTCCTCATGCAACAGGCGAGTGAGCTCCAAGACCTTCTTTTCGCTGGCATGCAGACTAGTCTCAAGAGAACTCCTTTCCTCCTTAAGTTGGATCCAGCTCTTCTGCATCTCTTCCCAGGATGTGGGCATATCAGGGTGCTGAATAGTGTAGGACACTTCCCCTTCCGAGACCGGTTCTTTGATTACTGGGAGCATGTGAGGATAAGGCATCACTAACTTCTGAGAGCGGGCGCGTACCCACTTGAGATAAGGCTCCAAAGGGATGGAGTTCCTGTGCCCCAGTGTCTTGCTGTCTATCCTACTGGGCGTCCTCCAAGCTCTGATAAATCTCTGGCGAAGTCCTTGAGTATCGTTGTCGAAGTCAAAAACTATGTCAGGAATTAACATGTCATGAGGACCATCCCTCTGAGCATAACCAAACTGTCTCCAAGCCAGGCATGGGCTATAAGTAATACCTCCTCTGATTCCAAGTAAAGGAACATTAGGGTACTCCCCGCAACGATCAATGATAGTGACATCTTCTCTGGACCTAGGGCACCAATGTATATCCGCATGTGTAAGAGTCATCAACCGTTGTGACCATCTCAAACCCCGCTCATTCTTCAAGACTGATTGTGGAAGGTGCGAAATAAACCACCTTCCCAAGAGAGGAGTGCAACACATAAGGACACCTCTTTTTCTCATGGTTCGAGTGTAACATGAGTGAAGGATGTCCCCCAGCAACATAGGTATAGGATTCCTGGACATAAAGATCTGAACAACACTGATATCAATAAGTTGATCTGGGTTAGGGAACAACACCAAACCATAGACAAGGAGGGCCACAACCTCTTCAAAAGCTTGCAAGTCAAGGGAGTTCCAACATTCAAGGGCCTTTTCAAACAGAAATCTGGCTAAGAACCCTTTGATACCACTTCTAACTTCCCAATGTCCCTTGAGGTCAGATGACTGTAGGTGCAAGGCTTTAGCAATCTCTTCAAGCTTAGGTTCCTTTTCTGTACCGTTGAAAGGTAGCTGATCAAGGATAGGGATCTTCAGGAGCCGGGAGAACTCCTCCAATGTAGGTACCAACTGATAGTCCAAGAAGGTAAAACAGTGATGCAGAGGGTCAAAGAATTGGAACAAGACCTTTATCATATCTTCCTCAATGTTGGTGTTGACCAAGCTGATGAGGCTTCCATGCCTTTCACTGAATGAAGAGTTCTCGGGAATCCTGGATATAAGCTCCTTAAGCTGAGGAGGGATCCTTACAAGACTGACTTGAATTGTCTTTCTACGAACAGTTTCCATGTCCTACAAAACAAGAACAAAGATGAAAATTCGAACCCCTGAAATGGTTAGTCAATGCATATGATGCGAGATGATGTCATGATGCTATGATTAAACACACCACAGATATTTACAAAGACAAACATGTAAGGCACACAAGGCACACAAGACAAGCCCTTAAGGTTTAAGGCCAGCATGGGGTCTGGGTAGTACCCTCTTGAAGTTGGTGGGTTCAACCTGTCCTAATCAAAGTAACCGGGTTCTAAGGTTCCCAATATCACGGGATTGCTTTCATTGTTCATCGTTTCGATTTAGCCACTGAACTGGCGACCGAAATATTCCAGGAAAGCAACCCTCAATTGAGTGTAGTATCGAGTATCAACCAACCTCGGACTGCACCAAAGTCAGTTATCTCACTACCCTAAAGAGGCCAAGATAGTTCAATTAAGGTTCCTAAGGTCTGTTGATGCTTCACGACACCACGCGGAGGCCCCGTACTCTCCTTGACTGAACTCAAGGGTTACCGGTACACACCAAAGTGCCACATCAACGTAGCAGACTGTTTCAACCATGTCGGTATACCCCGCACAGTTCCCTCACAGTCTTGTTGCTACTTTCTAAGAAAGGTATCCCCCAGACCCGGGTTAGGATCTATAGAACTCCCAAGCAACCCAAAATAATAAAGCAAGCAAAGAATACAATTGAAAACACAGTTATGAACTAACCCTAAGGTACACCTCACTTTAAGTAAACTTCCCCAGCAGAGTCGCCAGTTCTGTGATCGGTGGATCTGGAACTGACTGTTTAACGCTGGTTCGCGAAATGTCGCGGAAGCAAGAGTCGCCACCGTCTTTTATTTTCTCCAATATGGAAAGGACAAAAGCACAGAAAAATTCCTTAAAGAGATTGCTCTCGGTTCGGGAGGTAGGTTATAGAAAGGGAAGGTGTTAGCACCCTTTCTATCCATGGTTATCCATGGGCTCTTAGATACTTGCTCAATGTGTTTTCAAAAATGTTTGCTTGCTTTTCAATGTGGGTTTTAAAAAAGTTTCTTTGAAAAATTTCAGTTCGACTCGTACGTCAGAGTGTTTGAAAAAATTTGCTTTGAAAGCTTTTGAAAACGTGTTGGTGTGAAAAGTATTTTTTGATTTGTTTTTGAAATTAGAGCAAGTATCTACGAGTCGTCTACCTACCCTAAGGAATTCGTCTGTGTAAAAGTCCTTTAAAGTAGTGCCATCCCACCATTGAGAGGTAGGTAGCACCACCGTTGGAGGTGTTCGGGTCAATTCGAGTTTGTAGGGACATGGTGATCACCAGAGCAATGGGAAGATACCTTAGAAGCTACCCTCATGCCAGGTTCCCGGATCATGAGGACTTACTAAGACATCCTCTACTCGACGATCACCTTTCGAAGCAAGGCAACAGTGAGGCGTACCCTAGGGGTGGTGTGTGCGATTCGTGTGTCGTTTTCGTTGATATTTGTCTTGTCATGTTTATTGGTGTTCTACGCTTGATTTTATTATGGCCATTCATTCTTGCATGCTTATTTAACAGTTAAAAGTTGCGGGAAAATAAATCTACAACTATTACAAATGGCGCGGGTCCACATCGCCAAAATTAAACCGGACCCGATTTGACGGAAAATAAATAAAGCGAAAGTAAAAAGTGCGAGAAGTTTAAGTTACAACGCTTTGGGAGAGATACATAATTATTTGAGCGAAATAAATAAATACGCGAAATAAAGGAATTAAAAACAAAACTAGGGCGTTGGACCCTTTTGCAAAAATATTTAAAGTTAATGAATTAATTAATTAGAATTAATGAGGAATTAAAATTAAAGAAAAAAAAAGAATATTTTTGGTATTTTATGTTTTTTATGATTTAAGAGAAAAAAGAATTAATTATAATTAAAATAAAATGTCAAACCCTAATTCTAATTACTTTTTTAGTTATTATGAAAATGTTAAATTAACCTAAATTAAACCCTAATTTTCAATTATGTACATTTAATTATGAAAAATAAAATAAATATTATTATGGTGAAAAAGAAATAAAAAAAGAATAAAAATTAACTAAACCTAATTCTACTTTTTTTGTATTTTTTTATTATGAAAAGAATTAAAACCTATTTTAACCAAATAATTACATATTAATTTATTTATGAAAATATTAGAATAAAATAATTTATTACATTTTTTATCTTTTTCTGGTTTTTAGGCATTTTTTGTATTTAGCAAAAATAATTAATTAATTTAAAACAATAAAGGGAATAAAACAACAATTGAAAATAAAATAAATAAAAAATATGGAGAATGCAAACCAGGGGGGTTCAGGCCCCAAAGTGGAGGCTTTGTTGTGAAATTCTGGCCCAACGAATTTGGCCCTTTTTGACCTTTCCAGTTTGTGTGCTAGCGCGTTGACCGGAGTTCAGGATGTCCCTTCAATCTCAGCCTTTAGATTGATCTCTAAGTGGACGTGGCACGTTGATGATGGAGGGAATATGGTACGTCCTGTCATAAGCGCTGCATGGGAAACGTTATGGAAAAATAATATGACAATTATACAGACCTGGGGTTCGAACCCAGGTCTTGGAGGTTGAAGCACTAAGTGTTTGCCAGCTGAGCCAATGAAGCCATCTGTTAAACAAATAAACAATAAATATTATAAAAAGAAAACGGAGAGTTAGTGGTTTAACGCGCCAATTTTCAAACCGGCTTATCATGCTTTGACAACGCATCATCTTTTTCGTGTTATTATTTTTTTCTTCTGAAACACGAGCATACAACAACGGTTTTAACGCGTGGTTTTAGGGGTGTTTCCAGAAAATAGCGACTAGCCCCTCAACGCTCATAAATTGAGCGCGAGGGTTCCATCATCTTCGTCTTCAAGCGCTGAGTCCAATGGTAGTGGCCTTGAAGCTTAATTTTGCCTTATTGCAAAAGCCCCAAATCAAAGTCCTGTAAACCCTAGTTTTCAAGCATGGTGAAATCGCGTGTGGTGCAGAAAAAAGCAATTGAATACATGGGTTAGCTTCAAAACATTATAATGAACATGAACCCATAAACAAAAAATGCAAAAGATGCTTAGATCATGATGCACGACTCTGAGATTTTCCTTGCACAGATACGGTTTGTTTTACCAGTTCTTGGAGTTTTGATGGTGGTTAATGAGTGAGAATCGTTCAGTGAGACTTGAGGATGCTATTGGGATCAAGATTAAGGCTCGAATCGTCCTCCAACAATGAATTCAGTTTTGAGTTTTATGGCAATTTTTCAAGTTTGCAAATTGGTCTCTAGCGCAGCTTTTTTAGTTTCCCAGGATTAGGTTTATGATCATGTATTTGTATGGAAGCAATTAGGTTAAGAAAACTCAATAAAATCCATGGCATTGATGATTTTTGAAAATTTGATTTTAAAGATCTTTTCATATCTTTTTTTCATGTGTTTTTTGTTCAAATCATGCCAATCACTCCAATTCTTTCCTAATCAGCATGTGCACGAAATCTTGACCTTAAAACATGTATAAAAAGATTGGTTTTGTTCATTTAGATATTTTCCACATATTTAATTGATTTAATTGAATTAATATAAATAAAAATTCAAATAAATAAATAAAAAATGAGAAAATACTTCCCTTTGGGCCAAATGGTCGTGCACATGTTTAGAATGATGAATCATGGAAGAAAAATGGGCCCATTAGCAATTTTAGGTCATTTGGATCAAAGTTGACTTTTCAAAATATCCAAAAATTTCCCAACTTCCACAAGGAATAACTTGCTCAATTTTTAAGATTTTCACATGTTCTTGGACATTTTGGAAAGGTCTTTGAGTCCTCTAACCAATGCCTTTGGTCCCATGTCATTTTGATTTACCAATCTCAAGTTATGGCCTTTGACTTAAAGTCCCTTTTTGTTGACTTTTGAAAATGACCTATAATGTTGAAATTGATAACTTTTTGTGAGAGCATTTATTGGACTTGAAGTATGAAGATGAGTTGTAGGAAATGTGTTTCTCTTCAAAATGAGCTTTGGATGGAATTTTTCTGATAATCCATGTGAAAGTTATGCCCTGGTCAATTTCAGTTGACTTTTTCAGCTGTCCAAATATAGTAACTTTTACATCTTTGATGATTTCTGAGCCAAATTTTGAGAATCATGATCAAGCATTGATCAAATGATGTTTGTGGCCTCAAAATGATATGTTGACCAAAAATTTGAACTTTTGACTGCCAAATGACCATTTTGCCCCTACAGTTGACTGTAGTGCAATTTAGGGTTTTGACTGTGCAATTTTGAGCTGAATGCCTTGAAACTTGATATGAGGATACTTGACCATCTTTGTAAGCATATGAGACTTGATTGGACCCTTGAAAACTTCATTTTCTTGATCAGAACCCAAACCCTAGTTTTGACTGTATAGGAGACCTTTGCACTGTACAACCCTTGGGGAATTTTGTGACTTGGCTTGGCAATTTCTTGAAGAATATGGGAGGGCAAATTTTGGGGTGCAACAACCGGGATACCCATTTTTGCCCAAGCCGCCTTTTCAGGTTTTCGACTTGCCGGGTGTACAGATTTTTTTCATTTCATCCCTTCATTTTGCCCGAACCCTTTTGGTTCGACGGGAAGCCCTAATTTTTGCCTAGGCATGTCAGCCTAGCGGGTCTTTTTTATGCGTAGTATCTTTTTACTATGTCTGCATTGGCGGGGTGAGGAAGGTCGTCACCATCCATATTGGTTAATATCATTGCTCCTCCTGAGAACACATGTTTAACCACAAATGGACCTTCGTACGTAGGGGTCCATTTTCCCCTTGGATCACTCTGAGGAAGGATGATTCTCTTGATTACCAGATCCCCGACTTGATATTCCTGTGGTCTGACCTTTTTGTTAAATGCCCTGATCATCCGTTTCTGATACGTCTGACCATGACAGATAGCATCAAGTCTCTTTTCATCAATGAGATTGAGCTGATCAAGTCGTGTCTGGATCCAATCATCTTCGTTCAGATTTGCATCCTTCATTATCCGGAGAGAGGGTACTTGTACTTCGATCGGCAAGACTGCCTCCATGCCATAAACCAGAGAGAAAGGAGTTGCCCCGGTTGACGTCCTAGCTGAGGTACGGTACCCATGTAGAGCGAACGGTAACATCTCGTGCCAATCTTTATAAGTCACTGTCATCTTCTGCACGATTTTCTTGATGTTCTTATTTGCTGCTTCTACAGCCCCATTCATCTTCGGTCTGTAAGGAGAAGAATTATGGTGCTGTATCTTGAACTGTTCGCAGAGCTCAGCAATCATCTTATTGTTTAGATTGGTACCGTTGTCTGTAATAATCCGCTCAGGGACGCCGTACCGACAGATCAGGTTGTGCCGAATGAACCGTGCCACAACAGTCTTGGTTACCGTAGCATAGGATGCTGCCTCAACCCACTTCGTAAAATAATCAATCGCCACTAGGATGAAGCGATGCCCATTAGATGCCGTAGGTTTAATCTCGCCGATCATGTCTATGCCCCACATTGCAAACGGCCAAGGCGCAGTCAGAACATTCAGGGGAACCGGAGGAACATGCACCTTGTCTGCATAAATCTGGCACTTGTGGCATGTCCTGGAATGTTGGTAACAATCAGCTTCCATTGTGGAGCAGTAATATCCTTCCCGTAGGATCTTCTTAGCCATAATGTGTCCACTGGAATGTGTACCAAAGGTCCCTTCATGTAGCTCTTCCATGATCCTTCCTGCTTCAGTCTTATCCACACAACGCAGTAAGGTTGAATCATGGTTTCGCTTGTACAAGATGCCGTTGCTAAGGAAGAATTTGGCTGCGAACCTTCTCAGGAACTTCTTATCATTGACAGAGGCACCTTCAGGGTATTCCTGAGCTTCCAAATATCTCTTCACCTCATGGTACCAAGGCTTCTCAGTCACCAATTCAGTCTCGAGATCACAACAGTATGCCGGTTCGTCCCGTTTCCAAATGATGATCCGGGGAGCTTCATTATCCCATTTGACTTTGAACATAGAAGACATTGTAGCTAACGCGTCCGCCAACTAATTCTCTTCTCTTGGAAAGTGTTCAAAGGTTATCTTTGTGAAGTGGGGAATCAGGGTCAACACACATTCTCTGTAAGGAATCAGGTTTGGATGTTTCGTATCCCACTCTCCTTTGATCTGATTGA
Organism: Vicia faba; assembly: GCA_948472305.1. Lineage (NCBI taxonomy): Eukaryota > Viridiplantae > Streptophyta > Magnoliopsida > Fabales > Fabaceae > Vicia > Vicia faba. The sequence goes on along the minus strand of OX451738.1, from coordinate 381,259,789 downwards.
TCACAAGAGCGGAATCTCCGAAGACACTTAGAAATTTGATCCTTAGGTCGATCGCAGCTTGAAGACCCATGATACACGCCTCATACTCTGCCATGTTGTTGGTACAGTTGAAACATAGCCGGGCAGTGAGCGGAGTATGAGTACCTTGAGGAGATATGATGATGGCGCCGATACCGTTTCCCAAAGCGTTGGAGGCTCCGTCAAAGTGCATAGACCATCGGGATCCTGGTTCAGGTCCTTCATCCGGTCCAGGTACTTCACAGTCAGTTACAATCATGATGCTTTCATCTGGAAACTCGAAGTTCATTGACTGATAATCATCTACAGCTTGATGTGCCAAGTGGTCTGCCAATACACTTCCCTTGATGGCTTTCTGGGTTGTGTACTGAATGTCGTATTCCGTCAAGATCATTTGCCATCTTGCAATTCTCCCAGACAGAGCAGGCTTTTCGAATATGTACTTTATAGGATCCATTTTTGAGATCAACAAGGTAGTGTGAGTCAGCATATACTGTCTCAGCCGGCGAGCAGCCCATACCAAAGTGCAGCAAGTTTTCTCAAGCAGTGAGTATCGGGTCTCACAGTCGGTAAACTTTTTGCTAAGGTAATAAATGGCATGCTCTTTTCGGCCAAACTCGTCATGCTTCCCCAGTACACACCCCATTGAATTGTCAAGCACTGTCAGGTGGTTCCTGGAGATACTCTTTGATTCTGTCAAAAGCAGCCTGACATTCGTAGTTCCAACGTACTACCTGATCTTTCTTCAGCAGCTTGAAGATTGGTTCACAGGTGGCAGTCAGATGTGAGATGAAGCGAGCAATGTAATTCAGGCGTCCTAAAAAGCCTCTGACCTCCTTCTCTGTCTTAGGAACTGGCATCTCTTGAATAGCTTTGACCTTAGCAGGGTCCACTTGAATTCCCTTATCACTGACCACGAAGCCTAGCAACTTCCCAGATCTTACCCCGAAGGTGCACTTGTTCGGGTTCAATCTCAGCTTGTACAGTTTCAACCGGTCAAACAATTTCTGCAGATGATCTAGGTGCTCTTCCTCAGTCTGGAACCTAGTGATCATGTCGTCCACATACACTTCTATCTCATGATGGATCATGTCATGAAATAAAGCAACCATGGCACGTTGGTAGGTTGCCCCAGCGTTCTTTAATCCAAATGGCATGACCTTGTAACAGAAGGTGCCCCACTGAGTAACAAATGTAGTCTTTTCCATGTCTTCAAGTGCCATCTTGATCTGATTGTAACCTGAAAAGCCATCCATGAAAGAGAATACCTTGTGCTGAGTTGTGTTATCAACAAGGACATCAATGTGAGGTAAAGGGAAGTCATCCTTGGGGCTGGCCCTGTTCAGATCCCTGTAATCGACACACATTCTGACCTTTCCATCCTTCTTAGGTACCGGCACCACATTAGCGACCCACTGAGGGTAAGAAGTCACTGCAAGGAACCCAGCATCAAACTGTTTCATGACCTCGGCTTTAATCTTCTCAGACATCTCTGGACGCATCCGACGGACCTTTTGCTTAACTGGAGGGCAGTCTTCCCTAGTTGGCAAGTGATGGACCACAATATCGGTATCCAACCCGGGCATGTCTTCGTAGGACCAAGCAAAGATCTCCATATAATCATGCAGCATCTTGGTTAACCGTTGCTTCACGCTGAGCTCTAGGTTGGCACCAATCTTTACCTCTTTCCTGTCTGCCTCAGTACCCAAGTTTATGGTTTCCACTGGCTCTTCATGGGGTTGAATTGCCCTCTCTTCCTGAAGCAACAGTCTTGCAAGCTCGCCAGGCACTTTGCAATCATCTTCACCTTCGTCTTCGGCTAAGTTGATCGGATTTTCGAAGTCATAATTGGCAGTAGCAGAGTTGTTATCAGTGAGATCCCGAGTGGATTGAAACCTGTATGAGTGAGTGTGTGTGTAAATACAGCTGTTTTGAAATATATGCAGAGGAAAGAAAGACAGAAAAGGAACACAATATTTGTAATGCGAAAATACGTCCAAGATTTTCATTCATGATATATGAAATGACAATTTGTATGCCCTCACAAATAGAACCACGGTGCCTCGGGTAAGACACCGGGCCATAGAGTTTATCATTGTTTATTACAAAATAACAAAACATAAGAATTCATTACTCAGTAACAAGAGAAACCGGGAGATTGTCCTTTGCACTCCAATTATTAAGTCCACCGTCGGTTGCCGGGTAGATCCAGCTATCAAACTCAGCTTCATCAACTTCCTCCTCGTCCCCAATAGCATTCACTCCATGAGCAGGCAGGGGCGCTGTTACTACGTTAGGCTTCTCGGATGCCTCAAACTGTACCTCCTTAGCGTCGATGAGGTCCTGCAGCTTACTCCTTAGTGCCCAACAATCATCGGTAGAGTGCCCCGGGCTATCTGAATGGTAAGCACAACGAGCATTCGGGTTGTACTTGGGAGAGGAAGTATTGGGGAACTTCGGGGCCTCTCTGACAGTCACTAAATTAGTGGATAGCAACTGTGGCAGGATCTGTGATAAAGTCATATTTAAGCGGGTGAACTCTCTCCGGGGTCTTTCAACCTTTTGAGGGTTAGTTGGCCGAGGAGCGGCAGCAGGTTTAGCAATCATTACCGCACTGACAGATTGGCAGCGCTCAGGTCTCTCTGATTTCCTGGAACCATATACGGCACTAGCCTCCTTCTTGAAGGGTTTCTTCTCAGAACTAGATGATGCACCCTTCGGAATTTTTCCAGACTTTAACCCAGCTTCAATTCTCTCTCCAGTCAAGATCAAATCAGTGAACCCAGCAGAAGAATTCCCAATGAGATGGTTGAAAAACGGCCCAGATAGGGTCCCCAAGAACATGTCTACCAACTCCCGATCAGTCAATGGTGGCTGTACCCTGCCAGCCAGGTCTCTCCACTTCTGAGCGTACTCCTTAAAACCTTCGCTTGCACCTAACGACATACCCTGAAGTTGGGTACGTGTGGGGGCAAGGTCGGCATTATATTGATACTGCTTGTAGAAAGCAGTAGCCAACTCCTCCCAGTTACGAACCTTGGTCCCATCCAGCTGATAGAACCATTCGAGATGAGTCCCTGAAAGACTCTCCTGGAAGAAGTGGATCCATAAATTCTTATCCGCAGAGTACGGCTGAATTTTCCGAACATAGGACCTCAGATGCAGCTTGGGACAAGACGCCCCGTCATACTTAGAGAAGGAGGGTGCTTTGAACTTGTGGGGGATGATCACACCAGTTGACAAACCCAGATCTCCGAAATCCAGCCCAGGTACCCGTTGAACCTCCATAGCCTTCAATCTGTCCTCCAGTTGCTTATATCTGTCTTCTGCAGGAGGGTACTGCTCTTCATCAAAATCTGTCTCGTTGTCGGAGACTACCGGACTAGGAACCCTTGCTTCTGCCTGAGGAGAATTCTTGTCAACAGAAGAACCAGCCTCTTCCTGTTGCAGAGTATTGTTAAACCTTCGGCCCGAGTTGAACAGAACAGTTCTTCTCTTCTTCTTCTTCTCCTTCTTCAGGAGCATAGCCTTCAGTTCTTCTTGGCCTTGAGCCAGACCCTTGATTAATTCCTGGAATTGTGCATTATGCACCTGAAGAGCCTTGATCGATGTCTCAGTTGATGCAGAGTCGGTATTCATGATGCTGAAATAAACAGCGAAGAACTGTAAGCAACCTGAAAAGGGGAAAAACCTGCTATGCACATGATGTATGAAATGCGTATGATTTATGTTTTCAAAGACAATCGGGAATCAACTTTGTAAACAAAAAAGAACACACTTCATTAGATTCAACTTTGCAACTGAAATTATTCAACAAGTTGCCCTTAGGCGTTACATGAAAGGAAATACTGGAAAGGAAATAAAACTGTAAAAGCACATCTGGAGCTCCTTATTGATCCCATGGTCTCCTCTTCTCAGTACGGATGTAGGCATTCAGAGCTCTCTCATTCTCCAACTGCTTGGTCAGCTTCTGGATCTTTGATTCCTGCTCGTTGAACTTTTCCCGGTAAGAATCCCGCTCTTCTCGCAGTTGCGACCAAGATCTCTTCAATGTCTCATAATCAGTAGGTATCTGAGGAGGAAGGACAGTTGGAGGAACACCATCTTTGTCAGGACACTCAAGAATGACGGGTCTGACAGCTTCATACGGCATACCTAACTTATGAGCACGGATGCGGACCCATTTGTAGTAGGCTTCCATAGGTAAAGAAGTCTTTGGCCCTAACTCCTGTGGGTCAGCTTTATGAACCTTGTCCCAAGCCTTGATGAACCTACGACGTAGCTCGTCACTATCCACCTGAAATTCAAAACTGATGTGAGGCACCAACATCTCATGGGGACCTGCTCTTCTTGCTCTTCCAAACTGACGGAGTGCTAGACATGGATTGTAAGAGATCCCTCCTTGAGTACCAATCAGAGGAACATTAGGGTATTCCCCGCATCGATCAATAATAGCTATCTCATCCAAACCTCTGCAAGTCCAAATGATGTCTTTATCGGTGAGAGACATTAACCTGTGAGCCCAACCTCTTCCTTCTTGATTCTTCAGTACGAACTTAGGGAGGTGCGAAATAAACCACCTCACCAACAAAGGGATACAACACCATAGGGTTCCTCGTCTTCGGGTAGTACGGGCATGAAGTTGTTGCAGGATGTCACCCAAGAGAGTGGGCACACGATTCCGAGACATAAAGATCCTTATGGCAGTGACATTGATGAAGTTGTCAGGATTAGGAAACAGGACTAACCCATAGATTAGGAGAGCCAAGATGTCTTCATATGCCCTAAAGTCCAGGTCATTCCAGAAATTGTTAGCTTTACCAATCAGAAACTTGGCCAAGAAACCCTTAACTCCGCTTCTAGTTACCCAGTTATCTGTTACCTCTTGATGGGTCAAAGGCAGAGCTGCAGCCACATCCTCAAGCCTGAGGGTCTTCTCCCAACCAGTAAAGGGAGTCTGATCTAAGATAGGGATACCAAGCAAATCAGAGAACTCTTCCAGGGTAGGGACCAGCTGGAAGTCTTGAAAGGTGAAGCACTGGTACAGAGGGTCATAGAACTGGGTCAGAACACTCATCAACTGTTGATCCCGCTTTGTAGTGACTAAACTGAGAAGGGAACCATGCCTCTGAATGAAGGAAGTGGTATTTGGGATTCTGCTAACCAACTCATCAAGCAACTCAGGTGAACGAACAAATTTGAACCGGATAGTATTCCTTCGCACAGGCATCATAATGTCCTACAAAACAGAGCAAAGATGAAACCCTCTTGTCTTTGAAATGGTCAGTCCTTATGCAGGATGCATGCAATGCTCATGATGCTATGATGTTATGATAAAGCACACCACATATAGATACAAAGGCAAACATGGTAAGGCACACAAGTCACACAAGGCAAGCCCCTAAATTTTAGGCCAGCATGAGGTCTAGGTACTACCCTCTTTCAGTTTGTTGGTTCATACCTGTCCTAATCAAAAGTAACCGGGTTCTTAGAGGATCCCAATATCATTGACTACCCTCAATCGGTCATAACTCCAGCATCGCAATCTTTTCTTGCGGCCAGAACCATCACGAGAGTTTAGCCTCAATGGGCGTAGCATACTGCTACTGTTCTAAAGGCCAAGTTGTGTCAATTAAGGTTCTAAGGTTGTTGGTGCTTAATGACTCCTTAGAAGACCCATATTCTCCTCGTTGCGATACAAGGGATATCGGTACAGACTAAGGTGCCACACCAACGTAGCCACTGCTTCACCTGTGTCGGTCTATGCCGGACAGGTCCCTCACAGCTTATGCTACCTAAACAGGGTATCCCCAGATCCGGGTTAGGATCTATGTAACTCCGATACAACCCACAATAGTAAAGCAAGCAAAGAAGACAATTGAAAACACAGTTATGAACTAACCCTAAGGTACACCTCACTTTATAAAGGTATCCCCAGCAGAGTCGCCAGTTCTGTGATCGGTGGATCTGGAACTGACTGTTTAACGCTGGTTCGCGAAATGTCGCGGAAGCAAGAGTCGCCACCGTCTTTTATTTTCTCCAAATGGAAAGGACAAAAGCACAGAAAAATTCCTTAAAGAGATTGCTCTCGGTTCGGGAGGTAGATTATAGAAAGGGAAGGTGTTAGCACCCTTTCTATCCATGGTTATCCATGGGCTCTTAGATACTTGCTCACTTGTGTTTTCAAAATGGTTTGTTTGCTTTTCAATGTGGGTTTTAAAAAGTTTCTTTGAAAATTCCAGTTCGACTCTTGTATCGGTCCTCAAGAGTGTTTGAAAAATTGCTTTAGAAAGCTTTTTGAAAATGTGTTGGTGTGAAAAGTATTTTTGATTTGTTTTGTTTTGAATTAGAGCAAGTATCCACGAGTCGTCTACCTACCCTAAGGAATTCGTCTGTGTAAACGTCCTTTAAAGTAGTGCCATCCCACCATTGAGAGGTAGGTAGCACCACCGTTGGAGGTGTTCGGGTCAATTCGAGGTTCGGGACATGGTGATCACCAGAGCAATGGGAAGACACCTTAGAAGCTACCCTCATGCCAGGTTCCCGGACCATGAGGACTTACTAAGACATCCTCTACTCGACGATCACCTTTCGAAGGGCAAGGCAACAGTGAGGCGTACCCTAGGGGTGGTGTGTGATTTGTGTGTCGTTTTCATTTGCATTTATCTTGTCATGTTATCGGTGTTCTACGCTTGATTTTATTTTGAGGCCATTCATTCTTGCATGCTTTGCTTAACAGTTAAAATATGTGCGGGAAAGTAAATTCTAAGCTATTACAAATGGCGCGGGTCCACATCGCCAAAATTAACCAGGACCCGATTTGACGGAAAATAAAGAAATTAAAAGTGCGAGAAGTAATTACAAGGCTTCGGGAGAGGTACATAATTATTTAAGCGAAATAAAATAAATACGCGAACGAATAAGAAATTAAGAACGGAACGAGGGCGTTGGACCCTTTTGCAAAATATTAAAGTTAATGAGGAATTAAAATTGAATTAACGATAAATTAATTAATTAACAAGAAAGCAAGAAATTGTTTTTTGGGTATTTTTTTAGTGTTCTAGGAATTTAATGAGAAAAAGAATTAATTAAAATTAAAATAAAAGGCCAAACCCTAATTCTAATGGCTTTTAACTTATTTGAAAAAAAACATTAAATTTAACCTAAATTAAACCTAATTTTTATTTACAATTTTAATTATGAAAACAAATAAAATAAATAATATTATTGTGAAAAAGAAAAATTAAAAGGAATAAAACATTTATTAAACCTATTGCTATATTTTTTAGATTTTTATTATGAAGGAATTAAAATTAAAACCCTAATTTAAACTAATTAATTTACATGCAAATTTTCCATGAAAATATTAAAACAAAGATATTTATTTTTATTTTTCCTTTTCTGATTTTTTGTGTATTTTTATATTTTTGTGAAAATAATTAATTAAATTAAAACAATAAAGAAAATAAAATAATAATTGAAAATAAAACATAAGAAAAACATAGAGAATTTGCAAACCAGGGGGGGTTCAGACCCCAATATGGAGGTTTTGGCCTTAGCAATCTGGCCCATTTAGCCAGGCCTGGTAGACTTTTTGAATCACGTGTGGTGCGTTGACTAGGGCGTAGCGTGCTCTCCAAATTTCAGCCTTTGATCTGATTCCAATGCGCACGTGGATGACTGGATGATGAAGGAACATGATGGTCCTCAATATGATGCCTGCATGTGATGATGAATTGGAAAAGAATATGGAAATAACGTAGACCTGGGGCTCGAACCCAGGTCATATACATTGCCAACGTTCTCGCCTGCCACTGGACCACTACAACGCATTTGTTATATAATAAACAAACAAATAATATAAAAGAAAGTAACGCGTTAGTGGGTTAAAGCGCGCAAAATTCAAAACGGCCTATCACGTCTTGCCACCACACCATCTTCTTCCTCATGTTTTATTTTTCCTGAAACAATAACATATTAAGCAACGGTTTTCACGCGTTGCTAAAAGTAACATATGAAAAAATAGCGAATAACCCTCAGTCACTCATAAATTGAGCGCGAGGGTTGGTCCTTGTTCGTCCAGATGCACTGATTCTAATGGTACAGGTCTTGAATGCTAATTTTTCTTTGGGTGGAAAGCCCCAATTTCACATCCTGCAAACCCTAAAAATCAAACATGGCATATTTGCGTACACAACATAAAAATGCAATTAATCATATTGGTTAGCTTCAGAACTTCACAAGGAATGTAAATCAATCATTAGAATGCCATGAGAATGCCTAGAAGTTAAAATACGATCGTGATTTTTTCTCTGTACAGGGGAGGTTCTCGTTACCAATTCCTTGAGCTTTGGTGAATGTTCTTGATTGCAATCGCTTCTGGACAAACCTGGCAAGCCAATGGAACAAGTTTCGTGCCTTGAATCCACCTAAAAAGTGCTTTTCAGATTTGAGTTTTTAGAGAATTTTTTCAAGTTTGTAAATGGCTTTCTTGCGCAGTTTTGTGTCTATTCTGATTAGGGTTGTGTTCTAGCATATGTAGTGAGTGCATTAGGTCAAAAAAAACTCAATCAAATCCATTGCATTCATTGATTTGGAAATTTGATTTTCTAAGGATCTTTTCATATCTTTTTCCATGTGTTTTTGGTTCCAAATCAAGCCAATCAACCCAAATCTTTCCATGTTGGGATATGTACGAATTATTGATGATATAATATGCACAAAAAGATTGAAAAAACTTAGGTTAGCATTTTTCATATATTTATTTTGATTTAAATGAATTATTATAAATAAAAATTCAAATAAATAAATAAAAAATGAAATAAGACTTCCCTTTGGGCCAAGTAGTCGTACATATGTCATGGATGATGAATTGTGGAAGAAAAATGGGCCCATTAGCAATTTTAGGTCATTTGAATCAATGTTGACTTTTCAAAATATCCAAAACTTTCCCAACTTCCACAAGGCATAACTTGCTCAATTTTTAAGCTTTTCTCATGTTCTTGGACATTTTGGAAAGGTCTTTGAGTCCTCTAACCAATGCCTTTGGTCCCATGTCATTTTGATTTACCAATCTCAAGTTATGGCCTTTGACTTAAAGTCCCTTTTTGTTGACTTTTGAAAATGACCTATAATGTTGAAATTGATAACTTTTTGTGAGAGCATTTCTTGGACTTGGAATATGAAGATGAGTTGTAGGAAATGTATTTCTCTTCAAAATGAGCTTTGGATGGAATTTTTCTGATAATCCATGTGAAAGTTATGCCCTGGTCAATTTCAGTTGACTTTTTCAACTGTCCAAATAAGGAAACTTTAGCATTTTGATGATTTCTGAGCCAAATTTTGAGAATCATGATCAAGCATTGATCAAATGATGTTTGTGGCTTCAAAATGATATGTTGACCAAAAATTTGAACTTTTGACTGCCAAATGACCATTTTGCCCCTACAGTTGACTGTAGTGCAATTAGGGTTTTTGACTGTGCAATTTTGTGCTGAATGCCTTGAAACTTGATATGAGGATACTTGACCATATTTGTAGGCATATGAGACTTGATTGGACCCTTGAAAACTTCCTTTTCTTGATCAGACTCAAAACCCTAATCTTGACTGTGTAGGAGACCTTTGCACTGTGCAACCCTTGGGGAATTTTGTGACTTGACTTGGCAATTTCTTGAAGAATATGGGAGGGCAAATTTTGGGGTACAACAAACTCACTTTGTTCATAACCAATTTACATGTTCATAACTTGTGCATTTTCAAACTCAACATATGCAAGCTACAATTACAGGCCTTTTATCTCATCTACACTCCATAATTTAATGCTAATCCTTTGTGCCAAGTTGTTATTTCATTCATTTGGTCATTACATGTTAGATTAAGCCTTAATTAGAAAAAGCACTTTATCCATTTTTGTAAAGTATGGCTTTATGTCAAGTTTGTGAATCAAGAAGTACAATGCATATCTTTGGACACAAGATTCATGGAGATATCACACTGATCAAGACTTAAGTGTGCAGCATACTTGAGGGGCCTGTACAAGTCTAGAGAACCACTTGACATTTTCTTGCTTAAGTGTGAAGAAAGCTTGCATAACAACTACCAACTCTCATCTCAGCAGAAACCAACTTAAGAAAACTTGTTACACACATTCTAAACAACCACCCTGACCTGAAACACGAGCTAACCATCTCCATTTCCATCTCAAACACAGAATCACCATTGAACTGCACAAAACAGGGCATCCCTGCAGTTTGAGTGGCATAACTCATTTCCATCGTGCATCTTGGCCAAAACCACTTCAAACACTTTCCCTACCATCCATACAAACTGTCCAAAGCATTAGAAGCAGACTGTAACACCCCTAGCTAACATCACCATTTTCATTTTTCTGTTTTGCAGTTGAAGTGCCATAACACGATTCTCTTGGTTTCCAAGCAAACTAAAGGTTGGAATAGCATCCTGAGACATCAAGGAAGCTATACAAATCATTACCTTGCCTTGTAAGCATCTCCATTGTTGCACACGATTCCAACTGAACAGGAAAGTTCATGAACTTGTATCTCTCTATCCAGGCATTGTTAGGTTTAGATTTGTGAAGAAATTATGTCACATTCATAGCCCTGAACATGCCCATATCATTAGTTTTCATTTATGTTATGTGTGCTTAGAGAATTTTAAGTCTGAACATTGAATAAAAACTAGGTCAGGAATTGGGGGAGAAGAAATTCTCTCTCATTTCTGAGAGTTAGGATGAGTTCTTTATATGTCCAGAATCGTGGCTTGATGCTTGACATTTTTCATGTTGTAAGTTTGTGCTAAAAGTCCAGGAATCAGGAGTTGTGTTTGAAGCATGAGAGGCGCGCGTTTTTTCAAATGGTTGTCTGAAGGTTGAAGACAACCTTTCTTGGGCTGGGCCTGAGATCTCTTTTCCTTTTCACACCATGCTTTTACAGTTGCACCCCCTGGCCCATTTTGAGTTCTATTTGCCATTTTCATTTTTTTCTTTTTGATTCTGATTTGTTATTTTTCATTAAAACATAAAAATATTAAAAAAACATTTTCCACATTTTTTTGCATTTTATTTGATATTTATTTGCTTTAGTTAGTTATATATATAAATAATACTTTTTTTGTTTAGAATATTAGGAATAATACCAAATACATTTATTTTCCATTTTTTATTTTATTTTATCTTCTGAAAATATTTTATATAAAATATACTCTTTTTTTGTAAATATTAAATATTTTATTTTTGTACATATTTAATATATTTAGTAAATAATACAAATACTTATATATTTATTAGTATATTTAGGTTAAAAACATAAAAATAATACATTTTCATTTTTTATTAATATTTGACTTAAAAAATCACTTTTTTTACAACATACCTTCTTTTATTTATTTTTTGTACATAATTAATAAATATTTATATATATATATATATATATATATATATATATATATATATATATATATATATATATATATATATATATATATATATATATATATATATATATATATATATATATATATATATATATATATATATATATTAAATAATAAATACATTTTATTTATAAAATTAGGGTTTTGACCTAAATGCATAAAAATACCCAAAATTAATTAATTTTACTTTTTGTTTATTTGACACATAAAAATACTTTTTTCATACATATACAAAACATTTTTTGCATCTTGCATATTTATTATATTTTTATTTAATTGTTGCATATTAAATAATTTGTATACTTCAATTTGGATGTAATAGTTTAGGTTTAATTTCTTGCTAAGATATCCCCATTTGAGCATTTGTACCCCCCTTCCCATATATTGTGTTGTAATAACTTAGGAACTTTATTTTTCGCACTTTAAAGTTTTCTAAATATGCCATGTTAGAATTAGGGTTTTGTATGCAAAAATTAACCAAAAATAGTTTGACCTAATTCCAAGAAAAACAAGCATGAAAATGGACAACACTAATCACACTTGCACCCCTAGGGTATTCCACTTGTTGCCTTCAATAATGGGCCATATTGCATGTTAGGTATCATTGGGCTAAAAAACAAAACAAATTCAAATGATCATAGTCCCTCGTTGACGCTTTCGAAAGTTGCCTAAAAATGATCAAGTCCCTTAAAGGAAAAGTTGCCCAAAGATACTTGGCACCATTGCAATTATGGTCTAAACGATGACCCGCGCCCGTCCCTTTCACATCCTAACACAAGATTGTCCACCAAATACAATGGTGGAACAAAATTGTTAAAAGGGTTGAAACATAGCAAAGATCTTTGAGAACTTTAGGGCAGATAGCTCTTAAGTACTTGTCAACTTGCAAAACAAAAACACTTGCCTATTTTACAAACCACACATCACTACACTTTCAAAACAACTTTAAAAAAACCTTGAAACATCTTTTCAAAAAGACAAACACCTTTTGTAAAACATTCGAGTAAAGAATTGTTACAAGGGTTGCCTATGTAACACCCTCTAAACCCCGCATATAATTTTCGCAAATATTAAAAATTATAAACTCAGAGTACATGTAATAATCGAGGAATGCTACAATTCTCTTTTAATAAAATAAATTCCTGTCATGCATAATTTTAGTAGTAACTCATACATGTTTACACAGCGGAATACTTTAATTAATAAAATCAAATGTTATAATAATTTCCAAATCATCAGGGATTAACACCTGGAAAGTCAACATCATATCATAACAATAATAAAAAAAAAAGGAATAAACGAGTCTGACTAAAGCAGCTCGACAACCAAACGTTCCCGGAGTTACAACTATCAGAGCATGACCCGGACATACTAAAACGAAACTAAACTAGACACGATAAGCCTTCGCCAAGCACCTGAGCGAAGCTCCTCAATCTGAAATATTCAACAGTAAGGGTGAGCTTCTCAAATATACATTTGGTTATACATTCATAACAATCAATTCACGAAATCATAAGCATCACCCAATCAATAGCATATTTCAATAGTTTACAAAACCTTTACAATTCATATATCCATGACAGATTGCCTTTCATTTTTGCAAATATTCATCAAACATCATCAACCATTTATCAAATCATACGTGCATACAAACAATCAAATATAACATTGGAAAAATCATCCATTCATGTTATATTCGAGTAATGCAACACACCCATGCATGTGGTACCACTTCACCGCCACATTAAATCGCGGGTCACGGATAACTCACCGTTCCATTATATCGCGGACACGGCTACCACCTCAACGTTCCATTAAATCGCGGACACGTATATTGGCCACCATGTTAATTCCACACAATGGGAATTAACAAATGCAACATGATATGTAAGTATGTAACACTCAGCATACTATGAACATCGATCAACATATCATGCACATCAACAATATCAAACATAACATGATATGAAATAGCATGTAACCACTCAGCATACCATTTAAACATCAATCATATCAAGTTACGAATAGCATGTAATCACTCAGCATACTATTCAAACATCAACCAATCACATCAATTATATCATAATTCATGCTCGATAACATATCTAAAAGCATGGCAATAAAAATCCAACATCAAAACACTGAAACCAAAAATTCAGAAAATCATCACAGCAGAGCAACACGGGTACCCGTGTTGTGCAACACGGCCCGTGTTGTGCAGCACGTCCAGAAAAACGCACATTTTATTTTTATCAGTACAGGGGATCTGACACGGGTGCCCGTGTTGTGCAACACGGCCCGTGTCGTGCAACCAGAGCATAACATCTCCCAACACAGAAGAGCAACACGGGCACCCGTGTTGTGCAACACGGCCCGTGTTGCTGAGCGCGTAACAGGATTTTCCTAAACCTGCAGCAGCTCAGAAACAGCAGTCCAAACGCGGAAAAACGCCCGCCAAACGCGTAATTCGGTACCTAACGACATCATGTTTGTACAATTCACAACAACACCACCATATCCAAAATACCAACAATCATTATAGTAACCTTAACCGGGGATTAACCGTCCCTTTGGGGAAATCTACTGACACTGAGGTTATCCCTATAACTTCCAAGGTAAATTCACGATCATTAGATATACTCCAAATTCACCATTTGGGACCTAATATTCCTAATCGATTCATGATAATTGGGAACCTGACCCTTTTCTAACAAGGTTCAATCCTAAGGGTATCGATTCCTAGAAACATCTAACAATTGGGATTTTCCTACAATTACCCGAATCAACCGTACATAAACCCATAAACAAATATAAATCGAGTATAAACCCCCCTTACCTTATCAATTAGCAGCTTTGAGTTCTTGAGCGATGTTCTTCGTTCTCCGTTCTTCAGAGCTCTATTTTCCCAAATTCCAACTTCTGTTCTTACGTGAAAACCAAGAATGAGAAAATGGCCTAAGTCCCAAACATAACTTTATTTCTCTGCACCCCCACTCTTTACTAACAACATCTAAGCCCAATAACATAAAAAATCCCAATATTCCTTATTTCTTTTATTTTCCTCAAATACTCCAAAATAAATAATTCTTTTTATTTTATTAATTCTAATAAAATAAATTCCCAAATTCAAATAAATCAATTAATTGAAAACGGGGTGTTACAAGGGTTGCCTAGACAAGGCATCTTTTTCAAAACATTTTTCAAAACCATGCACAAAGCACCATTTCAAACAATTGAAAACCAAGGCAAGTTGATCTAAGCAAGTAACTAAGAGCCCATGGATAACCATGGATAGAAAGGGTGCTAATACCTTCCCTTTCTATAATCTACTCCCCGAACCCAAGAAAAACATCTCAAAGGTTTTTGCTGTGCTTTTTAAACCTTTCCTTAGGATAAAATAAAAAGTCGGTGGCGACTCTTGCTCAACCGAAACATTTGCGAAAACAAATGCAAAATCTTAGTCAGTTCTCCCACCGTATCACAGAACTGGAGACTCTGCTGGGGACTCTTTTAAAGTGGAGTAACCTTAGGGCTTAGATCACCCTCTTGCATGACTAATTGTTTGTTTGATTGCTTTATATCTTGGCTCTCTTGTTTGGGTTTACAATCCTACACCCGGATTTTGGGAAACATTCATAGATAGCAATACGTTATGGAAACTGTGCGGGGTATACCGACACGGTCGAAGCAATAGCTATATTAGTGCGACATATTTGTGAGTACCGGTAACCCTTGAGTTCAATCAAGGAGAGTACGGGGCCGCTGAGTGATGTCACTAAGCACTAATGACCTAGAACCTTACTTGACCATCTTGGCCTTTTATTAGGGGTAGTGAGATGACCGGCTTTGGTGCAGTCCGAAGTTGGTAGATACTCGATACTACACTCATTGAGGGTTGTTTTCTTGGAATATTTTGGTCGCTAGTTAAGTGGCTAAACCAAAACCATGAACGATGAAAACAATCCAATGATATTGAGCTCCTTAGAACCCGGTTACTATTTATAGGACAGGTTTTTAAGCCAACTACACTCAAGAGGGTACTTACCTATGAAACCCCATGCAAGCCTGAAACTAGGGTTTGGTGTGATTTGCTTGTACATATGTTTATGCATACATCATGAACATCATAAAGCATCATATGCATTCACTAACCATTTCAAGGGTTTAGATCTTCATCTTTGTTCTTGTTTTGTAGGTCATGGAAATTCTTCGAAGAAAAACTATCCAAGTCAACCTTGTGAGAATCCCTCCTCAACTCAAGGAGATCACATTAAGGATTCCAGAAAGCTCACCCTTCAGTGAAAGACATGGTAGATTGCTCAGCCTAGTCAACACCAACATTGAAGAGGACATGATGAAAGTGCTATTCCAGTTCTTTGACCCTCTTCATCACTGTTTCACTTTCCCCGACTACCAGTTGGTGCCCACTTTGGAGGAGTTTTCTCAACTCCTGAGAATTCCTATCCTTAATCAACTACCTTTCAACGGTACGGAAAAGGAACCAAAGCCTGAAGATGTTGCTCGAGCATTACATCTACAGCCTTCTGACATCAAGGGGCATTGGGAAACTAGAAGCGGCGTCAAAGGATTCTTAGCAAAATTCTTGTTTGAGAAGGCACAAGAATGTTGGAATTCATTGGACCTACAAGCCTTTGAAGAAATTGTGGCACTCCTTATCTATGGGTTGGTCTTGTTCCCAAATCCTGACCAGCTGGTAGATGTCAATGCCGTCAAAATCTTCTTGTCCAGAAATCCAATACCAACATTGCTTGGGGACATTCTTCACTCATTTTACACACGAACAATGAGAAAGAGGGGTGTTCTCATGTGCTGTACTCCTCTCCTTGCAAGGTGGTTTATTTCGCACCTTCCACAATCTGTCTTGAAGAATGACCAAGGCTCAAGGTGGTCCCAATGGTTGATGACTCTTACTCACTCTGATGTACATTGGTGTTCTCGATCCAGAGAAAATGTCATCATCATCGATCGTTGCAGAGAGTTCCCTAATGTTCCTTTACTTGGAATCAGAGGAGGCATCACCTACAACCCTTGTCTAGCTTTAAGGCAATTTGGATATGCACGGAGGGATGGCCCTCACGACATGTTGATTCCTGACCTAGTTTTTGACTTTGACAAAGATGCACAAGGACTTCGCCAAAGATTCATCAGAGCTTGGAGGATGCCCAACAAGGTTGATAGCAAGACACTGGGGCACAAGAACTCCATCCCTCTTGAGCCTTATCTCAAGTGGGTACGAGCCCGAGCCCAGAGTCTAATGATGCCTTATCCTCATGTTCTCCCTGTGGTTAAAGAGCCCGTTACGGAAGGAGAGGTTCCCTACACCATCCTATATCCTGACATGCCTACATCGTGGGAGGAGATGCAGAAGAGTTGGATCCAACTCAAGGAGGAACGGAACACTTTTGAAACCAGCTTCTACGCCAGCGAGAAGAAGGTTCTAGAGCTTACCCGCCGACTCCATGAGGAAGAGACCCTCAACACCTACATCGCACCAAAGAGGATGCGCAATGTCTTTTTACCTTGAGAAGTTGTTTTTGTAATATTTGGCCCATGGGGCATTTATGTACTAACAAATTTCTTCTTATTAATATGACATGCGTTCTCTTTTGTTTGCAACAATTTTGAATATTCTAAATCCTTGAATGCATTGCATACATAAGCATACCATTCATCATGTGCATAAGCAGGTCTCTACATCAAGTTTCCTTATCTGTCTGCTGTTTATTTCAGTAAGATGGATCTCGAGCAAACAGTCAAGGACTTGCAGGCTCAAAATGCACAGTTTCAGCAACTCCTGATGACCTTGGCTAAGGGTCAGGAGGATCTAAAGGCCCTACTGGGGAATAAAGACCCAGTGAAAAAGAAGAAAAAGAGACTCGGGGTGGCTACTTTAGGGAGAAGATTTGAAGGAGAAGCCAGAAGAGTGCTTGAATTTCCTCCTACTTCTGAGGAGGGAACCAGTAAAGGGGGTGCGGCTGCAGTACCTTCCGAGTCTGATATGGAAGAAGAGGAGGCTGAAGAGGACGAAGACTACTCTGATCAACAATACCCTCCGGCTGATGACAAATACAAAGGTTTAGAAGACAGGTTGGCAGCCATGGAGCTGCAGAGAGTGTCGGGTTTGGATTTCGAAGACTTGGGTTTAGTGGCCGGAATTATGATTCCCCCAAAGTTCAAAGTGCCAGTTTTTGTGAGGTATGACGGGCTGTCCTGTCCAAAAATGCATCTCAGGTCCTATGTAAGGAAGATCCAGCCTTACACCACGGACAAAAACCTTTGGATTCACTTCTTTCAGGATAGCCTTTCTGGGGCTCAACTTGAGTGGTTCTATCAACTAGATGGAGCCAGTATCCGAAACTGGGAAGACTTGGCCACCGCTTTTTATAAACAATATCAGTACAATTCTGACCTTGCTCCTACGCGTACCCAACTTCGGGGTATGTCACTAGGAACGGGCGAAGGATTCAAAGAGTATGCATAAAAATGGAGAGATTTGGCTGGAAGGGTGCAGCCGCCTTTGACTGACCGCGAGCTGGTTGACATGTTCCTGGGGACCCTGTCTGGTCCATTCTTCAACCATCTAATTGGTAATTCTTCTGCGGGGTTTACCGATTTGATCTTAACTGGGGAGAGGATAGAAGTCGGCATCAAGTCAGGAAAGATACAGAAAGGTGCCGCTGCAAGTGTTGAGAAGAAACCTTTCAAGAAAGAAACGGATGTGGTATACTCTCAGAAAAGAGCAGGGAAGACTGAGCGCCGGCCGACTGTGGGGGCCGTAATGATCCAAAACCCTTCAAGTGAGCAGCCTCGCTATAACCAGTCCAGACCAAATCAACAACGGGTGGAACGGCCACAACGGCTGTTCACTCACATTAATATGACGCCAGTGCAAGTGCTTCCCCATCTGTTAAAGTTGAATCTCGCCACTATCAAAGAGGCACCAAAAAATGTGAATACGTCCTCTCCGCATTACCATCCTAATGCTAAATGCGCCTAACATTCTGACAGTGTCGGGCACGACACCAACGATTGTTGGGCACTCAAGCATAAAATCCAAGACCTGATAGAGGCGAAAGAGGTGGAGTTCGACGCTCCAGAGAAGCCAAATGTGATATCGGCTCCGATGCCGAAGCACGGTCGAATTGTCAATGCTATTGAAGAATATTTGTATGTTGCTGATGTCAATGATCTGATGACTCCATTGTTAACCATCAAGTTGAATCTGTTAAAGGCCTGGATTTTCCCGGGATGTAAAGAAGATTGCTACTGCTATTACTCTCTGCCGTTTGACTGTCCGTTATTGAAGAAAGGCATCCAAGGCCTAATGGACAGTCGACAAATTTTGTTTGAAAAAGTTTCTGCTAGTCCAACCCCTACTGAAGATGTCTCAATTATAACCATTTACGCCAATCTTTCCAAGGCCGTCAGAAAGCCTGTTAAGATTACACCAGCTACGAAGTCTGTTCCTCTAAAGATAACAATGCCAGGGCCTGTCCCCTACACATCTGAAAAGTCAATACCATGGAATTACGGCGGCGACGTCTACTACCATGGTATTAAAAAGTAGAAATAACAGAAGGAAGCTCGGATGAAGAAGAACCCAGCATTGGAAACATTGCGGGCACGAGCAAGATCACCCGAAGTGGGAGACTTTTTTCTCCAGAGATTGCCCCTCCAAAAGCAATCTTTGGACCCTCATCTGCTGCCGAAGTTATTCCTGCACCAATAAAACTCTCCGCTAGAACCCCATTGATTGAAGATGTTGTTGTTCCTAGTTTTGTCCCTCCTACCCCTGTTGATAAAGGTAAGGGAACCCAAGATGAGCTCGTTAGGACGAGGGCTCAACCCTTGGTCATCCCTGAAACCTCCAAGAAAGAAATGGAAGAGATCTTGAAGATAATCAAAAGGAGTGATTACGACGTGGTAGAACAACTGGGGAAAACCCCCTCGAAGATCTCCATGTTGGCACTACTACTTTGCTCAGAAGCGCACGCCAAGGCTTTGATAAAATTCCTAAAGGCAGCCCATGTGCCCCAGGAAACCTCTGCAGACCAATTCCAAAATTGCGTGGCCAGCCTTACTGCAGACAATGGATTAGGTTTCTCTGATGCCGACCTAACTCCTAAAGGTAGAAACCACAATGATGCTTTGCACATTTCAGTCGAGTGCCGAGGAACTATCTCGCACATGTCTTGGTCGACACGGGTGTTAGAACAAAGTTTGAATCTACTACCCTATATTTGAGTTTTGATGATAACAAAGTGAAAAGATATAGTAATTATAAGTTTCGTGTATGAACTATCTGCTGCCTAAAATTATTATGTTCTGACTTGCAGATACTCTGATTGAAATAAGCAAGATCACATCTATTCAGCATCAGAACTTGATTTCAGACACCAGCATCAGAAGTTTCCATATCAGAATGTCAAAATCAGATGATCAACTCACGTACATGCTGAAGCCTGATGAACAAGACTGCGCTCAACACTCTGATAAAGAAACACAACAGTTCATCAGCAGCGAAGCAGAATCAGAATGAGCCAAGCCAGAACTTGCATTAAGTAAGCAACGATACTGTGCATTGAAAGCAAATTAATTCCAACGGCCTCATTCCAGACAAGATCTGCTCAATAAGGAAAGCTTGTTATTAGCATTGAATCAAGAATATTGCATCCAACGTTCATCATCTCAGTGCTATATAAACAAGGCTTTGAAGATTGAAATGGCTAATGCTCTCCAAATCTCTACACGCACAAAAGCTAAACCATAATCTTCGTTCTCTCAGTTTTGCTAAACCACACACTCTGATATTCTATTACTGTTTAGCAATCTAGTTTCTAAGCTTCAATTTGTGTATACATCACAGTTGTGATACAGTTTTGTAGAAAACATCCACACACATAGTTTTATCTCTTTGTAAGAAAGTGTTACCTTGACAAACCGGGTTGTGGTTTGAATCAAGAAGGCTTTAGCAGTTGTTAAAGCAGTCTATAATATTCAGTTGAATATAGTGAATTAAGACCTCATTGGAGAGAGGCGAAATCACCTTGACGGGTGGACTGGAGTAGTTTGAGATCAAACGAACCAGGATAAAAATATCTTGTTCATTGCATTAGAATTCAGTTTTACAATTCAACCCCCCCTTCTTGTGTTTTTCACCACTTCAATTGGCATCAGAGCGCCTGGTTCTGAGCTAAAACACTTAACCGTGTCAGTACAAGATCCAGCGTCAGAAAAACACAATGGCAGGAAACAATTCTCACATCAACAATGACAACAATGAGGACAGAGACAGATTCAGTGGCAAACCTCCAGTCTTTGATGGAGAAAACTTTGATTACTGGAAAGACAGAATTGAAAGCTTCTTTCTGGCACATGATGCTGATCTGTGGGATATGGTGACAGATGGATACACGCACCCTGTGAATGCAAGTGGTCAGAAGATTGATAGAAAAACAATGTCTGATCAACAAAAGCGTGACTTCAAGAATCACCACAAGGCCAGAACCATCCTCCTCAGTGCCATCTCCTATACTGAGTATGAAAAGATCTCCAACAGAGACACAGCAAAGAATATTTTTGATTCTCTCAGAATGACGCATGAGGGCAACGTTCAGGTCAAAGAAACAAAAGCTCTGGCGCTCATTCAGAAGTATGAGGCGTTCAAAATGGAAGAATCTGAATCCATTGAAACTATGTTCTCTAGATTCCAGATTCTGGTAGCTGGTCTCAAAGTTCTGGACAAAGGATACTCTACTGCCGACCATGTCAAGAAAATCGTCAGAAGTTTACCCAAGCAGTGGAGGCCTATGGTTACTGCTCTGAAGCTAGCTAAAGATCTCAACAAAATCACTCTGGAGGAACTTATCAGCTCCCTCAGAAGTCACGAGATAGAGCTAGAAGCTGATGAGCCTCAGAAGCAAGGTAAGCCTTTAGCATTAAAATCTAACAGAAAATTTGAGTCTAAAGTTTTGCAGGCAGTTGAAGAAACATCTGATGGATCCTCATCAGAAGAAGACGAACTTTCCCTTCTCTCCAGAAGAGTAAATCAACTGTGGAAGCAAAGACAAAGGAAGTTCAGGAATCCCAGAAGATCTGATCAGAACGAGTCTTCTTCCAGATACAGAAGGACAGATTCTTCCTCTGGATACAGAAGATCTGAAGGCTCCTCCAGTAGCAAAAAGCCAAACACCAAAGACATCATCTGCTATGAGTGCAATGAGCAAGGACACTACAAGAGTGACTGCCCAAAGCTTCAGAGGGAAAAGCCCAAAAAGAAGTTTGGAAGAGAGAAGAAGAAAAGTCTCATGGCTACATGGGATGACTCTGACTCGTCTGAAGCTGACTCAGAATTAGATGATGAAAGGGCAAACATAGCTCTCATGGCTAACATCTCAGAAGATAGTGAAGCTTCTGAATCAGACTCAGAATCAGATACTGAAGAGGTATTTCCTAACTTTGCTGTTAACTTCACAAAGGCTGAACTTGTTGAAAGCCTTAATGAGATTCTGGAACGTTATCAGCAAATTAGAGCTAAATTCAGAGACCTGAAAAGGAATCTTGAATCTGACTCTAATAAGACTGAGAGTCTCAAATTGGAAAATTCTGAGCTGAAAAATAAGATTTCAAAATTAGAAAACATTTTACAAAACTCTCAGAAGGAACCAATTTCTGAAACTCCCAGCAACGCTGATGAGATCATCAAGGAGTATGATCACAGTTTCCAGAAGTTCCTAGCTAAAAGCATAGATAGAAGCAGAATGGCTTCAATGATCTATGGAGTTAGCAGAAACGGCAGGAAAGGAATAGGATACCAAGGTAAGGTTCCTACACCAAAGAATGTCATGGACTTAACCATTAAACACACTCCTCTGAATTCACATTTTGTGTATGGTCACACACATGATATCAAATATACTAGCAGTAAGCACTCTGTGAAACCAAAATTCAACCAGAGTTTTGGTAAAACTAACAAATCAAGACCCAAGAAAATCTGGGTACCTAAGGATAAAATAATACATGTTGCAGATATCTTTAGCAGCAAGTCAGAAACACCAGCCATGGTACCTGGACTCTGGCTGCTCACGACACATGACGGGAAGAAGGCATATGTTCCAAAGCCTGGAACTTAAGCCTGGAGGCCACGTTGGCTTTGGAGGCAATCAGAGGGGAAAGATAATTGGCTCTGGAACTGTAGGTAATGGAAATCTTCCCTCTATTAATAATGTTCTGCTAGTAGATGGATTGATGCATAATCTGTTATCCATAAGTCAATTAAGTGATAACGGTTATGATATAATCTTTAATCAAAAATCATGTAAGGCTGTTAGTCAGAAAGATGGGACTATCCTGTTTAATGGTAAGAGGAAAAACAACATTTACAAAATCAAACTTTCTGAACTAAAGAGTCAGAATGTAAAATGTCTTCTGTCTGTTAACAACGAGCAGTGGATCTGGCACAGAAGATTGGGGCATGTTAGTATGAGAAGAATATCTCAGATTAACAAACTCAATCTGGTCAGAGGACTTCCTAATTTGAAGTTCAATTCAGATGCTCTGTGTGAAGCATGTCAGAAAGGCAAATTTGCTAAACCTTCTTTTAAATCCAAAAATGTTGTTTCTACCTCTAAGCCATTAGAACTTCTGCACATTGACTTATTTGGACCAGTTAAAACTGCTTCAGTCAGTGGTAAGAAGTATGGGTTAGTAATCGTAGATGACTATAGCAGATGGACATGGGTAAAGTTCTTAAGACACAAGGACGAGTCACACTCTGTGTTTGTTACCTTCTGTAACCAAGTTCAGAATGAAAAGGATCTTAGAATCGTTAAAGTCAGAAGTGATCATGGTGGAGAATTTGAAAATAAAGATTTTGAGTCATTCTTTAATGACAGAGGCATTCTGCATGATTTCTCTTGTCCTAGAACTCCCCAACAAAATGGAGTTGTAGAACGAAAGAACAGAACATTGCAAGAAATGGCCAGAACCATGATCAATGAGACAAACGTTGCTAAGACTTTCTGGGCAGAGGCAATAAACACAGCGTGCTACATTCAGAACAGAATCTCAATAAGACCTATTCTGGAAAAGACTCCATATGAATTGTGGAAGAACAGAAAGCCCAACATTTCATATTTTCATCCATTTGGATGTACTTGCTTTATATTAAATACAAAGAATTATTTGAACAAGTTTGACTCTAAAGCACAGAAGTGTATCATGTTAGGATACTCTGAACGCTCAAGAGGGTACAGAGTATACAATACAGAAACACAGATTGTGGAAGAATCAATCAGTGTTCGTTTTGATGACAAGCTTGACTCTGAAAAGTCAAAGCAGAATGAAGTGTTTGCAGGTATAGAAATTGAATTTGCAGGTTCTGAAGACAAGTCATCAGAAGCTCTCAACACAGACATTCCTTCAACGTCTGAAAGGAGCACTGCTAGAAATCCT
Organism: Vicia faba; assembly: GCA_948472305.1. NCBI lineage: Eukaryota > Viridiplantae > Streptophyta > Magnoliopsida > Fabales > Fabaceae > Vicia > Vicia faba. The sequence goes on along the minus strand of OX451738.1, from coordinate 381,235,844 downwards.
ACAACAGCTGCTGATAAACCTCAGAAGAGATTACCCAGAAGCAGCTTGGATCACCCAGAAGAGACTATCCTAGGAAGAAAGGAAGATCCAATCAGAACAAGAGCAAGCTTCAGAAACTCTGAAGAAACTCTTATGGGACTGGTGTCTCTGATTGAACCTTCTTCTATTGATGAAGCACTCCTGGATAATGACTGGATTCTGGCAATGCAAGAAGAGCTGAATCAATTCACCAGAAACGACGTATGGGATCTCGTTCCCAGACCAAAAGGATTCAACGTCATTGGAACAAGATGGGTGTTCAGAAACAAGCTAAATGAACAAGGTGAAGTCATCAGAAACAAGGCACGACTGGTTGCACAAGGTTATAGTCAGCAAGAGGGGATATACTATACAAAAACCTTTGCCCAAGTCGCCAGGTTAGAATCTATCAGACTTTTAATTTCATTTGCTGTTAATAGAGGCATCACTCTGTATCAGATGGATGTCAAAAGTGCATTCTTAAATGGTTATATAGAAGAAGAAGTTTATGTACACCAACCCCCAGGTTTTGAAAATACAAAACATCCAGAACATGTTTTCAAACTAAAGAAGTCACTGTATGGTCTGAAACAAGCTCCCAGAGCTTGGTATGAAAGGCTAAGTAACTTTCTGCTGGAAAATGAATTCACCAGAGGGAAAGTGGACACTACTCTATTCTGTAAATCAGTTAAGAGTGACATCTTAGTCTGTCAAATTTATGTTGATGATATTATTTTTGGTTCTACTAATCCTTCTCTTGGAAGAAAATTTGCTAAGTGTATGCAGGCAGAATTTGAGATGAGCCTCATGGGGGAACTGAAATTCTTTCTAGGAATTCAGATCAATCAAACTCCAGAAGGAACTTACATTCATCAGAGCAAATGCATCAGAGATCTTCTGAAGAAATTTGACCTCTCAGAATGTAAGCCATCAAAGATTCCAATGCATCCCACGTGCATTCTGGAAAGAGAAGAGGTAAGCAAAAAGGTAGAACAGAAAGTCTACAGAGGTATGATTGGTTCTCTCCTCTATTTGACTGCTTCAAGACCTGACATATTATTCAGTGTTTGTATCTGTGCTAGATTCCAATCAGATCCTAGAGAATCTCACTTAACAGCTGTTAAGCGAATTTTCAAGTATCTGAAAGGTACTACTAATCTGGGTTTGTTTTATAGAAAATCTAGTGATTACAGCTTAGTAGGCTACTGTGATGCTGATTTTGCTGGAGACAGAGTGGAACGTAAAAGTACTTCTGGAAGCTGCCAGTTTCTGGGAGAAAATCTGATCTCTTGGTCCAGCAAAAGGCAATCAACAATTGCTCTGTCAACAGCAGAAGCTGAGTACATAGCAGCAGCAGGATGTAGCACACAAATGCTCTGGATGAAAAGTCAGCTTGAAGACTTCCAGATTTTTGAGAGTAACATTCCTATACTTTGTGATAATACTTCTGCTATTTGCTTAAGTAAGAATCCCATTTTACATTCTAGAGCTAAGCATATAGAAATAAAACATCACTTCATTAGGGACTATATTCAGAAAGGTATTTTGAACTTAAAATTTATAGATACAGACCATCAATGGGCTGATATCTTTACTAAACCCCTTTCAGAAGATAGGTTTAATTTCATTCTGAAACATCTCAGCATGAAAGTATGTCCAGAGTGAAAATGTTTTAATTCCATATAGTTACCTTCAGAATGTAATTGTTTTACTGTGAACTTCTGATCAATCTCCTTTCAGAAACATAGAACATGCAGATTGTATCAGATGCAAGTCTAAAGATTTGAGAGTCTAAAGCTCAAAGACAGACGTGCTGATCACTACATCAAACAAGTGTCATCCAATCATCAGCATATCTCTGAAGCAGAACGCGTGCACGCTTCTGAGAAGGCAAAGCGCTGATTGGGTGCATTGAGACACATGTCTGGTAACCGTTTTTAAGTATCTTTCTCAAATCCCCCAAAATCAGCAAGCATTTAATGAAAAGTAATCATGCTTTTAAATGGCAATCATGATTTTTCTCTCTCTTAAAAACGTTTATCTTTTCAAAATAGTTTTGAAAACTCTATTTAAGCACATTAATCTCTCATTCTTATTCTTTACGCTTTCTCACTAATACTCAAGCATTTTCTGCATATTTCTGTGTTCATCTCTTGCAAACTATTTTCCTCAGTTTATTCTCAAAACCCCTTTTAGTGTGAACATGGCAACCTCCAGCAGCGTTTCTGCAGGTACTCAGAAGAAAGCATCATTTGAGCAATATCAAGTGCCACTTAGAACTCTCCTCACACCGGTGAAGAATCTTGAAGTGCTTTCTGAATTAATCATTGATTTTGAAAGCTTGAAGGAGAATGGTTTTGACCTAACTGAAGAAGTTAGGGCTCAAAAGTGGGAAAGGTATTTCGATAGGTTGGTTGGACCAACATTCCCAATGCTGGTCAAGGAATTTTGGATTCACGCCAAGGCTTCAACACATCTAGTCACCTCCTTTGTTATGGGGAAGAAGATTGTGATTACTGAAGATCTCATTGCAAGGCTAATCGGTCAAAGTGGTGGTGGCGTCCGTTGTGTGGACATGGCTGAAAGATGTGCTGATATAGGTGTGGTAGCTAACAGGATTTTCACTCTTGGGATGCCCAGCAGCAAGATTAAAGATCTGAAGGATCATTTCAGAGTATGGGCTAAGATTATTCTGGGGTGCTTTAACCACAGGAAACCAACCAGTTCTCCTGATTACATAAATGTGGATCAGCAGTTTCTGATCTACTTTATTGATCAGAAGATAAAGATCAATCTGGCTCACTTCCTGTTCAACCACCTCAGAACAAGTGTGAAAGAAACAAGGGAAGAAGAAAGAACCAAGAGGGATTGGATACCTTTTGGAAGGTTGATATCAGATATTCTGACAGAGAATAGGCTGATTGAGCATCTGATAGAAGCTCAAGAACTAAGCATTATTGAACCAACAATTGGGAAACCTCTGAACGCAAAGAACCTGAAAAAGATGAAGCTGATAGAGAATATTCAGAAGGAACCCAGAGCTACTCCCAGTGCTGATATCTCCAGCAGAAGAGTGCCTCTGAGTGATTTTCCGCTATTCTCTGAAATTGAATCCAAACCAGAGGTGATTCTCAGGTACTTGGATGCGTGCAAGGCAGATGGTACAGATCCAAAGCTGAATATCAGAGATCTGCATCAACCTCAACCAGAAGTGACTCTGAAGAAGACCAAGAAGAGGAAGGCGCCATCAGAAGGATCATCTCAGCAGACTCCAAAGAAAAGAGGTAATTCATCTGCTGCCCCTGTTTTAAATTCTTCTACTATTCCAGCATCTATCCCTCCTCAAACCTCTCATAGAATCTCAATCCCCATCCCTACCATAGATGAAACTGTACAAGAAGAAGACCCTTCTGAGGCATTAAAACTCAGAAGACCCAGAACCAAACACCCCAAACAACCAACAATTTCAACAACATCAGCACTTGACCAAGTGCTGTCTGATATTGATCAACATGCCTCTGATCAACCAAACTCTGAACCACAAAATGTTCCTCCTCCACAACCAGAACGACAGCAATCTGCTGCAGAACCAGAACAACAACAACCACTCTCAGAAGAACCTCTGATCCCTGAGCAATCAGAGATTCCAACTCCCTCTCCCCAACCAGAAATTAATCCACCATCACCACAAACAGAGTTTCACCACTCTGAAACTCCTTCTCCTCATCAATCTGAACCTCACTCACCTCAACCATCACCGCTGGCAATCCAATTGCCATGTGGAACAACTGTTGTCATGCCCCAGTTACCATCCTCATCAGAATCGACACCACCAAATACTCCCAAAACACCACCCAGTCCAATCGTAATATCTGACTCTGATACCCCTTCTCCAAAACAAACAGCTTCTCAGAAAACCTCTGAAAACCCCAGCAGGACTTTCATTGACTTAACCAGTCTTGACCGTCTTGCTGATCTAAAACACAAAATTGCCATCCCAAAACCAAAGCAACCAGATGTTGGCTCTGGTATTTTGAATTTTGAAACAGGTGTGCTGCAATGGATTGCTTCTTTGAAGCAAGTCTGTCCTGGGATGATTGACCCAGCTGCTTCTGATCAGCTCTGGTCACAATTCAGACTTTGGGTACGTGCTGAAGCCCTCAAGTTGCAGGATATCAACTATGAGCAGGCACAACAAAATTTCAGCAAGCTTCTGAATGAAGTTGGAAGTCAGCTCCTGAAAGAAGACGTGCTCCATCTGGACAGTGAACCTTGGTCTGAGAAACAGCAAGCTGCAAAGGTGCAACCATCAGAAGAAGACAAGACCATTCAGGCTGAAGAAAGTCAAGAAGAGGATGTTGCTGAAAGTTCTGAGAAGCCTCCTCCTTCTGATGCTTCTCAAGCTGCCTTGGACAGGCAGACTCTGGAAGAACTAAGGCTGAATGACATGCGTCTACAGCAGCGGATGGATGAAAACGATCAGAAGATGAAAGAGAGAATGGATGTGCAGGACAACAAGATTGACACTGTTGTCAGCATGGTGCATAAGCAGAATGAGACTGCTGAAAAGATCCAAGCCATGCTGGAGAACCTGTTCACACGCTTGCCTCCTCAACCTTAATCTTTTTTTCATGCATGACCTTTTTCATGTTTTCCTTGATTTTCTGATGCACTGATTGATTATGTTTTGTAATATTTTCTTGTTTTGATTCTGAACTATCTTATTATGATTAGTTTTTATGATCTTAATTGTTTTAGCACATCACCAACACTTTTTGATTGCTGACAAAAAGGGGGAGAACAAGAATGATATTTTAATCAATAACGGCTAACTAGACAGAAATTCTCAAACATTCTAACTCTATTACTTGAAATGTTGTTTCTGTTTTGCTTAAAGTCTACAGGCACAAGGAAGCTCCTGGACACTCTGAAGACTAGAAGCTCTGATCAATATGAAGCTCTGATCCGTTCAAATATTCTGATCCAAAGCAAAGCTCTGAAAAGAATAGCTCTGAAGCTCTGCTCTGACATAAAGCTTCTGATAAGTCAAAGACTCTGATAATCTGATGTTCAAAGAAAGGCAAAAAGATCTGATCCTGAAGAACACGTATAATCAAAGGGAAGTAATAAACTCAGGGGGAGTATCTCTCAACTCTGACATCTCCTTACTCCTTATTCCTTTACTTCTTATTCTGATACATATTTCAGATACCTTTTCACGTTATTTTCATTTAAAATATCTAGTTTTTGTCATCATCAAAAAGGGAGAGATTGTTAGAACAAAGTTTGAATCTACTACCCTATATTTGAGTTTTGATGATAACAAAGTGAAAAGATATAGTAATTATAAGTTTCGTGTATGAACTATCTGCTGCCTAAAATTATTATGTTCTGACTTGCAGATACTCTGATTGAAATAAGCAAGATCACATCTATTCAGCATCAGAACTTGATTTCAGACACCAGCATCAGAAGTTGCCATATCAGAATGTCAAAATCAGATGATCAACTCACGTACATGCTGAAGCCTGATGAACAAGACTGCGCTCAACACTCTGATAAAGAAACACAACAGTTCATCAGCAGCGAAGCAGAATCAGAATGAGCCAAGCCAGAACTTGCATTAAGTAAGCAACGATACTGTGCATTGAAAGCAAATTAATTCCAACGGCCTCATTCCAGACAAGATCTGCTCAATAAGGAAAGCTTGTTATTAGCATTGAATCAAGAATATTGCATCCAACGTTCATCATCTCAGTGCTATATAAACAAGGCTTTGAAGATTGAAATGGCTAATGCTCTCCAAATCTCTACACGCACAAAAGCTAAACCATAATCTTCGTTCTCTCAGTTTTGCTAAACCACACACTCTGATATTCTATTACTGTTTAGCAATCTAGTTTCTAAGCTTCAATTTGTGTATACATCACAGTTGTGATACAGTTTTGTAGAAAACATCCACACACATAGTTTTATATCTTTGTAAGAAAGTGTTACCTTGACAAACCGGGTTGTGGTTTGAATCAAGAAGGCTTTAGCAGTTGTTAAAGCAGTCTGTAATATTCAGTTGAATATAGTGAATTAAGACCTCGTTGGAGAGAGGCGAAATCACCTTGACGGGTGGACTGGAGTAGTTTGAGATCAAACGAACCAGGATAAAAATATCTTGTTCATTGCATTAGAATTCAGTTTTACAATTCAACCCCCCTTCTTGTGTTTTTCACCACTTCAACGGGTTCTTTGCTGAATGTACTGCCTAAGAAAGCTTTGGACCGACTAGATTGTGAAGGTTTAGAGTTAAAGCCGAGTGATATTGTTGTCAGAGCTTTCGATGGTTTGAAGAGGATGGTCCATGGGGAAGTTGATATTCCCATCAAGGTAGGCACTGAGGTGTTTAAATCTACTTTCTATGTGATGGACATCCGTCCGTCGTACTCTTGCTTGTTGGGTAGGCCTTGGATACACAATGACGGGGCAATCACCTCCTCCTTACATCAGATGTTGAAGTATCCTGTCAAGGGAAAGATCATAACCGTCCATGGTGAAGAGGAGTATATGATCAGCCACCTGAACTCCTTTCGGTATGTAGAGGTAGAGGGTGAGTTCATTGAGACACCATTCCAGCATTTCGAAGAAGTCCTTCCTGAAATAACAGTAGCAAAGTTGGTAGCTGAAGTACCAAAGCAGATGGCCAGGATGGCATCTCTGGAAGACGCGAAGGCCGCAATAAAGGAGGGGAAGAGTTCAGCATGGGGGCAGTTGCCTGATATTCCACATAAAACAGACAAATTTGGATTAGGATTCACCACGGCGGGACATAAAGCTATGCGCCGTTCAAAGATTGAAAGAGCGCCAATCAAGATTTCTCCTTACGGGATCAACGCTTTGGAGGGTGAGGATAAAGAGGACAACATGGAAGAGTGGATCTACCCGACTATCAAAGGAGGACTATGCAACTGGGAGGCAAAAGACTTTGTCCCCATTACTTTTATTAATCAGTAATTTATCTGTCAAACATTTCCCTTGGTCTGTAATAATTACTTTTGAACAATCCGCACACTACTTTTTACCTCATGCCTTGCCCGGGGCATGTAGGTCCATTTGTAAGGGTTTTGATTATCTTCATATCCATATGCCATGCTTAATGATTCATTGGACGTTTTTCATTTGATAAACTGTTGTGTTCATTTTCCTTCCTTTTGCATTTTTTGTTTAAGGATGGCTATCCCTTACACACACCCACACTCACAAATGCAGGTACCCATCCACTCTGGATTCCATGGGTGACTATTCTGCTATGTCCTTCAATAACTCTGAAGATCTGGTCAATCAAGCCGAGTATGAAGATGACGAAGGTTGTGAAGTACCAGGGGAACTAGCCAGACTTCTACAGCAAGAGGTGATCGCACTAAATCGCACTATGTTTCTGACTCAAATATCACATGTTTTCCTTAGTTTTTATTGTCATTTTCTCGTATTATGTTCCTTTTTCCTTTGTTTTCAGGATCCTTGTCATTTCAGAGCCTTCTGTGAAGAAACGAGCCAAAACGCCAAGAAATTAGGTTTTTTTAAGATATTTTGCACTTATGGCGTTCAGCACCGCGCTGGCTACAGGAAACGCGATGACGTGGCCCACTTTCACCCAGAGATCAACTGCCACGTTCCCATGATGTGGCGGTTCCAGGCGCCGCGCCCGCGGCCACCCTCACCGCGCCCGCGGCCTTCACAAAATGGTTCCCGCTCAAAAGAAGTTAAGGGGCATGCTGGTCCTTACGCACTTCAAAGTTCCTCTATAAATAGCTTTCGATTCTCATTCTTTATTTTGATCCAAGCTTAGTACAATCTTAAGCCATATACTATCAGTTTCTGTAAAGTAATAATCTCTTCACATCGGGGAGTTATTGCGGTGTAGATTGAGTTGTAATCGAGTCTTGGAGCACTTTGGTTGAAGTTCATCATACCGGCCTTACTTTTTCCGTAGATTTGTATGAGATTCAAGTCTCCGACCGGAGCAAGGTTCTAATTTATTGCATTTCTTTATTTAATTGCTCTTATCATAGTCTACACGTTTTATAGACTTTAAATGCTCTTACCATAGTCTACACGTTTTATAGACTTTAAATGCTCTTACCATAGTCTACACGTTTTATAGACTTTAAATGCTCTTACCATAGTCTACACGTTTTATAGACTTTAAATGCTCTTACCATAGTCTACACGTTTTATAGACTCGCACTTATTATGTCTGGCTAAACTATAAAGGTTAGGATGTAATGATTGTCATCGTGGTTGTGTTCCAATTATCATGCTAGTGAAAATACTCTGGGGATGTTTTGCTTCTAACTTAAGTCGATTGTGTTTAAATGTTTAATTGGGTAAGATCGAAAGCCGTCCAAACTGATGATACGACTTGATTATTATTTAACCAAACAAAAAGAGCGACAGCCGTTGATTGGTTAAATAGGAATCATTGACCCTTTTTAGAAAACGATTTTGAAACTATTTTCGGACGCGTTTGTAGGTTTAAAATCTGACTCTTGGCCAAAAGCCAAAAGTCTCTTTAAGTTAATCTTTCCGAGTAAGATCACTTTTCTATTAAGTCAAAACTATCAATTTCTTAAAAATAGGTTTACCTCTTTAACGCGGAAGGCACCCTTTATATGTGACAATAAAGGAATTTAATTTAAAGAGTAAACTCGGTTCTTAGTAGTCAAAAGCTACAAGTTCCCGTTAAACTGATTCTTTGCTATCAATAGAAAATACTGCCCCATAAGTAGGTTCATCTACGCATGACCGGACCAATATCTGATTACATGATTTACATTCCAACCTGTCTTTTAAACTGTTATTTCCCTCGCATATTTACTTTGTGCACTGCACTCACATCAATATCCTTATTCGCCTTAGATAAGCACCTTAGCAATAGAGTTGATAGATTGACAATTGGTCTCTGTGGTTCGATAATCTTATATATTACTTCGATAGGCTGTACACTTGCAGTACTACATTTAGGCTATACGTTACAGATAATACAGCCCCCATCAAGTTTTTGGCGCCGTTGCCGGGGATCAACTTCGTCAAATTTCGTACCCTATTGTTATCCCGTTTAGACTAAGGCTATTCTAGCCGGTAGATGCGTAGAAATCGTAGCACCGGCAACCTAATAGATCCTTTAGTAGAACCTGAACGTTACGCTCGTGCCCGTTTTTTTATTCGCAAGATAAGAAGAGCTATGGCAGAAGATCGTAACCAAAGACCGCTCAAGGAATTCGCCCAACCATCTAACGAGGAACCTAGTTCTAGTATAGTAAACCCTGCTATAACTACCAACAACTTTGAACTAAAGCCCTCGTTACTACAATTAGTACAACAAAACCAATTCGCTGGTCTCGCTACCGAGAACCCGAATCAACATTTAAAAGTATTTATCCAGTTAGCTGACACCCTTAAGGCAAATGGAGCCACACCCGAAGCTATCCGATTAAGACTATTTCCTTTTTCCCTTAGAGGTAAAGCTCACGACTGGTTAGACGCCCTTCCAACTAACTCAATAACAACTTGGGAAGACCTTAGGAGAGCTTTTCTTGCGAGGTATTTTCCACCAAGCAAGACCGCTGTTCTTAGGAACCTGATCACTTGTTTCACCCAAAACCAAGGCGAATCACTTTTTGATGCCTGGGAGAGATATAAAGAACTTTTAAGAGCCTGTCCGCACCATGGCCTAGAGCAATGGTTAATCATACATACCTTCTATAATGGACTCCATTACAACACAAAGATGTCCATAGACGCTGCCGCTGGCGGAGCGTTGATGAACAAACCTTACCCTGACGCTTGTGCCCTAATAGAGGACATGGCCCAAAACCATGCCCAATGGGGATTAGAACGAGCGACAGTAGAGAAAAAGGAGAGCCATGGAGGAAAGCATGAGGTAAGTTGCATGGACATGATCAATGCCAAGATGGACGCCCTAGCCTTGAGAGTCGAGAACATGTCTCAAAACCCAACCACAGTAGCAGCAATCCAATCGGAGTGCGAACTCTGTGGAGCTCAAGGACATCAAACCGTTGACTGTAACCTTTTGAACGAATCAAGCTCAGACCAAGTTAACTATACTCAAGGGAACCCTTTCTCGAATACCTACAATCCTGGATGGAGGAACCACCCGAATTTCTCTTACAAAAACAACAACCCTATCCAAAATCCCGGACCTTCGAGACCTCAAGGATTCCAAACGCAAAAACAAAACCAACCTATGCAAATAGTACCCCCAAGACCAAACCTTAAAGAAACCATAGACACCTTTATTCAAGCTCAAACCCAGCAAAATAAGGAGTTTATGAACCAACATATTCACACGAACGAACTGGTTACTCAACTAGCAACCAAGTTTGACCAGATAATAACCCACACCAAAATGCTTGAGACTCAGATTTCCCAAGTAGCACAAAACACCTCTGTACAAGTTGCACCTGGAGGACAATTCCCTGGACAAACTCAACCAAATCCAAAAGGCCAAGCAAATTCTATCACACTAAGAAGTGGAACCGCTTATGAAGGACCTAGAAATCCTGACTTAAGCACATCAGAAGATACTACGCCCAAAGACCAGGTGGAGGAACCAGAGAAACCAGGAAAGCAATCAAAACCAGAAGTAGAGAAAAACACTCAACAACCTTATAAACCACCTATTCCATTCCCACAGAGGCTGAAAAACACCAAAGTAGAAAACCAGTACCAAAAGTTTATTAAGGTAATAGAGAAACTCCATGTTGAGATTCCTTTTACTGAAGCTATAACCCAGATACCATCATATGCTAAGTTTCTGAAAGATATTTTGACCAATAAACGACGACTCGATGATCCCAAGCCTTTAGAATGTCATTTTATATCCGAAAATAAACTCGCCAAGAAAGATAAAGACCCTGGAAGTTTTTCTATCCCTTGCATCCTAGGTAACCATATGATAGACAAAGCATTTTTAGACCTAGGAGCAAGTGTAAGTCTGATGCCTCTGGCCGTCTGTAAGAGGTTAAAATTAGGAGAACTTCAACCTACTAAGATGTCCTTACAACTAGCTGATAGATCTGTCAAATATCCCATGGGTATTTTAGAAGACATACCTGTCAAGATTGGTCAGTTGTACATTCCGACCGACTTCGTCGTAATGGATATCAAAGAAGATGAAGACATCCCAATCCTCTTAGGAAGACCTTTCCTATCAACCGCCGGAGCTATAATAGATGTTAAGAAAGGGAAACTGACTTTCGAGGTAGGAGATGAAAAGATTGAGTTCATTTTATCAAAATTTCTAATGGCACCAGTAATAGGAGATGCGTGTTATGCCATCGACATCATTGATGAATGTGTAAATGAGCTCGAACAAAACGAATTATTATCAACCCCTATTTTAGAGGATGACGGATTTGAGAGTATCGAACCGTACATTGACGACAACCTTTTCGAATGCTTAGCTCTTACCCCTGACCTTATGCCGCGTACTGAGAAACCCACTATAGAACTTAAGGAACTACCCAAGAATCTAAGATATGAGTTTTTGGATGAGGAGATGAGTAGACCTGTTATAATTAGCGCCACTCTAAACCAAATAGAAACAAATCAACTATTAGATACCTTGCGAAAATATCCCTCAGCTTTAGGGTATAAAGTTTCAGATTTAAGAGGTATAAGCCCATCCGTATGCATGCATCGGATTATGCTAGAAAAAGATTCGAAACCCTCAAGAGAACATCAAAGAAGAATAAACCCTATCATGAGTGACGTAGTCAAGAAAGAAGTTCTTAAGTTATTAGAGGCTGGTATCATATACCAAATTTCGGACAGTGAATGGGTAAGCCCAGTCCATGTGGTACCCAAGAAAGGAGGTATCACTGTTCTAAAAAATGAGAAAGGTGAGCATGTGGCAAAACGAACAGAAGGAGGATGGCGAATGTGTATAGATTACAGAAGGTTGAATAAGGCAACAAGAAAAGACCATTTCCCTCTCCCATTTATAGATCAGATGCTTGAACGTCTACCAAGACACTCATGTTTCTGCTATCTTGATGGATATTCGGGATTTTTCCAAATCCCTATTCACCCAGAGGACCAAGAAAAAACCACATTTACATGCCCTTATGGAACATTCGCTTATAGACGAATGCCCTTTGGACTCTGTAATGCACCTGCCACTTTCCAACGTTGTATGATGTCAATTTTCGCAGACTACCTAGATGGAATTATGGAAGTATTTATGGACGATTTTTCAGTGTGTGGGTTTGATTTCAAAAACTGCCTCTCGAACTTGGAGAAAATCTTAAAAAGATGTGTGGAAGTAAACCTTGTGTTGAATTGGGAAAAGTGCCACTTTATGGTAAGTGAAGGGATAGTCTTGGGACACATTATTTCTGAAAGAGGTATAGAAGTCGATAAGGCCAAGATAGAAGTTATAGAAAACTTAAACCCACCTAAGACCGTTAGGGAAATAAGAAGTTTCCTAGGACATGCCGGGTTCTACCGACGTTTCATCAAGAATTTTTCCGCAATAACTAAGCCTTTAACTAACTTATTGATGAAGGATGTCGAGTTTGAATTCGACCAAAAATGTCTTGAGGCCTTTGAAGTTTTAAAGCAAGCTCTTATTTCAGCACCTATCATAAGACCACCTGATTGGACACAACCCTTTGAAATCATGTGCGATGCTAGTGATTTCGCTGTAGGGGCTGTACTAGGGCAAAGAAAAGAAAAAAAACTGCATGCAATTTACTACGCTAGTAGAACACTAGACGCCGCCCAACTAAATTATACAACCACAGAAAAAGAATTGCTAGCCGTAGTTTTTGCTATTGATAAATTTCGATCTTATTTGGTGGGAGCAAAAATAATAGTATACACAGATCATGCAGCAATCCGGTACTTGTTAAGTAAGAAAGATGCTAAGCCTAGATTGCTCAGATGGGTACTTTTACTCCAAGAATTTGACTTGGATATTAAGGATAAAAAAGGAGCTGAAAACTTAGTAGCTGATCATCTCTCTAGGTTAGAACACCTTAAGCCTGAACTTATACCTATAGACGATCACTCTACTTATGAAAGATTAATAGCTGGGATAAACTCGACTGAAGAAGAGACTTATGAGGAAATCTCAACCATGAACAACATACCATGGTACGCAGATATTGTAAATTATCTAGCCGCTGATATCATACCCCCCGACTTAAGCTACCAACAGAAGAAGAAGTTTTTCAGAGATGTTAAACACTTCTTTTGGGATGAACCCCTCCTATTCAAAAGAGGAATAGATAATATATTCCGACGATGTGTGCCGGAGGAAGAAGTAGGCAATGTCATTAAACATTGTCATGCTTCACCTTATGGTGGACATGCAAGCACGTCTAAAACATGCGCCAAAATATTTCAAGCAGGTTTTTATTGGCCTACTGTATGGCGCGATGTCCACACTTACATTACAAAATGTGACCAATGCCAACGCACTGGGAACATCTCAAGACGTGATGAAATGCCTTTAAGAAACATCCAAGAAGTGGAAATATTTGATGTCTGGGGTATAGATTTCATGGGACCTTTTCCTTCCTCAATGGGTAACAAGTATATCCTAGTAGCTGTCGATTATGTCTCAAAGTGGATCGAAGCTGTTGCATCACCCACAAACGATACCAAGGTAGTTATCAAACTGTTTAAGAATATTATTTTCCCTAGGTTTGGAACCCCGAGGTTAGTCATAAGTGATGGAGGATCACATTTTATATCTAAGATATTTGACAAGCTTCTAAGCAAATACGGAGTAAAACATAGAGTAGCATCACCATATCACCCGCAAACCAGTGGCCAAGTAGAGGTATCGAATAGGGAGATTAAGCAGATCCTAGAAAAAACCGTATCATTATCCAGAAAAGACTGGTCTGGAAAACTTAAAGACGCCTTATGGGCTTATAGAACGGCTTATAAAACCCCTATTGGAACAACTCCTTATCAATTGGTTTATGGAAAGTCCTGTCATTTACCCTTCGAACTAGAACATAAAGCCTATTGGGCCATTAAATCCTTGAATCTAGATTACCTGAAAGCCGGAGAAAAACGTATCCTGGACATTCACAAGCTAGAAGAGCTTCGCTTGAATTCCTATGAGAATGCCATCATATATAAGGAAAGAACCAAAATGTGGCATGATAAAAAAATCATCAAGAAAGATTTCAACATTGGTGATCCTGTTCTCCTATTTAACTCAAGATTACGACTTTTTCCTGGTAAGCTTCGTTCAAGATGGACAGGTCCATTTGAAGTGTCAAGAGTTCTAAAGTCTGGAGCAGTAGAAATCAAAAACAATTCATGTGCTCCATTTGTGGTAAATGGACAAAGACTGAAGCTCTACAAAGGAGGCGATTTGCCTGTTGACTACTCTAGTCATATTCTTATAGACCCACCAATACCCACATAAAGTAAGATCTAATCGTCAAGCTAAACGACGTTAAACAAGCGCTGCATGGGAGGCAACCCATGGTTTATTCTTTATTTTATTTTATTTTATTTTAGTAATTTATATATTTTATCTGGACTAATTTCTTGTGTTTATATTTTCAGGATGCATCACCCCGATGGTATGGTTGTGATTTTCAGAGATGAAGCGCAAAAGGCCCGATTTGCTACCTTATCTGCTAGACCTATGGTACCCACTAGGTACCCCGATCAGAGCTGCATGGAGGCACTAGGGATTGAGCCAAGTATTCGGTATCTATGCAACCAACTTAGCTGGGATTCTTATGCCGATGATGTCCACAAAACATACAGGAACCTTACTCTGGAGTTTCTCAGCTCTATGGACTATAATCCACGAGTAGGTGAAGGAGATGAGCGAGGACGCCTGAGTTTCAGATTGTTTGGCACCGAGTATACCCTGACCACCAAAGAATTTGGGGATTTGCTTGGTTTCCAAACTGGACCGACCGCTATAACTGAGTTCCCATTGAGTTGCTACATGGACAGAGACATTGACAAATTTTGGCAGGACATTACTGATAGAGCCAGTCTTGACCCCTCTACCCAGCTGTCCCGGAAGATCCATAACCCGGCCTTCCGATACTTCGAGATGATCCTATGCCACACTTTCTTTGGGAGGAGTTACTGTGACCACTTGGTCACCGCTGAGGAGATCCTTTTCTTATACTGTGCTAGTCAGTCCAGACCTATAGCTAGTGGAGGTTTTCTGATAGAGAGCCTCGAGCAGACTGCTCGATCCGCTGTAGGGCTCATTCATTCCGGAGGGAATGTGACACAGATAGCTTCTGCTTTGGGTTTAGACAGTATGATAGCACAGCTGACCCCATACTGTGGATATACTTTTCTAGATTTAGACTTTTGCATGGATCGTGGATTCATGAGGAGGGCCTCTTTCCACCCATATCGGTACAGATTGCTTATCAATGACCAGACAGTTTACACCTTCACCATGCCAGACCCTCAGATGACTTGTGTTTCCAACTCTGCTAATTGGAACTATTCTGTAGAAGGTTGGGGTGAGATATCAGAGTATACTCCAGAATACACTCCTGCTTCCGAAGATCTCACTCCAGAATACACTCCTGCTTCTGAAGATCCCACTCAGGACTACACTCCTGCCTCCGAGGACTCCGCTCCAGATCACACATCCCGACCCGAGGTTACACATACTACTGTTCTTACTAATAACCTCAGCTTGCAGGAACCTGATATTCGCACTCTATTGACTGCTATGCGCACTGAGATAACCACTCTCCGCAATGAGGTGGCTGACCTTCATTTGCAGTTGGAAGTAAACGATGTTACCTTCGCTGGTGAGTTAGATGAATTAGCTCACGAGGTGGCAGAGATTCGACGCCAGCTGACCGAGCTGCGTGGCCCAGGCACTCCTGCAGAGCATCCTACCGGTTGGCAATAGATCTTTATTGTTCACAAGATATCTAGTTTCAGTATTATTAGTATTATGTTGATTTCCTTTTCAGACTCATTTTTATTTTTGCATTATCTGTTTCCTGAGTTGTTAATATTTATTTTGATGACCCAATGACCGTACCTATATCTATATATATATATCTGCATATGTTTTATTTATTTACTAATGTTTTTGTTTTTCTAGGTCACCATAGTTTTAATATAAAAATAAAATAAATAAACATGTGTCTATGTATTCACGTACATATATGCACATTTATAAGAAAAATAGGTACACCTCCAGAAATTGAAGATAATGGCGAGGAAGAAAAAGCCCAATGGAAAGAAAGCCAGGCCAGCCCAACTGACCTCGACCTCACCGCGCCCGCGGTAGGCCCTGCCGCGCCCGCGGTGACGCAACGGTCACCTAACGGCTAGTAGCTCGTTTTTCCCACCATTTTACCACTTTTTCAATTTCCAATCCCATTTTCTTCCAATTTTAACCCACTTTATTACCCATACCAACCCACTACATTTATTTCCATTATTTTCATCATAAATATTTACAACCACCATTTTCTTTCTTCCCTTCCTATAAATACCCCCTACTATATCATTTTCTTCCTCACACCTTCATTACTTCTACATCCCATTCTTTCTCTCTTTTTACCCACACGAAAATCCTATGGAATATCACGGTTACATTTTACGTGGTGGTCAAGCCGGAGAAAGGCAACTAAAGCGGCTTGAAAAATTGCTGACAACACCAATACACTCTACCAGGTATATCAATGAAAACTGTCTATATTCATTAGGTATATACCATAGTGTATTCTTCCTTCTAGATAA
This sequence comes from Vicia faba, assembly GCA_948472305.1. NCBI lineage: Eukaryota > Viridiplantae > Streptophyta > Magnoliopsida > Fabales > Fabaceae > Vicia > Vicia faba. The sequence continues at coordinate 381,219,050 of OX451738.1, read as the reverse complement.
AATAGGTATGCATGATATTTTTGCTACTCAAGCACCAACCTACCCTAGGCTGACGTTCGAGTTTTTAAGTTCTTTAATTTATAACGTCTCCCCTAACACTGCTAGCACCGTAGGTGGAGTCAAATTTAGAATGTTTAATGTCGAATATGATTACTCCACTGACGGTCTAGCCGCCATGTTAGGATTGCCTTATGGGGATGGTGCCATTTGTGAAGCACCTTTAGACACGGATTGGGCATTTGAAGCATTTTGGGCCAGAATTACTAAACAAAATGCAACATCTTTTGATGGCCTTCTTGCTTCTCACATCCACAATCCTGCCCTTCGTGTCTTTAGATTTCTTTTAGCATCCACCATCTTTGCTCGGGAAAACCCAAACAAGGTGAATGCTAAAGAATTAATTATCATGCAGAGCTGCCTCACAGACACCAAAGTTAATCCCGTCCCATTCATGATTGCCCACATGCACCATGTTTTAAGAAAAGGTGGGCCGATTTCCTTTGGTGGACTGATTACCACTATTGCCCGTGCCATAGGATTGGATACGGAACTTGCCACCCTAGAACCACTTCCTCCTCGGATTGCAAATCTTAAATTTTTCAGGGATATGCGTTTATGCAAGACGAGGAAGGAAGGTGGTTACTTCCTAATGGTTGGAGGTGCTGCCGTACCCAGTGTTGTTATGCCTTGCACCCGTCGTACTGATATTCGATTTGAGCGTAACTGGACCTACGATCTCAACGCTCCTGCTTTTATTGGTCCGTTGCCCCCAAATCTACCTTTAAATGAGGGTAACAACACTGATGATGAGTACGATTTCCAAACAGAGGAACCACCCCATTTTTCACCTCCACACACGGCACCTTCAACCTCTAACCCACATGCAGGTACAGCTCCTAGCTTCCATGTCACTGAGGACATGTGGCGTGAGCATATGGCCCGAGAGGCCCAGAGGGACACCCTCCTTGCTACCTTGCAGCAACAGGCGACCGACAACATGGCCTTCATGCAAGCGTCCCAAGAACAAAATGCTAGCTCTCTGCGCACTATTATGGAAAGTCAGCTGGCTTTTCAGAGAGAACAGCACCTACACCAGACCACAAACGCTCGTCACTTCCAATTGATGGAGGCAACCCAAGGAACCCTCATTGGTCGGACCCAAGAGCTACAAGCGGCAAATGCCGCCTTGTCAGAGAGACTGGAGCAGCTTGTTTTGGACCGAGATAGCCGCCGTCGCAGCCGTAGCCGCCGTTCCGGTCGTACCAACCAGGATGGTGAAGGTCCTAGTGGCCCCCACTAGTGTTTTCAGGTACCTCCTCCTACCTTATTTTGGAACATTGAGGACAATGTCTGATTTAAGTGTGGGAGGAGCATTTATCGCTTTTATTTCCCATTTTTTGCTTTTATTTTCCGTTTTTCCTGCTTTTATTTACCTTCCGCATTTTTCCTTTTTTTTTTTTTCGTAGTTAATAAAATACATGTGATAGGCGAGTCTTTCTGCGTAGTGTACCCTTTCATTTCCCCCACCTTTTAGCCTTACAAAATTTTTATTTTTCAAAGATTTATGGTTGTTTTTAAGGATTTGGGCTATGAGACAGGTCCTAGATAGGGTCTGTTTCTCGGACACTCACTTTTTGAAAAATTCGTTATCATTTTTACACCATAAGCCTTTTTGAATATTTAGATTAGATCCTTTCTCCCCAATATGCTATGATTTTGAATAAAGCTGTACAAATAGGTCTTCAAGTAGTTTATCTTAGCAGTCAGCTCCGGCCTAAGCATGCTCTAAGTGTGGGATCGATGAATATAAGTGGATGATCTCTATTTTTTTTTCCTTAAAAGTTACAAAATAAAGTATGAATACGACTACGAGTTGGGTAATCCTCACAAAGATTACTTAACTCAAGAAAGTTGTAAACACTAACAAAAACAAAGAAAAAAATATATAAGGCATATCTGTTGTAGTTGGTTCAGAGGTATCTGGTGCTGAACTTGGTAGGGCGGACTACGGTCCGATCCCCCGCAACTGCAAATGGGTAAAATAAAAAGGGATTAAACCAACTCTTGTACCAGAATCCCATCACTTGAGATCAGAGTCACTAACCGGTCACTACACCATGAGTATGTACGGATAACGGGCTTAATGTGATTGCGCCTGAATGAAAAAGGACCTCGTACAAAAAGAAGTCTTAGCATAGTAAGGATATTTGGATCAATCTGTATACTTATGAGGTTTATGTCCGCATTTCTGCGAGTAGTGTAATTAAGATACCCTTGATTCAGATAGTTAGTGCCTGACAACACACCCTTACTCGGACTTAGAAGCCCTCTTTGCCCAAAACCTGTATACACCATAAATTTTCTTTCATCTACTTTTAAGAGTCGTTGCTTGAGGACAAGCAAAGGTCTAAGCGTGGGAGGATTTGATCGCACTAAATCGCACTATGTTTCTGACTCAAATATCACATGTTTTCCTTAGTTTTTATTGTCATTTTCTCGTATTATGTTCCTTTTTCCTTTGTTTTCAGGATCCTTGTCATTTCAGAGCCTTCTGTGAAGAAACGAGCCAAAACGCCAAGAAATTAGGTTTTTTTAAGATATTTTGCACTTATGGCGTTCAGCACCGCGCTGGCTACAGGAAACGCGATGACGTGGCCCACTTTCACCCAGAGATCAACTGCCACGTTCCCATGATGTGGCGGTTCCAGGCGCCGCGCCCGCGGCCACCCTCACCGCGCCCGCGGCCTTCACAAAATGGTTCCCGCTCAAAAGAAGTTAAGGGGCATGCTGGTCCTTACGCACTTCAAAGTTCCTCTATAAATAGCTTTCGATTCTCATTCTTTATTTTGATCCAAGCTTAGTACAATCTTAAGCCATATACTATCAGTTTCTGTAAAGTAATAATCTCTTCACATCGGGGAGTTATTGCGGTGTAGATTGAGTTGTAATCGAGTCTTGGAGCACTTTGGTTGAAGTTCATCATACCGGCCTTACTTTTTCCGTAGATTTGTATCAGATTCAAGTCTCCGACCGGAGCAAGGTTCTAATTTATTGCATTTCTTTATTTAATTGCTCTTATCATAGTCTACACGTTTTATAGACTTTAAATGCTCTTACCATAGTCTACACGTTTTATAGACTTTAAATGCTCTTACCATAGTCTACACGTTTTATAGACTTTAAATGCTCTTACCATAGTCTACACGTTTTATAGACTTTAAATGCTCTTACCATAGTCTACACGTTTTATAGACTCGCACTTATTATGTCTGGCTAAACTATAAAGGTTAGGATGTAATGATTGTCATCGTGGTTGTGTTCCAATTATCATGCTAGTGAAAATACTCTGGGGATGTTTTGCTTCTAACTTAAGTCGATTGTGTTTAAATGTTTAATTGGGTAAGATCGAAAGCCGTCCAAACTGATGATACGACTTGATTATTATTTAACTAAACAAAAAGAGCGACAGCCGTTGATTGGTTAAATAGGAATCATTGACCCTTTTTAGAAAACGATTTTGAAACTATTTTCGGACGCGTTTGTAGGTTTAAAATCTGACTCTTGGCCAAAAGCCAAAAGTCTCTTTAAGTTAATCTTTCCGAGTAAGATCACTTTTCTATTAAGTCAAAACTATCAATTTCTTAAAAATAGGTTTACCTCTTTAACGCGGAAGGCACCCTTTATATGTGACAATAAAGGAATTTAATTTAAAGAGTAAACTCGGTTCTTAGTAGTCAAAAGCTACAAGTTCCCGTTAAACTGATTCTTTGCTATCAATAGAAAATACTGCCCCATAAGTAGGTTCATCTACGCATGACCGGACCAATATCTGATTACATGATTTACATTCCAACCTGTCTTTTAAACTGTTATTTCCCTCGCATATTTACTTTGTGCACTGCACTCACATCAATATCCTTATTCGCCTTAGATAAGCACCTTAGCAATAGAGTTGATAGATTGACAATTGGTCTCTGTGGTTCGATAATCTTATATATTACTTCGATAGGCTGTACACTTGCAGTACTACATTTAGGCTATACGTTACAGATAATACAGCCCCCATCAAGAGGAAAGGGCCATCTTACCTCACGAAGAGTCATTGGAAACTGTCAACTTAGGAACCGAGGAAGACCGGAAGGAGGTACAAGTGGGTGCCAATCTGGAACCAAGTGTCAAGGAACGCCTGATACAGTTATTAAATGAGTACGTTGAGATCTTCGCTTGGTCTTATGAAGACATTCCGGGTTTAGACACAGACATCGTGGTTCACCGTCTCCCCACAAGAGAGGATTGTCCACCGATCAAACAAAAAGTCCGCCGGATGAGGCCTGACATGTCCGAAAAGATCAAAGCAGAAGTGATGAAGCAATTCGACACTGGCTTTCTGGCTGTTACATCCTATCCCCAATGGGTTGCTAACATCGTGCCAGTACCTAAAAAAGATGGCAAAGTCAGGATGTGTGTGGACTACCAGGATTTGAATAGGGCCAGCCCCAAAGATGATTTTCCGCTACCACACATTGACATTTTGATCGACAATACAGCTCAGCATAAAGTGTTTTCCTTCATGGATGGATTCTCGGGTTACAATCAAATTAAAATGGCCCCCGAGGACATGGAGAAAACAACCTTTGTCACACAATGGGGTACTTTCTGTTACAAGGTGATGCCATTCGGACTGAAGAACGCAGGGGCAACTTATCAACGCGCCATGGTAGCTTTGTTTCATGATATGATACATCATGAGATTGAAGTTTACGTAGACGATATGATAGCTCGGTCACAAACAGAGGAGGAGCACCTTGAACATCTAGAAAAGCTGTTTGCCAGGTTGAAAGAATACAAACTCAGGCTAAATCCAAGTAAGTGTACTTTTGGAGTTAGGTCTGGTAAACTTCTAGGATTCATTGTAAGCAACAAAGGCATTGAAGTCGATCCAACAAAAGTGAAAGCAATACAAGAGATGCCTACTCCACGTACTGAAAAGGAAGTTAGAGGGTTCTTGGGGCGCTTGAACTATATTGCCAGATTCATCTCTCATCTGACTTCTACCTGTGAGCCAATTTTCAAACTATTAAAGAAAGATCAGGTAGTCGAATGGAACGACGATTGCCAAACTGCTTTTGATAAGATCAAGGAGTATTTGCTAGAACCTCCTATTCTGATGCCACCCGTCGAAGGAAGACCATTGATCATGTATCTGACCGTCTTGGATAACTCAATGGGGTGTGTTTTGGGCCAGCATGACGAGTCTGGTCGAAAAGAGCATGCTATTTATTACCTTAGAAAAAAGTTTACCGACTGTGAGACTCGCTACTCACTGCTCGAGAAAACTTACTGCGCTTTGGTATGGGCTGCTTGCCGACTAAGGCAGTATATGTTGACTCATACTACCCTGTTGATTTCCAAAATGGATCCTATCAAGTATATCTTCGAGAAGCCTGCTTTATCTGGAAGAATAGCTAGATGGCAAATGATCCTAACTGAGTATGACATCCAGTACACCATTCAAAAAGCTATAAAGGGGAGTGTACTAGTTGATCATCTGGCTCATCAAGCTATCGAAGATTATCAACCCATGAGATTTGACTTTCCATACGAGAACATCATGAATTTGGACAATATTGAAAGTAACGGACCGTATGACGGACCCGAAAAGGGATCCCGATGGACCCTGTACTTTGATGGTGCTTCAAATGCACTTGGAAACGGTATCGGTGCGGTACTCATTTCCCCGGAAGGTTGTCACACACCTTTCACGGCCCGACTTTGCTTCAGCTGCACAAACAACATGGCTGAATATGAAGCTTGCATCTTTGGTCTCAAGGCTGCTATAGACTTGGGGATCAAATCTTTGATTGTATTCGGGGACTCGGCTTTGGTTATCAGTCAAATCAAAGGAGAGTGGGATACCAAGCATCCTAATCTTATCCCATACAAAGAACATGTCTTGACATTGTTGCCTCATTTCGAGCAAATTACCTTCGAGCATTTCCCGCGAGAAGAGAATCAGCTAGCAGATGCTCTGGCTACAATGTCCTCCATGTTTAAACTCAACTGGGATAACGAGGCTCCCCAAATCACCATCGAGCGAATGGATAAACCTGCACATTGTCACGAGATTAATACCGAAGAAGTAGAGGAACAACCCTGGTTCCATGAAATCAAAAGGTATCTCCAGACTAGAGATTATCCCGAAGGAGCTTCCGTAAATGACAAAAAGTTCCTAAGGAAATTTGCTTCCAAGTTCTTCCTGAGCAACAACATCCTTTACAAACGAAGCCATGATTGTGTTTTACTCCGATGCGTAGACAAAGTTGAAGCAGAGTTAATCATGACCGAGATACACAGCAGCACATTTGGCACTCACTTGAGCGGGCATACAATGGCTAAGAAGATCCTAAGGGCAGGCTATTACTGGTCTACCATGGAAGCTGACTGCCATCAACATTCCCGTACTTGCCACAAGTGTCAAGTCTACGCTGACAAGGTCCATATCCCTCCGGTTCCTCTCAATGTTTTGACAGCTCCGTGGCCATTTGCAATGTGGGGCATTGACATGATTGGAGAGATCAAGCCCACGGCATCCAACAGACATCGTTTTATCCAGTCGCCATTGACTATTTCACCAAATGGGTCGAAGCAGCTTCCTTCGCCTCTGTTACTAAAAATGTGGTTGCCCGCTTCATCAAGCAAAATCTCATATGCCGGTATGGTGTTCCAGACAGGATCATCACAGACAACGATACAAATCTGAATAACACGATGATCACCGCATTGTGCGAACAGTTCAAGATTTATCATCACAATTCATCTCCCTATCGGCCGAAGATGAACGGTGCTGTTGAAGCTGCGAACAAAAACATTAAGAAGATCATTCAGAAAATGACAATCACTTACAAAGACTGGCATGAGATGTTACCGTTTGCTCTGCATGGGTACCGTACGACGACACGTACTTCAACCGGGGCAACACCATTTTCTTTGGTATATGGCATGGAAGCTGTCCTGCCTATGGAAGTTCAGATTCCTTCTCTAAGGATTATGAAGGAAGCATGTTTGAATGAAGATGATTGGATACAGACCCGACTTGATCAACTCAATTTGATCGACGAGAAGCGACTCGCTGCTGTATGTCATGGTCAGACGTATCAAAAGCGGATGATCAAGGCCTTCAACAAGAAAGTCAGACATCAGGTATATCAAGTCGGAGATCTCGTAATCAAGCGGATTATCTTGCCGCAAAGTGATCCCAGGGGCAAATGGACTCCTACATACGAAGGACCATTTGTGATCAAGAGCATATTTTCTGGTGGTGCAATGATTCTGACCACCATGGACAGCAACGATTTGCCGCACCCTGCGAACGCAGACATAGTCAAAAGATACTACGCATAAAATAACCCGACAAGTCGAAAACCCGAAAGGGCGACTTGGGCAAAAATGGGCATCCCGAAAACCCGAAAGGGCGGTTCAGGAAAAAATTAGGAATAAAAAAAAATTTGTACACCCGGCAAGTTGAAAACCCGAAACGGCGGCCTGGGCAAAAAGGGGTTTCCCGGTGGATTGAAAACCCGAAAGGGAGATTCAGGCAAAAGTTAGGGAATTAAAGCGTATGACTATGTCTCGTCGGATCGCTTTAAGGACAATCTCTTCATCAACCAATTCCAAGCTTCTGATCAATCCAGCCATCGGCCGACAAAGCATTGAATGGACAGATATTCAGAGTTGTGAAGGCTGTAGCAGAATGGAATCCCATGGAATTATTTCACATAGCCATCTTTCTTTTGTATAAAATTTTCAATATTTACAACGATATCCCCTTATTAGGATGATCGTCTCCTTTGTACAAATATACTCATATAAAGTTAATACAAATACTTTTCCAGAAATTTGCGTCGTTTCCTTTTCTCTTTTCTTTTGCACTTATGTTTTATTTGAGAAACGTCCAATATTTTGTTAAATAGGCATATGCATTTGAACATAATCATTCCCTTATGAATCAAGAAAGACGATTACTAGTAAGTTGAAGGTGCAGTTAGGTATCTTGATACCCTTTCAAAGGAAATCCCGAGCAGATTTGAAATCCACATTCTTCAGTCAAAACTTAATTCCCTAAATAGAGTCAGACTTCAGGATCCTCATCAGCAAAAGCTTTCTCAAAACTGATTTCCCCAGCCAGAGAATCCTCCAGAACTCAATTCCCCTCAGAGGTAAGTTTCAGTATCCCCAGCAGAGCTAAAACTTCAAACTATCAATCCCCAGCGGAACCAGACTAGTGAACCTTCTCCCCACAAAGATACTTCTCACTAGACTGAAGATTCTCAGTCTTACGTCCCCAGCATGAGTCTACCAGGTTCTGGACTCCCCAGTAGAAATCATCAGAAATTCTCTTACCCTGCAAGTTACCAAGGAAATTCCAATTCCCCGCAGTGGTTCTAAGGCCCCTCAACTATTGAAGGTCTGATATTCCCCAAGCAAATCTGAAGACTTTCATTTTCAGTTCATCATCGAATATTCGAAGATTCTCCAGTGAAGATCTCCTCAAGACAGGAATTCCCCAAAAGATTGGTATACAACCCAAGCTCCTAATTCCCCATCAGCAGCCAATGAATTATTCTTCCCGGCAGCAGTCAAGATGCTTTTATCTTCAGCCATCTAGGATTCATCTATCCTCCGCAAGACAGCTCTCCAGCTTACATGCACATTCATTTACATTCATATCACGTAACATACATTGCATCATGCATCATGACATTGCATATAACTAACTCTTTACCTTTTCAGGTAAGATCAGTCGACAGACAAAATCATTATCTTCCGAGATTCTTTCTAGAAATAGTTCAGATGTGACCCAGACATGGCGACATTCTGATGCTTATTCCAGATTCATCCAGATGCAGTTTTACACGAACTCATCATCAGGAAACCCTACACCGGTTCCTCCTCCACCGTCAAGACTTCTGAAAACAGTTCACGGGTTCTCCAGTAACGGATGTTAACCTATCGCTTGTTCAGATTCTTCTCAAGACTTCTGAAAACAGTTTATGGATTCTTCCCAACAACGGATGTTAATCTATCGCTTGTTCAGATGCAATTTTTGAAAACAGTTTACGGACGCTTCTCGACAACGGATGTTGCTCTATTGCTTATTCAACTTCAAGACTTCTGAAAACAGTTTATGGATTCTTCCCAACAACGGATGTTAATCTATCACTTGTTCAGATGCAATTTTTGAAAACAGTTTACGGACGCTTCCCGACAACGGATGCTGCTCTATTGCTTATTCAACTTCAAGACTTCTGAAAACAGTTCACGGGTTCTCCAGTAACGGATGTTAACCTATCGCTTGTTCAGATTCTTCTCAAAACTTATGAAAACAGTTTACGGATTCCTCCCAACAACGGATGTTAATCTATCGCTTGTTCAGACTCTTCTCAACTTTTGAAAACAGTTTACGGATGCCTCCAGACACGGATGTCAATCCATTGCTTATTCAGACCCCCAGTTCAGAGATGGTCCAAAACATGGACACCTTTCTGATACTCATTCCAGATGGCATCCTTAAGCCCATCCCCGACAAGATTCTGTCACCCCTCTAGATGGCATCTTTAAGCCCATCTCCAAATGGCATCTCTAAGCCCATTCCCACATCCATTGCTGTGACGAGTGCAAATTTAAGGGCACTCTAGTGTCCAATCTCCTTTTACCCTCGAGTCGCGAAAGGCAAACTTGCCAATCTAACTCTTCGGATTCAAGAAGATTGAACAGGGGCAACTGTTGTACCCCAAAATTTACCCTCCCATTTTCTCAATATTTTCTCATCACAAGGCCCTTGGAGCTCAAGATCCAGTTAGGGTTTCCTTTGCTCAAGACTTCTCCTAGCACTGTTGACCCAAATTAGGGTTTGTGTTTGCACAAAGATGTTTTGACCTAAAATGCCTAAGATGACTTTCATGCTTCATATTGGACTCCCAAGTCTACCCATACCAAGTTTCAAGCCTTGATTCCAAACTTTGCCCAGTCAATTGGACAGTTGACCTAGAAATCAGCTGTATTGGGGAAAAAGTCAATTGTGGCCAATTGACAGTCAAATCTCATGAAAATTGACCCACATCAACATTATGAACTCATATGGACCATTTGATCAAGTTTGGATCATAATCCCACAAGAAATTTGATCAGATCACCAAAAGGGCAAAATGGTCATTTTTAGGGTTTTGACTGCACAAAGGCAATTTTTGACTGTTTGACCTAGCCAATGGCAAACCAAACTCACATATAGACTCAAGGACCCCATGGAATTGTCTTGACATACTCAACAAGTTCAAAAGATCCCAAATACACAAGATTGACAGTTGAATTTTCCAGTCAATTGATCAATTTTTGACTGTATACTGAAAAGTCAAACTTTGACTTTTTGGTCAAAATCAAGTGTCAAGATTCATTTTTCATCAAAACATGCCAAATCATGAAACTTTTTCATCAAGAAATCAATAATTGCAAATTAGGGTTTGAAATGAAGATTTTTCATAACTTAGAATTTTTCTAAGTTATGAAAAACCCTAATTTTTTCCTAACTTTGTCCCACTTTCTCACCAAGATTCATTTGGATTCAAGAAAAAGTCAAAACATGAAAGTTGTATTCCATTGCAAAATCTACAACTTTGGTTCACAAAGTTTCCTCAAAAGAAGCTTTTAGCTCAAGTTACAATTTTTGGAACAAGGGTACCAAACCGTTCTTAACTTAGAGAAATTTTGAACCATTTTAGGCAGGATTTTTGCCTAACTTCAAGACCACTTTTCACATGCTTCCACTTGGAATTTCAATTTGCATTTCAAAGATGGATTGTAGTACACATTCCAAGCTTACCAAAATGTCCAAGAACTCATCAAACAACCTCATGGTTAGAGAGAATCGAATTTGGCAATATGGGAAAAACTCACTTTGTTCATAACCAATTTACATGTTCATAACTTGTGCATTTTCAAACTCAGCATATGCAAGCTACAATTACAGGCCTTTTATCTCATCTACACTCCATAATTTAATGCTAATCCTTTGTGCCAAGTTGTTATTTCATTCATTTGGTCATTACATGTTAGATTAAGCATTAATTAGAAAAAGCACTTTATCCATTTTTGTAAAGTATGGCTTTATGTCAAGTTTGTGAATCAAGAAGTACAATGCATATCTTTGGACACAAGATTCATGGAGATATCACACTGATCAAGGCTCAAGTGTGCAACATACTTGAGGGGCCTGTACAAGTCTAGAGAACCACTTGACATTTTCTTGCTTAAGTGTGAAGAAAGCTTGCATAACAACTACCAACTCTCATCTCAGCAGAAACCAACTTAAGAAAACTTGTTACACACATTCTAAACAACCACCCTGACCTGAAACACGAGCTAACCATCTCCATTGCCCTCTCAAACACAAAATCACCATTGAACTGCACAAAACAGGACATCCCTGCAGTTTGAGTGGCATAACTCGTTTCCATCGTGCATCTTGGCCAAAACCACTTCAAACACTTTCCCTACCATCCATACAAAATGTCCAAAGCATTAGAAGCAGACTGTAACACCCCTAGCTAACATCACCATTTTCATTTTTCTGTTTTGCAGTTGAAGTGCCATAACACGATTCTCTTGGTTTCCAAGCAAACTAAAGGTTGGAATAGCATCCTGAGACATCAAGGAAGCTATACAAATCATTACCTTGCCTTGTAAGCATCTCCATTGTTGCACACGATTCCAACTGAACAGGTAAGTTCATGAACTTGTATCTCTCTATCCAGGCATTGTTAGGTTTAGATTTGTGAAGAAATTATGTCACATTCATAGCCCTGAACATGCCCATATCATTAGTTTTCATTTATGTTATGTGTGCTTAGAGAATTTTAAGTCTGAACATTGAATAAAAACTAGGTCAAGAATTGGGGGAGAAGAAATTCTCTCTCATTTCTGAGAGTTAGGATGAGTTCTTTATATGTCCAGAATCGTGGCTTGATGCTTGACATTTTTCATGTTGTAAGTTTGTGCTAAAAGTCCAGGAATCAGGAGTTGTGTTTGAAGCATTAGAGGCGCGCGTTTTTTCAAATGGTTGTCTGAAGGTTGAAGACAACCTTTCTTGGGCTGGGCCTGAGATCTCTTTTCCTTTTCACACCATGCTTTTACAATTGCACCCCCTGGCCCATTTTGAGTTCTATTTGCCATTTTCATTTTTTTCTTTTTGATTCTGATTTGTTATTTTTCATTAAAACATAAAAATATTAAAAAACATTTTTCCACATTTTTTTGCATTTTATTTGATATTTATTTGCTTTAGTTAGTTATATATATAAATAATACTTTTTTTGTTTAGAATATTAGGAATAATACCAAATACATTTATTTTCCATTTTTTATTTTATTTTATCTTCTGAAAATATTTTATATAAAATATACTCTTTTTTTGTAAATATTAAATATTTTATTTTTGTACATATTTAATATATTTAGTAAATAATACAAATACTTATATATTTATTAGTATATTTAGGTTAAAAACATAAAAATAATACATTTTCATTTTTTATTAATATTTGACTTAAAAAATCATTTTTTTACAACATACCTTCTTTTATTTATTTTTTGTACATAATTAATAAATATTTATATATATATATTAAATAATAAATACCTTTTATTTATAAAATTAGGGTTTTGACCTAAATGCATAAAAATACCCAAAATTAATTAATTTTATTTTTTGTTTATTTGACACATAAAAATACTTTTTTCATACATATACAAAACATTTTTTGCATCTTGCATATTTATTATATTTTTATTTAATTGTTGCATATTAAATAATTTGTATACTTCAATTTGGATGTAATAGTTTAGGTTTAATTTCTTGCTAAGATATCCCCATTTGAGCATTTGTACCCCCTTCCCATATATTGTGTTGTAATAACTTAGGAACTTTATTTTTCGCACTTTAAAGTTTTCTAAATATGCCATGTTAGAATTAGGGTTTTGTATGCAAAAATTAACCAAAAATAGTTTGACCTAATTCCAAGAAAAACAAGCATGAAAATGGACAACACTAATCACACTTGCACCCCTAGGGTATTCCACTTGTTGCCTTCAATAATGGGCCATATTGCATGTTAGGTATCATTGGGCTAAAAAACAAAACAAATTCAAATGATCATAGTCCCTCGTTGACGCTTTCGAAAGTTGCCTAAAAATGATCAAGTCCCTTAAAGGAAAAGTTACCCAAAGATACTTGGCACCATTGCATTATGGTCTAAACGATGACCCGCGCCCGTCCCTTTCACATCCTAACACAAGATTGTCCACCAAATACAATGGTGGAACAAAATTGTTAAAAGGGTTGAAACATAGCAAAGATCTTTGAGAACTTTAGGGTAGATAGCTCTTAAGTACTTGTCAACTTGCAAAACAAAAACACTTGCCTATTTTTCAAACCACACATCACTACACTTTCAAAACAACTTTCAAAAAACCTTGAAACATCTTTTCAAAAAGACAAACACCTTTTGTAAAACATTCGAGTAAAGAATTGTTACAAGGGTTGCCTAGACAAGGCATCTTTTTCAAAACATTTTTCAAAACCATGCACAAAGCACCATTTCAAACAATTGAAAACCAAGGCAAGTTGATCTAAGCAAGTAACTAAGAGCTCATGGATAACCATGGATAGAAAGGGTGCTAATACCTTCCCTTTCTATAATCTACTCCCCGAACCCAAGAAAAACATCTCAAAGGTTTTTGCTGTGCTTTTTAAACCTTTCCTTAGGATAAAATAAAAAGTCGGTGGCGACTCTTGCTCAACCGAAACATTTGCGAAAACAAACGCAAAATCCTAGTCAGTTCTCCCACCGTATCACACCAGTCATCTTCAACCTTCAGCTTTGTCCAAACGCGCACTTCCTTGTTCAAAATACAAACTCCTGATTCTTTGATTTTTAGCAAAAACTCATAACACAAACAATGTAGAGCATCAAACCACGATTCCAAATATGTAAAAAACTTGACCTAACTCTAAGAAACCAGGGAGTATTTCTTCACCCCCAATTTCTGACCTAGTTTTTCTTCAATGTTCATGGCTAAAATTCTCACAGCATGCTTAATATAAATGAAAAGTGACCACATGTATGGCTTCAGGGCTATGAGTAGAGCATGTTTCATTCACAAACCTAAGCCTGACTCTTCCTAGATTGAGAGATAGAAGTTCATAAATTACCTGTTTCAGCTTGGATCGTGTAGAGCAATGTGGCTACCTTCAATGGAGTTTGAGCTTCTGTATAGCTTGCCTGAGGTCCAAGGATGCTTCCCAAATGCCTAGCTAGCTTTGAAATCAACTGTATCGTGCTATGGAAGTTCACCTGCACAGCTTGAAAGTAAAAATGGCAAACGTGTTTAGGGGTGTTACAGCTTGAGTTCAAGGCTTGGGATAGTTTCAGTGGATGATATGGAAGGTGTTTGAAAGGTTTTTAGCCAAAGTGCACGAGTGGATTGAGTTGTGGACCTCAATCTGCAGCAGATGCCCTGTTTGTGCAGCAAGATGGTGTTTTTGTGTTTTGGGAGGTATGAGGGATGGTTGAGTCGTGCCTTAGGTCAGTCGGGATGTGTGGAAGATGAGTACAAGGTTTACTTAGGCTTGTGCTTGCAGGAAGTGAAAGTTGGTTCAGTTTTGCCAAGTTTCTTCTATTGTAAGCAAAGATAGTGTGTAATGTGTCAAAGACCTGTACAGGCCATCTTGTATGCTGCAAACAAACCTCTAGGCCCCCTCTAATCCCTGGATTTGATTTGCAATCTCAGATCTTTGTCCAAGGCTCAATGCATAGTGGTTTGACATAAAGCTACTTTTGCAAAAATGGCAAAATCACTTTTACCAATTAGGGGTTAGTTTTGTGTGCAATGTACAAATGAACAAAATAAACCCTCAACTCAATGGTTATGCATTAAATTAAGGTGTGTAAAACTGGTTTTGAGGCCTGCAAGCTAGCATTGTACAAGCTGATTTGAAAATGCAAGTTGTGATGAACATGCCTTGGCCATGAACAAAAGTGAGTTTTGGCCAACTTTGCAAATTCGATTCTCTCTAACCACAAGGGTGTTTGAGAAGTTCTTGGACAATTTGGAAAGCTTATAATGTGTACTATAATACATATTTGTAATGAAAATTGAAACTCCAAGTGGAACCATGTGAAAAATGGCCAAGAAGTTGGACAAAAATCCTGCCTAGAATAGGGCAAAATTTTTCTAAGTTAAAAATGTTTTGTACCCTTGTTCCAAAAATCATAACTTGAGACACAAGCTTCCTTTGAGGACACTTTGTGAATCAAAGTTGTAGATTTTTAAATGGACTACAACTTTCATGTTTCAAGTTTTGTTTGAATCCATTTGCATCTTAGTGAAAAAATGGGACAAAGTTAGGAAAAAATAAGGAAATTTCATAACTTAGAAAATTTCTAAGTTATGAAATTTCTTCATTTTAAACCCTAATTTGCAATTTTGGGTTTCTTGATGAACAAGTTTCATAATTTGACATGTCTTGATGAAAAATGAACCTTGGAACTTGATTTTGACCAAAAAGTCAAAGTTTGACTTTTCAGTATACAGTCAAATTTTGATCAGTTGATTGAAAAATTCATCTGTCAATCCTACGCATTTGAGATCTTTTGAACTTGTTGAATGGGTCAAGACAATGCCATTGAGTACTTGAGTCCATATGTGAGCTTGGTTTGCCATTGGTTAGGTCAAACAGTCAAAAATTGCCTTTGTGCAGTCAAAACCCTAAAAATGACCATTTTGCCCTTTTGGTGATCTGATCAAATTTCTTGTGGAATTGTGATCCAAACTTGACAAAATATTTCATATGAGTTCATTATGTTTATGTGGGTCAAAAATCATGAGGTTTGACTGTCAATTGGCCACAGTTGACTTTTTTCCCAATACAACTAATTTCTAGGTCAACTGTCCAATTGACTGGGCAAAGATTGGAATCAAGGCTTGAAACTTGGTATGGATAAACTTGTGAGTCCAACATGAAGCATGAAAGTCACCTTGGGCATTTTAGGTCAAAACATCTCTGTGCAAACTCAAACCCTAATTTGGGTCAACAGTGCAAGGAGTGGTCTTGAGCAGAGCAAACCCTAACTTGATCTTGAGTTCCAAGAGTCTTGTGGTGAGAAAATGTTGATGAAATGAGAGGGCAAATTTTGGGGTACAACAGCATGGTTTATACCTTTTTAAGTATTTCCCATTTACCCTCAAGATTCTTCTATCTTTCGCTAATTCTTCTATTTCGTAAGCATTATTCAAAAATGTTTTCAATACTCGAAAGGGACCCTCCCAATGGGGTGACCATTTACCTAATAATCTGTTATTTTTATCCATAGGTAATATAACCTTCCATACCAGGTCATTGGTTGAGAACAACTTACTTTTAACTCTTTTGTTGTATGCTCTGGCTACTCTTTCTTTCTGTCTTCTCATAACTTCTAAAGCATGTAGCCTATCTTCATCCACGTCCACTAATTCATTCATCATCATTTCCCAATATTGATCAGTTGCTATTTCATTTTGTCTTTGGATTCTTACTGACTGTAAGTGTATTTCGACTGGCAACACTGCGTCATGTCCAAAGGTAAGTCGAAATGGAGTAGTATTTGTTGCTTCTTTAGGAGATGTTCGACATGCCCACAAAGCTTGGTCCAAAGTTTTGTGCCAATTTCTTGGCTTTCATCCTACATGTTTCTTTATCAAACCTATTATGACTTTATTGGCTGCTTCTACTTGTCCATTAGCTTGAGCATAGTAAGGAGTTGACGTTAGTAATTTAAATCCCATTTCTTTTGCAAACTCTTGAATTTTTTGCCCTGTGAAAACTGAACCTTGATCTGTTGTAATACTTTATGGTATTCCGAACTTGTAAATTATTTGCCTCTGGATAAATTCCATAATGACTTCTTGATCAACATTCACTAGAGGAATTGCTTCGACCCATTTTGTAAAATAATCTATACCCACAAGGATATATTTCTGTCCTTTGGATGATGCTGGTCGAATTTCACCAATTAGATCTAATGCCCATCCTCTAAAAGGCCAAGGCTTAACAATTGAATGTAATCACTTGCAGGAGCATGTTGAATACCTGCATGAACTTGGCATTGTTCGCAACCTTTAGCAAATTCTATGCAGTCTTTGAGCATAGTGGGCCAATACATTCCATATCGAAAAAACAACCATTTCATTTTGTGACCTGATTGATGTGCCCCACATGCCCCACTGTGCACACTGGATACTGCTAAATATGCTTCATTTTCTCCTAAACGCTTGAGTAATATACCTTCTGGGGTTTTCTTAAAAAGTTCATTTCCTATTAGGACATAAGACAATGCCCTATATTTGGTCTTTTTCTCTATACTTACTGAAGGTTTTTTCAGGTAATTTACTATGGGACTTCTCCAATCTGTATCTGCCAAAGTATCAATATTTAGTACTTCGAATTCTTTCTGATCTGCATAACCTAGTTTCTAAGTTTCCAAGTCTAATGATGATAATTTGGTAGCCAATATTCTGCCTCTTATTTCTATGAGATATTGGAGTTTTTCTCTAGATGTCTTATATCCTGAAGCTATTTGAGCCAAGTCATTTGCCTCCTGATTATCAATTATGGGAATATGTTTTATATCCACATATTCAAATTTTTTGAGTAATCTATTAGCAATAACGAAGTACATGATCAAATTTTCCCTGATACATTTGTATTCTTTGGTTATCTGTTTGATGACCAGCTCTGAGTCTCCCCTAATTTCGACTTTGGTTGCCTCCAATTCTAACAAAGCTTCAAGTCTAGCAATTAATGCTTCATACTCAGCTTCGTTGTTCGAACAAGGAGGGCCTTCTAACTTGTACTTGAATTTTGTTGGAATTCCCTCAAGAGAAATTATAAGGACTCCAACACCACTTCCATATTTATGTGTTAACCCATCGAAGGATAATTTCCAAGGCTGGATCTCAACATAATCTAACGCGAAGTCCTCACTCACAAAGTGATCCACTATGAAATCTGAAACTACTTGTCCTTTCATAGCTTTTAAAGGCTTGAAGGTCAAATTGTACTCAGTGAGCGCTAAGGCCCATTTTCCAATCCTGCTGTGCATGATTGGTTTCGAAAGCATATGTTTAATAACATCAAAGTGAGATGAAACATAAACATCAACTGGTTTAATATAATATTTAAGTTTTGTACAAGAGAAATACAGACAGAGGCATAGTTTTTCAATGCTACTATACTTAGCCTCTGCTTTATTTAGGACCCTACTAAGATAATAGATGGCTCTTTCGACGCCATCATCATTTTCTTGGGCCAACATACTACCTATAGTTACATTGGAGGCAGAGATGTACAACCTCATTGGTTTATCTTTAGAAGGGGGTGCAAGTATAGGAGGATGCATCAAATAAGCTTTGATTTTCTCGAATGCCTCATGATGCTGCGCATTCCATTCAAAATTCCCTTGGTTGAGACAAAGGAGTGGAGAGAAAGCTTGAGTTCGCCCACTCAAATTAGATATGAATCTCCTTAAAAAGTTAATTTTACCCAATAGAGATTGCAACTCTTTCTTTGTTGAAGGAGGTTTCGTCTCCATAATAGCCTTCGTCTTGTTCAAGTTAATTTCGATCCCCTTCTTGTGGACCACAAAGCCTAGGAAATCCCCAGCCTGAACAAAGAAAGCACATTTAAGAGGATTCATTTTTAAGCCATGTTTTCTCATTCTTTCGAATGACTGGCAAAGGTGATTCAAATGATCCTCATCAGAAATAGATTTGACTACTATGTCATCTATATA
Source organism: Vicia faba (assembly GCA_948472305.1). NCBI lineage: Eukaryota > Viridiplantae > Streptophyta > Magnoliopsida > Fabales > Fabaceae > Vicia > Vicia faba. The sequence continues at coordinate 381,200,169 of OX451738.1, read as the reverse complement.
AATCTGCATAAATGACTCAATGAAATCATGAAAAATAGTGTTCATTGCCCTCTGATATGTTGCCCCAGCATTTTTTAGTCCAAAGGGCATAGCTACCCATTCATAAGTGCCTAAAGCGCCTGGACATCTGAATGCAGTTTTGGGAACATCATCCTCAACAATAAAAATCTGATTATACCCAGAGTATCCATCTAACATACTCAGGTATTTGAAACCTGCAGCAGAATCAATCAGCATTTTTGCTATAGGCATGGAATATTCATCTTTTGGGGTGGCAGTGTTTAAATCCCTAAAATCTATGCAAATTCATAAAGAGCCATTTTTCTTAATAACAGGTACAATGTTAGCAAGCCATTCTACGTACCTTGTGGTCCTGATAAATTTGCATCGAAGGAGCCGTTCCACCTCTGCCTTTATTTTTTAGAGGATTTCTGGAGCGAATCGTCTAGGCATCTGCTTGATAGGCTTCTTGCCATCCTTGATTGGAAGCCTATGTTCTACCAGTTCCCTCTTTAAACCAGGCATTTCATCTTAGTCCCAGGCGAAGCAATCTCTGTTTTGTTTGAGCATTTCAACCACTTTGCCTTTTAAGTTGGGACTAAGTTTCACACTGATGTATGTAATCCTTTTTTCGACACCATCCCCAATATCAACTTCCTCCAAAGGATCTTGGGCCAGCATCTTAGTGCTTGATGAATCTGGATCTTTTTCGAACCCCAAGGGTTCTTGATCATAAATGGCATCTAGTCTTTGATCCATTAGTTCAGAAGTTTGTCCATCACATGGTGAAGATGAATGGTTTCCTTCAGGATTTGCTATTTCTTTTTTGTCTATGGCTTCGACAACCATGTTTTGTATCTTGGCTTCGAGAGCCGTTCTTCGTTTATTCTCAGCCAAATAGGCCGAAATCTTTTGGTAGTAATTCGACTCAGTCATAATAACCTTCGCTTGCCCAGCCAGTTGGTCATATCTTCGAAGTCTCTCCATCTTTTTCAATCACCTGCCCGTTCCACATGATTTCCCTATCCCATTGGAATCCATTGGGACGCAAGGTTAGGGAATAATAAGCATTTTCATTAGGCTCGAAATATTCCTCAGGTGGGTGACATGGCCCTATGTTGGCCATATTTCTATCGAAATTTCTTTTGTCCACATTGTTGATTTTTGCCATATAGTAACTTTGGTCTGCTTCTATATTTTCAACAATTCCATCATCTCTCCATAACACCAGCCTTTGATGCATTGAAGAAGGTACTACACCAACTCCATGGATCCATTCCCTGCCAAGCAACAGATTATAATTTGCTTTTACAGCAATGACCATAAACATTGTTTGTCTTGTGAGAGAACCAACGGTCAGGTTAACTTGTATTACTCCCAAAATTTTCCCTCCCATATTCCTCAAGATTTGTCAAGAATGATCTTCAAATTGCCCAAAATTGTTCAAGGGATGTACAGTCAAACCATCTCCTAAGACAGCTGAAATTAGGGTTTTGGTTCTTTCAAGGAATTTGGGGTTTTCAATGGTTCAATCAAGTCTCATAGGCCTATATACATCCTCAAGCACCTACATGCCAAGTTTCAAGACTCACAGTGCCAATTTACACAGTCAAAAGCTCCATTTGATCTACAGTCAACTGCAAGGGCAAAATGGTCATTTTGTAGTCAAAAGTCAGAATTTTTGGTCAACATCTTATTTTGAGTTCACAATCATCATTTGATCAAGTCTTGATCATGATTCCACAAGAATAGCTCAAAAATCATCAAGGTGCAAAAAGTTACTATTTTTGGACAACAGAAAAGTCAACTGTACTTTGACAAAGGCATAACTCTTTCATGGTTTGTCAGAAAAATTCCATCCAAAGCTCATTTTGAAGAGGATGCAATTTCCTACAATCCATCTTCACACTCCAAGATCAAGAAATGCTCTCACAAAAAGTTATGAATTTTGACATTATAGGTCAATTTCAAAAGTCAACAAAAGTACACTTTGAGTCAAAGGCCATAACTTGAGATTGGTAAATCCAAATGACATGGGACCAAAGGCATTGGTTATAGGACTTCAAGAGATTTCCAAAATGTCCAAGAACATGGTCATATGATCAAAATTGAGCAAGTTGTGCATTGGAGAAGTTGGGAAATTTTCATGAATTTGCAAAAGTCAACTTTGCTCAAAGCACCTTCTTTTTGCTAATGAGCCTCAAATCTCTTCTTGAAACTTCACCCATGACTTATGCACGACCCACCAAGATGAATTGGATTTACTTTCTTATTTTTATTGATTAATTGGATTTTTAATTAATATTAATCCATTTAATTAATTTAAATCATAAGAAAATAGAAGATTTGTTTTTTAAATCAATTTGTGAAGCAAATATGATCAAAACATGCTGGAAAATTCGTGCACAAGTCAAAGATACAAAAAAAATCCAAATTTGGCAACATTGTTCAATCATGAAAAATCAAGAATATTTGATTTTCAATCAAGGATTCAATCATCAATGCACATGGATATTGGCCCAACTTTTAACCTAATTTGATTCTCCTATATGTATGCAAGCAAACCATGACCTAGTACACGATTGAAAGCTGCAGAAACGACCCTGTCAAATTCAAGAATTTCAAGAAAAACTAAAAACCTGTTCTTGTATTCTAGGCCAATTCAAGGCGTTTTGACCATCCAAATACATTGTAGGAGGTACCAGGAATGGTTTGCAATCCAATTCAAGCACCAAAGCTCAAAGAATCGTCACATACAGCCCCACCGTTTGCACTTCTTATTCAAAACTATATATCTTAATTCATGCGCATTTAACATGTGTTTGTGATTGTTTTGCATTGCTAGAGATCATACAAAGCTAATGGCATGATCGAATTGAACTGTAACGCCCTGAATCAAAAGATACCATGACTAAATTTCTAGGGTTCTTGAGCTTTTAAATGGGGCTTTTCAATCCAGGAAATATTGGGACCAGTGAGATACATGATTGAAATCGTGAGACCAAGACGAACACAACCCATACCTCGCGAAATATTTATGATTGCTGTGGTTCTATTCGCTATTTTTCCTTGCAGGAAGTAGTGGGGGTTAAAAACCCCCGCTATCTGATTCTAATTATGCAGGACAAACGAAGAAGATGATGAGGTGTTAGCATCTGATTCGTATGTTTGAAAAGCGCGCGTTATTTTTTTTATTTTACAGCATATTGATTAGTTTCCCCATATAATAATTGTCTCTTGTTCCAATAACAAATAAAGCAGCTTAGCGGAGTGGTTGGTGCGTTGGCCTGGAAGAATTGGGACCTGGGTTCGAATCCCAGGTCCCCCAAAACATTTATTCTATTTTTCTTCATATATTCACATGCAGATTTCAAAAGGGATGTCTACCATACACCTCACGTCTCAGTGAGCCAGATGTCTTCAAGTCTAAATCCAATGGCCATGAGTGAAAGATCACCATAGTCTCCAGTCAACCGGCGTGTGGATAATTCAAAAAGTCAACGAGGCCGGAATTGTTAATGGGCTTCAGGATTGCTCTTGTCACTCAAGAATTAAGCCCAACACCCCCCTTCAAGTTTATTTCTTTTCTTTTCTTTTTTTCTTTCATTAATTATTTTTTATAATTATTATTTTCACTAACAAATTAATATTTATTTTCTTAATAAAATTCAGCAAACATAAAAATCTAATATTTTTATTTATTAAATTTAATTAGTTTATTTTTGTAAATAAATACTAACATAATTTGTTTAGTTTTAATTAGGTTAATTTTAACTTTTTTTGCAACAAAAATAAAATCAATGTAGAATTAGATTTTGCTTTTAATATATTTAATCATTTTATTTTTTCCCTTGAAAAACATAAAAAACTCAAAAAATATTTCTCTTTTTAATTAATTAATTAATTAGCCTAGGTTTAATTTAATTAAATGCAAAATAACAAAAACCTCTTTCTTTCCTAAAAAAGGGTCAAAACCCTAAAAACTCCTCGATTCAATTTTTTTCTCGCGCATATTATTTATTCTTCATCATATAATTGTATTTGCTCCAAGGATGTAATAGTTTTGAATTTAGGACCTTTTTTTAATCGCTTTTATTTACTTTTCCGCACTTTAATTTTCAAGGGTTTGTTTTTGGCGATGTAAATATCCGACGCCTTGTAATAGCTTAGTTTTATTTTCCGCAATTATTAACTGCTAGATGTATGCTAACTAGGCTATGCATGACAAGATCTCTCTTAAATTAAAATCAATCGTAGCTCACCATAACATGTACAAAGATAACATAACTGAAACCTGACACACTTGCACATGCCACTCCTAGGGTACGCCTCACTTGGTTGCCTCGACGTGGTCATTGAGTATAGGGTGTTTTAGAGGTCGCCCTCCTGTCTAAAGATCAAAGTTACCTCGAAATGGTTGCCTCGATAAAAAATGATCTAGGACATTAGGGTTACCTCTAAGGCGTCCTACCATTGCTTTAGTGACCACATGTCCCTAAAATCGAATTGACCCGAAAAACTCCAACGACGGTGCTACCTACTTCTCAATAGTGGGATGGCACTGTCTATAGGACATTTACACAGCTTAATTTCTTTTAAGTAGGTAGAGGTTCTCAGGTACTTGCTCTTTCAAAACAAAAATACTTTTCGCACCTACACTTTTCAAACAAAAGTTTTCAAACAACATTTCATACACTCTTGAGGACAGATACAAGAGTTAAATCGGAGTTTTCAAACAAAACTTTTTCAAAACCCACAAATACAAGAAAAGCAAAACTTTTTGAAAACATAGTGAGCAAGTACCTAAGAGCCCGTGAATAACCACGGATAGAAAGGGTGCTAACACCTTCCCTTTCTATAATCTACCTCCCGAACCCGAGAAACATCTCGAAAAGGAACTTTGCTGTGCTTTTGTCCTTTCCTTGTTGGAGAAAATAAAAGACGGTGGCGACTCTTGCTTACCGCGACATTTTGCTAAATGCAAACGCGAACCAGCATTCCAAAACTGTCAGTTCTCATTCCCACCGATCACAGAACTGGCGACTCTGCTGGGGAGAGTATAAGCGAGGTGTACCTTAGGATTAGATCACTTGTGTTTTCAATTGTATGCTTTGTATGCTTTAAACTTTGTGGGCTTGTATCGGAGTTTTATAGATCCTAACCCGGATCTGGGGGTACCCTTTTTTAGGTAAGTAGCAATAAACTGTGAGGGATCTGTCCGGTGTAGACCGACACGGATGAAGCAGTAGCTACGTTGGTGTGACACCTTGGTCTGTACCGATATCCCTTGTGTTGGAACGAGGAGAATATGGGTCTTCTGAGGAGTCATTAAGCACCAACTGACCTTAGAACCTTAAATTGACCAACTTGGCCATAGAACAGTAGCAGTATGCTACACTCATTGAGACTAAACTCTCGCGATGGTTCCGGCCGCAAGAAAAAGTTACCAAACTGGAATTATGACTGATCGAGGGTAGTCAGTGATATTGAGGTCCTCTAGAACCCGGTTACTATTTTCTAGGACATGTCTTAACCAACTGAAACTGAAAGAGGGTAGTACCTAAGCTTCATGCCGGCCTGAAATCTAAGGGCTCTTTTGTGTGACTTGTGTGCCTTCAAACTTGAACTACTTGCACATTCTTGTTATCTGACAGCATGAGTTCCTTGCAGGTTTTGTTTACAGTCCTTATCCAACAGTTTGGATTTATAGCAAGGCTTACTTACATCACCTCACACTTTTGCTTAAACGCATAGCATACACATCATAATATCATACCATAGCATTTCCTTAACCATTTCAAGGATCTCAAGGGTTTGTGATGCAGGTTATGATGAACCAAATGTCTAGCAAGGGGCAAAGGGGATTTATTTTCCTCTAGCCAAGGTTGTGTGGAGATCAAAACATGATAACTTGGGTCAGGGGCTATGACCCACTCGATATGGTGAGCCTGACTCTTGAAGAAGGACTCTCAGCAGCATGAAGTTCCTTCAATCAAGCTGCAAAATTCAAATTCTAACAAGTTTCTTTGTTTACCCCACGAGATCCTTGAAAACATTGCATACATATATCATACATATCATTGCATTACAGGTACCATTACGAGGCTCTTATCTTCTTCGCTGTTTATTTCAGCAATCATCATGTCTACTGAACCTTCCACTGAACAAGCTATCAAGGCCCTCCAGGCCCAGAATGCCCAGTTTCAAGAGTTGGTTATGAGCCTAGCTAAGGGTCAACAGGACTTGAAGATCCTGATTCTGAAAGAGAGGAGGAAGAAGAAGAAGAGGAGGATTGTCTTGTTCAACACTGGACGCAGGTTTGGAAATGGACTGCAGAATGAGGTTGATCTGACCACCTCATCTGTAGGGAAAGACAGTCCACAAGAGAGAAGGGTTCCTAGCCCCATAGTCTCCGAAAACGAGACGGATTATGATGAAGAACAGTATCCTCCTGCTGAGGATAGGTACAAACAGTTGGAGGACCGCTTGAGCGTTATGGAGATACAGAACATGCCCGGGCTGGACTTCGGAGACCTAGGTTTATCCTCTGGGGTAGTGATTCCCCATAAATTCAAGGCACCTGCCTTTGCCAAGTATGATGGAGCTTCCTGTCTAAAGCTGCACCTCCGGTCATATGTAAGGAAGATCCAGCCTTACACCGCTGACAAGAATTTGTGGATCCATTTCTTTCAGGATAGTCTTTCAGGGACTCAGCTCGAGTGGTTCTATCAGCTGGATGGAGCCAGTATCCGTAACTGGGAAGATTTGGCTACTGCGTTCTATAAGCAGTATCAATATAATTCCGACCTCGCTCCTACACGTACCCAACTCCAGGGTATGTCAATAGGGACGGGCGAAGGATTTAAAGAGTATGCTCAAAAATGGAGAGATCTTGCCGGAAGGGTGCAACCACCTTTAACTTACCGTGAACTTGTTGATATGTTTCTGGGGACCCTGTCTGGTCCATTCTTTAACCATTTGATTGGAAACTCTTCAGTCGGGTTTACAGACCTTATCTTGACTGGTGAGAGGATTGAAGCCGGCATCAAAAGTGGGAAAATTCAAGAAGCTACACCTTCTGACGCTCAGAAAAAGCCTTACAGTGGGAAGAAAGAGTCCAATGTTGTGTGTAGTCAAAAGAGTCGTCGTGACCAACACGTAGGGGCAGTCTTGATCTCTGGTTCTGCGTCACACCGACAACAACAAAAGGGAAATCAAAGAAGGCCGGACGAGCCTAAAAGACAGTTCACCAACATCAACATGCCATTGTCATAAGCATTGCAGCACATGTTGAAGATGAATCTGATTAAGGTGATAAACCCTCCTCAGAACCCTGAGACTTCTTCTCCTAACTACAACCCGGATGCAAGATGTGCTTATCATTCCGGTAGTCCGGGGCACGATACTGACGATTGTTGGGTGCTGAAATACAAGATTCAGAATATGATTGACGCTAAGGAGATCGAATTCGAGCCTCCTGAGACTCCCAATGTGATCACTGCTCCCTTGCCAAAACATGGCTAGGATTGAGAGACTTTTGTTCATTTGAATTCTGAAATTGTATTTTTCTTTGCTTATTCAAACAATTATCATGTCAAACTCTTTTATTTCATTAATGCATTACACGTGTCTGTTTTGAATTAATTGTTTTCACTATGCTTAAAATTGCTTCATATTTCCTTTTTGTGATGTTCAAACTCTCGATTAAATTTTTTTAAAGCCTTTTGAGGGAGGATGACGAAAATGATACCAAAATCTCTACGGTATGCTTTTGAACAGACCCCGCTGACGATGTACATGCATTGTTTCAAATCCTAAACAGTGGAGTTATAAGGAAGATAATCCCTAGTCAACCCCTTTGAGCCAAAGAAGTTGGAGTTTTTCTTTTCGCGCAAAAATTAAAACCCTTAATTATAACCTGGGGCAGGGTAGTTCTCTCAGTTGATCCAGGTGCACAATGAATGACATCAAAGAAGTCCTTCTGAAACAAAATACAGTGATGGTTCCCTATAATCGTCAAGACAGGCAGTCATTATCTCTCAAAATAAAAGCCCAATAAGTCAAAACCTATGAAGGAGACTTACAAAAACTGGGGCATCCCGCTGACTGTAATCACAAAAGAAACAGTTCAGGAAAAAAGACAGGGATAATAAAATAAAAAAGAAAGAGGTCCTGCAAACTCTTATAAAAATGACTGCCTGTTCAAAATAAATTGTCAACATCCGAACCATCACCAGAATATCAGAGCAAAGATTCAAACAGGATCTAAATGCACGATTAGCTGAGTTTAGGATCGAAGAACATCACGAAGAACGGGTGGGTACAAATAAAATTTGAGCCTTTATCCTTTGTTTCTTAAACCGTGAACCATGCCACGTTATAACCCTTAAAAAGTCCTAGCTGAAGCATGGGTTAGTTCGAAAGCATACTGTTATAAAGGTATCCTGACTCCTGTAGGGCTTGCTGTAAAATCCTGAGTTGACATCACATTTTACAAAAATTCACTTGTTTTTATTAAAAACTGCATTTTCAAAGAACTTCAAAACAGACATAAGCTTTTGCATTCTTAAAATAATATTGTTTGTATATGACTATTTGTTCAACAGCAGAGAAATTCGCACGACGAATATCTAGTGAACAAAAAACTTCTCAATAACAAGGGTCACCTCAAGTGGAAGAAACACTTCCAACCAAGGGACAAACATAACCATTGTCCATCATCTGGGGCAGTCAAGTCAAGATTCAAGGAATCTCTCAAAATGCCAAATAGCCAGGGGAAAATCTCCATCTGAATCAATTGGGGCAGTGGACGTGAATGCCAACAACGAATCTTGCATGATCAACGAAGATCTTCTGGTAGTATGGCAACACAACACTACCGACAGTGACAACTCCCTGCACTCTGAGAACGTGGACATAGTCAAAAAATACTACGCATAATCAAAGACCCGCTAGGTTGACTGGCCTAGACAAAAATAAGGGCTTCCCGGCGAACCAAAAGGGTTCGAGCAAAAATAAGGGATGAAAATGAAAAATCTGTACACCCGGCAAGTCGAAAACATGAAAAGGCGGCTTGGTCAAAAAAGGGTATCCCGATGGACTGAAAACCCGAAAGGGAGGTCCAGGCATAAGTTAGCGATCAAAAGCGTACGACTATGTCCCGTCATCTCGTCACTTGCCTACCAGAAGAAGATTTGTCAATCGGCAGTTATCAAGCACCTCATAGGCCTTCTTCTCCCGCAGAAACTGGGACAATAAGAATTGTCCAAACTGTACAAGCTGCTCTGTCCTCCAGGTACAAGGTAGATTCAGCTGAAGAATATGACCAAGATACCTTCACTCCCTGCAGAGTAAGACAGTAATGGAAACTCTCCCCACTAAGACCTGCAATCATGGACGAATCAGCAATACTCTTCCTTAAGCAGAGTTGGTCTACCATTAGCCCTAAAAAAGTTGGGTATCCCCAGTAGGCCGTAATATTCCTCAGTGGAGTATACAGATATTCCTCAGCAAGCATCCCCGGCAGTCTTAATATTCCTTGACGAAATATAAGAATGTTCCCCGGCGGAATGCAAGATGCCCCCAGTGGAGCCATTTCCCAGCGCAGTCTAAAAAAGCTTCCCCGCCAGAGTTGAATCATCTTCCCCAGAAGATTCTGGAAGCTTGTCCCCTGCGGAGTACAAATGTATCTCCTCAGCCAAATTCAGAGGTTATCCCCACCAGAGTCTAACTGGGTTATCCTCAGCAAGTTGCAACTGAAAGATCATCCCCAACGAAGTTCTTTCTATCCCCAGCGGAGTTCATCATCAAAATCCCCAACAAAGCTTATCAACAGAATCCCCAACAGAGTTTATCATCAAAACCGCAGCGAAGTATCTCTTCCCGCAGAGTAATTCCCCGCAGAGTAATCTCTTCACCAGGTTTATTCCCCAACGGAGTCATCTTCTCCTACAGGTTTATTCTTGCAACCATCTTCGTGCATCATCCCCAGTGGAAACGAAGAATTCACACATACTCTTCAACATCAGCCCAAGATTTAACAAACTCCCCGACATTTGTCAAGGATTTATTTTCCCAGACGAAAATACATTCATAAACATTTCACATTTCATACCTCCTATTTACATACATGATAAAGTGCATACGACACGATCTCATTTATTTTGAGAACATCATGCATTTCATACATCATGACATTGCATACAACTAATGTTTTTCCTTTTCAGGAAAAGGTCAATCAAAAGATAATTACCATCAACCTTTGCAGTTCCAGATCAATACCTGTAACAAGCCAGGAACAACGTCTGTGGACGACTGATTGTAGATCAATACCTATAACCAGCCAGGAAATTATCTACATGAAGGGATTGAAAATCAATACCTGTAACAAGCCAGGAAAACTATTTTTCTTTCTCAGGTCATAGATCAATACCTGAAACCAGACAAGACAATTATCTACTTGACCATCATGAAGCAACCCTACACCGGTTCCCTCTCTCTTTCAGATGCAGTTTCACACGGACTCATCATCAGGCGACCCTACACCGGTTCCTTCTCAATTTCAGATGAAGTTTTACACGGACTCCTCCTCAGGCAACCCTACACCGGTTCCTTCTCAATTTCAGATGAAGTTTTACACGGACTCATCATCAGGCGACCCTACACCGGTTCCTTCTCGTTCCAAGATGCAGTTTCACATGAACTCATCGTCAAAGTAACCTTACTCAGGTTCCTCCAGAAGTTTTACACGGACTTATAACCTTACCCCGGTTCATCCTGAAGTTTCACACGAACTTATCTCACAGTAACCTTACCCCGGTTCATCCTGAAGTTTCACACGAACTTATCTCACAGTAACCTTACCCCGGTTCATCCTGAAGTTTCACACGAACTTATCTCACAGTAACCTTACCCCGGTTCATCCTGAAGTTTCACACAAACTTATCCCGAAACAACCCTACACCGGTTCCTTCTCAACTCCAGATGAAGTTTTACACGGACTCCTCATCAGGCAACCCTACACCGGTTCTCTCTCTTCAAGATGTAGTTTTACACTGACTCATCATCAGTCAACCCTACACAGGTTTCCTTCCTTCCAAGATGCAGTTTCACATGGACTCATCATCAGTCAACCCTACACAGGTTTCCTTCCTTCCAAGATGCAGTTTTACACGGACTCATCATCGGGCAATCCTACACAGGTTCCTTCTTTCAACTTACAAGATTACAATTCAACAAACAATCTCCAGATGGCATCTATAAGCCTATCATTCTACCAACAATCTCCAAATGGAATCTATAAGCCCATTCCCGACATCACATTGCTGATACTACACCATGCAAGTGCAAATTTTTGGGCACTTCAGTGTTCAATCATCTTCCACCTTTGGATCACGAAAGGCACACAAGCCAATATACATCCTCAGGTCTAAGAAGATTGAACAGGGGCAACTATTGTACCCCAAAATTTTCCCTCCCATATTCCTCAAGATTTGTCAAGAATGATCTTCAAATTGCCCAAAATTGTTCAAGGGATGTACAGTCAAACCATCTCCTAAGACAGCTGAAATTAGGGTTTTGGTTCTTTCAAGGAATTTGGGGTTTTCAATGGTTCAATCAAGTCTCATAGGCCTATATACATCCTCAAGCACCTACATGCCAAGTTTCAAGACTCACAGTGCCAATTTGCACAATCAAAAGCTCCATTTGATCTACAGTCAACTACAAGGGCAAAATGGTCATTTTGCAGTCAAAAGTCAGAATTTTTGGTCAACATCTTATTTTGAGTTCCCAATCATCATTTGATCAAGTCTTGATCATGATTCCACAAGAATAGCTCAAAAATCATCAAGGTGCAAAAAGTTACTATTTTTGGACAGTAGAAAAGTCAACTGTACTTTGACAAAGGCATAACTCTTTCATGGTTTGTCAGAAAAATTCCATCCAAAGCTCATTTTGAAGAGGATGCAATTTCCTACAATCCATCTTCACACTCCAAGATCAAGAAATGCTCTTAGAAAAAGTTATGAATTTTGACATTATAGGTCAATTTCAAATGTCAACAAAAGTACACTTTGAGTCAAAGGCCAAAACTTGAGATTGGTAAATCCAAATGACATGGGACCAAAGGCATTGGTTAGAGGACTTCAAGAGCTTTCCAAAATGTCCAAGAGCATGGTCATATGATCAAAATTGAGCAAGTTGTACATTGGAGAAGTTGGGAAATTTTCATGAATTTGCAAAAGTCAACTTTGCTCAAAGCACCTTCTTTTTGCTAATGGGCCTCAAATCTCTTCTTGAAACTTCACCCATGACTTATGCACGACCCACCAAGATGAATTGGATTTACTTTCTTATTTTTATTGATTAATTGGATTTTTAATTAATATTAATCCATTTAATTAATTTAAATCATAAGAAAATAGAAGATTTGTTTTTTAAATCAATTTGTGAAGCAAATATGATCAAAACATGCTGGCAAATTCGTGCACAAGTCAAAGATACAAAAAAAATCCAAATTTGGCAACATTGTTCAATCATGAAAAATCAAGAATATTTGATTTTCAATCAAGGATTCAATCATCAATGCACATGGATATTGGCCCAACTTTTAACCTAATTTGATTCTCCTATATGTATGCAAGCAAACCATGACCTAGTACACGATTGAAAGCTGCAGAAACGACCCTGTCAAATTCAAGAATTTCAAGAAAAACTAAAAACCTGTTCTTGTATTCTAGGCCAATTCAAGGCGTTTTGACCATCCAAATACATTGTAAGAGGTACCAGGAACGATTTGCAATCCAATTCAAGCACCAAAGCTCAAAGAATCGTCACATACAGCCCCACGGTTTGCATTTTTTATTCAAAACTATATATCTTAATTCATGCGCATTTAACATGTGTTTGTGATTGTTTTGCATTGCTAGAGATCATACAAAGCTAATGGCATGATCGAATTGAACTGTAACGCCCTGAATCGAAAGATACCATGACTAAATTTCTAGGGTTCTTGAGCTTTTAAATGGGGCTTTTCAATCCAGGAAAAATTGGGACCAGTGAGATACATGATTGAAATCGTGAGACCAAGACGAACACAACCCATACCTCGCGAAATATTTATGATTGTTGTGGTTCTATTTGCTATTTTTCCTTGCAGGAAGTAGTGGGGGTTAAAAACCCACGCTATCTGATTCTAATTATGCAGGACAAACGAAGAAGATGATGAGGTGTTAGCATCTGATTCGTGTGTTTGAAAAGCGCGCGTTATTTTTTTTATTTTACAGCATATTGATTAGTTTCCCCATATAATAATTGTCTCTTGTTCCAATAACAAATAAAGCAACTTAGCGGAGTGGTTGGTGCGTTGGCCTGGAAGCATTGGGACTTGGGTTCGAATCCCAGGTCCCCCAAAACATTTATTCTATTTTTCTTCATATATTCACATGCAGATTTCAAAAGGGATGTCTACCATACACCTCACGTCTCAGTGAGCCAGATGTCTTCAAGTCTAAATCCAATGGCCATGAGTGAAAGATCACCATAGTCTCCAGTCAACCGGCGTGTGGATAATTCAAAAAGTCAACGAGGCCGGAATTGTTAATGGGCTTCAGGATTGCTCTTGTCACTCCAGAATTAAGCCCAACACCCCTCTTCAAGTTTATTTCTTTTCTTTTCTTTTTTTCTTTCATTAATTATTTTTTATAATTATTATTTTCACTAACAAATTAATATTTATTTTCTTAATAAAATTCAGCAAACATAAAAATCTAATATTTTTATTTATTAAATTTAATTAGTTTATTTTTGTAAATAAATACTAACATAATTTGTTTAGTTTTAATTAGGTTAATTTTAACTTTTTTTGCAACAAAAATAAAATCAATGTAGAATTAGATTTTGCTTTTAATATATTTAATCATTTTATTTTTTCCCTTGAAAAACATAAAAAACTCAAAAAATATATCTCTTTTTAATTAATTAATTAATTAGCCTAGGTTTAATTTAATTAAATGCAAAATAACAAAAACCTCTTTCTTTCCTAAAAAAGGGTCAAAACCCTAAAAACTCCCCGATTCAATTTTTTTCTCGCGCATATTATTTATTCTTCATCATATAATTGTATTTGCTCCGAGGATGTAATAGTTTTGAATTTAGGACCTTTTTTTTATCGCTTTTATTTACTTTTCCGCACTTTAATTTTCAAGGGTTTGTTTTTGGCGATGTAAATACCCGACGCCTTATAATAGCTTAGTTTTATTTTCCGCAATTATTAACTGCTAGATGTATGCTAACTAGGCTATGCATGACAAGATCTCTTTTAAATTAAAATCAATCGTAGCTCACCATAACATGTACAAAGATAACATAACTGAAACCTGACACACTCGCACATGCCACTCCTAGGGTACGCCTCACTTGGTTGCCTCGACGTGGTCATTGAGTATAGGGTGTTTTAGAGGTCGCCCTCCTGTCTAAAGATCAAAGTTGCCTCGAAATGGTTGCCTCGATAAAAAATGATCTAGGACATTAGGGTTACCGCTAAGGCGTCCTACCATTGCTTTAGTGACCACATGTCCCTAAAATCGAATTGACCCGAAAAACTCCAACGACGGTGCTACCTACTTCTCAATAGTGGGATGGCACTGTCTAAAGGACATTTACACAGCTTAATTTCTTTTGAGTAGGTAGAGGTTCTCAGGTACTTGCTCTTTCAAAACAAAAATACTTTTCGCACCTACAATTTTCAAACAAAAGTTTTCAAACAACACTTCATACACTCTTGAGGACAGATACAAGAGTTAAATCGGAGTTTTCAAACAAAATTTTTTCAAAACCCACAAACACAAGAAAAGCAAAACTTTTTGAAAACATAGTGAGCAAGTACCTAAGAGCCCGTGGATAACCACGGATAGAAAGGGTGCTAACACCTTCCCTTTCTATAATCTACCTCCCAAACCCGAGAAACATCTCGAAAAGGAATTTTGCTGTGCTTTTGTCCTTTCCTTGTTGGAGAAAATAAAAGACGGTGGCGACTCTTGCTTACCGCGACATTTTGCTAAACGCAAACGCGAACCAGCATTCCAAAACAGTCAGTTCTCATTCCCACCGATCACACTGTGTATCCAATTTCTTTCGAATGGAATAATCTAAGCCCCCAACAGCCATTTCAACCAATTCATGTTCAGGGACCACTGTGAAGCATCTAGATTTTAATAAACGGAATCTATTCAAATATTCATCTATTGGTTCCGTGAATTTTCTCTTAATGCTTGCTAGTTCCTTGAGACTGATTTTAGGCTGACCCATGTAAAATTATTCATGGAAAAGTATTTCTAAATAAGGCCATGTGTCTACAGATCCAGGGGGCAAGGTGGTGAACCAAGTAAAAGCGTTCTTTGTTAAAGAACTTGGGAAGTATTTTATCCTAAGATTTTCATTATTTGCTATATCTCCTGCTTCTGTTAAATATCTTGCTATATGTTCCACTGTTGATTCACTTGTATCTCCAGCAAATTTCGTGAATTTAGGAACTTTCAAGCCCCTGGGTAATTCTTTTTGCAAAATATAATCCATAATAGGAGATGTGTAATTTGGCCTCCTAAATCCCGAATTTAAACCATTCTGGGCCATTATTCTTTCAATCATGGTGGTGAGGTTATTTTCTGCCACTAAATTGTCATTCCTAATTCTATGAACAATTTCGTCTGCATTTTGGTCCCTATTCACCATCATTATAGGTCTAGGCTGTTCATTCTGAACTTCCTGAATTCCCTGGTCTCTTAATCTTACCCCTATATTTCTTTCTTCGACCACTTGTACAGGGGGTCGAATTTGTTCAATTACGGGTTCTTCATTTTGAATTACCATTGGGTTTTGCCTACGCCTTGCAGGCGCATTAGGGGCACCAAAAAAATCTACTATTCTTTCCATCTGGGCTGCATTTTCTTGGTTTGTTCTATTTATATTTTGGATTAGGGGATTGAAAATAGAATTCATTTCGCGGGCTAAGATTCCTACCATATCATGATTGCTATCATCCATCTGTTGTCTAAGTGCTGCCTGACTATTAGTTGTAAGAGTAGGCAATTGGGCGAAGTTTCCTATATTCTGGAAATTTGTACCCAAATGGTTCATTCCCGAACCAGATCCTTGGAGTGGGGACGAAGTTGTTGTATTATGTAACCCTGCCATAAACGAAGTTGGCATCCCATACTGAGGATTTCTGGGTCTCAAAGGTTCGAAACCTGGAGGCCTAGGGGGGTCGAATACTATTGATTCCCTATGTGTGGCGTAGTTTGCACTGAAGACACGTTTGATGGCATGTCTAATGTACTTACTGGGATCGTATTCGAACTGCCAACAGGAATAACACTGGAGGCATCAATCGAACTTGAAACGATTGTTGCAGCCCCCCTGTGGGGGATTCTGTACCCCATCTTGGTTGGTTGTATTAACCATTATTCTGCTACGTTATTTTCTGGATATATGTGGATTGTTATTCTTTATTTTGCCGCTTCGAAGGTTCATGTACCGAAATGTGCTCCACACTCAGAAAATCCTAAAACTTCTCTAATATGTTTGATAAAACTTTTTATTATGACACGGTCCCACCGGGTGTGCCAATTTGTTTACAGTGATTTCTAGTAAACAACCGCTAGTCTTCCAATTTACTAATTATTATTGGTTACTTGCAGGACCGACTATATTGATCCTAGAACACATGTGTCATAACTTATTTCCATGTTCATATCTATTATATTGATAGACTTATATTGTATGTTAAGTTCGAATACGAGATTCTTAGGAAAGATTTCTAAAATGGTCTATAGGAATAAACTAACTGAATGTAGGCAGGAAAGGCTTCGAATTAGACTTGGGCTTGAATGTAAAGATAAGTGTTTGACTAAAAGGATAAAGTAGAAGTAAAGTTTCTAACGAAGTGACTGTGTTTAAAGGCAAGTAAAACAAGGGAATGCAAGGAAATCGAAGGATTTAAAGGGCAGTTCGAATTAGACTGTATTTAAAGGCAAGTAAAACAAGGAAATGCAAGGAAATCGAAGGATTTAAGGGCGGAAATACTGTAATGGCGAACTAAATATAAAAAGACTTGTAAGACTTGTATTGAAATTGAATTG